>OY743169.1:50046123-51246123 GCA_963555705.1 Ligustrum vulgare | reverse complement strand
CATGTAGAATAGTAGAGGCACACTGGAAGTCATCGAATGTCCAAGGAAGTTGCTAGATATCTATGCTAGAATTTAAATTACGGATTTTTAAATTGCCGACGGTATATAGACCGTCGGTAATTTCCGACGGGGTTTTTTCCGGTCGGAAATTTCCGACGGTGCTGACCCCCGTCGGATAGTTGGCCGTCGATGATAGAACAGTTTCTTGTAGTGTTCCGTCATATATATCTACTCTTTCTTCTCCATATCTATTGCGTCCATCTCTCTCCTCGCTAGAGACGAAAACCCTAAATCTCCTGTAATAAATACCTTCTTCTTCTTCTTCTTCATCTATCTTCTGGTTGCACAGATTCATCTATTATCTTCGTCATCCCAGGCTATCAAATCTTCTCCGAGAAGGCCTCATCTACTCTGTTTGTTTCTTTGATACAAAAATCCAAGACTAATTAGGTATGTGATTTCAAAGTTATTTTCATAATAATTTCTAGGTTCTTTTCTATAATCAACTTGGTTTTTTTGTGGGTTTTCTTCCTCTACTTGAAGGTCTGAGGCTCAGCAAACATGTAGAATAGTAGAGGCACACTGGAAGTCATCGAATGTCCAAGGAAGTTGCTAGATATCTATGCTAGAATTTAAATTATGGATTTTTAAATTGCCGACGGTATATTGACCGTCAGTAATTTCCGACGGGGTTTTTTCCGGTCGGAAATTTCCGACGGTGCCGACCCCCGACGGATAGTTGGCCGTCGATGATAGATCAGTTTCTTGTAGTGTTCCGTCATATATATCTACTCTTTCTTCTCCATATCTATTGCGTCCATCTCTCTCCTCGCTAGAGACGAAAAACCTAAATCTCCTGTAATAAATACCTTCTTCTTCTTCTTCATCATCTATCTTCTGGTTCTACAAATTCATCTATTATCTTCGTCATCCCAGGAGATCAAATCTTCATAAGAAGGCCTCATCCACTCTGTTTGTTTCTTTGATACAAAAATCCAAAACTAATTAGGTATGTGATTTCAAAGTTATTTTCATAATAATTTCTAGTATCTTTTCTATAATCAACTTGGTTTTTTTGAAATTCTGAGGCTCAGCAAACATGTAGAATAGTAGAGGCACACTGGAAGTCATCGAATGTCCAAGGAAGTTGCTAGAATTTAAATTATGGATTTTTAAATTGCCGACGGTATATTGACCGTCGGTAATTTCCGATGGGTTTTTTCTGGTCGGAAATTTCCGACGGTGCCGACCCTCGTCGGATAGTTGGCCGTCGATTATAGATCAGTTTCTTGTAGTTTTCCGTCATATATGTCTATTCTTTCTTCTCCATATCTGTTGCGTCCATCTCTCTCCTCGCTAGAGACGAAAACCCTAAATCTCCTGTAATAAATACCTTCTTGTTTCTTCATCATCTATCTTCTGGTTGTACAAATTCATCTATTATCTTCGTCATCCCAAACGATAAAATCTTCTCCAAGAAGGCCTCATCTACTCTGTTTGTTTCTTTGATACAAAAATCCAAGACTAATTAGGTATGTGATTTCAAAGTTATTTTCATAATAATTTCTAGTTTCTTTTCTATAATCAACTTGGTTTTTTTGTGGGTTTTCCTCCTCTACTAGAAGGTCTGAGGCTCAGCAAACATGTAAAATAGTAGAGGCACACTGTAAGTCATCGAATGTCCAAGGAAGTTGCTAGATATCTATGCGAGATTTAAATTATGGATTTTTAATTTGCCGACGGTATATTGACCGTCGGTAATTTCCGACGGGGTTTTTTTCGGTCGGAAATTTCCGACGGTGCTGACCCCCGTCGGGTAGTTGGCCGTCGATGATAGATCAGTTTCTTGTAGTGTTCCGTCATATATATCTACACTTTCTTCTCCATATCTATTGCGTCCATCTCTCTCCTCGCTAGAGACGAAAACCCTAAATCTCCTGTAATAAATACCTTCTTTTTCTTCATCATATATCTTCTGGTTGTACAAATTCATCTATTATCTTCGTCATCCCAGGCGATCAAATCTTCTAACAAGAAGGCCTCATCTACTCTGTTTGTTTCTTTGATACAAAAATCCAAGACTAATTAGGTATGTGATTTCAAAGTTATTTTCATAATAATTTCTAGGTTCTTTTCTATAATCAACTTGGGTTTTTTGTGGGTTTTCCTCCTCTACTTGAAGGTCTGAGGCTCAGCAAACATGTAGAATAGTAGAGGCACACTGGAAGTCATCGAATGTCCAAGGAAGTTGCTAGATATCTATGCTAGAATTTAAATTACGGATTTTTAAATTGCCGACGGTATATAGACCGTCGGTAATTTCCGACGGGGTTTTTTCCGGTCGGAAATTTCCGACGGTGCTGACCCCCGTCGGATAGTTGGCCGTCGATGATAGATCAGTTTCTTGTATTGTTCCGTCATATATATCTACTCTTTCTTCTCCATATCTATTGCGTCCATCTCTCTCCTCGCTAGAGACGAAAACCCTAAATCTCCTGTAATAAATACCTTCTTGTTTCTTCATCATCTATCTTCTGGTTGTACAAATTCATCTATTATCTTCGTCATCCCAGGCAATAAAATCTTCTCCAAGAAGGCCTCATCTACTCTGTTTGTTTCTTTGATACAAAAATCCAAGACTAATTAGGTATGTGATTTCAAAGTTATTTTCATAATAATTTCTAGGTTCTTTTCTATAATCAACTTGGGTTTTTTGTGGGTTTTCCTCCTCTACTTGAAGGTCTGAGGCTCAGCAAACATGTAGAATAGTAGAGGCACACTGGAAGTCATCGAATGTCCAAGGAAGTTGCTAGATATCTATGCTAGAATTTAAATTACGGATTTTTAAATTGCCGACGGTATATAGACCGTCGGTAATTTCCGACGGGGTTTTTTCCGGTCGGAAATTTCCGACGGTGCTGACCCCCGTCGGATAGTTGGCCGTCGATGATAGATCAGTTTCTTGTATTGTTCCGTCATATATATCTACTCTTTCTTCTCCATATCTATTGCGTCCATCTCTCTCCTCGCTAGAGACGAAAACCCTAAATCTCCTGTAATAAATACCTTCTTGTTTCTTCATCATCTATCTTCTGGTTGTACAAATTCATCTATTATCTTCGTCATCCCAGGCAATAAAATCTTCTCCAAGAAGGCCTCATCTACTCTGTTTGTTTCTTTGATACAAAAATCCAAGACTAATTAGGTATGTGATTTCAAAGTTATTTTCATAATAATTTCTAGGTTCTTTTCTATAATCAACTTGGGTTTTTTGTGGGTTTTCCTCCTCTACTTGAAGGTCTGAGGCTCAGCAAACATGTAGAATAGTAGAGGCACACTGGAAGTCATCGAATGTCCAAGGAAGTTGCTAGATATCTATGCTAGAATTTAAATTACGGATTTTTAAATTGCCGACGGTATATAGACCGTCGGTAATTTCCGACGGGGTTTTTTCCGGTCGGAAATTTCCGACGGTGCTGACCCCCGTCGGATAGTTGGCCGTCGATGATAGAACAGTTTCTTGTAGTGTTCCGTCATATATATCTACTCTTTCTTCTCCATATCTATTGCGTCCATCTCTCTCCTCGCTAGAGACGAAAACCCTAAATCTCCTGTAATAAATACCTTCTTCTTCTTCTTCTTCATCTATCTTCTGGTTGCACAGATTCATCTATTATCTTCGTCATCCCAGGCTATCAAATCTTCTCCGAGAAGGCCTCATCTACTCTGTTTGTTTCTTTGATACAAAAATCCAAGACTAATTAGGTATGTGATTTCAAAGTTATTTTCATAATAATTTCTAGGTTCTTTTCTATAATCAACTTGGGTTTTTTGTGGGTTTTCCTCCTCTACTTGAAGGTCTGAGGCTCAGCAAACATGTAGACTAGTAGAGGCACACTGGAAGTCATCGAATGTCCAAGGAAGTTGCTAGATATCTATGCTAGAATTTAAATTACGGATTTTTAAATTGCCGACGGTATATAGACCGTCGGTAATTTCCGACGGGGTTTTTTCCGGTCGGAAATTTCCGACGGTGCTGACCCCCGTCGGATAGTTGGCCGTCGATGATAGAACAGTTTCTTGTAGTGTTCCGTCATATATATCTACTCTTTCTTCTCCATATCTATTGCGTCCATCTCTCTCCTCGCTAGAGACGAAAACCCTAAATCTCCTGTAATAAATACCTTCTTCTTCTTCTTCTTCATCTATCTTCTGGTTGCACAGATTCATCTATTATCTTCGTCATCCCTGGCTATCAAATCTTCTCCGAGAAGGCCTCATCTACTCTGTTTGTTTCTTTGATACAAAAATCCAAGACTAATTAGGTATGTGATTTCAAAGTTATTTTCATAATAATTTCTAGGTTCTTTTCTATAATCAACTTGGTTTTTTTGTGGGTTTTCTTCCTCTACTTGAAGGTCTGAGGCTCAGCAAACATGTAGAATAGTAGAGGCACACTGGAAGTCATCGAATGTCCAAGGAAGTTGCTAGATATCTATGCTAGAATTTAAATTATGGATTTTTAAATTGCCGACGGTATATTGACCGTCGGTAATTTCCGACGGGGTTTTTTCCGGTCGGAAATTTCCGACGGTGCCGACCCCCGACGGATAGTTGGCCGTCGATGATAGATCAGTTTCTTGTAGTGTTCCGTCATATATATCTACTCTTTCTTCTCCATATCTATTGCGTCCATCTCTCTCCTCGCTAGAGACGAAAAACCTAAATCTCCTGTAATAAATACCTTCTTCTTCTTCTTCATCATCTATCTTCTGGTTCTACAAATTCATCTATTATCTTCGTCATCCCAGGAGATCAAATCTTCATAAGAAGGCCTCATCTACTCTGTTTGTTTCTTTGATACAAAAATCCAAAACTAATTAGGTATGTGATTTCAAAGTTATTTTCATAATAATTTCTAGTATCTTTTCTATAATCAACTTGGTTTTTTTGAAATTCTGAGGCTCAGCAAACATGTAGAATAGTAGAGGCACACTGGAAGTCATCGAATGTCCAAGGAAGTTGCTAGAATTTAAATTATGGATTTTTAAATTGCCGACGGTATATTGACCGTCGGTAATTTCCGATGGGTTTTTTCTGGTCGGAAATTTCCGACGGTGCCGACCCTCGTCGGATAGTTGGCCGTCGATTATAGATCAGTTTCTTGTAGTTTTCCGTCATATATGTCTATTCTTTCTTCTCCATATCTGTTGCGTCCATCTCTCTCCTCGCTAGAGACGAAAACCCTAAATCTCCTGTAATAAATACCTTCTTGTTTCTTCATCATCTATCTTCTGGTTGTACAAATTCATCTATTATCTTCGTCATCCCAAACGATAAAATCTTCTCCAAGAAGGCCTCATCTACTCTGTTTGTTTCTTTGATACAAAAATCCAAGACTAATTAGGTATGTGATTTCAAAGTTATTTTCATAATAATTTCTAGTTTCTTTTCTATAATCAACTTGGTTTTTTTGTGGGTTTTCCTCCTCTACTAGAAGGTCTGAGGCTCAGCAAACATGTAAAATAGTAGAGGCACACTGTAAGTCATCGAATGTCCAAGGAAGTTGCTAGATATCTATGCGAGATTTAAATTATGGATTTTTAATTTGCCGACGGTATATTGACCGTCGGTAATTTCCGACGGGGTTTTTTTCGGTCGGAAATTTCCGACGGTGCTGACCCCCGTCGGGTAGTTGGCCGTCGATGATAGATCAGTTTCTTGTAGTGTTCCGTCATATATATCTACACTTTCTTCTCCATATCTATTGAGTCCATCTCTCTCCTCGCTACAGACGAAAACCCTAAATCTCCTGTGATAAATACCTTCTTCTTCTTCTTCATCTATCTTCTGGTTGTACAGATTCATCTATTATCTTCGTCATCCCAGGCTATCAAATCTTCTCCGAGAAGGCCTCATCTACTCTGTTTGTTTCTTTGATACAAAAATCCAAGACTAATTAGGTATGTGATTTCAAAGTTATTTTCATAATAATTTCTAGGTTCTTTTCTATAATCAACTTGGTTTTTTTGTGGGTTTTCTTCCTCTACTTGAAGGTCTGAGGCTCAGCAAACATGTAGAATAGTAGAGGCACACTGGAAGTCATCGAATGTCCAAGGAAGTTGCTAGAATTTAAATTATGGATTTTTAAATTGCCGACGGTATATTGACCGTCGGTAATTTCCGATGGGTTTTTTCCGGTCGGAAATTTCCGACGGTGCCGACCCCCGTCGGATAGTTGGCCGTCGATTATAGATCAGTTTCTTGTAGTGTTCCGTCATATATATCTACTCTTTCTTCTCCATATCTATTGCGTCCATCTCTCTCCTCGCTAGAGACGAAAACCCTAAATCTCCTGTAATAAATACCTTCTTCTTCTTCAACATCTATCTTCTGGTTGTACAGATTCATCTATTATCTTCGTCATCCCAGGCTATCAAATCTTCTCCAAGAAGGCCTCATCTACTCTGTTTGTTTCTTTGATACAAAAATCCAAGACTAATTAGGTATGTGATTTCAAAGTTATTTTCATAATAATTTCTAGGTTCTTTTCTATAATCAACTTGGTTTTTTTGAAATTCTGAGGCTCAGCAAACATGTAGAATAGTAGAGGCACACTAGAAGTCATCGAATGTCCAAGGAAGTTGCTAGAATTTAAATTATGGATTTTTAAATTGCCGACGGTATATTGACCGTCGGTAATTTCCGATGGGTTTTTTCCGGTCCGAAATTTCCGACAGTGCCGACCCCCGTCGGATAGTTGGCCTTCGATTATAGATCAGTTTCTTGTATTGTTCCGTCATATATATATCTACTCTTTCTTCTCCATATCTATTGCGTCCATCTCTCTCCTCGCTAGGGACGAAAACCCTAAATCTCCTGTAAGAAATACCTTCTTTTTCTTCATCATATATCTTCTGGTTGTACAAATTCATCTATTATCTTCGTCATCCCTGGCGATCAAATCTTCTAACAAGAAGGCCTCATCTACTCTGTTTGTTTCTTTGATACAAAAATCCAAGACTAATTAGGTATTTGATTTCAAAGTTATTTTCATAATAATTTCTAGGTTCTTTTCTATAATCAACTTGGTTTTTTTGTGGGTTTTCTTCCTCTACTTGAAGGTCTGAGGCTCAGCAAACATGTAGAATAGTAGAGGCACACTGGAAGTCATCAAATGTCCAAGGAAGTTGCTAGATATCTATGCTAGAATTTAAATTATGGATTTTTAAATTGCCGACGGTATATTGACCGTCGGTAATTTCCGACGGGGTTTTTTTCGATTCAAAAATTTCCGACTGTGCCGACCCCCGTCGGATAGTTGGCCGTCGATGATAGATCAGTTTCTTGTAGTGTTCAGTCATATATATATACTCTTTCTTCTCCATATCCATTGCGTCCATCTCTCTCCTCGCTAGAGACGATAACCCTAAATCTCCTGTAATAAATACCTTCTTCTTCTTCATCATCTATCTTCTGGTTGTACAAATTCATCTATTATCTTCGTCATCCCAGGCGATAAAATCTTCATAAGAAGGCGTCATCTACTCTGTTTGTTTCTTTGATACAAAAATCCAAGACTAATTAGGTATGTGATTTCAAAGTTATTTTCATACTAATTTCTAGGTTCTTTTCTATAATCAACTTGGTTTTTTTAAAATTCTGAGGCTCAGCAAATATGTAGAATAGTAGAGGCACACTGGAAGTCATCGAATGTCCAAGGAAGTTGCAAGAATTTAAATTAGGGATTTTTAAATTGCCGACGGTATATTGACCGTCGGTAATTTTCGATGGGTTTTTTCCGGTCCGAAATTTCCGACGGTGCCGACCCCCGTCGGATAGTTGGCCGTCGATTATAGATCAGTTTCTTGTAGTGTTTCGTCATATATATCTACTCTTTCTTCTCCATATCTATTGCATCCATCTCTCTCCTCGCTAGAGACGAAAACCCTAAATCTCCTGTAATGAATACCTTCTTCTTCTTCATCATCTATCTTCTGGTTGTACAGATTCATCTATTATCTTCGTCATCCCAGGCGATCAAATCTTCATAAGAAGGCCTCATCTACTCTGTTTGTTTCTTTGATACAAAATTCCAAGACTAATTAGGTATGTGATTTCAAAGTTATTTTCATAATAATTTCAAGGTTCTTTTCTATAATCAACTTGGTTTTTTTGAAATTCTGAGGCTCAGCAAACATATAGCATAGTAGAGGCACACTGGAAGTCATCGAATGTCCAAGGAAGTTGCTAGAATTTAAATTATGGATTTTTACATTGCCGACGGTATATTGACCGTCGGTAATTTCCGATGGGTTTTTTCCGGTCCGAAATTCCCGACGGTGCCGACCACCGTCGGATAGTTGGCCATCGATTATAGATCAGTTTCTTGTAGTGTTCCGTCATATATATATCTACTATTCTTCTCCATATCTATTGCGTCCATCTCTCTCCTCGCTAGATAAGAAAACCCTAAATCTCCTGTAATAAATACCTTCTTGTTTCTTCATCATCTATCTTCTGGTTGTACAAATTCATCTATTATCTTCGTCATCCCAAACGATAAAATCTTCTCCAAGAAGGCCTCATCTACTCTGTTTGTTTCTTTGATACAAAAATCCAAGACTAATTAGGTATGTGATTTCAAAGTTATTTTCATAATAATTTCTAGTTTCTTTTCTATAATCAACTTGGTTTTTTTGTGGGTTTTCCTCCTCTACTAGAAGGTCTGAGGCTCAGCAAACATGTAGAATAGTAGAGGCACACTGTAAGTCATCGAATGTCCAAGGAAGTTGCTAGATATCTATGCGAGAATTTAAATTATGGATTTTTAAATTGCCGACGGTATATTGACCGTCGGTAATTTCCGACGGGGTTTTTTTCGGTCGGAAATTTCCGACGGTGCTGACCCCCGTCGGGTAGTTGGCCGTCGATGATAGATCAGTTTCTTGTAGTGTTCCGTCATATATATCTACACTTTCTTCTCCATATCTATTGCGTCCATCTCTCTCCTCGCTACAGACGAAAACCCTAAATCTCCTGTGATAAATACCTTCTTCTTCTTCTTCATCTATCTTCTGGTTGTACAGATTCATCTATTATCTTCGTCATCCCAGGCTATCAAATCTTCTCCGAGAAGGCCTCATCTACTCTGTTTGTTTCTTTGATACAAAAATCCAAGACTAATTAGGTATGTGATTTCAAAGTTATTTTCATAATAATTTCTAGGTTCTTTTCTATAATCAACTTGGGTTTTTTGTGGGTTTTCCTCCTCTACTTGAAGGTCTGAGGCTCAGCAAACATGTAGAATAGTAGAGGCACACTGGAAGTCATCGAATGTCCAAGGAAGTTGCTAGATATCTATGCTAGAATTTAAATTACGGATTTTTAAATTGCCGACGGTATATAGACCGTCGGTAATTTCCGACGGGGTTTTTTCCGGTCGGAAATTTTCGACGGTGCTGACCCCCGTCGGATAGTTGGCCGTCGATGATAGATCAGTTTCTTGTATTGTTCCGTCATATATATCTACTCTTTCTTCTCCATATCTATTGCGTCCATCTCTCTCCTCGCTAGAGACGAAAACCCTAAATCTCCTGTAATAAATACCTTCTTGTTTCTTCATCATCTATCTTCTGGTTGTACAAATTCATCTATTATCTTCGTCATCCCAGGCAATAAAATCTTCTCCAAGAAGGCCTCATCTACTCTGTTTGTTTCTTTGATACAAAAATCCAAGACTAATTAGGTATGTGATTTCAAAGTTATTTTCATAATAATTTCTAGGTTCTTTTCTATAATCAACTTGGGTTTTTTGTGGGTTTTCCTCCTCTACTTGAAGGTCTGAGGCTCAGCAAACATGTAGAATAGTAGAGGCACACTGGAAGTCATCGAATGTCCAAGGAAGTTGCTAGATATCTATGCTAGAATTTAAATTACGGATTTTTAAATTGCCGACGGTATATAGACCGTCGGTAATTTCCGACGGGGTTTTTTCCGGTCGGAAATTTCCGACGGTGCTGACCCCCGTCGGATAGTTGGCCGTCGATGATAGATCAGTTTCTTGTAGTGTTCCGTCATATATATCTACTCTTTCTTCTCCATATCTATTGCGTCCATCTCTCTCCTCGCTAGAGACGAAAACCCTAAATCTCCTGTAATAAATACCTTCTTCTTCTTCTTCTTCATCTATCTTCTGGTTGCACAGATTCATCTATTGTCTTCGTCATCCCAGGCTATCAAATCTTCTCCGAGAAGGCCTCATCTACTCTGTTTGTTTCTTTGATACAAAAATCCAAGACTAATTAGGTATGTGATTTCAAAGTTATTTTCATAATAATTTCTAGGTTCTTTTCTATAATCAACTTGGTTTTTTTGTGGGTTTTCTTCCTCTACTTGAAGGTCTGAGGCTCAGCAAACATGTAGAATAGTAGAGGCACACTGGAAGTCATCGAATGTCCAAGGAAGTTGCTAGATATCTATGCTAGAATTTAAATTATGGATTTTTAAATTGCCGACGGTATATTGACCGTCGGTAATTTCCGACGGGGTTTTTTCCGGTCGGAAATTTCCGACGGTGCCGACCCCCGACGGATAGTTGGCCGTCGATGATAGATCAGTTTCTTGTAGTGTTCCGTCATATATATCTACTCTTTCTTCTCCATATCTATTGCGTCCATCTCTCTCCTCGCTAGAGACGAAAAACCTAAATCTCCTGTAATAAATACCTTCTTCTTCTTCTTCATCATCTATCTTCTGGTTCTACAAATTCATCTATTATCTTCGTCATCCCAGGAGATCAAATCTTCATAAGAAGGCCTCATCTACTCTGTTTGTTTCTTTGATACAAAAATCCAAAACTAATTAGGTATGTGATTTCAAAGTTATTTTCATAATAATTTCTAGTATCTTTTCTATAATCAACTTGGTTTTTTTGAAATTCTGAGGCTCAGCAAACATGTAGAATAGTAGAGGCACACTGGAAGTCATCGAATGTCCAAGGAAGTTGCTAGAATTTAAATTATGGATTTTTAAATTGCCGACGGTATATTGACCGTCGGTAATTTCCGATGGGTTTTTTCTGGTCGGAAATTTCCGACGGTGTCGACCCTCGTCGGATAGTTGGCCGTCGATTATAGATCAGTTTCTTGTAGTTTTCCGTCATATATGTCTATTCTTTCTTCTCCATATCTGTTGCGTCCATCTCTCTCCTCGCTAGAGACGAAAACCCTAAATCTCCTGTAATAAATACCTTCTTGTTTCTTCATCATCTATCTTCTGGTTGTACAAATTCATCTATTATCTTCGTCATCCCAAACGATAAAATCTTCTCCAAGAAGGCCTCATCTACTCTGTTTGTTTCTTTGATACAAAAATCCAAGACTAATTAGGTATGTGATTTCAAAGTTATTTTCATAATAATTTCTAGTTTCTTTTCTATAATCAACTTGGTTTTTTTGTGGGTTTTCCTCCTCTACTAGAAGGTCTGAGGCTCAGCAAACATGTAAAATAGTAGAGGCACACTGTAAGTCATCGAATGTCCAAGGAAGTTGCTAGATATCTATGCGAGATTTAAATTATGGATTTTTAATTTGCCGACGGTATATTGACCGTCGGTAATTTCCGACGGGGTTTTTTTCGGTCGGAAATTTCCGACGGTGCTGACCCCCGTCGGGTAGTTGGCCGTCGATGATAGATCAGTTTCTTGTAGTGTTCCGTCATATATATCTACACTTTCTTCTCCATATCTATTGCGTCCATCTCTCTCCTCGCTAGAGACGAAAACCCTAAATCTCCTGTAATAAATACCTTCTTTTTCTTCATCATATATCTTCTGGTTGTACAAATTCATCTATTATCTTCGTCATCCCAGGCGATCAAATCTTCTAACAAGAAGGCCTCATCTACTCTGTTTGTTTCTTTGATACAAAAATCCAAGACTAATTAGGTATGTGATTTCAAAGTTATTTTCATAATAATTTCTAGGTTCTTTTCTATAATCAACTTGGGTTTTTTGTGGGTTTTCCTCCTCTACTTGAAGGTCTGAGGCTCAGCAAACATGTAGAATAGTAGAGGCACACTGGAAATCATCGAATGTCCAAGGAAGTTGCTAGATATCTATGCTAGAATTTAAATTACGGATTTTTAAATTGCCGACGGTATATAGACCGTCGGTAATTTCCGACTGGGTTTTTTCCGGTCGGAAATTTCCGACGGTGCTGACCCCCGTCGGATAGTTGGCCGTCGATGATAGATCAGTTTCTTGTAGTGTTCCGTCATATATATCTACTCTTTCTTCTCCATATCTATTGCGTCCATCTCTCTCCTCGCTAGAGACGAAAACCCTAAATCTCCTGTAATAAATACCTTCTTCTTCTTCTTCTTCATCTATCTTCTGGTTGCACAGATTCATCTATTATCTTCGTCATCCCAGGCTATCAAATCTTCTCCGAGAAGGCCTCATCTACTCTGTTTTTTTCTTTGATACAAAAATCCAAGACTAATTAGGTATGTGATTTCAAAGTTATTTTCATAATAATTTCTAGGTTCTTTTCTATAATCAACTTGGTTTTTTTGTGGGTTTTCTTCCTCTACTTGAAGGTCTGAGGCTCAGCAAACATGTAGAATAGTAGAGGCACACTGGAAGTCATCGAATGTCCAAGGAAGTTGCTAGATATCTATGCTAGAATTTAAATTATGGATTTTTAAATTGCCGACGGTATATTGACCGTCGGTAATTTCCGACGGGGTTTTTTCCGGTCGGAAATTTCCGACGGTGCCGACCCCCGACGGATAGTTGGCCGTCGATGATAGATCAGTTTCTTGTAGTGTTCCGTCATATATATCTACTCTTTCTTCTCCATATCTATTGCGTCCATCTCTCTCCTCGCTAGAGACGAAAAACCTAAATCTCCTGTAATAAATACCTTCTTCTTCTTCTTCATCATCTATCTTCTGGTTCTACAAATTCATCTATTATCTTCGTCATCCCAGGAGATCAAATCTTCATAAGAAGGCCTCATCTACTCTGTTTGTTTCTTTGATACAAAAATCCAAAACTAATTAGGTATGTGATTTCAAAGTTATTTTCATAATAATTTCTAGTATCTTTTCTATAATCAACTTGGTTTTTTTGAAATTCTGAGGCTCAGCAAACATGTAGAATAGTAGAGGCACACTGGAAGTCATCGAATGTCCAAGGAAGTTGCTAGAATTTAAATTATGGATTTTTAAATTGCCGACGGTATATTGACCGTCGGTAATTTCCGATGGGTTTTTTCTGGTCGGAAATTTCCGACGGTGCCGACCCTCGTCGGATAGTTGGCCGTCGATTATAGATCAGTTTCTTGTAGTTTTCCGTCATATATGTCTATTCTTTCTTCTCCATATCTGTTGCGTCCATCTCTCTCCTCGCTAGAGACGAAAACCCTAAATCTCCTGTAATAAATACCTTCTTGTTTCTTCATCATCTATCTTCTGGTTGTACAAATTCATCTATTATCTTCGTCATCCCAAACGATAAAATCTTCTCCAAGAAGGCCTCATCTACTCTGTTTGTTTCTTTGATACAAAAATCCAAGACTAATTAGGTATGTGATTTCAAAGTTATTTTCATAATAATTTCTAGTTTCTTTTCTATAATCAACTTGGTTTTTTTGTGGGTTTTCCTCCTCTACTAGAAGGTCTGAGGCTCAGCAAACATGTAAAATAGTAGAGGCACACTGTAAGTCATCGAATGTCCAAGGAAGTTGCTAGATATCTATGCGAGATTTAAATTATGGATTTTTAAATTGCCGACGGTATATTGACCGTCGGTAATTTCCGACGGGGTTTTTTTCGGTCGGAAATTTCCGACGGTGCTGACCCCCGTCGGGTAGTTGGCCGTCGATGATAGATCAGTTTCTTGTAGTGTTCCGTCATATATATCTACACTTTCTTCTCCATATCTATTGAGTCCATCTCTCTCCTCGCTACAGACGAAAACCCTAAATCTCCTGTGATAAATACCTTCTTCTTCTTCTTCATCTATCTTCTGGTTGTACAGATTCATCTATTATCTTCGTCATCCCAGGCTATCAAATCTTCTCCGAGAAGGCCTCATCTACTCTGTTTGTTTCTTTGATACAAAAATCCAAGACTAATTAGGTATGTGATTTCAAAGTTATTTTCATAATAATTTCTAGGTTCTTTTCTATAATCAACTTGGTTTTTTTGTGGGTTTTCTTCCTCTACTTGAAGGTCTGAGGCTCAGCAAACATGTAGAATAGTAGAGGCACACTGGAAGTCATCGAATGTCCAAGGAAGTTGCTAGAATTTAAATTATGGATTTTTAAATTGCCGACGGTATATTGACCGTCGGTAATTTCCGATGGGTTTTTTCCGGTCGGAAATTTCCGACGGTGCCGACCCCCGTCGGATAGTTGGCCGTCGATTATAGATCAGTTTCTTGTAGTGTTCCGTCATATATATCTACTCTTTCTTCTCCACATCTATTGCGTCCATCTCTCTCCTCGCTAGAGACGAAAACCCTAAATCTCCTGTAATAAATACCTTCTTCTTCTTCAACATCTATCTTCTGGTTGTACAGATTCATCTATTATCTTCGTCATCCCAGGCTATCAAATCTTCTCCAAGAAGGCCTCATCTACTCTGTTTGTTTCTTTGATACAAAAATCCAAGACTAATTAGGTATGTGATTTCAAAGTTATTTTCATAATAATTTCTAGGTTATTTTCTATAATCAACTTGGTTTTTTTGAAATTCTGAGGCTCAGCAAACATGTAGAATAGTAGAGGCACACTAGCAGTCATCGAATGTCCAAGGAAGTTGCTAGAATTTAAATTATGGATTTTTAAATTGCCGACGGTATATTGACCGTCGGTAATTTCCGATGGGTTTTTTCCGGTCCGAAATTTCCGACAGTGCCGACCCCCGTCGGATAGTTGGCCTTCGATTATAGATCAGTTTCTTGTATTGTTCCGTCATATATATATCTACTCTTTCTTCTCCATATCTATTGCGTCCATCTCTCTCCTCGCTAGGGACGAAAACCCTAAATCTCCTGTAAGAAATACCTTCTTTTTCTTCATCATATATCTTCTGGTTGTACAAATTCATCTATTATCTTCGTCATCCCTGGCGATCAAATCTTCTAACAAGAAGGCCCCATCTACTCTGTTTGTTTCTTTGATACAAAAATCCAAGGCTAATTAGGTATTTGATTTCAAAGTTATTTTCATAATAATTTCTAGGTTCTTTTCTATAATCAACTTGGTTTTTTTGTGGGTTTTCTTCCTCTACTTGAAGGTCTGAGGCTCAGCAAACATGTAGAATAGTAGAGGCACACTGGAAGTCATCAAATGTCCAAGGAAGTTGCTAGATATCTATGCTAGAATTTAAATTATGGATTTTTAAATTGCCGACGGTATATTGACCGTCGGTAATTTCCGACGGGGTTTTTTTCGATTCAAAAATTTCCGACTGTGCCGACCCCCGTCGGATAGTTGGCCGTCGATGATAGATCAGTTTCTTGTAGTGTTCAGTCATATATATATACTCTTTCTTCTCCATATCCATTGCGTCCATCTCTCTCCTCGCTAGAGACGATAACCCTAAATCTCCCGTAATAAATACCTTCTTCTTCTTCATCATCTATCTTCTGGTTGTACAAATTCATCTATTATCTTCGTCATCCCAGGCGATAAAATCTTCATAAGAAGGCGTCATCTACTCTGTTTGTTTCTTTGATACAAAAATCCAAGACTAATTAGGTATGTGATTTCAAAGTTATTTTCATACTAATTTCTAGGTTCTTTTCTATAATCAACTTGGTTTTTTTAAAATTCTGAGGCTCAGCAAATATGTAGAATAGTAGAGGCACACTGGAAGTCATCGAATGTCCAAGGAAGTTGCAAGAATTTAAATTAGGGATTTTTAAATTGCCGACGGTATATTGACCGTCGGTAATTTCCGATGGGTTTTTTCCGGTCCGAAATTTCCGACGGTGCCGACCCCCGTCGGATAGTTGGCCGTCGATTATAGATCAGTTTCTTGTAGTGTTCCGTCATATATATCTACTCTTTCTTCTCCATATCTATTGCATCCATCTCTCTCCTCGCTAGAGACGAAAACCCTAAATCTCCTGTAATGAATACCTTCTTCTTCTTCATCATCTATCTTCTGGTTGTACAGATTCATCTATTATCTTCGTCATCCCAGGCGATCAAATCTTCATAAGAAGGCCTCATCTACTCTGTTTGTTTCTTTGATACAAAATTCCAAGACTAATTAGGTATGTGATTTCAAAGTTATTTTCATAATAATTTCAAGGTTCTTTTCTATAATCAACTTGGTTTTTTTGAAATTCTGAGGCTCAGCAAACATATAGCATAGTAGAGGCACACTGGAAGTCATCGAATGTCCAAGGAAGTTGCTAGAATTTAAATTATGGATTTTTACATTGCCGACGGTATATTGACCGTCGGTAATTTCCGATGGGTTTTTTCCGGTCCGAAATTTCCGACGGTGCCGACCACCGTCGGATAGTTGGCCATCGATTATAGATCAGTTTCTTGTAGTGTTCCGTCATAAATATATCTACTATTCTTCTCCATATCTATTGCGTCCATCTCTCTCCTCGCTAGATAAGAAAACCCTAAATCTCCTGTAATAAATACCTTCTTGTTTCTTCATCATCTATCTTCTGGTTGTACAAATTCATCTATTATCTTCGTCATCCCAAACGATAAAATCTTCTCCAAGAAGGCCTCATCTACTCTGTTTGTTTCTTTGATACAAAAATCCAAGACTAATTAGGTATGTGATTTCAAAGTTATTTTCATAATAATTTCTAGTTTCTTTTCTATAATCAACTTGGTTTTTTTGTGGGTTTTCCTCCTCTACTAGAAGGTCTGAGGCTCAGCAAACATGTAGAATAGTAGAGGCACACTGTAAGTCATCGAATGTCCAAGGAAGTTGCTAGATATCTATGCGAGAATTTAAATTATGGATTTTTAAATTGCCGACGGTATATTGACCGTCGGTAATTTCCGACGGGGTTTTTTTCGGTCGGAAATTTCCGACGGTGCTGACCCCCGTCGGGTAGTTGGCCGTCGATGATAGATCAGTTTCTTGTAGTGTTCCGTCATATATATCTACACTTTCTTCTCCATATCTATTGCGTCCATCTCTTTCCTCGCTACAGACGAAAACCCTAAATCTCCTGTGATAAATACCTTCTTCTTCTTCTTCATCTATCTTCTGGTTGTACAGATTCATCTATTATCTTCGTCATCCCAGGCTATCAAATCTTCTCCGAGAAGGCCTCATCTACTCTGTTTGTTTCTTTGATACAAAAATCCAAGACTAATTAGGTATGTCATTTCAAAGTTATTTTCATAATAATTTCTAGGTTCTTTTCTATAATCAACTTGGTTTTTTTGTGGGTTTTCTTCCTCTACTTGAAGGTCTGAGGCTCAGCAAACATGTAGAATAGTAGAGGCACACTGGAAGTCATCGAATGTCCAAGGAAGTTGCTAGAATTTAAATTATGGATTTTTAAATTGCCGACGGTATATTGACCGTCGGTAATTTCCGATGGGTTTTTTCCGGTCGGAAATTTCCGACGGTGCCGACCCCCGTCGGATAGTTGGCCGTCGATTATAGATCAGTTTCTTGTAGTGTTCCGTCATATATATCTACTCTTTCTTCTCCATATCTATTGCGTCCATCTCTCTCCTCGCTAGAGACGAAAACCCTAAATCTCCTGTAATAAATACCTTCTTCTTCTTCAACATCTATCTTCTGGTTGTACAGATTCATCTATTATCTTCGTCATCCCAGGCTATCAAATCTTCTCCAAGAAGGCCTCATCTACTCTGTTTGTTTCTTTGATACAAAAATCCAAGACTAATTAGGTATGTGATTTCAAAGTTATTTTCATAATAATTTCTAGGTTCTTTTCTATAATCAACTTGGTTTTTTTGAAATTCTGAGGCTCAGCAAACATGTAGAATAGTAGAGGCACACTAGAAGTCATCGAATGTCTAAGGAAGTTGCTAGAATTTAAATTATGGATTTTTAAATTGCCGACGGTATATTGACCGTCGGTAATTTCCGATGGGTTTTTTCCGGTCCGAAATTTCCGACGGTGCCGACCCCCGTCGGATAGTTGGCCTTCGATTATAGATCAGTTTCTTGTATTGTTCCGTCATATATATATCTACTCTTTCTTCTCCATATCTATTGCGTCCATCTCTCTCCTCGCTAGGGACGAAAACCCTAAATCTCCTGTAAGAAATACCTTCTTTTTCTTCATCATATATCTTCTGGTTGTACAAATTCATCTATTATCTTCGTCATCCCTGGCGATCAAATCTTCTAACAAGAAGGCCTCATCTACTCTGTTTGTTTCTTTGATACAAAAATCCAAGACTAATTAGGTATTTGATTTCAATGTTATTTTCATAATAATTTCTAGGTTCTTTTCTATAATCAACTTGGTTTTTTTGTGGGTTTTCTTCCTCTACTTGAAGGTCTGAGGCTCAGCAAACATGTAGAATAGTAGAGGCACACTGGAAGTCATCGAATGTCCAAGGAAGTTGCTAGATATCTATGCTAGAATTTAAATTATGGATTTTTAAATTGCCGACGGTATATTGACCGTCGGTAATTTCCGACGGGGTTTTTTTCGATCCAAAATTTCCGACTGTGCCGACCCCCGTCGGATAGTTGGCCGTCGATGATAGATCAGTTTCTTGTAGTGTTCCGTCATATATATATACTCTTTCTTCTCAATATCTATTGGGTCCATCTCTCTCCTCGCTAGAGACGAAAACCCTAAATCTCCTGTAATAAATACCTTCTTCTTCTTCTTCATCATCTATCTTCTGGTTGTACAAATTCATCTATTATCTTCGTCATCCCAGGAGATCAAATCTTCATAAGAAGGCATCATCTACTCTGTTTGTTTCTTCGATAAAAAAATCCAAGACTAATTAGGTATGTGATTTCAAAGTTATTTTCATAATAATTTCTAGGTTCTTTTCTATAATCAACTTGGTTTTTTTGAAATTCTGAGGCTCAGCAAACATGTAGAATAGTAGAGGCACACTGGAAGTCATCGAATGTCCAAGGAAGTTGCTAGAATTTAAATTAGGGATTTTTAAATTGCCGACGGTATATTGACCGTCGGTAATTTCCGATGGGTTTTTTCCGGTCCGAAATTTCCGACGGTGCCGACCCCCGTCGGATAGTTGGCCGTCGATTATAGATCAGTTTCTTGTAGTGTTCCGTCATAAATATCTACTCTTTCTTCTCCATATCTATTGCGTCCATCTCTCTCCTCGCTAGAGACGAAAACCTAAATCTCCTATAATAAATACCTTCTTTTTCTTCATCATATATCTTCTGGTCGTACAAATTCATCTATTATCTTCGTCATCCCAGGCGATCAAATCTTCTCCAAGAAGGCCTCATCTACTCTGTTTGTTTCTTTGATACAAAAATCCAAGACTAATTAGGTATGTGATTTCAAAGTTATTTTCATAATAAATTCTAGGTTCTTTTCTATAATCAACTTGGTTTTTTTGAAATTCTGAGGCTCAGCAAACATGTAGAATAGTAGATGCACACTGGAAGTCATCCAATGTCCAAGGAAGTTGCTAGAATTTAAAATATGGATTTATAAATTGCCGACGGTATATTGACCGTCGGTAATTTCCGATGGGTTTTTTCCGGTCGGAAATTTCCGACGGTGCCGACCCCCGTCAGATAAATGGCCGTCGATTATAGATCAGTTTCTTGTAGTGTTCCGTTATAAATATCTACTCTTTCTTCTCCATATCTATTGCGTCCATCTCTCTCCTCGCTAGAGACGAAAACCCTAAATCTCCTGTAATAAATACCTTCTTTTTCTTCATCATATATCTTCTGGTTGTACAAATTCATCTATTATCTTCGTCATCCCAGGCGATCAAATCTTCTAACAAGAAGGCCTCATCTACTCTGTTTGTTTCTTTGATACAAAAATCCAAGACTAATTAGGTATGTGATTTCAAAGTTATTTTCATAATAATTTCTAGGTTCTTTTCTATAATCAACTAGGTTTTTTTGAAATTCTGAGGCTCAGCAAACATATAGAATAGTAGAGGCACACTGGAAGTCATCCAATGTCCAAGGAAGTTGCTAGAATTTAAATTATGCATTTTTAAATTGCCGACGGTATATTGACCGTCGGTAATTTCCGATGGGTTTTTTCCGGTCCGAAATTTCCGACGGTGCCGACCACTGTCGGATAGTTGGCCGTCGATTATAGATCAGTTTCTTGTAGTGTTCGGTCATATATATATCTACTATTCTTCTCCATATCTATTGCGTCCATCTCTCTCCTCGCTAGAGACGAAAACCCTAAATCTCCTGTAATAAATACCTTCTTTTTCTTCATCATATATCTTCTGGTTGTACAAATTCATCTATTATCTTCGTCATTCCAGGCGATCAAATCTTCTAACAAGAAGGCCTCATCTACTCTGTTTGTTTCTTTGATACAAAAATCCAAGACTAATAAGGTATGTGATTTCAAAGTTATTTTCATAACAATTTCTAGGTTCTTTTCTATAATCAACTTGGTTTTTTTGAAATTCTGAGGCTTAGCAAACATGTAGAATAGTAGATGCACACTGGAAGTCATCGAATGTCCAAGGAAGTTGCTAGAATTTAAATTATGTATTTATAAATTGCCGACGGCATATTGACCGTCGGTAATTTCCGATGGGTTTTTTTCGGTCCGAAATTTCCGACGGTGCCTACCCCCGTCGGATAGTTGGCCGTCGATTATAGATCAGTTTCTTGTAGTGTTCCGTCATAAATATCTACTCTTTCTTCTCCATATCTATTGCGTCCATCTCTCTCCTCGCTAGAGACGAAAACCTAAATCTCCTGTAATAAATACCTTCTTTTTCTTCATCATATATCTTCTGGTCGTACAAATTCATCTATTATCTTCGTCATCCCAGGCGATCAAATCTTCTAACAAGAAGGCCTCATCTACTCTGTTTGTTTCTTTGATACAAAAATCCAAGACTAATTAGGTATGTGATTTCAAAGTTATTTTCATAATAAATTCTAGGTTCTTTTCTATAATCAACTTGGTTTTTTTGAAATTCTGAGGCTCAGCAAACATGTAGAATAGTAGAGGCACACTGGAAGTCATCGAATGTCCAAGGAAGTTGCTGGAATTTAAATTATGGATTTTTAAATTGCCGACGGTATATTGACCGTCGGTAATTTCCGATGGGTTTTTTCCGGTCGGAAATTTCCGACGGTGCCGACCCCCGTCGGATAGTTGGTCGTCGATTATAGATCAGTTTCTTGTAGTGTTCCATCATAAATATCTACTCTTTCTTCTCCATATCTATTGCGTCCATCTCTCTCCTCGCTATAGACGAAAACCCTAAATCTCCTGTAATAAATACCTTCTTCTTCTTCATCATCTATCTTCTGGTTGTACAGATTCATCTATTATCTTCGTCATCCCAGGCGATCAAATCTTCATTAGAAGGCCTCATCTACTCTGTTTGTTTCTTTGATACAAAAATCCAAGACTAATTAGGTATGTGATTTCAAAGTTATTTTCATAATAATTTCTAGGTTCTTTTCTATAATCAACTTGGTTTTTTTGAAATTCTGAGGCTCAGCAAACATGTAGAATAGTAGAGGCACACTGGAAGTCGTCGAATGTCCAAGGAAGTTGCTGGAATTTAAATTATGGATTTTTAAATTGCCGAAGGTATATTGACAGTCGGTAATTTCCGATGGGTTTTTTCCGGTCGGAAATTTCCGACGGTGCCGACCCCCGTCGGATAGTTGGTCGTCGATTATAGATCAGTTTCTTGTAGTGTTCCATCATAAATATCTACTCTTTCTTCTCCATATCTATTGCGTCCATCTCTCTCCTCGCTATAGACGAAAACCCTAAATCTCCTGTAATAAATACCTTCTTCTTCTTCATCATCTATCTTCTGGTTGTACAGATTCATCTATTATCTTCGTCATCCCAGGCGATCAAATCTTCATTAGAAGGCCTCATCTACTCTGTTTGTTTCTTTGATACAAAAATCCAAGACTTATTAGGTATGTGATTTCAAAGTTATTTTCATAATAATTTCTAGGTTCTTTTCTATAATCAACTTGGTTTTTTTGAAATTCTGAGGCTCAGCAGACATGTAGAATAGTAGATGCACACTGGAAGTCATCGAATGTCCAAGGAAGTTGCTAGAATTTAAATTATGGATTTATAAATTGCCGACGGTATATTGACCGTCGGTAATTTCCGATGGGTTTTTTCCGGTCGGAAATTTTCGACGGTGCCGACCCCCGTCGGATAGTTGGCAGTCGATTATAGATCAGTTTCTTGTAGTGTTCCATCATAAATATCTACTCTTTCTTCTCCATATCTATTGCGTCCATCTCTCTCCTCGCTATAGACGAAAACCCTAAATCTCCTGTAATAAATACCTTCTTCTTCTTCATCATCTATCTTCTGGTTGTACAGATTCATCTATTATCTTCGTCATCCCAGGCGATCAAATCTTCATTAGAAGGCCTCATCTACTCTGTTTGTTTCTTTGATACAAAAATCCAAGACTAATTAGGTATGTGATTTCAAAGTTATTTTCATAATAATTTCTAGGTTCTTTTCTATAATCAACTTGGGTTTTTTGAAATTCTGAGGCTCAGCAGACATGTAGAATAGTAGATGCACACTGGAAGTCATCGAATGTCCAAGGAAGTTGCTGGAATTTACATTATGGATTTTTAAATTGCCGACGGTATATTGACCGTCGGTAATTTCCGATGGGTTTTTTCCGGTCGGAAATTTCCGACGGTGCCGACCCCCGTCGGATAGTTGGTCGTCGATTATAGATCAGTTTCTTGTAGTGTTCCATCATAAATATCTACTCTTTCTTCTCCATATCTATTGCGTCCATCTCTCTCCTCGCTATAGACGAAAACCCTAAATCTCCTGTAATAAATACCTTCTTCTTCTTCATCATCTATCTTCTGGTTGTACAGATTCATCTATTATCTTCGTCATCCCAGGCGATCAAATCTTCATTAGAAGGCCTCATCTACTCTGTTTGTTTCTTTGATACAAAAATCCAAGACTAATTAGGTATGTGATTTCAAAGTTATTTTCATAATAAATTCTAGGTTCTTTTCTATAATCAACTTGGTTTTTTTGAAATTCTGAGGCCCAGCAAACATGTAGAATAGTAGATGCACACTGGAAGTCATCCAATGTCCAAGGAAGTTGCTAGAATTTAAATTATGGATTTATAAATTGCCGACGGTATATTGACCGTCGGTAATTTCCGATGGGTTTTTTCCGGTCCGAAATTTCCGACGGTGCCGACCCCCGTCGGATAGTTGGCCGTCGATTATAGATCAGTTTCTTGTAGTGTTCCGTTATAAATATCTACTCTTTCTTCTCCATATCTATTGCGTCCATCTCTCTCCTCGCTAGAGACGAAAACCCTAAATCTCCTGTAATAAATACCTTCTTTTTCTTCATCATATATCTTCTGGTTGTACAAATTCATCTATTATCTTCGTCATCCCAGGCGATCAAATCTTCTAACAAGAAGGCCTCATCTACTCTGTTTGTTTCTTTGATACAAAAATCCAAGACTAATTAGGTATGTGATTTCAAAGTTATTTTCATAATAATTTCTAGGTTCTTTTCTATAATCAACTTGGTTTTTTTGAAATTCTGAGGCTCAGCAAACATGTAGAATAGTAGAGGCACACTGGAAGTCATCGAATGTCCAAGGAAGTTGCTGGAATTTAAATGATGGATTTTTAAATTGCCGAAGGTATATTGACCGTCGGTAATTTCCGATGCGTTTTTTCCGGTCGGAAATTTCCGACGGTGCCGACCCCCGTCGGATAGTTGGTCGTCGATTATAGATCAGTTTCTTGTAGTGTTCCATCATAAATATCTACTCTTTCTTCTCCATATCTATTGCGTCCATCTCTCTCCTCGCTATAGACGAAAACCCTAAATCTCCTGTAATAAATACCTTCTTCTTCTTCATCATCTATCTTCTGGTTGTACAGATTCATCTATTATCTTCGTCATCCCAGGCGATCAAATCTTCATTAGAAGGCCTCATCTACTCTGTTTGTTTCTTTGATACAAAAATCCAAGACTTATTAGGTATGTGATTTCAAAGTTATTTTCATAATAATTTCTAGGTTCTTTTCTATAATCAACTTGGTTTTTTTGAAATTCTGAGGCTCAGCAGACATGTAGAATAGTAGATGCACACTGGAAGTCATCGAATGTCCAAGGAAGTTAATGGAATTTAAATTATGGATTTTTAAATTGCCGACGGTATATTGACCGTCGGTAATTTCCGATGGGTTTTTTCCGGTCGGAAATTTCCGACGGTGCCGACCCCCGTCGGATAGTTGGTCGTCGATTATAGATCAGTTTCTTGTAGTGTTCCATCATAAATATCTACTCTTTCTTCTCCATATCTATTGCGTCCATCTCTCTCCTCGCTATAGACGAAAACCCTAAATCTCCTGTAATAAATACCTTCTTCTTCTTCATCATCTATCTTCTGGTTGTACAGATTCATCTATTATCTTCGTCATCCCAGGCGATCAAATCTTCATTAGAAGGCCTCATCTACTCTGTTTGTTTCTTTGATACAAAAATCCAAGACTAATTAGGTATGTGATTTCAAAGTTATTTTCATAATAAATTCTAGGTTCTTTTCTATAATCAACTTGGTTTTTTTGAAATTCTGAGGCCCAGCAAACATGTAGAATAGTAGATGCACACTGGAAGTCATCCAATGTCCAAGGAAGTTGCTAGAATTTAAATTATGGATTTATAAATTGCCGACGGTATATTGACCGTCGGTAATTTCCGATGGGTATTTTCCGGTCCGAAATTTCCGACGGTGCCGACCCCCGTCGGATAGTTGGCCGTCGATTATAGATCAGTTTCTTGTAGTGTTCCGTTATAAATATCTACTTTTTCTTCTCCATATCTATTGCGTCCATCTCTCTCCTCGCTAGAGACGAAAACCCTAAATCTCCTGTAATAAATACCTTCTTTTTCTTCATCATATATCTTCTGGTTGTACAAATTCATCTATTATCTTCGTCATCCCAGGCGATCAAATCTTCTAACAAGAAGGCCTCATCTACTCTGTTTGTTTCTTTGATACAAAAATCCAAGACTAATTAGGTATGTGATTTCAAAGTTATTTTCATAATAATTTCTAGGTTCTTTTCTATAATCAACTAGGTTTTTTTGAAATTCTGAGGCTCAGCAAACATATAGAATAGTAGAGGCACACTGGAAGTCATCCAATGTCCAAGGAAGTTGCTAGAATTTAAATTATGGATTTTTAAATTGCCGACGGTATATTGACCGTCGGTAATTTCCGATGGGTTTTTTCCGGTCCGAAATTTCCGACGGTGCCGACCACTGTCGGATAGTTGGCCGTCGATTATAGATCAGTTTCTTGTAGTGTTCCGTCATATATATATCTACTATTCTTCTCCATATCTATTGCGTCCATCTCTCTCCTCGCTAGAGACGAAAACCCTAAATCTCCTGTAATAAATACCTTCTTTTTCTTCATCATATATCTTCTGGTTGTACAAATTCATCTATTATCTTCGTCATTCCAGGCGATCAAATCTTCTAACAAGAAGGCCTCATCTACTCTGTTTGTTTCTTTGATACAAAAATCCAAGACTAATAAGGTATGTGATTTCAAAGTTATTTTCATAATAATTTCTAGGTTCTTTTCTATAATCAACTTGGTTTTTTTGAAATTCTGAGGCTCAGCAAACATGTAGAATAGTAGATGCACACTGGAAGTCATCGAATGTCCAAGGAAGTTGCTAGAATTTAAATTATGTATTTATAAATTGCCGACGGCATATTGACCGTCGGTAATTTCCGATGGGTTTTTTTCGGTCCGAAATTTCCGACGGTGCCTACCCCCGTCGGATAGTTGGCCGTCGATTATAGATCAGTTTCTTGTAGTGTTCCGTCATAAATATCTACTCTTTCTTCTCCATATCTATTGCGTCCATCTCTCTCCTCGCTAGAGACGAAAACCTAAATCTCCTGTAATAAATACCTTCTTTTTCTTCATCATATATCTTCTGGTCATACAAATTCATCTATTATCTTCGTCATCCCAGGCGATCAAATCTTCTAACAAGAAGGCCTCATCTACTCTGTTTGTTTCTTTGATACAAAAATCCAAGACTAATTAGGTATGTGATTTCAAAGTTATTTTCATAATAAATTCTAGGTTCTTTTCTATAATCAACTTGGTTTTTTTGAAATTCTGAGGCTCAGCAAACATGTAGAATAGTAGAGGCACACTGGAAGTCATCCAATGTCCAAGGAAGTTGCTAGAATTTAAATTATGGATTTATAAATTGCCGACGGTATATTGACCGTCGGTAATTTCCGATGGGTTTTTTCCGGTCGGAAATTTCCGACGGTGCCGACCCCCGTCAGATAAATGGCCGTCGATTATAGATCAGTTTCTTGTAGTGTTCCATTATAAATATCTACTCTTTCTTCTCCATATCTATTGCGTCCATCTCTCTCCTCGCTAGAGACGAAAACCCTAAATCTCCTGTAATAAATACCTTCTTTTTCTTCATCATATATCTTCTGGTTGTACAAATTCATCTATTATCTTCGTCATCCCAGGCGATCAAATCTTCTAACAAGAAGGCCTCATCTACTCTGTTTGTTTCTTTGATACAAAAATCCAAGACTAATTAGGTATGTGATTTCAAAGTTATTTTCATAATAATTTCTAGGTTCTTTTCTATAATCAACTAGGTTTTTTTGAAATTCTGAGGCTCAGCAAACATATAGAATAGTAGAGGCACACTGGAAGTCATCCAATGTCCAAGGAAGTTGCTAGAATTTAAATTATGGATTTTTAAATTGCCGACGGTATATTGACCGTCGGTAATTTCCGATGGGTTTTTTCCGGTCCGAAATTTCCGACGGTGCCGACCACTGTCGGATAGTTGGTCGTCGATTATAGATCAGTTTCTTGTAGTGTTCCGTCATATATATATCTACTATTCTTCTCCATATCTATTGCGTCCATCTCTCTCCTCGCTAGAGACGAAAACCCTAAATCTCCTGTAATAAATACCTTCTTTTTCTTCATCATATATCTTCTGGTTGTACAAATTCATCTATTATCTTCGTCATTCCAGGCGATCAAATCTTCTAACAAGAAGGCCTCATCTACTCTGTTTGTTTCTTTGATACAAAAATCCAAGACTAATAAGGTATGTGATTTCAAAGTTATTTTCATAATAATTTCTAGGTTCTTTTCTATAATCAAATTGGTTTTTTTGAAATTCTGAGGCTCAGCAAACATGTAGAATAGTAGACGCACACTGGAAGTCATCGAATGTCCAAGGAAGTTGCTAGAATTTAAATTATGTATTTATAAATTGCCGACGGCATATTGACCGTCGGTAATTTCCGATGGGTTTTTTCCGGTCCGAAATTTCCGACGGTGCCGACCCCCGTCGGATAGTTGGCCTTCGATTATAGATCAGTTTCTTGTATTGTTCCGTCATATATATATCTACTCTTTCTTCTCCATATCTATTGCGTCCATCTCTCTCCTCGCTAGGGACGAAAACCCTAAATCTCCTGTAAGAAATACCTTCTTTTTCTTCATCATATATCTTCTGGTTGTACAAATTCATCTATTATCTTCGTCATCCCTGGCGATCAAATCTTCTAACAAGAAGGCCTCATCTACTCTGTTTGTTTCTTTGATACAAAAATCCAAGACTAATTAGGTATTTGATTTCAAAGTTATTTTCATAATAACTTCTAGGTTCTTTTCTATAATCAACTTGGTTTTTTTGTGGGTTTTCTTCCTCTACTTGAAGGTCTGAGGCTCAGCAAACATGTAGAATAGTAGAGGCACACTGGAAGTCATCGAATGTCCAAGGAAGTTGCTAGATATCTATGCTAGAATTTAAATTATGGATTTTTAAATTGCCGACGGTATATTGACCGTCGGTAATTTCCGACGGGGTTTTTTTCGATCCAAAATTTCCGACTGTGCCGACCCCCGTCGGATAGTTGGCCGTCGATGATAGATCAGTTTCTTGTAGTGTTCCGTCATATATATATACTCTTTCTTCTCAATATCTATTGGGTCCATCTCTCTCCTCGCTAGAGACGAAAACCCTAAATCTCCTGTAATAAATACCTTCTTCTTCTTCTTCATCATCTATCTTCTGGTTGTACAAATTCATCTATTATCTTCGTCATCCCAGGAGATCAAATCTTCATAAGAAGGCATCATCTACTCTGTTTGTTTCTTCGATAAAAAAATCCAAGACTAATTAGGTATGTGATTTCAAAGTTATTTTCATACTAATTTCTAGGTTCTTTTCTATAATCAACTTGGTTTTTTTGAAATTCTGAGGCTCAGCAAACATATAGAATAGTAGAGGCACACTGGAAGTCATCCAATGTCCAAGGAAGTTGCTAGAATTTAAATTATGGATTTTTAAATTGCCGACGGTATATTGACCGTCGGTAATTTCCGATGGGTTTTTTCCGGTCCGAAATTTCCGACGGTGCCGACCACTGTCGGATAGTTGGTCGTCGATTATAGATCAGTTTCTTGTAGTGTTCCGTCATATATATATCTACTATTCTTCTCCATATCTATTGCGTCCATCTCTCTCCTCGCTAGAGACGAAAACCCTAAATCTCCTGTAATAAATACCTTCTTTTTCTTCATCATATATCTTCTGGTTGTACAAATTCATCTATTATCTTCGTCATTCCAGGCGATCAAATCTTCTAACAAGAAGGCCTCATCTACTCTGTTTGTTTCTTTGATACAAAAATCCAAGACTAATAAGGTATGTGATTTCAAAGTTATTTTCATAATAATTTCTAGGT
The DNA here is from genome assembly GCA_963555705.1 of Ligustrum vulgare. NCBI lineage: Eukaryota > Viridiplantae > Streptophyta > Magnoliopsida > Lamiales > Oleaceae > Ligustrum > Ligustrum vulgare. The sequence goes on along the minus strand of OY743169.1, from coordinate 51,217,121 downwards.
TCTTTTCTATAATCAACTTGGTTTTTTTGAAATTCTGAGGCTCAGCAAACATGTAGAATAGTAGATGCACACTGGAAGTCATCGAATGTCCAAGGAAGTTGCTAGAATTTAAATTATGTATTTATAAATTGCCGACGGCATATTGACCGTCGGTAATTTCCGATGGGTTTTTTTCGGTCCGAAATTTCCGACGGTGCCTACCCCCGTCGGATAGTTGGCCGTCGATTATAGATCAGTTTCTTGTAGTGTTCCGTCATAAATATATACTCTTTCTTCTCCATATCTATTGCGTCCATCTCTCTCCTCGCTAGAGACGAAAACCTAAATCTCCTGTAATAAATACCTTCTTTTTCTTCATCATATATCTTCTGGTCATACAAATTCATCTATTATCTTCGTCATCCCAGGCGATCAAATCTTCTAACAAGAAGGCCTCATCTACTCTGTTTGTTTCTTTGATACAAAAATCCAAGACTAATTAGGTATGTGATTTCAAAGTTATTTTCATAATAAATTCTAGGTTCTTTTCTATAATCAACTTGGTTTTTTTGAAATTCTGAGGCTCAGCAAACATGTAGAATAGTAGAGGCACACTGGAAGTCATCCAATGTCCAAGGAAGTTGCTAGAATTTAAATTATGGATTTATAAATTGCCGACGGTATATTGACCGTCGGTAATTTCCGATGGGTTTTTTCCGGTCGGAAATTTCCGACGGTGCCGACCCCCGTCAGATAAATGGCCGTCGATTATAGATCAGTTTCTTGTAGTGTTCCATTATAAATATCTACTCTTTCTTCTCCATATCTATTGCGTCCATCTCTCTCCTCGCTAGAGACGAAAACCCTAAATCTCCTGTAATAAATACCTTCTTTTTCTTCATCATATATCTTCTGGTTGTACAAATTCATCTATTATCTTCGTCATCCCAGGCGATCAAATCTTCTAACAAGAAGGCCTCATCTACTCTGTTTGTTTCTTTGATACAAAAATCCAAGACTAATTAGGTATGTGATTTCAAAGTTATTTTCATAATAATTTCTAGGTTCTTTTCTATAATCAACTAGGTTTTTTTGAAATTCTGAGGCTCAGCAAACATGTAGAATAGTAGATGCACACTGGAAGTCATCGAATGTCCAAGGAAGTTGCTAGAATTTAAATTATGTATTTATAAATTGCCGACGGCATATTGACCGTCGGTAATTTCCGATGGGTTTTTTTCGGTCCGAAATTTCCGACGGTGCCTACCCCCGTCGGATAGTTGGCCGTCGATTATAGATCAGTTTCTTGTAGTGTTCCGTCATATATATATCTACTATTCTTCTCCATATCTATTGCGTCCATCTCTCTCCTCGCTAGAGACGAAAACCCTAAATCTCCTGTAATAAATACCTTCTTTTTCTTCATCATATATCTTCTGGTTGTACAAATTCATCTATTATCTTCGTCATTCCAGGCGATCAAATCTTCTAACAAGAAGGCCTCATCTACTCTGTTTGTTTCTTTGATACAAAAATCCAAGACTAATAAGGTATGTGATTTCAAAGTTATTTTCATAATAATTTCTAGGTTCTTTTCTATAATCAACTTGGTTTTTTTGAAATTCTGAGGCTCAGCAAACATGTAGAATAGTAGATGCACACTGGAAGTCATCGAATGTCCAAGGAAGTTGCTAGAATTTAAATTATGTATTTATAAATTGCCGACGGCATATTGACCGTCGGTAATTTCCGATGGGTTTTTTTCGGTCCGAAATTTCCGACGGTGCCTACCCCCGTCGGATAGTTGGCCGTCGATTATAGATCAGTTTCTTGTAGTGTTCCGTCATAAATATCTACTCTTTCTTCTCCATATCTATTGCGTCCATCTCTCTCCTCGCTAGAGACGAAAACCTAAATCTCCTGTAATAAATACCTTCTTTTTCTTCATCATATATCTTCTGGTCATACAAATTCATCTATTATCTTCGTCATCCCAGGCGATCAAATCTTCTAACAAGAAGGCCTCATCTACTCTGTTTGTTTCTTTGATACAAAAATCCAAGACTAATTAGGTATGTGATTTCAAAGTTATTTTCATAATAAATTCTAGGTTCTTTTCTATAATCAACTTGGTTTTTTTGAAATTCTGAGGCTCAGCAAACATGTAGAATAGTAGAGGCACACTGGAAGTCATCCAATGTCCAAGGAAGTTGCTAGAATTTAAATTATGGATTTATAAATTGCCGACGGTATATTGACCGTCGGTAATTTCCGATGGGTTTTTTCCGGTCGGAAATTTCCGACGGTGCCGACCCCCGTCAGATAAATGGCCGTCGATTATAGATCAGTTTCTTGTAGTGTTCCATTATAAATATCTACTCTTTCTTCTCCATATCTATTGCGTCCATCTCTCTCCTCGCTAGAGACGAAAACCTAAATCTCCTGTAATAAATACCTTCTTTTTCTTCATCATATATCTTCTGGTTGTACAAATTCATCTATTATCTTCGTCATCCCAGGCGATCAAATCTTCTAACAAGAAGGCCTCATCTACTCTGTTTGTTTCTTTGATACAAAAATCCAAGACTAATTAGGTATGTGATTTCAAAGTTATTTTCATAATAATTTCTAGGTTCTTTTCTATAATCAACTAGGTTTTTTTGAAATTCTGAGGCTCAGCAAACATATAGAATAGTAGAGGCACACTGGAAGTCATCCAATGTCCAAGGAAGTTGCTAGAATTTAAATTATGGATTTTTAAATTGCCGACGGTATATTGACCGTCGGTAATTTCCGATGGGTTTTTTCCGGTCCGAAATTTCCGACGGTGCCGACCACTGTCGGATAGTTGGTCGTCGATTATAGATCAGTTTCTTGTAGTGTTCCGTCATATATATATCTACTATTCTTCTCCATATCTATTGCGTCCATCTCTCTCCTCGCTAGAGACGAAAACCCTAAATCTCCTGTAATAAATACCTTCTTTTTCTTCATCATATATCTTCTGGTTGTACAAATTCATCTATTATCTTCGTCATTCCAGGCGATCAAATCTTCTAACAAGAAGGCCTCATCTACTCTGTTTGTTTCTTTGATACAAAAATCCAAGACTAATAAGGTATGTGATTTCAAAGTTATTTTCATAATAATTTCTAGGTTCTTTTCTATAATCAAATTGGTTTTTTTGAAATTCTGAGGCTCAGCAAACATGTAGAATAGTAGACGCACACTGGAAGTCATCGAATGTCCAAGGAAGTTGCTAGAATTTAAATTATGTATTTATAAATTGCCGACGGCATATTGACCGTCGGTAATTTCCGATGGGTTTTTTCCGGTCCGAAATTTCCGACGGTGCCGACCCCCGTCGGATAGTTGGCCTTCGATTATAGATCAGTTTCTTGTATTGTTCCGTCATATATATATCTACTCTTTCTTCTCCATATCTATTGCGTCCATCTCTCTCCTCGCTAGGGACGAAAACCCTAAATCTCCTGTAAGAAATACCTTCTTTTTCTTCATCATATATCTTCTGGTTGTACAAATTCATCTATTATCTTCGTCATCCCTGGCGATCAAATCTTCTAACAAGAAGGCCTCATCTACTCTGTTTGTTTCTTTGATACAAAAATCCAAGACTAATTAGGTATTTGATTTCAAAGTTATTTTCATAATAATTTCTAGGTTCTTTTCTATAATCAACTTGGTTTTTTTGTGGGTTTTCTTCCTCTACTTGAAGGTCTGAGGCTCAGCAAACATGTAGAATAGTAGAGGCACACTGGAAGTCATCGAATGTCCAAGGAAGTTGCTAGATATCTATGCTAGAATTTAAATTATGGATTTTTAAATTGCCGACGGTATATTGACCGTCGGTAATTTCCGACGGGGTTTTTTTCGATCCAAAATTTCCGACTGTGCCGACCCCCGTCGGATAGTTGGCCGTCGATGATAGATCAGTTTCTTGTAGTGTTCCGTCATATATATATACTCTTTCTTCTCAATATCTATTGGGTCCATCTCTCTCCTCGCTAGAGACGAAAACCCTAAATCTCCTGTAATAAATACCTTCTTCTTCTTCTTCATCATCTATCTTCTGGTTGTACAAATTCATCTATTATCTTCGTCATCCCAGGAGATCAAATCTTCATAAGAAGGCATCATCTACTCTGTTTGTTTCTTCGATAAAAAAATCCAAGACTAATTAGGTATGTGATTTCAAAGTTATTTTCATACTAATTTCTAGGTTCTTTTCTATAATCAACTTGGTTTTTTTGAAATTCTGAGGCTCAGCAAACATGTAGAATAGTAGAGGCACACTGGAAGTCATCGAATGTCCAAGGAAGTTGCTAGAATTTAAATTAGGGATTTTTAAATTGCCGACGGTATATTGACCGTCGGTAATTTCCGATGGGTTTTTTCCGGTCCGAAATTTCCGACGGTGCCGACCCCTGTCGGATAGTTGGCCGTCGATTATAGATCAGTTTCTTGTAGTGTTCCGTTATAAATATCTACTCTTTCTTCTCCATATCTATTGCGTCCATCTCTCTCCTCGCTAGAGACGAAAACCCTAAATCTCCTGTAATAAATACCTTCTTTTTCTTCATCATATATCTTCTGGTTGTACAAATTCATCTATTATCTTCGTCATCCCAGGCGATCAAATCTTCTAACAAGAAGGCCTCATCTACTCTGTTTGTTTCTTTGATACAAAAATCCAAGACTAATTAGGTATGTGATTTCAAAGTTATTTTCATAATAATTTCTAGGTTCTTTTCTATAATCAACTAGGTTTTTTTGAAATTCTGAGGCTCAGCAAACATATAGAATAGTAGAGGCACACTGGAAGTCATCCAATGTCCAAGGAAGTTGCTAGAATTTAAATTATGGATTTTTAAATTGCCGACGGTATATTGACCGTCGGTAATTTCCGATGGGTTTTTTCCGGTCCGAAATTTCCGACGGTGCCGACCACTGTCGGATAGTTGGCCGTCGATTATAGATCAGTTTCTTGTAGTGTTCCGTCATATATATATCTACTATTCTTCTCCATATCTATTGCGTCCATCTCTCTCCTCGCTAGAGACGAAAACCCTAAATCTCCTGTAATAAATACCTTCTTTTTCTTCATCATATATCTTCTGGTTGTACAAATTCATCTATTATCTTCGTCATCCCAGGCGATCAAATCTTCTAACAAGAAGGCCTCATCTACTCTGTTTGTTTCTTTGATACAAAAATCCAAGACTAATAAGGTATGTGATTTCAAAGTTATTTTCATAATAATTTCTAGGTTCTTTTCTATAATCAACTTGGTTTTTTTGAAATTCTGAGGCTCAGCAAACATGTAGAATAGTAGACGCACACTGGAAGTCATCGAATGTCCAAGGAAGTTGCTAGAATTTAAATTATGTATTTATAAATTGCCGACGGCATATTGACCGTCGGTAATTTCCGATGGGTTTTTTCCGGTCCGAAATTTCCGACGGTGCCGACCCCCGTCGGATAGTTGGCCTTCGATTATAGATCAGTTTCTTGTATTGTTCCGTCATATATATATCTACTCTTTCTTCTCCATATCTATTGCGTCCATCTCTCTCCTCGCTAGGGACGAAAACCCTAAATCTCCTGTAAGAAATACCTTCTTTTTCTTCATCATATATCTTCTGGTTGTACAAATTCATCTATTATCTTCGTCATCCCTGGCGATCAAATCTTCTAACAAGAAGGCCTCATCTACTCTGTTTGTTTCTTTGATACAAAAATCCAAGACTAATTAGGTATTTGATTTCAAAGTTATTTTCATAATAATTTCTAGGTTCTTTTCTATAATCAACTTGGTTTTTTTGTGGGTTTTCTTCCTCTACTTGAAGGTCTGAGGCTCAGCAAACATGTAGAATAGTAGAGGCACACTGGAAGTCATCGAATGTCCAAGGAAGTTGCTAGATATCTATGCTAGAATTTAAATTATGGATTTTTAAATTGCCGACGGTATATTGACCGTCGGTAATTTCCGACGGGGTTTTTTTCGATCCAAAATTTCCGACTGTGCCGACCCCCGTCGGATAGTTGGCCGTCGATGATAGATCAGTTTCTTGTAGTGTTCCGTCATATATATATACTCTTTCTTCTCAATATCTATTGGGTCCATCTCTCTCCTCGCTAGAGACGAAAACCCTAAATCTCCTGTAATAAATACCTTCTTCTTCTTCTTCATCATCTATCTTCTGGTTGTACAAATTCATCTATTATCTTCGTCATCCCAGGAGATCAAATCTTCATAAGAAGGCATCATCTACTCTGTTTGTTTCTTCGATAAAAAAATCCAAGACTAATTAGGTATGTGATTTCAAAGTTATTTTCATACTAATTTCTAGGTTCTTTTCTATAATCAACTTGGTTTTTTTGAAATTCTGAGGCTCAGCAAACATGTAGAATAGTAGAGCCACACTGGAAGTCATCGAATGTCCAAGGAAGTTGCTAGAATTTAAATTAGGGATTTTTAAATTGCCGACGGTATATTGACCGTCGGTAATTTCCGATGGGTTTTTTCCGGTCCGAAATTTCCGACGGTGCCGACCCCCGTCGGATAGTTGGCCGTCGATTATAGATCAGTTTCTTGTAGTGTTCCGTCATAAATATCTACTCTTTCTTCTCCATATCTATTGCGTCCATCTCTCTCCTCGCTAGAGACGAAAACCTAAATCTCCTGTAATAAATACCTTCTTTTTCTTCATCATATATCTTCTGGTCGTACAAATTCATCTATTATCTTCGTCATCCCAGGCGATCAAATCTTCTCCAAGAAGGCCTCATCTACTCTGTTTGTTTCTTTGATACAAAAATCCAAGACTAATTAGGTATGTGATTTCAAAGTTATTTTCATAATAAATTCTAGGTTCTTTTCTATAATCAACTTGGTTTTTTTGAAATTCTGAGGCTCAGCAAACATGTAGAATAGTAGATGCACACTGGAAGTCATCCATTGTCCAAGGAAGTTGCTAGAATTTAAATTATGGATTTATAAATTGCCAACGGTATATTGACCGTCGGTAATTTCCGATGGGTTTTTTCCGGTCGGAAATTTCCGACGGTGCCGACCCCCGTCAGATAAATGGCCGTCGATTATAGATCAGTTTCTTGTAGTGTTCCGTTATAAATATCTACTCTTTCTTCTCCATATCTATTGCGTCCATCTCTCTCCTCGCTAGAGACGAAAACCCTAAATCTCCTGTAATAAATACCTTCTTTTTCTTCATCATATATCTTCTGGTTGTACAAATTCATCTATTATCTTCGTCATCCCAGGCGATCAAATCTTCTAACAAGAAGGCCTCATCTACTCTGTTTGTTTCTTTGATACAAAAATCCAAGACTAATTAGGTATGTGATTTCAAAGTTATTTTCATAATAATTTCTAGGTTCTTTTCTATAATCAACTAGGTTTTTTTGAAATTCTGAGGCTCAGCAAACATATAGAATAGTAGAGGCACACTGGAAGTCATCCAATGTCCAAGGAAGTTGCTAGAATTTAAATTATGGATTTTTAAATTGCCGACGGTATATTGACCGTCGGTAATTTCCGATGGGTTTTTTCCGGTCCGAAATTTCCGACGGTGCCGACCACTGTCGGATAGTTGGCCGTCGATTATAGATCAGTTTCTTGTAGTGTTCCGTCATATATATATCTACTATTCTTCTCCATATCTATTGCGTCCATCTCTCTCCTCGCTAGAGACGAAAACCCTAAATCTCCTGTAATAAATACCTTCTTTTTCTTCATCATATATCTTCTGGTTGTACAAATTCATCTATTATCTTCGTCATTCCAGGCGATCAAATCTTCTAACAAGAAGGCCTCATCTACTCTGTTTGTTTCTTTGATACAAAAATCCAAGACTAATTAGGTATGTGATTTCAAAGTTATTTTCATAATAAATTCTAGGTTCTTTTCTATAATCAACTTGGTTTTTTTGAAATTCTGAGGCTCAGCAAACATGTAGAATAGTAGATGCACACTGGAAGTCATCCAATGTCCAAGGAAGTTGCTAGAATTTAAATTATGGATTTATAAATTGCCGACGGTATATTGACCGTCGGTAATTTCCGATGGGTTTTTTCCGGTCGGAAATTTCCGACGGTGCCGACCCCCGTCAGATAAATGGCCGTCGATTATAGATCAGTTTCTTGTAGTGTTCCGTTATAAATATCTACTCTTTCTTCTCCATATCTATTGCGTCCATCTCTCTCCTCGCTAGAGACGAAAACCCTAAATCTCCTGTAATAAATACCTTCTTTTTCTTCATCATATATCTTCTGGTTGTACAACTTCATCTATTATCTTCGTCATCCCAGGCGATCAAATCTTCTAACAAGAAGGCCTCATCTACTCTGTTTGTTTCTTTGATACAAAAATCCAAGACTAATTAGGTATGTGATTTCAAAGTTATTTTCATAATAATTTCTAGGTTCTTTTCTATAATCAACTAGGTTTTTTTGAAATTCTGAGGCTCAGCAAACATATAGAATAGTAGAGGCACACTGGAAGTCATCCAATGTCCAAGGAAGTTGCTAGAATTTAAATTATGGATTTTTAAATTGCCGACGGTATATTGACCGTCGGTAATTTCCGATGGGTTTTTTCCGGTCCGAAATTTCCGACGGTGCCGACCACTGTCGGATAGTTGGCCGTCGATTATAGATCAGTTTCTTGTAGTGTTCCGTCATATATATATCTACTATTCTTCTCCATATCTATTGCGTCCATCTCTCTCCTCGCTAGAGACGAAAACCCTAAATCGCCTGTAATAAATACCTTCTTTTTCTTCATCATATATCTTCTGGTTGTACAAATTCATCTATTATCTTCGTCATTCCAGGAGATCAAATCTTCATAAGAAGGCATCATCTACACTGTTTTTTTCTTCGATAAAAAAATCCAAGACTAATTAGGTATGTGATTTCAAAGTTATTTTCATACTAATTTCTAGGTTCTTTTCTGTAATCAACTTGGTTTTTTTGAAATTCTGAGGCTCAGCAAACATGTAGAATAGTAGAGGCACACTGGAAGTCATCGAATGTCCAAGGAAGTTGCTAGAATTTAAATTAGGGATTTTTAAATTGCCGACGGTATATTGACCGTCGGTAATTTCCGATGGGTTTTTTCCGGTCGGAAATTTTCGACGGTGCCGACCCCCGTCGGATAGTTGGCAGTCGATTATAGATCAGTTTCTTGTAGTGTTCCGTCATAAATATCTACTCTTTCTTCTCCATATCTATTGCGTCCATCTCTCTCCTCGCTAGAGACGAAAACCCTAAATCTCCTGTAATAAATACCTTCTTCTTCATCATCTATCTTCTGGTTGTACAGATTCATCTATTATCTTCGTCATCTCAGGCTATCAAATCTTCCCCAAGAAGGCCTCATATACTCTGTTTGTTTCTTTGACACAAAAATCCAAGACTAATTAGGTATGTGATTTCAAAGTTATTTTCATAATAAGTTCTAGGTTCTTTTCTATAATCAACTTGGGTTTTTTGTGGGTTTTCTTCCTCTACTTGAAGGTCTGAGGCTCAGCAAACATGTAGAATAGTAGAGGCACACTGGAAGTCATCGAATGTCCAAGGAAGTTCCTAGATATCTATGATAGAATTAAAATTATGGATTTTTAAATTGCCCACGGTATATTGACTGTCGGTAATTTCCGACGGGGTTTTTTTCGATCGAAAATTTCCGACTGTGCCGACCCCCGTCGGATAGTTGGCCGTCGATGATAGATCAGTTTCTTATAGTGTTCCGTCATATATATATATACTCTTTCTTCTCCATATCTATTGCGTCCATCTCTCTCCTCGCTAGAGACGAAAACCCTAAATCTCCTGTAATAAATACCTTCTTCTTCTTCATCATCTATCTTCTGGTTGTACAGATTCATCTATTATCTTCGTCATCCCAGGCGATCAAATCTTCATAAGAAGGCCTCATCTACTCTGTTTGTTTCTTTGATACAAAAATCCAAGACTAATTAGGTATGTGATTTCAAAGTTATTTTCATAATAATTTCAAGGTTCTTTTCTATAATCAACTTGGTTTTTTTGAAATTCTGAGGCTCAGCAAACATGTAGAATAGTAGATGCACATTGGAAGTCATCGAATGTCCAAGGAAGTTGCTAGAATTTAAATTATGGATTTATAAATTGCCGACGGTAAATTGACCGTCGGTAATTTCCGATGGGTTTTTTCTGGTCCGAAATTTCCGACGGTGCCGACCCCCGTCGGATAGTTGGCCGTCGATTATAGATCAGTTTCTTGTAGTGTTCCGTCATATATATATCTACTATTCTTCTCCATATCTATTGCGTCCATCTCTCTCCTCGCTAGAGACGAAAACCCTAAATCTCCTGTAATAAATACCTTCTTCTTCTTCATCATCTATCTTCTGGTTGTACAGATTCATCTATTATCTTCGTCATCCCAGGCGATCAAATCTTCATAAGAAGGCCTCATCTACTCTGTTTGTTTCTTTGATACAAAAATAGAAGACTAATTAGGTATGTGATTTCAAAGTTATTTTCATAATAATTTCAAGGTTCTTTTCTATAATCAACTTGGTTTTTTTGAAATTCTGAGGCACAGCAGACATGTAGAATAGTAGATGCACACTGGAAGTCATCGAATGTCCAAGGAAGTTGCTAGAATTTAAATTATGGATTTATAAATTGCCGACGGTATATTGACCGTCGGTAATTTCCGATGGGTTTTTTCCGGTCGGAAATTTTCGACGGTGCCGAACCCCGTCGGATAGTTGGCAGTCGATTATAGATCAGTTTCTTGTAGTGTTCCATCATAAATATCTACTCTTTCTTCTCCATATCTATTGCGTCCATCTCTCTCCTCGCTAGAGACGAAAACCCTAAATCTCCTGTAATAAATACCTTCTTCTTCATCATCTATCTTCTGGTTGTACAGATTCATCTATTATCTTCGTCATCTCAGGCTATCAAATCTTCCCCAAGAAGGCCTCATATACTCTGTTTGTTTCTTTGATACAAAAATCCAAGACTAATTAGGTATGTGATTTCAAAGTTATTTTCATAATAAGTTCTAGGTTCTTTTCTATAATCAATTTGGGTTTTTTGTGGGTTTTCTTCCTCTACTTGAAGGTCTGAGGCTCAGCAAACATGTAGAATAGTAGAGGCACACTGGAAGTCATCGAATGTCCAAGGAAGTTGCTAGATATCTATGATAGAATTAAAATTATGGATTTTTAAATTGCCCACGGTATATTGACTGTCGGTAATTTCCGACGGGGTTTTTTTCGATCGAAAATTTCCGACTGTGCCGACCCCCGTCGGATAGTTGGCCGTCGATGATATTTCAGTTTCTTATAGTGTTCCGTCATATATATATACTCTTTCTTCTCCATATCTATTGCGTCCATCTCTCTCCTCGCTAGAGACGAAAACCCTAAATCTCCTGTAATAAATACCTTCTTCTTCTTCATCATCTATCTTCTGGTTGTACAGATTCATCTATTATCTTCGTCATCCCAGGCGATCAAATCTTCATAAGAAGGCCTCATCTACTCTGTTTGTTTCTTTGATACAAAAAATCCAAGACTAATTAGGTATGTGATTTCAAAGTTATTTTCATAATAATTTCAAGGTTCTTTTCTATAATCAACTTGGTTTTTTTGAAATTCTGAGGCTCAGCAAACATGTAGAATAATAGATGCACATTGGAAGTCATCGAATGTCCAAGGAAGTTGCTAGAATTTAAATTATGGATTTATAAATTGCCGACGGTATATTGACCGTCGGTAATTTCCGATGGGTTTTTTCCGGTCCGAAATTTCCGACGGTGCCGACCCCCGTCGGATAGTTGGCCGTCGATTATAGATCAGTTTCTTGTAGTGTTCCGTCATAAATATCTACTCTTTCTTCTCCATATCTATTGCGTCCATCTCTCTCCTCGCTAGAGACGAAAACCCTAAATCTCCTGTAATAAATACCTTCTTCTTCATCATCTATCTTCTGGTTGTACAGATTCATCTATTATCTTCGTCATCCCAGGCGATCAAATCTTCATAAGAAGGCCTCATCTACTCTGTTTGTTTCTTTGATACAAAAATCCAAGACTAATTAGGTATGTGATTTCAAAGTTATTTTCATAATAATTTCAAGGTTCTTTTCTATAATCAACTTGGTTTTTTTGAAATTCTGAGGCTCAGCAAACATGTAGAATAGTAGATGCACATTGGAAGTCATCGAATGTCCAAGGAAGTTGCTAGAATTTAAATTATGGATTTATAAATTGCCGACGGTAAATTGACCGTCGGTAATTTCCGATGGGTTTTTTCTGGTCCGAAATTTCCGACGGTGCCGACCCCCGTCGGATAGTTGGCCGTCGATTATAGATCAGTTTCTTGTAGTGTTCCGTCATATATATATCTACTATTCTTCTCCATATCTATTGCGTCCATCTCTCTCCTCGCTAGAGACGAAAACCCTAAATCTCCTGTAATAAATACCTTCTTCTTCTTCATCATCTATCTTCTGGTTGTACAGATTCATCTATTATCTTCGTCATCCCAGGCGATCAAATCTTCATAAGAAGGCCTCATCTACTCTGTTTGTTTCTTTGATACAAAAATAGAAGACTAATTAGGTATGTGATTTCAAAGTTATTTTCATAATAATTTCAAGGTTCTTTTCTATAATCAACTTGGTTTTTTTTAAATTCTGAGGCTCAGCAGACATGTAGAATAGTAGATGCACACTGGAAGTCATCGAATGTCCAAGGAAGTTGCTAGAATTTAAATTATGGATTTATAAATTGCCGACGGTATATTGACCGTCGGTAATTTCCGATGGGTTTTTTCCGGTCGGAAATTTTCGACGGTGCCGAACCCCGTCGGATAGTTGGCAGTCGATTATAGATCAGTTTCTTGTAGTGTTCCGTCATAAATATCTACTCTTTCTTCTCCATATCTATTGCGTCCATCTCTCTCCTCGCTAGAGACGAAAACCCTAAATCTCCTGTAATAAATACCTTCTTCTTCATCATCTATCTTCTGGTTGTACAGATTCATCTATTATCTTCGTCATCTCAGGCTATCAAATCTTCCCCAAGAAGGCCTCATATACTCTGTTTGTTTCTTTGATACAAAAATCCAAGACTAATTAGGTATGTGATTTCAAAGTTATTTTCATAATAAGTTCTAGGTTCTTTTCTATAATCAATTTGGGTTTTTTGTGGGTTTTCTTCCTCTACTTGAAGGTCTGAGGCTCAGCAAACATGTAGAATAGTAGAGGCACACTGGAAGTCATCGAATGTCCAAGGAAGTTGCTAGATATCTATGATAGAATTAAAATTATGGATTTTTAAATTGCCCACGGTATATTGACTGTCGGTAATTTCCGACGGGGTTTTTTTCGATCGAAAATTTCCGACTGTGCCGACCCCCGTCGGATAGTTGGCCGTCGATGATAGATCAGTTTCTTATAGTGTTCCGTCATATATATATACTCTTTCTTCTCCATATCTATTGCGTCCATCTCTCTCCTCGCTAGAGACGAAAACCCTAAATCTCCTGTAATAAATACCTTCTTCTTCTTCATCATCTATCTTCTGGTTGTACAGATTCATCTATTATCTTCGTCATCCCAGGCGATCAAATCTTCATAAGAAGGCCTCATCTACTCTGTTTGTTTCTTTGATACAAAAATCCAAGACTAATTAGGTATGTGATTTCAAAGTTATTTTCATAATAATTTCAAGGTTCTTTTCTATAATCAACTTGGTTTTTTTGAAATTCTGAGGCTCAGCAAACATGTAGAATAATAGATGCACATTGGAAGTCATCGAATGTCCAAGGAAGTTGCTAGAATTTAAATTATGGATTTATAAATTGCCGACGGTATATTGACCGTCGGTAATTTCCGATGGGTTTTTTCCGGTCCGAAATTTCCGACGGTGCCGACCCCCGTCGGATAGTTGGCCATCGATTATAGATCAGTTTCTTGTAGTGTTCCGTCATAAATATCTACTCTTTCTTCTCCATATCTATTGCGTCCATCTCTCTCCTCGCTAGAGACGAAAACCCTAAATCTCCTGTAATAAATACCTTCTTCTTCATCATCTATCTTCTGGTTGTACAGATTCATCTATTATCTTCGTCATCCCAGGCGATCAAATCTTCATAAGAAGGCCTCATCTACTCTGTTTGTTTCTTTGATACAAAAATCCAAGACTAATTAGGTATGTGATTTCAAAGTTATTTTCATAATAATTTCAAGGTTCTTTTCTATAATCAACTTGGTTTTTTTGAAATTCTGAGGCTCAGCAAACATGTAGAATAGTAGATGCACATTGGAAGTCATCGAATGTCCAAGGAAGTTGCTAGAATTTAAATTATGGATTTATAAATTGCCGACGGTAAATTGACCGTCGGTAATTTCCGATGGGTTTTTTCTGGTCCGAAATTTCCGACGGTGCCGACCCCCGTCGGATAGTTGGCCGTCGATTATAGATCAGTTTCTTGTAGTGTTCCGTCATATATATATCTACTATTCTTCTCCATATCTATTGCGTCCATCTCTCTCCTCGCTAGAGACGAAAACCCTAAATCTCCTGTAATAAATACCTTCTTCTTCTTCATCATCTATCTTCTGGTTGTACAGATTCATCTATTATCTTCGTCATCCCAGGCGATCAAATCTTCATAAGAAGGCCTCATCTACTCTGTTTGTTTCTTTTATACAAAAATCGAAGACTAATTAGGTATGTGATTTCAAAGTTATTTTCATAATAATTTCAAGGTTCTTTTCTATAATCAACTTGGTTTTTTTGAAATTCTGAGGCTCAGCAGACATGTAGAATAGTAGATGCACACTGGAAGTCATCGAATGTCCAAGGAAGTTGCTAGAATTTAAATTATGGATTTATAAATTGCCGACGGTATATTGACCGTCGGTAATTTCCGATGGGTTTTTTCCGGTCGGAAATTTTCGACGGTGCCGAACCCCGTCGGATAGTTGGCAGTCGATTATAGATCAGTTTCTTGTAGTGTTCCGTCATAAATATCTACTCTTTCTTCTCCATATCTATTGCGTCCATCTCTCTCCTCGCTAGAGACGAAAACCCTAAATCTCCTGTAATAAATACCTTCTTCTTCATCATCTATCTTCTGGTTGTACAGATTCATCTATTATCTTCGTCATCTCAGGCTATCAAATCTTCCCCAAGAAGGCCTCATATACTCTGTTTGTTTCTTTGATACAAAAATCCAAGACTAATTAGGTATGTGATTTCAAAGTTATTTTCATAATAAGTTCTAGGTTCTTTTCTATAATCAATTTGGGTTTTTTGTGGGTTTTCTTCCTCTACTTGAAGGTCTGAGGCTCAGCAAACATGTAGAATAGTAGAGGCACACTGGAAGTCATCGAATGTCCAAGGAAGTTGCTAGATATCTATGATAGAATTAAAATTATGGATTTTTAAATTGCCCACGGTATATTGACTGTCGGTAATTTCCGACGGGGTTTTTTTCGATCGAAAATTTCCGACTGTGCCGACCCCCGTCGGATAGTTGGCCGTCGATGATAGATCAGTTTCTTATAGTGTTCCGTCATATATATATACTCTTTCTTCTCCATATCTATTGCGTCCATCTCTCTCCTCGCTAGAGACGAAAACCCTAAATCTCCTGTAATAAATACCTTCTTCTTCTTCATCATCTATCTTCTGGTTGTACAGATTCATCTATTATCTTCGTCATCCCAGGCGATCAAATCTTCATAAGAAGGCCTCATCTACTCTGTTTGTTTCTTTGATACAAAAATCCAAGACTAATTAGGTATGTGATTTCAAAGTTATTTTCATAATAATTTCAAGGTTCTTTTCTATAATCAACTTGGTTTTTTTGAAATTCTGAGGCTCAGCAAACATGTAGAATAATAGATGCACATTGGAAGTCATCGAATGTCCAAGGAAGTTGCTAGAATTTAAATTATGGATTTATAAATTGCCGACGGTATATTGACCGTCGGTAATTTCCGATGGGTTTTTTCCGGTCCGAAATTTCCGACGGTGCCGACCCCCGTCGGATAGTTGGCCGTCGATTATAGATCAGTTTCTTGTAGTGTTCCGTCATAAATATCTACTCTTTCTTCTCCATATCTATTGCGTCCATCTCTCTCCTCGCTAGAGACGAAAACTGTAAATCTCCTGTAATAAATACCTTCTTCTTCATCATCTATCTTCTGGTTGTACAGATTCATATATTATCTTCGTCATCTCAGGCTATCAAATCTTCTCCAAGAAGGCCTCATATACTCTGTTTGTTTCTTTGATACAAAAATCCAAGACTAATTAGGTATGTGATTTCAAAGTTATTTTCATAATAATTTCTAGGTTCTTTTCTATAATCAACTTGGTTTTTTTGTGGGTTTTCTTCCTCTACTTGAAGGTCTGAGGCACAGCAAACATGTAGAATAGTAGAGGCACACTGGAAGTCATCGAATGTCCAAGGAAGTTTCTAGATATCTATGCTAGAATTTAAATTATGGATTTTTAAATTTCCGTAATTTCCGACGGGGTTTTTTTCGATCGAAAATTTCCGACTGTGCCGACCCCCGTCGGATAGTAGGCCGTCGATGATAGATAAGTTTCTTGTACTGTTCCGTCATATATATCTACTCTTTCTTCTCCATATCTATTGCGTCCATCTCTCTCCTCGCTAGAGACGAAAACCCTAAATCTCCT
Source organism: Ligustrum vulgare (assembly GCA_963555705.1). Classification (NCBI taxonomy): domain Eukaryota; kingdom Viridiplantae; phylum Streptophyta; class Magnoliopsida; order Lamiales; family Oleaceae; genus Ligustrum; species Ligustrum vulgare. Next base: position 51,200,383 of record OY743169.1, on the reverse strand, counting down.
GTAATAAATACCTTCTTCTTCTTCATCATCTATCTTCTGTTTGTACAAATTCATCTATTATCTTCGTCATCCCAGGCGATCAAATCTTCATAAGAAGGCCTCATCTACTCTGTTTGTTTCTTTGATACAAAAATCCAAGACTAATTAGGTATGTGATTTCAAAGTTATTTTCATAATAATTTCAAGGTTCTTTTCTATAATCAACTTGGTTTTTTTGAAATTCTGAGGCTCAGCAAACATGTAGAATAGTAGATGCACACTGGAAGTCATCGAATGTCCAAGGAAGTTGCTAGAATTTAAATTATGGATTTATAAATTGCCGACGGTATATTGACCGTCGGTAATTTCCGATGGGTTTTTTCCGGTCCGAAATTTCCGACGGTGCCGACCCCCGTCGGATAGTTGGCCGTCGATTATAGATCAGTTTCTTGTAGTGTTCCGTCATAAATATCTACTCTTTCTTCTCCATATCTATTGCGTCCATCTCTCTCCTCGCTAGAGACGAAAACCCTAAATCTCCTGTAATAAATACCTTCTTCTTCATCATCTATCTTCTGGTTGTACAGATTCATCTATTATCTTCGTCATCTCAGGCTATCAAATCTTCTCCAAGAAGGCCTCATATACTCTGTTTGTTTCTTTGATACAAAAATCCAAGACTAATTAGGTATGTGATTTCAAAGTTATTTTCATAATAATTTCTAGGTTCTTTTGTATAATCAACTTGGTTTTTTTGTGGGTTTTCTTCCTCTACTTGAAGGTCTGAGGCTCAGCAAACATGTAGAATAGTAGAGGCGCACTGGAAGTCATCGAATGTCCAAGGAAGTTTCCAGATATCTATGCTAGAATTTAAATTATGGATTTTTAAATTTCCGTAATTTCCGACGGGGTTTTTTTCGATCGAAAATTTCCGACTGTGCCGACCCCCGTCGGATAGTTGGCCGTCGATGATAGATAAGTTTCTTGTACTGTTCCGTCATATATATCTACTCTTTCTTCTCCATATCTATTGGGTCCATCTCTCTCCTCGCTAGAGACGAAATCCCTAAATCTCCTGTAATAAATACCTTCTTCTTCTTCATCATCTATCTTCTGTTTGTACAAATTCATCTATTATCTTCGTCATCCCAGGCGATCAAATCTTCATAAGAAGGCCTCATCTACTCTGTTTGTTTCTTTGATACAAAAATCCAAGACTAATTAGGTATGTGATTTCAAAGTTATTTTCATAATAATTTCTAGGTTCTTTTCTATAATCAACTTGGTTTTTTTGAAATTCTGAGGCTCAGCAAACATATAGAGTAGTAGAGGCACACTGGAAGTCATCGAATGTCCAAGGAAGTTGCTAGAATTTAAATTATGGATTTTTAAATTGCCGACGGTATATTGACCGTCGGTAATTTCCGATGGGTTTTTTCCGGTCGGAAATTTTCGACGGTGCCGACCCCCGTCGGATAGTTGGCCGTCGATTATAGATCAGTTTCTTGTAGTGTTCCGTCATAAATATCTACTCTTTCTTCTCCATATCTATTGCGTCCATCTCTCTCCTCGCTAGAGACGAAAACCCTAAATCTCCTGTAATAAATACCTTCTTCTTCATCATCTATCTTCTGGTTGTACAGATTCATCTATTATCTTCGTCATCTCAGGCTATCAAATCTTCCCCAAGAAGGCCTCATATACTCTGTTTGTTTCTTTGATACAAAAATCCAAGACTAATTAGGTATGTGATTTCAAAGTCATTTTCATAATAAGTTCTAGGTTCTTTTCTATAATCAACTTGGGTTTTTTGTGGGTTTTCTTCCTCTACTTGAAGGTCTGAGGCTCAGCAAACATGTAGAATAGTAGAGGCACACTGGAAGTCATCGACTGTCCAAGGAAGTTGCTAGATATCTATGATAGAATTAAAATTATGGATTTTTAAATTGCCCACGGTATATTGACTGTCGGTAATTTCCGACGGGGTTTTTTTCGATCGAAAATTTCCGACTGTGCCGACCCCCGTCGGATAGTTGGCCGTCGATGATAGATCAGTTTCTTATAGTGTTCCGTCATATATATATACTCTTTCTTCTCCATATCTATTGCGTCCGTCTCTCTCCTCGCTAGAGACGAAAACCCTAAATCTCCTGTAATAAATACCTTCTTCTTCTTCATCATCTATCTTCTGGTTGTACAGATTCATCTATTATCTTCGTCATCCCAGGCGATCAAATCTTCATAAGAAGGCCTCATCTACTCTGTTTGTTTCTTTGATACAAAAATCCAAGACTAATTAGGTATGTGATTTCAAAGTTATTTTCATAATAATTTCAAGGTTCTTTTCTATAATCAACTTGGTTTTTTTGAAATTCTGAGGATCAGCAAACATGTAGAATAATAGATGCACAGTGGAAGTCATCGAATGTCCAAGGAAGTTGCTAGAATTTAAATTATGGATTTATAAATTGCCGACGGTATATTGACCGTCGGTAATTTCCGATGGGTTTTTTCCGGTCCGAAATTTCCGACGGTGCCGACCCCCGTCGGATAGTTGGCCGTCGATTATAGATCAGTTTCTTGTAGTGTTCCGTCATAAATATCTACTCTTTCTTCTCCATATCTATTGCGTCCATCTCTCTCCTCGCTAGAGACGAAAACCCTAAATCTCCTGTAATAAATACCTTCTTCTTCATCATCTATCTTCTGGTTGTACAGATTCATATATTATCTTCGTCATCTCAGGCTATCAAATCTTCTCCAAGAAGGCCTCATATACTCTGTTTGTTTCTTTGATACAAAAATCCAAGACTAATTAGGTATGTGATTTCAAAGTTATTTTCATAATAATTTCTAGGTTCTTTTCTATAATCAACTTGGTTTTTTTGTGGGTTTTCTTCCTCTACTTGAAGGTCTGAGGCTCAGCAAACATGTAGAATAGTAGAGGCACACTGGAAGTCATCGAATGTCCAAGGAAGTTTCTAGATATCTATGCTAGAATTTAAATTATGGATTTTTAAATTTCCGTAATTTCCGACGGGGTTTTTTTCGATCGAAATTTCCGACTGTGCCGACCCCCGTCGGATAGTTGGCCGTCGATGATAGATAAGTTTCTTGTACTGTTCCGTCATATATATCTACTCTTTCTTCTCCATATCTATTGCGTCCATCTCTCTCCTCGCTAGAGACGAAAACCCTAAATCTCCTGTAATAAATACCTTCTTCTTCTTCATCATCTATCTTCTGGTTGTACAGATTCATCTATTATCTTCGTCATCCCAGGCGATCAAATCTTCATAAGAAGGCCTCATCTACTCTGTTTGTTTCTTTGATACAAAAATCCAAGACTAATTAGGTATGTGATTTCAAAGTTATTTTCATAATAATTTCAAGGTTCTTTTCTATAACCAACTTGGTTTTTTTGAAATTCTGAGGCTCAGCAAACATGTAGAATAGTAGATGCACACTGGAAGTCATCGAATGTCCAAGGAAGTTGATAGAATTTAAATTATGGATTTATAAATTGCCGACGGTATATTGACCGTCGATAATTTCCGATGGGTTTTTTCCGGTCCGAAATTTCCGACGGTGCCGACCCCCGTCGGATAGTTGGCCGTCGATTATAGATCAGTTTCTTGTAGTGTTCCGTCATAAATATCTACTCTTTCTTCTCCATATCTATTGCGTCCATCTCTCTCCTCGCTAGAGACGAAAACCCTAAATCTCCTGTAATAAATACCTTCTTCTTCATCATCTATCTTCTGGTTGTACAGATTCATCTATTATCTTCGTCATCTCAGGCTATCAAATCTTCTCCAAGAAGGCCTCATATACTCTGTTTGTTTCTTTGATACAAAAATCCAAGATTAATTAGGTATGTGATTTCAAATTTATTTTCATAATAATTTCTAGGTTCTTTTCTATAATCAACTTGGTTTTTTTGTGGGTTTTCTTCCTCTACTTGAAGGTCTGAGGCTCAGCAAACATGTAGAATAGTAGAGGCACACTGGAAGTCATCGAATGTCCAAGGAAGTTGCTAGATATCTATGCTAGAATTTAAATTATGGATTTTTAAATTTCCGTAATTTCCGACGGGGTTTTTTTCGATCGAAAATTTCCGACTGTGCCGACCCCCGTCGGATAGTTGGCCGTCGATGATAGATCAGTTTCTTGTACTGTTCCGTCATATATATCTACTCTTTCTTCTCCATATCTATTGCGTCCATCTCTCTCCGCCCTAGAGACGAAAACCCTAAATCTCCTGTAATAAATACCTTCTTCTTCTTCATCATCTATCTTCTGGTTGTACAAATTCATCTATTATCTTCGTCATCCCAGGCGATCAAATCTTCATAAGAAGGCCTCATCTACTCTGTTTGTTTCTTTGATACAAAAATCCAAGACTAATTAGGTATATGATTTCAAAGTTATTTTCATAATAATTTCTAGGTTCTTTTCTACAATCAACTTGGTTTTTTTGAAATTCTGAGGCTCAGCAAACATGTAGAATAGTAGAGGCACACTGGAAGTCATCGAATGTCCAAGGAAGTTGCGAGAATTTAAATTATGGATTTTTAAATTGCCGACGGTATATTGACCGTCGGTAATTTCCGATGGGTTTTTTCCGGTCGGAAATTTCCGACGGTGCTGACCCCCGTCGGATTGTTGGCCGTCGATTATAGATCAGTTTCTTGTAGTGTTCCGTCATATATATCTACTCTTTCTTCTCCATATCTATTGCGTCCATCTCTCTCCTCGCTAGAGACGAAAACCCTAAATCTCCTGTAATAAATACCTTCTTGTTTCTTCATCATCTATCTTCTGGTTGTAAAAATTCATCTATTATCTTCGTCATCCCAGGCGATCAAATCTTCTCCAAGAACGCCTCATCTACTCTTTTTGTTTCTTTGATACAAAAATCCAAGACTAATTAGGTATGTGATTTCAAAGTTATTTTGATAATAATTTCTAGGTTCTTTTCTATAATCAACTTGGTTTTTTTGTGGGTTTTCCTCCTCTACTTGAAGGTCTGAGGCTCAGCAAACATGTAGAATAGTAGAGGCACACTGGAAGTCATCGAATGTCCAAGGAAGTTGCTAGATATCTATGCTAGAATTTAAATTATGGATTTTTAAATTGCCGATGGTATATTGATCGTCGGTAATTTCCGAAGGGGTTTTTTCCGGTCCGAAATTTCAGTCTGTGCCGACCCCCGACGGATAGTTGGCCGTCGATGATAGATCAGTTTCTTGTAGTGTTCCGTCATATATATCTACTCTTTCTTCTCCATATCTATTGCGTCCATCTCTCTCCTCGCTAGAGACGAAAACCCTAAATCTCCTGTAATAAATACCTTCTTCTTCTTCATCATCTATCTTCTGGTTGTACAAATTCATCTATTATCTTCGTCATCCCAGGCGATCAAATCTTCATAAGAAGGCCTCATCTACTCTGTTTGTTTCTTTGATACAAAAATCCAAGACTAATTAGGTATATGATTTCAAAGTTATTTTCATAATAATTTCTAGGTTCTTTTCTATAATCAACTTGGTTTTTTTGTGGGTTTTCTTCCTCTACTTGAAGGTCTGAGGCTCAGCAAACATGTAGAATAGTAGAGGCACACTGGAAGTCATCGAATGTCCAAGGAAGTTGCTAGATATCTATGCTAGAATTTAAATTATGGATTTTTAAATTTCCGTAATTTCCGACGGGGTTTTTTTCGATCGAAAATTTCCGACTGTGCCGACCCCCGTCGGATAGTTGGCCGTCGATGATAGATCAGTTTCTTGTACTGTTCCGTCATATATATCTACTCTTTCTTCTCCATATCTATTGCGTCCATCTCTCTCCGCCCTAGAGACGAAAACCCTAAATCTCCTGTAATAAATACCTTCTTCTTCTTCATCATCTATCTTCTGGTTGTACAAATTCATCTATTATCTTCGTCATCCCAGGCGATCAAATCTTCATAAGAAGGCCTCATCTACTCTGTTTGTTTCTTTGATACAAAAATCCAAGACTAATTAGGTATATGATTTCAAAGTTATTTTCATAATAATTTCTAGGTTCTTTTCTATAATCAACTTGGTTTTTTTGAAATTCTGAGGCTCAGCAAACATGTAGAATAGTAGAGGCACACTGGAAGTCATCGAATGTCCAAGGAAGTTGCGAGAATTTAAATTATGGATTTTTAAATTCCCGACGGTATATTGACCGTCGGTAATTTCCGATGGGTTTTTTCCGGTCGGAAATTTCCGACGGTGCTGACCCCCGTCGGATTGTTGGCCGTCGATTATAGATCAGTTTCTTGTAGTGTTCCGTCATATATATCTACTTTTTCTTCTCCATATCTATTGCGTCCATCTCTCTCCTCGCTAGAGACGAAAACCCTAAATCTCCTGTAATAAATACCTTCTTGTTTCTTCATCATCTATCTTCTGGTTGTAAAAATTCATCTATTATCTTCGTCATCCCAGGCGATCAAATCTTCTCCAAGAACGCCTCATCTACTCTTTTTGTTTCTTTGATACAAAAATCCAAGACTAATTAGGTATGTGATTTCAAAGTTATTTTGATAATAATTTCTAGGTTCTTTTCTATAATCAACTTGGTTTTTTTGTGGGTTTTCCTCCTCTACTTGAAGGTCTGAGGCTCAGCAAACATGTAGAATAGTAGAGGCACACTGGAAGTCATCGAATGTCCAAGGAAGTTGCTAGATATCTATGCTAGAATTTAAATTATGGATTTTTAAATTGCCGATGGTATATTGATCGTCGGTAATTTCCGAAGGGGTTTTTTCCGGTCCGAAATTTCAGTCTGTGGCGACCCCCGACGGATAGTTGGCCGTCGATGATAGATCAGTTTCTTGTAGTGTTCCGTCATATATATCTACTCTTTCTTCTCCATATCTATTGCGTCCATCTCTCTCCTCGCTAGAGACGAAAACCCTAAATCTCCTGTAATAAATACCTTCTTCTTCTTCATCATCTATCTTCTGGTTGTACAAATTCATCTATTATCTTCGTCATCCCAGGCGATCAAATCTTCATAAGAAGGCCTCATCTACTCTGTTTGTTTCTTTGATACAAAAATCCAAGACTAATTAGGTATATGATTTCAAAGTTATTTTCATAATAATTTCTAGGTTCTTTTCTATAATCAACTTGGTTTTTTTGAAATTCTGAGGCTCAGCAAACATGTAGAATAGTAGAGGCACACTGGAAGTCATCGAATGTCCAAGGAAGTTGCGAGAATTTAAATTATGGATTTTTAAATTGCCGACGGTATATTGACCGTCGGTAATTTCCGATGGGTTTTTTCCGGTCGGAAATTTCCGACGGTGCTGACCCCCGTCGGATTGTTGGCCGTCGATTATAGATCAGTTTCTTGTAGTGTTCCGTCATATATATCTACTCTTTCTTCTCCATATCTATTGCGTCCATCTCTCTCCTCGCTAGAGACGAAAACCATAAATCTCCTGTAATAAATACCTTCTTGTTTCTTCATCATCTATCTTCTGGTTGTAAAAATTCATCTATTATCTTCGTCATCCCAGGCGATCAAATCTTCTCCAAGAACGCCTCATCTACTCTTTTTGTTTCTTTGATACAAAAATCAAGACTAATTAGGTTTGTGATTTCAAAGTTATTTTGATAATAATTTCTAGGTTCTTTTCTATAATCAACTTGGTTTTTTTGTGGGTTTTCCTCCTCTACTTGAAGGTCTGAGGCTCAGCAAACATGTAGAATAGTAGAGGCACACTGGAAGTCATCGAATGTCCAAGGAAGTTGCTAGATATCTATGCTAGAATTTAAATTACGGATTTTTAAATTGCCGACGGTATATTGACCGTCGGTAATTTCCGATGGGTTTTTTCCTGTCGGAAATTTCCGACAGTGCCGACCCTCGTCGGATAGTTGGCCGTCAATTATAGATCAGTTTCTTGTAGTGTTCCGTCATATATATCTATTCTTTCTTCTCCATATCTGTTGCGTCCATCTCTCTCCTCGCTAGAGACGAAAACCCTAAATCTCCTGTAATAAATACCTTCTTGTTTCTTCATCATCTATCTTCTGGTTGTAAAAATTCATCTATTATCTTCGTCATCCCAGGCGATCAAATCTTCTCCAAGAACGCCTCATCTACTCTTTTTGTTTCTTTGATACAAAAATCCAAGACTAATTAGGTATGTGATTTCAAAGTTATTTTGATAATAATTTCTAGGTTCTTTTCTATAATCAACTTGGTTTTTTTGTGGGTTTTCCTCCTCTACTTGAAGGTCTGAGGCTCAGCAAACATGTAGAATAGTAGAGGCACACTGGAAGTCATCGAATGTCCAAGGAAGTTGCTAGATATCTATGCTAGAATTTAAATTATGGATTTTTAAATTGCCGATGGTATATTGATCGTCGGTAATTTCCGAAGGGGTTTTTTCCGGTCCGAAATTTCAGTCTGTGGCGACCCCCGACGGATAGTTGGCCGTCGATGATAGATCAGTTTCTTGTAGTGTTCCGTCATATATATCTACTCTTTCTTCTCCATATCTATTGCGTCCATCTCTCTCCTCGCTAGAGACGAAAACCCTAAATCTCCTGTAATAAATACCTTCTTCTTCTTCATCATCTATCTTCTGGTTGTACAAATTCATCTATTATCTTCGTCATCCCAGGCGATCAAATCTTCATAAGAAGGCCTCATCTACTCTGTTTGTTTCTTTGATACAAAAATCCAAGACTAATTAGGTATATGATTTCAAAGTTATTTTCATAATAATTTCTAGGTTCTTTTCTATAATCAACTTGGTTTTTTTGAAATTCTGAGGCTCAGCAAACATGTAGAATAGTAGAGGCACACTGGAAGTCATCGAATGTCCAAGGAAGTTGCGAGAATTTAAATTATGGATTTTTAAATTGCCGACGGTATATTGACCGTCGGTAATTTCCGATGGGTTTTTTCCGGTCGGAAATTTCCGACGGTGCTGACCCCCGTCGGATTGTTGGCCGTCGATTATAGATCAGTTTCTTGTAGTGTTCCGTCATATATATCTACTCTTTCTTCTCCATATCTATTGCGTCCATCTCTCTCCTCGCTAGAGACGAAAACCATAAATCTCCTGTAATAAATACCTTCTTGTTTCTTCATCATCTATCTTCTGGTTGTAAAAATTCATCTATTATCTTCGTCATCCCAGGCGATCAAATCTTCTCCAAGAACGCCTCATCTACTCTTTTTGTTTCTTTGATACAAAAATCAAGACTAATTAGGTTTGTGATTTCAAAGTTATTTTGATAATAATTTCTAGGTTCTTTTCTATAATCAACTTGGTTTTTTTGTGGGTTTTCCTCCTCTACTTGAAGGTCTGAGGCTCAGCAAACATGTAGAATAGTAGAGGCACACTGGAAGTCATCGAATGTCCAAGGAAGTTGCTAGATATCTATGCTAGAATTTAAATTATGGATTTTTAAATTGCCGATGGTATATTGATCGTCGGTAATTTCCGAAGGGGTTTTTTCCGGTCCGAAATTTCAGTCTGTGGCGACCCCCGACGGATAGTTGGCCGTCGATGATAGATCAGTTTCTTGTAGTGTTCCGTCATATATATCTACTCTTTCTTCTCCATATCTATTGCGTCCATCTCTCTCCTCGCTAGAGACGAAAACCCTAAATCTCCTGTAATAAATACCTTCTTCTTCTTCATCATCTATCTTCTGGTTGTACAAATTCATCTATTATCTTCGTCATCCCAGGCGATCAAATCTTCATAAGAAGGCCTCATCTACTCTGTTTGTTTCATTGATACAAAAATCCAAGACTAATTAGGTATGTGATTTCAAAGTTATTTTTATAATAATTTCTAGGTTCTTTTCTATAATCAACTTGGTTTTTTTGAAATTCTGAGGCTCAGCAAACATGTAGAATAGTAGAGGCACACTGGAAGTCATCGAATGTCCAAGGAAGTTGCTAGAATTTAAATTATGGATTTTTAAATTGCCGACGGTATATTGACCGTCGGTAATTTCCGATGGGTTTTTTCCCATCGGTAATTTCGGATTGTTGGCCGTCGATTATAGATCAGTTTCTTGTAGTGTTCCGTCATATATATCTACTCTTTCTTCTCCATATCTATTGCGTCCATCTCTCTCCTCGTTAGAGACGAAAACCCTAAATCTCCTGTAATAAATACCTTCTTGTTTCTTCATCATCTATCTTCTGGTTGTAAAAATTCATCTATTATCTTCGTCATCCCAGGCGATCAAATCTTCTCCAAGAACGCCTCATCTACTCTGTTTGTTTCTTTGATACAAAAATCCAAGACTAATTAGGTATGTGATTTCAAAGTTATTTTGATAATAATTTCTAGGTTCTTTTCTATAATCAACTTGGTTTTTTTGTGGGTTTTCCTCCTCTACTTGAAGGTCTGAGGCTCAGCAAACATGTAGAATAGTAGAGGCACACTGGAAGTCATCGAATGTCCAAGGAAGTTGCTAGATATCTATGCTAGAATTTAAATTATGGATTTTTAAATTGCCGATGGTATATTGATCGTCGGTAATTTCCGAAGGGGTTTTTTCCGGTCCGAAATTTCAGTCTGTGGCGACCCCCGACGGATAGTTGGCCGTCGATGATAGATCAGTTTCTTGTAGTGTTCCGTCATATATATCTACTCTTTCTTCTCCATATCTATTGCGTCCATCTCTCTCCTCGCTAGAGACGAAAACCCTAAATCTCCTGTAATAAATACCTTCTTCTTCTTCATCATCTATCTTCTGGTTGTACAAATTCATCTATTATCTTCGTCATCCCAGGCGATCAAATCTTCATAAGAAGGCCTCATCTACTCTGTTTGTTTCATTGATACAAAAATCCAAGACTAATTAGGTATGTGATTTCAAAGTTATTTTTATAATAATTTCTAGGTTCTTTTCTATAATCAACTTGGTTTTTTTGAAATTCTGAGGCTCAGCAAACATGTAGAATAGTAGAGGCACACTGGAAGTCATCGAATGTCCAAGGAAGTTGCTAGAATTTAAATTATGGATTTTTAAATTGCCGACGGTATATTGACCGTCGGTAATTTCCGATGGGTTTTTTCCCATCGGTAATTTCGGATTGTTGGCCGTCGATTATAGATCAGTTTCTTGTAGTGTTCCGTCATATATATCTACTCTTTCTTCTCCATATCTATTGCGTCCATCTCTCTCCTCGTTAGAGACGAAAACCCTAAATCTCCTGTAATAAATACCTTCTTGTTTCTTCATCATCTATCTTCTGGTTGTAAAAATTCATCTATTATCTTCGTCATCCCAGGCGATCAAATCTTCTCCAAGAACGCCTCATCTACTCTGTTTGTTTCTTTGATACAAAAATCCAAGACTAATTAGGTATGTGATTTCAAAGTTATTTTGATAATAATTTCTAGGTTCTTTTCTATAATCAACTTGGTTTTTTTGTGGGTTTTCCTCCTCTACTTGAAGGTCTGAGGCTCAGCAAACATGTAGAATAGTAGAGGCACACTGGAAGTCATCGAATGTCCAAGGAAGTTGCTAGATATCTATGCTAGAATTTAAATTATGGATTTTTAAATTGCCGATGGTATATTGATCGTCGGTAATTTCCGAAGGGGTTTTTTCCGGTCCGAAATTTCAGTCTGTGCCGACCCCCGACGGATAGTTGGCCGTCGATGATAGATCAGTTTCTTGTAGTGTTCCGTCATATATATCTACTCTTTCTTCTCCATATCTATTGCGTCCATCTCTCTCCTCGCTAGAGACGAAAACCCTAAATTTCCTGTAATAAATACCTTCTTCTTCTTCATCATCTATCTTCTGGTTGTACAAATTCATCTATTATCTTCGTCATCCTAGGCGATCAAATCTTCTCCAAGAAGGCCTCATCTACTCTGTTTGTTTCTTTGATACAAAAATCCAAGACTAATTAGGTATGTGATTTCAAACTTATTTTCATAATAATTTCTAGGTTCTTTTCTATAATCAACTTGGTTTTTTAGTGGGTTTTCTTCCTCTACTTGAAGGTCTGAGGCTCAGCAAACATGTAGAATAGTAGAGGCACACTGGAAGTCATCGAATGTCCAAGGAAGTTGCTAGATATCTTAGCTAGAATTTAAATTATGGATTTTTAGGTGCCTTTGCAGTTTGATTTCTAGGTTGCTGCATCAATTATTTCCTATGTTGTAGCTTGGTGATTTGATAAACTAAGAGTCTGTTTGGTAATGTGAAAAAATTTTATTTTTGTTGTTTTTTATTATTTTTTGATGGATGTGTGGTATAAGAATGTTTGAAAAGTAAAAAATGGTAGGCTTGACTAAGAATGAATGGTTTAGATTGAGTTTGAAAAATTGTGGTAAAAATTTTACCTTTACCAAACAAGCTCTAATATTTCAACTTGATTTCTAGGATATTGTGTCAATTATTTCCTATATTGGAGCTTGGTGATTTGATAAACCAATATTTCATCAACAGATGGGGACATATTAGTCACTTAAATTTAAATAATGTGACATTTAGTCCCAAACATAGTCTATTGCAACATTTTTGTAAACGTTGCAATAGCCTAACCTTTTGCAATGTTTGTAAAAAAGTTGCAAAAGATAAATATTTTGCAACATTTAAAAAACGATGCAAAAGGTTAATCTATTACAACATTTTTTCAAACGTTGCAAAAGGGTAATTTCAACGTTGTAAGATGTTTAACTTATTACAACACTCGTTAAACGTTGCAAAAGGGGCTAAATCTCAAATATATGAACCAAATGTAACATTTCAATTGTTGAATGTTGCGGTAAATCCCTTTTCGCAACATTCAACAATCAAATGTTACATTTTAAGTGTTGCAAATGACAATTTTTATTGTAGTGCATGAGTAGTGAATTTCGATAATTACAATGCAACCATCATGCATAGGACCTATGCAACATATGATGACTATCAATAGTCCTCTCTATTAATAGCATTATATTTTTTTTTTCTTATTTTTTTTATTTTTTTTGAATGATGGTCACATCTATGATTACTCATGTTTTTTAATGAAATAAGATTTACAACTTCCCATTATTTTATTATTATTATTATTTGAATGACGGTCATATATATGATTTCTCATGTTTTTAATGAAATAAGACTAACCACTTCTCACTATTTTGTGGCTAGCATTTCCCCAAAGAAAAATTAATTATTCAAGTCAAATAATAAATTAATGTTCACTGATATCTCGCTATTCTCGTAAGTGTACGAGTCGTGAGAAGTAATAAAATAGATCCAAGAATTCCGATTGTCGTCCCACGGAGACTGCTACTAAGTATCGAAATGTTTTAGTTCTAGACCTTTTTTGAACAAATAAATTTGTGTTGATGTTTGAAATCCAAAACTAAGAAAATCAATTAAAGAATTAAAATTGCGAAATTACTTTTGTTTTTTAAAAACGATTGTAAAGTAGTTGGGAATCCTGATTTCAACTAGTCAATTATATTAATTCTAATTTCAGTTTTATTTTCTAAATATGGATTCGGTCGAATTCACTAATTTAAATTAAAATTCCTATCTCGAGTTTAAATCAATTCTTCCTAAATAAGTCAACCATGTATCTCAATTCCTTATCTAGATGCATAACACACAAGAATTCACACATGACCGCAGTAATAACAAAAGTATATCTCTATCTCTTGTTCAATTACCGGATTTATTACCTAGATCTATGTTATTAACTCACCTCTCGGATTATGAAAATAACACATTGAATCATGAATTAGTGGTCATTTAACTCATGAAGTAAACACAATAATAAATCAACACATGCAATAAATCATTAAAACACAGGAATATGGAACTAAAATAATCAACTAGGCTACATCGTTCATCACAACATTAAATTTAGCTACACATCATATTTAAATAACAAAAACAATATATAATGACGTTCATTGAAAATAACAAAGAAGAATGGAAAGCTTGCACCAAGTATCAATTCTTCAAGTATCTCCAATTCCCGCCCCTTTGCAATACTTCGATCTCCCAAGAATTTGACGTGAAAAGCTCAATTTTATAATGTTCTTAGGTGAGGCAGATGTCCTCATTTCGTGCCTCATAAGTTATATTTATAGGTTAGGGAAAAAATCTAGGTCAAAAAGTCCAAAGCCTGTTAAAAATCGCAAGAAAAATCTGATCTGCGGCCCAAACTTATAACCGAGCAACCGCGTGGTTCAAAACCGCGCAATCGCGCGGTAGTAGTTGAAAACTTCTGTTTCAATTTTCGCACCAACGTGCGACCGCGTGCCTTTAAAGGCCGAGATCATGTGGACGGATTTTTGTGCAATTTTCCATCTTTTCTTGGTTGTATAAGTAAGTCCTTACCTTTTAATTGCAGCATTGGTCATCCACTTCCAATTGTTGCGATTTAGTTTCCAAACTTTATATTCTTCTTGATTTGCTCTTTTCAGCTCTAAATTCCTTCAATTGGGTCCTCCAACCTTTGATTCGTTAACTTTGGCACCATGTACACTTCCCGATTGACATCATAAACCCTTCAACTGCTCCAATTAGCATCCAAATATGCATTTTTTCCATTGTTTGCTTCATTCTTCGCCTTTTGAGATATTTTCTACAAAGAATCAAATAAACACAAATTACAAAGTATCAAATAAACACAAATTAAATAGCATATATTCTAAAATGACAATAAATTATTCTAATTTGGACATATAAATAAGTGTATAAAATACACTTATCAACTAACAACTCTTGAATTTGATTTGATACGTCATTTTTCAAGATTATGCGATTAGATCATGCAAGTTTTTTTCATTTGGCGAACTATTTTTTAATTCGAATTTGCTAACCCCAAGTCTTCTGGATAACTCAAACTCTCTCCACTAATTTTAAATTATTGTGAGATTTTAACTTCATCACACCAAGAATTTCAGGTCTCCTCGAACCTCCTTTGATCCACATATTTTTGTTGCCATTACTAGCATTACTAGTATTTCTTCCATGCGATGCACGGAAGTTATTATTCAAAAATATCGATTTCGATAAGTATCTGTAAAATTTTAAAGTTTATACATAATTTTTTCTCATATACAAAATGCATAAAAAATAATATTATATAAAATAATTATTAAAATTTTACAAATAATAAAACTACTTCAAATTATAATAGATTTTTTGAATAATAAAAGTCAATTTATCTATTTAAATAATAAATAATTATTAATTTTTTTACAACAAAATGAAGTTATTCGTTTAAAAAAAAATGAAATTGATGTTTTTTTAATCGAAAATAACAGATATTTGCATATGGTTTGAAGTTGCTTCATTTTTTAAAAATACTAGTGGTGCCCGTGCATTGCACGGATGCGGTAAGAGTAGTGTATATAATAGTGTATAAATTTTATTATGTTGTATCTTGACTCAACATTCAAAAGAGAGGTTTAGTTATTGACATATATTTCATCTCTTTAATAATTGGCTGTAGAAAGTGTTAGAAAAAAATATCATTTCAAAATAATTGGCTGTAGAAACTGTCAGAAAAAAATATTATTCAGAAATGACCATATGTAATTTGTAATCGACCTTTGTTCACCCTTCTAAGAGAGAAAATGCAAATAAATATGTTCCAAACAACTATAGCAAACTTAAAGTACATCGACGGCTTATCTATAGATTAGCTGAAAAAAATAAAAATAAAAAAATTGACGTCAGCCTTATGAATAGGAAATGAACAGTAAAGAGGCATTGCCTCTTTTATATAAGTTAAGTTATTATTAAGTTATATTATATGATAATTTTTTTTTAAAAAATGACATCATTACTAAATGAACAGTAAAGAGGCTTTGCCTCTTTTATATAAGTCAGTTGACGTTAAGTTATATTATTTAAGTTAAGTTAATATGAGGTTATATTATAGGAAGATTTTAAAAAATAAAATAAAATAAGAGAAGTTAATATATATATATATATATATATATATATATATATATATATATATATATATATATATATAAAAGTTAAATTAAGTTAAGTTATATTATAGGAGAATTTATTTTTAAAAAAATGGCGTCATTAGACATTAGTAAATGAACAGTAAATAAGTTTTGCCTCTTTATGTAAGTCATTTAAGTTATTATTATGTTATATTTGTTAATTTAAGTTAATATGAAGTTATATTATAAAAGAATCTTTTTTTAAAAAAGTATAAAATAATTCTAGATTGACATTCAATTTGGACATTTTAAAGTGACATTGTGATGTGTCAAATTCTCATTGAATGATAAAAATATGCATTAAATAATAAAATCATCACCAAATGAATAATCACCCAATGAAAAAAGTAACACATCACAATGTCACTTTAAAATGTCCAAATTGAATGTTCATGTAGAATTACCCAAAAATATAAGTTAAGTTATTATGAAACTATATTATAGGAGAATCTTAAAAAAAAAAAATTAAAAATGACGTCTTTATTATAAGAGAATTTTAAAAAATATATATTTAAAAATGACGTCATTAAATGAAAAGATAACGTCAGCCTTATGAATAGTAAATGAATAATAAAATTACTTTCCCTCTTTTATATAACTTAGGATAGGAATTGATATTAAACGATTATTAATTAACAACAATAAATGTAAATATCTTTTTAATAGAAATTTTAGAGGTAAAACATGTCATTCATAATATCATTGAAAATTACTTAATTATTATTACTTTTATTTATTTTTTATTATTTTTTTAACATATGTACAAAAATATCCAGATCTCAACTCAACCCACCTATAGATTCGAATTCAAGTGTTCTATCTGGTAAGGGGTGTCTCGGGGCTAACCTACATTGGCCTTACTTTGAATCATTAATTATCATTCATTTTTTTCATGAAATTCAAAAATTAGTTAAATAGATAATTGTTAAGTATTAAAATTAATCATCCTTAATAATTTCAATTTCATTTTTCATTGCACTAAACGCGTCATCAAATGCAGTCAATACATCATTCATAACAGTAATGTAATTAACTAATTTGTATGAAATTTACAAAATATATTATGTTATTTTCTTAAAATTTTACAACATGCATTTTAATTTAATAAGTTAAGAACGTATTAAAAATGTAGAAAAAAAAATCATTTGATTCTTTCAACGTTATAAAGACAGATATAAATTCCTATTTATTATATACTAAATAATATATTTTTCCAATAAAAAAAATAAATCATATAAAATAAATCAATATAAGTTAATAGATTTTTAGCTAAAATCTTTGTTACTTTTAAATTGAGATCATAATTGTAACTTAAAAAATTGTCAAGAATGTACACATAATTTCTTACGGAGTGTTTTTCTTTATATATTAAAGGGATGAGAAAAACTTTACACACACACACATTTTGCATTCACACTTGTCAACTATCCTTATTTGCATTCACTTGCAAACCAACTTTATATATTTTGCATTCACACTTGTCAAACCAGTTTCATAAATTTTACATTCACACTTACAAACTATCCACACTTTATGTATAGTAAGTATAAGTATTTAGTAGAGTAGAGTATAGTATATAGTATAGTATGGATATGACTTGAAAGAATTTCTTTTTATGGCAGTATGCATATGCGTGTTTTACCCAAATAAGCATTGAAAGAATGCTCTCTTAACAATCTATGCCACACATGCTGTATATTAATTCTATTAGTTCTCTTGCCTTCTGCTTCAATTTCACCATTTCTAATATAAATGGATGCACCCTATCATCATTTTTTTGTTTGAGGATGTCTTTCTTTCAGAGTTAGAAAATGATGGCAGATAGATTCACAGAAGAAACCTGTCTTCAATATATACTCTTTTTTCATTGTTTTGAAGATAACAGTTTTGTTCAGATTACAAATGGAAAGATTAACAATGAAGAATAAGATAATCACATGGCGGAATATGCCGTAGTCATCGTCCGTCAACCGTTGTAGTAATACTGACATTGTTGGAAGAGCCCCTCGTATTCGTATGGCATTGGGAAGAAGGAAAAGAATGCATCAAGTTCTGCGTAAACGCAGGTTCCTCTGGCGTAGGCAGATCTATAATTTCACCACAAAGCATCGACAAAACAGTTGAAATATTTGGTCTTTTAAAAGGGAATTCTTGAACACACAATAATCCAATATGTATGCATCTCAAAATCTCTTCCAAGAAACTTGGACTTGATATTCTTCCATCTATCAAAGCCACTGCATTGTCTTCATTCCATAATTTCCATGCCTGAAAAAGATTAGGAGAAATATTCATGATGGACAATGGTTATTATCATTGAAGATTTTCATACCATTTGTAGTGTACTTACGTATCCTAAAAGGCTCAAAGAAGAGTCGTCGTTGTAGAAGCTTGTGTTCCTTGTCGCACTTATGATTTCTAATACCAAAACTCCAAAACTAAATACGTCAGATTTTTCTGAAAAATTTCCTCCCATTGCATATTCAGGGGCCATGTATCCGCTGCAACGTCGCACCAATTCAACAGATTATATCCAATGTGAGACGAGGCCCTGTCACTGGCAATAAGTAAGAATAACAATCTAAAACAATGTAACAATTACTTACTATGTTCCCACAACTCTTCCGGTGTTGGCTTGATCTTGGTTGCCTCCGAATATTCTAGCCATTCCAAAATCTGAAATCTTCGGATTCCAGTGCTCATCAAGCAAAATATTGCTTGGTTTGAGGTCGCGGTGGACTATTTTTAATCTAGAATCCCTGTGAAGATAAAGGAGGCCTCGGCCAATACCTTGGATAATATTGAAACGTTTCTTCCAATCTAGAATCTCTTGTGATCTATCTGTACAAATAAAAAATCCCGAGGTAAATTAAAAACTTCACTGTAAGTAACATAACTAACAGACTTATTAAGATTAATTGAGGTAAATAGAGTCAACTGACCAAACAGAAACAAATCCAAGCTTCTATTCGTCATATATTCGTAGATCAGCATCTTTTCTTCTTTCTCAACACAGCATCCGAGTAAGCTAACAAGATTACGGTGTTGTAGCTTGGAAATGACAACAACTTCATTCATAAATTCTTGCAGTCCTTGTCCAGATGCTCTAGATAGCCTCTTGACTGCGATATCTTTTCCATTTCCCAACTTTCCCTACATACATAGGCAAGAAATTTCATCTAAACTAAAGCGTACACACGACGAAACTGGCATTTAGGATGAATGTTACCTTATAAACAGGACCAAACCCGCCCTTCCCAAGTAGATTAGTCACATCAAATTGGAATGTCGCGGTTTCCAGCATCTTGAAGCTGAATAATGGCAACTCGTCAAGACTAGGTTCATCAATATCGTCTCGAAGAACAACGCCACTTGAAGCTTTCCCTACTTCATATGTTAATTTTCTGCCTTTTCGTTTGGCTCCTGATTAACAAGGAAGTAGTATTTATCTTTAACTGATATGATAGCTCCATATAAATGTCCTAACAAGAATTCAGATTAATAGTACCTTTTCTCTTAGCCATCCACCGCCAAGCAAAAAATAAGCATATGAATATGATAATTAATCCAATTGTTACTGGAACAATGACAATCACCCTTATGTCTGTCTTCTTATCTGAATTGCGACAAAATCAAATCAAATCTATACATACGTGATGATAATAATAATTTCATCAATCTGTTCATATCAATGAATGTAAAGTAAATGAATTAACGAGATGCGTTCACCATAACTGATAAGTAAAACTAGATAAGGGTGAGAAGTACCAAGCTCTGAATATGCCACTCTAACTTGAAGAATCGAGCCACCAACAGGGAACTCTCGGACGTCGATCAAGCTTCTGTTCCAGAACATACAACCAATCCCAGGGTCATGTGAATAGGCTAAACAGGAACAATTCCTCAAGCACAAACCTTCACATTCTTCTGCTTCTAGACCCGTCGAAACATCCATGAAGTCCGGAACTTTCACATTCGTTATCTTCCAAAAAACATCTTCTTTGTTTTTATCACTTGAATTATTATTTCTATCACACTGCAACAATGTCTTCCTCACACATCCACCACTCCAGTTCCCTTTATCCCATTCCTCTTTGTACTTGGGTTCGTACCCTTTCAAACACCTACACATGGGTGAATTTCGTAAATTACAGTTTCCAAATGGCCCGCACTTTCCATAAACATCACAAACATCTATAGGAGCTATCCACGTTACATTCCAAACCCCCCTGTTAACATCCCACATTGTTTGAACAAAACTTCCATTTGGTTTCAGAATTATCTTCATTAAGATTTTACCGTAGTAATCTCGCATGAACGAGACAGTGCCATCGTCGAACTTGGTTACACTGTATCCATCAAGGTACACCGCATACATGTCTGTGACACCGGTGAGAATCTGACCGTTCCATGGACCACTTCTCCAGTGTGGACGACTCCCATTCCATATGAATATCTGTGGAATGTTTAAAGCTTGTAAACCAGCTGTGAAACTTCCATAATCTGGGTCTTGTGGGGTTTTCCACGAAGTTAACAATACTCTCTCCCCTGTTCTTGGGTTGTCATTTAATCTAAGTTTTGGCATAAAAGCATCAGTAGGATGCGAAAAACTATCCCACATAATTCTCCCATTTGAATTCTCTATCAAAACAAGATTCCCATTATCCAAAAGCTGATTACTTGTATTCACTGGAGAATTTGAAACATTTGTTGACCAAAAAATCTCATTTTTTCCATTGATAAGTAGAATATCACCATCCTCAGATACGGTTACAATCCCAGTAGAGTCGAGCAGGGGCTTATCTCTATTGGCTACCCATATAATGGATATTGCAGAAACATTATTCCATATCCCCAAATAGCGGTTAGTAGTATTTTCTGGGCTGAAGAACCCTAATCTATAAACCTTGTCACTGGATACTATGGTGTCACCATCTTTGAGAACCAAATTGGCTATGATATTATCTGATTCGATGCAAGATCCTGAACTCAAAAGGAAGAATGTTATCAAAAGGGATTGAAGAAACAGTTTCAGCATTGTGTTTTTTTTTTTTTTTTTTTTTTTTTGGATCGTAAACAGTTTCAGCATTGTGTGATACATATGCTCGGCTGCTGTT
The DNA here is from genome assembly GCA_963555705.1 of Ligustrum vulgare. Taxonomy (NCBI): domain Eukaryota; kingdom Viridiplantae; phylum Streptophyta; class Magnoliopsida; order Lamiales; family Oleaceae; genus Ligustrum; species Ligustrum vulgare. The sequence goes on along the minus strand of OY743169.1, from coordinate 51,179,293 downwards.
TGGAGCTTATAAATGTTGGTTCTTTTATTATTATTATTAATTAATTATTATTACGTAATGTGAGGTTGAAAGTTGGCTTGAAAAATACATGTTGTTAAAAAGCGATTTGAAGAATTATATTTATTATTTATAAATAGGATTAAAATTAAATTTGTAGTAGATTTTGATAAAAGTTAATGAAATGTATTGTTAAAAAGTTGTTGGTTTCATAAAATATGTTATTAAAATTAATTGTTGATTTTAGTTTGAAATTAAAATCAAATTTTAATAAAAATTAAAACAGGAGCTTTATTTATAAACAAAAAAAGCTTTTAATATCTTGTTAATGTGCATTTTAGCTTTAGACGCATAGAATGAGATACAAAATAGTTGTTACATTATTCATTATCTAGTGTGTACATTAAGACCGTCTCTTAGAGGACCCCGAATTTGGGTAAAAGATTTGGATGTAAAATCCTGTACAACAATACTCCAAACTACACTCCAAATTTGGGGTTTTACTATTCACAATCCTAAATTTGGGGTTGGCCCTTTCTATTTATTATTTTTTCATTTTCATATTTAATTTAAATGCTAAAAACTCATAAATAATTCAATAAATTGTCTCGTTATAATAATAATAATCGTAATTGATATAAGAAAATTAACACGAAATATTAGGACGACATAGACAACGAACTAGTAATCACCCAAACCAATGATGGATCCCTTGAAGTTGCCAAACAATTGAGAAAATGAACCAGTGATACTCTGTGATCCAGTACTTTGATGCTTAGCTCTTTTTTGAGCTGTTCTTAATTATTCACTTTCTAAATATGCACGCAAATGTGAATTTGCCACAATGGATAAGTCCATGAATAAAATTTATTCTCCCCCTAAAGTTCTATCATGACTGAATTTTTTTCATTTCGCGAACATATATATGTTGCCTCTTGTCTCTGTCCTTTTACAGACGTGCACCAAGTTTACAATTTTCTTTCTTGATGATCTCAATAATCTTAAAAGTATCCTCATCATTTGTTCTCTTCAATTTGGATTTTTTTAATCCCTATGGAACATTGTGTTGATGACTTCCAAAATTTTCTATATTCAAATTCATTGTAAACGAAGGCATTCCTCTACATGACGAAGATGACCTGTGGTCCTCCGATCCTAGGGGCTTTGGAGTTGGTAAACCAATGTTCTTGCCTTTCCCTTGAAGAAATGTTGCTGATGGGTTGACGTTAATGACAAACTTCTCGATATCTTTAAGTAGAGTTCAAACATGATCAAACTTGAAACACTTCTTATACTTGTTATCTTGTGACAACAAGAGTTTTGCTCGTTCCATCTGAAACAATAAATATAACAGCTATTAAAATTTTGACATGCCAAAATATAAGTACTAAGACAATAATATTAAGAATGACACTCACATAATCGCTTTCGTTTGCACCACTGGGATTTAGATTTTCAACTTGAGTTAGGCATCCATGCAATTTTTTTACTGCTGCCAACATAATTTGCATTCGCTTCAGCAACGATTTTTTGTTGCGATGTTGCATTGCAGGATCATTGGCTAGAAGTTTTTCATTGTATTGTTGTTCGATTTGAGACCATAACATGTCCCTCGATTGGTAAATGCCAGTAATCGAATTTTGGGAAACGTTAGGATACTGGTATCACAAGTGTTCATCTTTTTGGATTGAGTATAAACTGCTACGTAGATTACACGCCATTGTTTGAAGAAATTAAAAGATATGAATGTAATTATTGAGATGCTTGACAAGTTGCATGGCGCATTATTTATTGACTAGATACGGCTTCAATTCGATTCATTGTGTCCATTCTACACATTAGTCATTAATTTAAATTAAATCATTAATTAACAAATTAATAATCAAAGTAAAAAGGGTAAATAGTACAAATGATTCATAACCTTTACGTTTTTTTCCAAAATAGCCTCAACGTTTCAATTTTGACATTTACATTATCAAAATCACCAAAGGTTTCAAAAAAATCCCCCACCATCAGAGTCTGTTAGTTCCCACCGTTAAAAACGGGTAAAAAGCACATATGCTCAATAACATTTGAGTTTCTTACGATAATAGTCTATAACATATTAAACCCTTGTTTGACGTATTTATTTTGTAACTTACAAAATTTTGGCATATTTAGTCTCTAACATATTAAGTCCCTGTTTGAGACCATTTATTTCAAATAATGTGGTTTGTAATTATAATTTTTTAAGAATTTTTGGTTAAAAAGTAAGAATTTTTTTGAATTTATGTGTAAGTAAGAATTTTTTTGAATTTATGTGTAGATTATTTTATTAATAGATGTGATAAGTGTATTTTATACATTTATTTATATGCCTGAAGTAGGATAAATTATTGTTGGTTAAAGAATAAATGCTATTGATTTCATTTTTTTGTTGTTATTTTAGTTTTAATTCCAAAGTTAAGTGAATGAAGTAATTGAGGTAAATAAAGGATAAATGAATGTTAGTTAGAGCTAAATTGGACAACTTGAAAGTTATTGATGTCAATTGAGATTCAAATGGGTGCTAACTTGGAAGAAATCAAAAGTAAAGGGGTTAATTGAAGAAATCAAGAGATGAAAGGACTTGATTGAGATGATTCAGAAGTTCGAGGGCTAGAGTCATCAAATTAGAAGATCGGGACTCACATGCAATTTTAGAGGAAGGACCAACTTAAATGAGACTGAAAGTTGAAAATCAAAAGAAATATTATAATCACACGATCGCTGGTTATTACAGCATGTGATCGTGGGATGCCTATTAAAATGGCCAAAATGCTTTTCACTCTTCTACGTGATCGCTGGTAATTCTACCAAGGGATCGCACCATACATTCCTTGTTTAACATGGACTCTTGCATGATTTAGCCGTTGTTGGTTTACCTCATTATGGCATATTACAATTCAAATTATAATGGACAAAATTTTTCAAAACAGTTTTTAATGACACACATTTTCTCTCTCCAACTTTTCACCGCACATCTAACCTAGAAAACTCAAATAAATCAAAATTATAATGAATGGCAGTCATCGAACAGACCCTTAAACCTAATCTCGACCAAAATTAAGGATGTGACTTTTGACACAAAAAAGATAGGAAAATTGGTTCTCTTCTCTCTCACTGGATACATATTATTCATCATCAATTCAAGAGACGAAAGTAGGTTGAACTATTAATGTTGTGGATTTTTGTTAAATATTTTATTGTGCATTTTAGAAATTCAAAATAAACTTTATTTTCTAAACTCGTTTTCAACTACACCTTCTATCAATAAAATAACAAATAAATCCAAAAAAAAAAAACCCTACATTTTCACCACAAAATTCTTCAAAAAATTACAATTGTAAATTACATTATTTGAAATAACTGCTGTCAAACTGGGGCTTAGTATATTAGGGATTACATACGTCAAATGTTTGTACGTTATAAACTAAATATGTCAAATATGAGTTTAATATCATGAGAAACTCAAAGGTTGTGAATCATTTGTACTTTTTACCCGTTTTCAATGGTGGGATCTAATAAATTCTGATAATGGTGACTATTTTAGCAGTGTTTGGTGATTTTGAGGGTGTAAATGTCGAAATTAAAACGTTGAGGGTTATTTTTGCAAGAAATATTACGGTTTATCCAAGTAAAAAAAATAAGGAATTATAACAAAAATAGGTAATATTCACTTGTTCAAAATTTGGGATCAAGTTAGAGAAAATTTGAGTCTACCCCAAATTTAAGGTAACATTAAAAAATTATGACAAAAATGGATACTATTCACTTGAATTTGGGATCAAGGAGTCTACCCTAAATTTGAAGTAAGATGGGTAGACTCTTGGAAATGCCATGATGTGTACGCTGCATTACCATTTTCCAAATTTTATAAATGTCAAAATTGAAATTTTGGGGATTATTTTTGCAAGAAATGTAAAAGTTAGGGACCATTTGTACTGTTTACCCAAGTAAACACAATTAAGGAATTATAACAAAAATAGGTACTATTCACCTTATCCAAATTTGGGATCAAGTTAGAGAAAATTTGAGTCTACCTCAAATTTAGGGTAACATTAAAAAATTATAACAAAAATGGATACTATTCACTTGAATTTGGGATCGAGGAGTCTACCAAAAATTTGAAGTAAGATGGGTAGACTCTTGGAAATGCCCTGATGTGTACGTTGCATTACCATTTTTCAAATTTTATAAATTTCAAAATTGAAACGTTAGGGATTATTTTTGTAAGAAATGTAAAAATTAGAGACCATTTGTACGGTTTATCCAAGTAAAAACATTAAGGAACTATAACAAAAATAGGTACTTTTTACTTGATCCAAATTTGAGATCAAGTTTGAGAAAATTTGAGTCTACTCCAAATTTAGGATAACATTATAAAATTATGACAAAAAAATTTGGGATCAAGTTAGAGAAAATTTGAGTCTACTCCAAATTTAGGATAACATTATAAAATTATGACAAAAATGAATACTATTCACTTGAATTTGGGATGAAGGAATCTACCCCAAATTTGAAGTAAGATGGGTAGACTCTTGGAAATGCCTTGTTGTGTACACTGCATCACCATTTTCCAAATTTTAACCAATCTGTTTGGTTGTTTTGTGGTCAACTTGACTCACCCAGGTCAGCAGTCAGAGTTGAATTCTAGTTTTGCAGTTGTAGACCTCTCTGGTTCTTCTCCTTGATTATTGTCCAACTTGTGCACATGTCCACTTGCTCTCGTCTATTTTTAATTATTATTTTTTTAATTAAAGAGTAGTTATGTCCCTACCATATTTGTAAATACAATAATGCTATAGTCACAATTTGATCTACAATGTGGATCACAATCACACTCACATGGGGGTGGGGGCCACAAAATTCAAATTTTGTGGCCCCCACCCCCATGTGAGTGTGATTGTGATCCACATTGTAGACCAAATTGTGATAATAGAGTTATTCTTGTAAATATATGCCTCTTTATGACAAACTTTTTTTTTTGTTTAAATAACATAATTCCCTAATTCACAAATATTTTCTCTATTAACTTTTCAATCACATAATTTACTTTTAAAAAAAAATAATTCTAAACACAAAATTTTTAACAAACAGAGAAAATACATAAAATTTATAAATAAGCATCCGTTTGGTAAACCGTATATAAATATATTTATAAATAATACATTTCTCAAATAACTTTTTAACCACATATTTCACATTAAAAATATCGCATTTTTTGTTTATAAACAAAAAAAAATTACTAATTGAGGTTAATATAGATTTTCTCAGATTACATTTTAACCACATATAAATTTTCAAGTTACTTTTCAATCACGTATTTTACTTGAAAATATATATACACACACCAAACATAGACTTATGAGACTGAATACCTGATTGATTACTAGGGGCTTATAACGTGTGCGGAAGCCACGCAACTTGAGCTTATGTAATGTGTAAATGAATTTCAAAATTTTCAATATGAGAGCTACCCCATACACTCCTATGAAATAACGATTTAAAAATATTTTTTTAATCTATAAATATTTAAAAATGTAAAATAAAAGTTATAACAATAATTTAGCAATAAGTCAATAATTAACTTAAAAGCAATAAAAATGATATCCAAATTTTCGTCTTATTAATAAATAATCTAGAACAAGATTTCTTTGTGAAAATAATAATTCAAACATGATTGCAATTGCTAAATATGACTTTTTAAAATATGATCTCAATCATCAAAGCGAATGTCTTCATCATTGATAATATGAGGGTTGCCCTTAATTTAAATTATGATTTTGCACTCCAAGCACATTATCAATCTTATTGCTTCCCTTGACAACCTCTATGAATAAATCATCATATCATCATCATCATCATCATCATCATCTTTTTTTACTAAGATCATCTTCAAGAATTTCCAAATTTCTTTATTCTCAAAAAAATTAAATACTTCATCATCATATGTTCCATATTAATAAGCGGAGCAATTTAATATATTTGACTCTAAATAAATTTATTAACGTGTCTGGTTTTATTTAAGGTATTCTATATTGGTTAATATCTATATATATATTTTTTATTTTTTTATGACTTGCTTAAAAATAGAACTAGTGTCATTGTTTTTTAGAAAAATTATTTAGATTTGAGTAAATCGAGATTCAACCCAATTATGAAGTTGTGATTAGAGCTAAGACGGGAAATGCGCGAAAATCCTTGGAAAGGGGTTTAAATAATAGTTTACGAGCAAAACGATGAGCTCAAGCACGATAACGAGTAAACTACCTCGAGGGTATAGTTCAAGTGGTAAAAGGTGAGGGTGAAAAAACTCAACCTCGCTTGCAGTTATCGGATAAAGATTTAATTCCTGAAAAATAAAAAAAAGTACTTGGCCAACGAAATTAAATGACAAATTCTCAACTCTGCACCACTTGAAGCAGTTGTTGCGATTTACATTCTTCACCCAGGTCATAGTAGAGTAGAGTAGGGTAGGACAATTAAGGTGATGGTCGTTGAGATTACGGTTCAACTTTTTTTTAACAATAACAAGCAAGCTACACCTTGGCCCTTTCTCAATCTGGCTGCCTAGCTATCGAAACAAGGGGGCTAGCTATAAAAAGGCAGTCCCTGTGACATAATGCACAACTCTGACTAAATCCAAACCCTACAAGTAGACATATAGGTATAAGTCGTTAGCTACAATGTTTGCATTAGTCTAGCCCGTTCTATAATGCAATTATTATCTACTAGATCAATTATTCGTGCTATACAAAATATTAAAATGTAAAAAATTAAATTTGAAAAAAAAAATACTAAATTCTAAAATATGGAATATCATAAATCTGTACATATTTATGAATTACAAATTAAAAAGATAAATTATTTTAACTCAAAAAAAAAAAAAAAAGGTTTTTGTGACAGCCGCAAAGTCATAAAGCATTGCCATTAATTGCAATACATACTTTATTATATTTTGAAGTCCGATTGTTTATACATCTTAAATCGAAAAAATAAAAAAAATATATATATATTTTTAAATACAAATTTTTTTATAAATAGATCTATTTGAGAATTTTTGTGATTTATAAAAAGTTTATAAATTATTTTTTCAAATTCACTGAGCACATGCTTATTTATATCAAATATTCAAATGAAAAAAAAAAGTCATATATATATATATATATATATATATATATATATGTAAAATGAATAAAAAAACATCAATCTCGATAATAAAAACATTTGAACATTTTTCTTATTTTTAACCACACATTCTCCAAAATTATTTTTTAACTACACATATTTCTCTCCATTTTTCAATGATACATCTTTATATCGAAAAAAAAATATTTTGGAACACAAATTTTTTTACAAACAGATCTATTTGAGAATTTTTGTGATTTATAAAAATGTTTATGAATTATTTTTTCAGATTTACCGAGCACATGCTTATCTATATTTAATATTTAAATGAAAAAAAAGGTTAAAAAATGTGAAAAAAAAACATAAAGTAAATGCGGCTGTTAGTTGACAGTCGCTTTGTTTAAAAAATTTGAATTGGCTGGCAGTCGTTGGCTTCCAAAGTTTTTAGGATCTCTCTCTCTCTCTCTCTCTCCTCTAACTTTGGGCTGGAAAATCTTGGGGGGAAATTTTTGGCACTATCCTCCTTTTATATAGTCCCGTTCTATAATGCAATTATTATCTACTAGACCAATCATCCGTGCGATGCACGATATTAGATATATACAAAATTTTGATGGTCTGTTCGGTTGTAGATTAATTTAAAATCATTACAAAAATTTAATTTACACAATTTTTCATACTACTTTTTAACCATCCACATTTTCTCTCTCCAATTTTAACCATTCATCTTACCTAGAAAATACAAATAAATCAACAAATAATTTCAATTCCTTGATTTGACACAAAACATTCCATATTAAATCTAAAAGAACACACCCTAAAATGTAAAAAGTTAAATTTGAAAAAAAAAATACTAAATTCTAAAATATAGGATATCATAAATCTGCACATATTTATGAATTATAAATTAAAAGGATAAATTATTTTACCTCAAAAAAGAAAAAAAGAATAAAAGGTTTTTGTGGTCGCCGAAAAGTCTATAATGCATTGCTATTAATTGCAATACATACTCTATTATATTTTGAAGTCCGACTGTTTATACATCTTACATCGAAAAAAAAATATATATATATATATTTTTAAACACAAATTTTTTTACAAATAGATCTGTTTGAGAATTTTTGTGATTTATAAAAAGTCTATAAATTATTTTTTCAAATTTACTGAGCACATGCTTATCTATATCAAATATTCAAATGAAGAAAAAAATGTCAAAAATATATATATATATATATATATATATAAAATGAATAAAAAACACCAATCTCAATAATAAAAACATTTGAACATTTTTCTTATTTTTAACCGCACATTCTCCCGAATTATTTTTTAATCACACATATTTCTCTCCATTTTTTAATGATACATCTTATATCGAAAAAAATATTTTAGAACAGAAATTTTTTTACAAACAGATCTATTTGAGAATTTTTGTGAATTATAAAAATGTCTATGAATTATTTTTTCAAATTTACCGAGCACATGCTTATCTATATTAAATATTTAAATGAAGAAAAAAAGGTCAAAAAATGTGGAAAAAAAAACAAACATAAAGCAAATGCGGCTGTTAGTTGACAGTCGCTTGGTTTAAAAAATTTGAATTTGCTGGCAGCCAAAGTGTTTAGGATTTTTTTATTTATTATTATTATTATTTTCCTCTCTCCCTCTCTCTCTTTTAACTTTGGGCTAGAAAATCTTGGGGGGGAATTTGTTGGCACTGTCCTCCTTTTATATAGCCCTGTTCTATAATGCAATTATTATCTACTAGACCAATTATCCGTGCAATGCACGATATTAGATATACACAAAATATTAAAATATAAAAAGTTAAATTAAAAAAAAAAAATACTAAATTCTAAAATATGGGTTATCATAAATCTTTACATATTTATGAATTATAAATTAAAAGGATAAATTATTTTACCTCAAAAAAGAAAAAAAGGTTTTTGTGGCCGCCGAAAAGTCCATAAAGCATTGCTATTAATTGCAATTCATACTCTATTATATTTTGGAGTCCGACTATATATACATCTTACATCGAAAAAATAAAAAATATATATATATATTTTTAAACACAATTTTTTTTACAAATAGATATGTTTGAGAATTTTTGTGATTTATAAAAAGTCTATAAATTATTTTTTCAAATTTACTGAGCACATACTTATCTATATCAAATATTCAAATGAAGAAAAAAAAAAGGTCAAAAAAAATATATATATAAAAAAAAATGAATAAAAAACACCAATCTCAATAATAAAAACATTTGAACATTTTTCTTATTTTTAACCGCACATTCTCCCAAATTAGTTTTTAACCACACATATTTCTCTCCATTTTTCAATGATACATCTTTATATCGAAAAAAATATATTTTTGAACATAATTTTTTTACAAACAGATATATTTGAGAATTTTTGTTATTTATAAAAACATTTATGAATTATTTTTTCAAATTTACCGAGCACATGCTTATCTATATTAAATATTTAAATGAAGAAAAAAAAAGGTCAAAAAATGTGGAAAAAAAAACAAACATAAAGTAAATGCGACTGTTAGTTGACAGTCGCTTTGTTTAAAGAATTTGAATTGGCTGGCAGCCAAAGTTTTTAGGATTTTTTTTATTATTATTATTCTCTCTCTCTCTCTCATTTAACTTTGGGCTGAAAAATCTTGCGGCGAAACTTTTGGCACTATCCTCCTTTTATATAGCCCCGTTCTATAATGCAATTATTATCTACAAGACCAATCATCCGTGCGATGCACGATATTAGATATACACAAAATATTAAAATGTACAAAGTTAAATTTGAAAAAAAAATACTAAATTCTAAAATATGGGATATCATAAATCTGTACATATTTATGAATTATAACTTAAAAGGATAAATTATTTTACCTCAAAAAAGAAAAAAAGAAAAAAAAAGGTTTTTGTAGCCGCCAAAAAGTCCATAAAGCATTGCTATTAATTGCAATCCATACTCTGTTATATTTTGAAGTCCGACTATATATACATCTTACATCGAAAAAATAAAAAATATATATATATTTTTAAACACAATTTTTTTTACAAATAGATCTGTTTGGGAATTTTTGTGATTTATAAAAGTCTATAAATTATTTTTTCAAATTTACTGAGTACATGCTTATCTATATCAAATATTCAAATGAAGAAAAGAAGTCAAATATATATATATAATGAATAAAAAACACCAATCTCAATAATAAAAACATTTGAACGTTTTTCTTATTTTTAATCGCACATTCTCCCAAATTATTTTTTAACCACACATATTTTTCTCTATTTTTCAATGATACATCTTTATATCGAAAAAAATATATTTTTGAACACAATTTTTTTTACAAACAGATCTATTTGAGAATTTTTGTGATTTATAAAAACGTTTATGAATTATTTTTTCAAATTTACCGAGCACGTGCTTATCTATATTAAATATTTAAATGAAGAAAAAAAAGGTCAAAAAATGTAAAAAAAAAACATAAAGTAAATGCGGTTGTTAGTTGACAGTCGCTTTGTTTAAAAATTTTGAATTGTCTGGCAGCCGCTGGCAGCCAAAGTTTTTAGGATTTTTTTTTTAATTATTATTACTCTCTCTCTCTCTCTCTCTCATTTAACTGCCAGCCAAAGTTTTTAGGATTTTTTTTTTTATTATTATTATTATTTTCTCTCTCTCTCTCATTTAACTTTGGACTGGAAAATCTTGGGGGGAAATTTTTGGCACTATCTTCCTTTTATATAGCCCCGTTTTATAATGCAATTATTATCTACTAGACCAATCATCCCTGCGATGCACGATATTAGATATACACAAAATATTAAAATGTAAAAAGTTAAATTTGAAAAAAAAATCTAAATTCTAAAATATTTGATATCATAAATCTGTACATATTTATGAATTATAAATTAAAAGGATAAATTATTTTACCTCAAAAAAGAAAAAAAGAAAAAAAGGTTTTTGTGGCCGCCGAAAAGTCCATAAAACATTGCTATTAATTGCAATTCATACTCTATTATATTTTGAAGTCCGACTATTTATACATCTTACATCGAAAAAATAAAAAAAAATATATATATATTTTTAAACACAATTTTTTTTTACAAATAGATCTGTTTGAGAATTTTTGTGATTTATAAAAAGTCTATAAATTATTTTTTCAAATTTATTAAGCACGTGCTTATCTATATCAAATATTTCAATGAAGAAAAAAAAACGTCAAAAATATATATATATATATATATATATATATATATATATATATATATATATATATATATATATAAAATAAATAAAAAACATCAATCTCAATAATAAAAATATTTGAACATTTTTCTTATTTTTAACCGCACATTCTCCCAAAATATTTTTTAACCACACATATTTCTCTCCATTTTTCAATGATACATCTTATATTGAAAAAAAATATTTTTGAATACAAATTTTTTTACAAACAGATTTATTTGAGAATGTCTATGAATTATTTTTTCAAATTTACCGAGCACATGCTTATCTATATTAAATATTTAAATGAAGAAAAAAAAGGTTAAAAAAATGTGAAAAAACACAAACATAAAGTAAATGCGGCTGTTAGTTGACAGTCGCTTTGTTTAAAAAATTTGAAAAGTTGGCAGCCAAAGTCTTTAGGATTTATTATTATTATTATTATTTTCCTCTCTCTCTCTCTACTTTGGGCTGGAAAATCTTGGGAGGAAATTTTTGATACTATCCTCCTTTTATAAAGTAGGAGATTATATACAAAGTGACCCATCATCTTTTTGTTTTTAAATCTTCATTAAAAAACACCAATCTCAATAATAAAACAAAATATATTTTGATTTCTGCTTTTTAACCATACATTCTCATAAAAATAACTATTAAAAACACTATTTCTTCAAATAATTTTTTTTAAAATCAACATCAAATATGGGCATAGATTTAGATATTAAATGCCAATTTCTATCTAAACGATCATAGATTTCAATAAATTTTATAAATTATGGTTAACTTCATTGTAAATGCAAATTTATGCAAATTTCTGCATTTGACTCTTATTAACATTTTTTTTTTTTTTAGTTTTCAATAAAAAAATTTAGCACAACAATTATAAATGTGTATTGTAAAAATGTTTGGCCTATGTTTAACAAATCTAAAAAAAACATGTTTTTAAATAACATAATTCTTCAAATTATTTTTTAACCACACATATTTTTTCTCCATTTTTCAATCATACATCTTACCTCGAAAATATAAAAAAAATATTTTTAAACACAAATTTTTATACAAATGAATCTATTTGAGAAATTTTGTGATTTCGAAAAATATCTATAAATTATTTTTTCAAATTTACTGAGTACATGTTAATTCATATCGAATATTCAAATGAAGGAATAAACATAAAAAAATAAAAATAAAAATAAAAAATAGTAATGTAGTTGCTGCCAACTAACAGCCGCTGTTATTTTCATTCAAATTCAAAATATTGGCTGGCAGCCAAATTTATTTATTTTTTTTAATTTTTTTTTTCCTTGGACAGAAATTTTGGGGGTGGTGGAGGGAGGGTGGGGGGGGGGATTTTTTTTTTTCACTCTTCTTCTTTTATATAATAAGTAGATTTATAAAATAATTTATAAATAATATAATATTTTAAATTACTTTTTAATTACACACATTTTATGAAATTACTTTTTAACCACAATACTTAGTACTTACTAATGATCAACTACATACTATTAACTTAGATGGAGATACAACATATGATTGCCTCTGTTCGGTAATGCATTTTTTTGGAGGTTTTTTGGTTTTTAAATTATACAATTCTCCAAATCAATCTCTAACCCTATATATTTTCTCTCTTTAGCCCCTGTTTGGGAGGGATTTTTCACAATTTTATCAGATTTTGATAAATTCAAATTGTTTTTTTTACCTACATATATTTGTTTGAAGACTTATAAGTGCAGGGCAAAATTATAATATATAGCATTGGGCCCACAGTTTCAGAGTAAGAAAAGTCAATTATATCATGCTAGTTTTATCAAAATCTGATAAAATTGGTGGAAAAATCCCTCCCAAACAGGTGCTTAATTTTTAATCATCCATCTACCTAAAAAAATAACAAAAAATCAATTTTTTTTCCCAGCTGCCGAATAGGGGCTAACTTAGATGGAGATACAGATTTGACGTACTTTGTAAGATTTTAACCACCCGTGAAATTTATAAAATTATCATGATCTTAGCATTCTCCATAAATTGTATATTTATGATCCATAATCTTTACAGCAATTCAATATGATCTTAAGAAATATATTTTCCCTCCTCTAATACTTTAGGTTGCATTTGAAACCAAAAGTTTTCAGGGAAAATGCCCATTTCCACCATTTTTTTCTTTCTTGTTATGTTATATAGGTATAATTTGGCATGAAATTCATTTTCTTGATTTTCACTTCACGCTCTCATTTTCCTTGTAAATGAGGAAAATCGTGATTCTTATTTTCCATGTTACATTGAAAATGAATTTCCTCGAGTTTTAACCGTTTTGTTGTTGTTTATTGACTTATTTTTTTTAAAAAAATAATATTATTATTATCAAGTACAAATATGTGAAAAAATAAAAGAAAATATTTTTTTGATTACAATAGCTAAATTTTGTCTTATTTGCCATGAAAAATAATGTCAATCAAATAACAAAAGTTAAAAATTTTCCCACTTTTCTCACCTAGAAAATTAAATCAATTACACACATTAAAGGTGTTTTTGATAAAAGATGTTCCATCTTTATTTTCCCACCTCATGATAAAGAAAATATTTGACATGAAATTGAGAAAAACATGCATAAAAAACTTGTACCTAAAAAATATTTTTCATAGAAAATTTGCCAATCCAACAAGAGACATAGAAAATATTTTTTTTTATTTGACATTTTTCACGAAAAATTTGACATATCAAACACACCCTAAACTTCCAATTTCCCGAAATTCAATTCACTGAAATTCTTTTTCATTTCACCCAAATTCCACCCTCTCTATCGCACGCGGCCTAAGAAATTTGTTGCCTATCCTTGTAGAAATGGCGAGTAAAAACTAGACAAATATTGGCAAAACTGTGATTTCCTTCGTGATTGTTATGAACAAAATTACCCTGATATTTACAGTGGAAAGTAAATGATGGACTGGTTTACAAGTCTCCTATCATCGCCCCTCTAGCACAGTAAGAGTGACTTTGTTAACAGATTCCAATGTTTTGCTGGAAGAAAGAGACCTATTCCACCTGTCGGTAAATCCAGGATGCTCCGGCATTGGCAGGTCAAAGATTTCACTGCTAAGCATCGACAGAACAGTTGACATGGAGGGTCTACTTACAGGAAGTTCTTGAACACACAGCAATCCAATGTGTACACATCTAATAGTCTCTGCCATTGAGCTTGGAGTTGATATTCTCTGATCAATCAAATCCCGAACATTGTCTTCATTCCATAATTTCCACGACTGGAAAAGATTAACAAGAATTTCACCGGAATCAGAAAGAAAGATATTGCAATGAACAACTTTATAAGTGAAGAAAAGTTCACTTACATATCCTAGAAGGCCTACAGACAAGTCGTCGTCATAGAAGCTCGTGTTCCTTCTCCCACTTACAATCTCCAGTACTAAAACGCCAAAACTGAAAACATCGGACTTTTCTGAGAATCTGCCACCCATTGCATATTCAGGAGCCATGTATCCGCTGTAAAAAGAATGTGTCACTAAACAGCACTAGTATTGACTAACCAGTAACCACAATCTAAAAATGGATGAAATTAACATATACTTACTATGTTCCTACGACTCTTCCGGTGTTGGCTTGATCTTGGTTTCCTCCGAATATTCTAGCCATTCCAAAATCTGAAATCTTTGGATTCCAATCATCATCAAGCAATATGTTACTTGGCTTCATGTCTCTGTGAATTATTCTCAATCGAGAATCCCTGTGAAGATAGAGAAGTCCTCGGGCAATGCCTTCGATAATATTGAAACGTTTCCTCCAATCAAGAATGTTATGAGAATGATCTGCATAAATGATCTGATCCTGAGTATCACCGAGTTGAAATGGAATAAATTGGGAAGGTAACATAAAATCGAGTTGAACTAACCAAAGAGAAAGACATCTAGGCTTCTGTTTTGCATGTACTCATAGACGAGTATCTTTTCGCCTCTGTCTACACAGCATCCCAGTAGTCTAACAAGGTTGCGGTGTTGGAGTTTAGAAATGACAACCACTTCATTCATAAATTCCTCCAGCCCTTGTCCAGATTCTGTTGAAAGCCTTTTCACAGCAATTTCTTTCCCATTTGCCAATTTTCCCTACGAACAAATAGAAAATTCAGCATTTGTAGATTCTATGAATACCAAAACTGGACATTATGCATAAGCACGATACATTACCTTAAAAACAGGACCAAAACCACCCATTCCAAGCTTATTGGCCATGTCAAAATTGTTCGTCGCAATTTCAATTATCTGAAAACTGTATAGTGGTAGCTCTTCAATATTAACTTTATCCATGGCATTTTCACTTGAATGCAGTTGGCCTACTTCACCTCCTCCATGCTCTAATGTCATACGATGGCCTAATTTGCAAAGAAAACAAAATCTATAAGAGATCCATTGCTTTTGTACCTAAATTCCAATCCAAAAGCCTTTTACATACATCTTCGCTTAGACATCAACCACCAAGATAAAAATATGCATATGCACATGGCGACGAAACTGGAGACTGCTACACAAGCTATGATAATTACTTTCTTGTCTTTCTTTTCATCTGAAACAAAACAAGATACAAACTAATGACTTGAATAAAAGACATTTGGAACATTAAATTCAAAGCACTTGAAAAGGAAAAAGAATTATTCTAATTTCTTCTCTGCTGAAAATAGATATATAATAAAAGCAATGATCTCCTACCCGCTGGAGGGTAGGTTATCCTACCCTCCAGCACCTTTTCCATCCCAGAAAATATTTTTTTAATGATGAAAAATGTGCTGGAGGGTAGGATAACCTACCCTCCAGCGGGTAGGAGATCACCAGGCTATATAATAATAAGCAGATAAAGATAGCAAAAGTACCAAGTTCTGAATAAGCGACCCGAGCAAAGAAATCTGAACCTCCATCCCTTGAGAATTTTTGAATGTCGATTAAGCTTCCACTCCAGAACATGCACCCAATACCCTGTTCATATGCATACGCTATACAAGAACAATTATTCAAGCACAGGCCTTCGCATTCAGTTTCTATACCGGTCGACCACTGCATAAGATCGGGCACTTTCACCAGCGCTGTCTTCGAAAATTTATCGAGTTTGCTCTTATCGGTTGCATTATTATCTCGGTCACACTGCAGGGGAGTCCTTTTAACACATCCACCACTCCAGTTGCCCCTATCCCAGTCACTTCTGTTCTTTGGTTCATATCCTTTTAAGCAGCTGCATTTCGGCCTCTTATTTGCGTAGCAGATTCCAAATGGACCGCATTTGTTATAGAAATCACAATCATCCATTGGGGCTTGCCAGGTGGGACTCCAATCTTTCTTCTGATCATCCCACGCTGCTTCCACAAGAACTCCTTCGGTGTTTATATAATTCGTTATTAAGGCCTTTTGTCGAAGAGGTCGTGTGAAAACTAAGGTGCCATCTTCCTCAGTTGCCACGCTAAATCCATCGACATTGTCAGAATACATGTGAGTTACTCCGGTGAGAACTCGGCCATTCCACGGACCACTACGCCAGATTGGACGACCATTATCCCATATAAAAATTTGTGGGATTCCAACCGCATAGATACCCGCAGAAAAATTTCCATAATTAGGATCCTGAGGACTTCTCCAGGAGTTTATTGACACCCTTTGGCCTGTTCTTGTGTTGTGAATTATTCTCATTGCTGGCAAAAATGTGTTGGTGGGATACCGGTGACTCTCCCATAGTGTAGCTCCGCCGGCGATATTTCGTAGGACAAGATTTCCGGTATCTAATAACTGGGCAGTTGTATTCACCCCTGAAGTTGTAGAATTTGACGTAACATTTGATGACCAAATAATATCTTTATTTCCATTCATGATTATAAGATTTCCATCTGTGGATATCGAGAAGGTCCCGGATGAATCATTGAGAGGCCTATCTCGATTCGCAACCCAAGCAACTGTATCTTTAGAAACTTTATACCATATGCCCAAGTAACGCCGAGTAGTGCCATTGGGGCTGAAAAATCCCAAGGCGAAAATTTCGCCGGAGGAAATTATAGTATTAGTATCTTTAAGCACTACACCGGCGTTAATGGTGTCCGTTTGTAGACAAAACCCATTACCAAAATGACCAAAAATTATTACCATGAAGTTGAAGAAATTTCTAGTGCTAAACATGATTCTGCGAGAGTGAGTTGAAGTAAATGGCATCAGAAAAACTCTCGACCAGGAAATGCCTTCTGCATAGGAAGAGCTATTGATTGAGCCGATATCTTCCATACCGTGGTTTCCCGGTTCCCATGATATTCGTGTCGGCGCCGGATTCGTCGGGTGGATGGGGCCCACTGCCACCAACCCAGGGGATGTGTAGCCCACACCTTCATAATCCTAACCAACATTGTCCTAGGCTATTGGTTAAAGAGTAAGGGTGGAGGTATGGTAAGTCATAACTTCAGCTTGCCACATGACACAAATTCATTATTTCAGGATTCGAACCCTACACTTAGGGGTGGACATCAACCCACCCAACCTGCCAAAACCGCCAAACCCGATCGAGTTGGGTTGAGTTTTGATGAAAATTGGGTTGTGTCATAAAAAATAAAAAAAAATGTTTGGATTGGGTTGTGGGTTAGATGACAAACCCAACTCGACCCGACCCAACCCAACCCAATCAAAATTTTTAAAATATAAGACCATTTAAATTTCAAGAATCTTAAATCTATTTTTAATTTGGATGAAACTCAAATATAATTTGAACATATTTTAGTTTTATTAACAAGTATTCAATTTATTATATTTGAACTTATTGTATTGTACATAATTTATTTGAGTTAATAGTTGATTTATGTGCATAATTTTTTAATTTTCTAAGAATTTTATTTAATTGGACCAAAGCTCAAACCACTCAACCCAACCCGATCGAAACTTGATTGGGTTGGGTTGGATTTGAATTCATATTTGGATTGAGTTGGGTTGATTTTTTATCAACCCGATCATAGTGGGTTGGATTCGGGTTGGGCAAAAAACCGACCCAACCCATGCCCACCCCCGCCTGCACCCGACTGCGCTTGTCAAGATTTCATAATACCACCAACCTCCACCTATCACATCAATCACATACCATACCCTAACTCTATATCACCTACTTCTCCAAACCCAACTCTCGGCATCATCTCACCAACCAAACTGTCCCAGCCTCACCAAGTCACGACATTGAAGCCTCCTCCTCCAGCCAGGTAACCTCAAACCCCAACCTCACGCAGCCATTGCAGCTGCCTCATTTCAGCAGCCACCACTACTCATCGCACCACCACCACACGCAGCATCCACCACCACTCACGCACCAAAGCCAAAATCAATCCAAATCATCACCAACAGTCCACAAACCCAACTCCAAACCATGACCGCCACCTCCTCAATCCACGCCACCATCAACTGCAACTTGACCGGCCACAATCTCACCACCGCACCAACCTATCCTCATCTCTGCCAAATCCAAAATCAAACCCAAAAAACCTAGAAATAGAAGTTTAGAACCCTACCTTGACCGCCGGTTTTCACAGCCCAAACTCGAACTTCAAGCTTCATTTTTGCTTCGGTTTCGCCCCCATTTCTCGCACAAAAAATGCACACAATCCACACACAAAAAAAAACCTAGCCTATTGCACCCTTACCACTCCCTGCACCCTGCGCCGACGAACCCCCGGCTTTGGTGCCGGCAATGGAATCCCCGCTCACACCTCTATCTCTCGCCCTCTCTCTCTAACTTCAAGCAAGTGAAGGGAAAGAGATGAAATCAATTTTTAACATTTCTTGATTTTATTAGAAATTGTAGCTTAGTCCCCCCCAAGTTCCAAAGTTATCTAAATCAGTCCCTATAGTTTTAAAACTTATCATTTCAGCCACTTAAGTTTTAAATGATTTTAATTAGCCCATTCATTTTTAAAATCAATTATTTCAGCCCTATAGTTTCATATTTGTTTTGAGCTTCAACTCAACTTTCAAATTACTCATTTTAGTCCTCCAACTTTTAAAGTATTCATTTTAGTCCATCAACTTTCAAATTACTCATATTAGTCCCCCAACTTTCAAATCATCAATTTCAGTCCCAAAATTATAATTTATCATTTTTAAACTATAAATTTAAAAAGACTAATTCAACTAATTTTTCTAATTGGCTAGACGAGGCGTACGGAGAATTAAAGGATTGAAGTCATTTTTCGCTTGACTTTGCACTTGTTGAAATTAAGGTAGACTCGCTCCTATTAATTGATTTAAATTATGATTGCATGTGAATGTGTATGTTACGTGATTTATGTAAAATTTATTATTTAAATATTTAACTAATACTCCCACTATGACATTATATCCTAATGCGTACATACATGAGTGTATACAAGACTTCCTATAGCCAACGCATAAGAAGTCTCATGCATATTAATCATTTATCACTTTAAACTCAATCTTGGGGAACTGAATGAGACTAAATTAGTCTCCCTTATCACTGAGTGTATATTCTAATCAACAATCTTTCATACCAAAAATGGTACATTTACTCCCACTGAAATTATGGGACATAATTATCAACGGCATTTATTGTAGCGACCAAGAATTTTTACGCAATTAATAATTATTTTAATAGAAAATCGTGTCGCTACTATTTCACCCATTTTTATTAAGTTAACGCCACGACGTATTCGTATAGCCAAGTCAAGAAATAATCGAGATCGTTCGATTTTAAATTAAATTCCGAATTTCTAAAAATATCTTCATTCTCTTGATTTAAAGTATATTAAGTCCAAGTACTTAATTCAATGTTATCCCAATATTTATTTATACAAAAATTATTTTTATTATTGAAATTAAGAAAATATATGCAAGCATGAGAGGTTCCATTATATATAATAATTATGAGAATCTTAATTTAATAAATATGGAAAAGTATATGAATGAATTATATACTCCATTATATGTAATCATGAAGAGCATAATATTTGTATAAATATGGAAAAGTATATGAATGAATTATATACTCCATTATATGTAATCATGAAGAGCATAATATTTGTATAAATATGGAAAAGTATATGAATGAATTATAGACTCCATTATATGTAATCATGAAGAGCATAATATTTGTATAAATATGGAAAAGTATATGAATGGTTGATAAGATTCCATTATATGTAATCATGAAGAGCATAATATTTGTATAAATATGGAAAAGTATATGAATGGTTGATAAGACTCCATTATATGTAATCATGAAGAGCATAATATTTGTATAAATATGGAAAAGTATATGAATGGTTGATAAGACTCCATTATATGTAATCATGAAGAGCATAATATTTGTATAAATATGGAAAAGTATATGAATGGTGCTTTACTTTAAGAAAAGGATGTGTTAAAATTAATAGAATTGAATGATTATGTTTACAATATGCCAACTTTATACATCTATTTAAACCCATCTCTTTTACACACAACTCTACACATATACACTTATTTCCAATCTCTTGACAAAAATCCACAAGTAAGAGAAATTCAAGGTGGTCAAGAAAGTTTTGGTCCATTTACTACTACACTTCATTTTAATCTTTTAAAAGGTAAGTATATCTTATGTTTTTATGAAAAGTAAGTATGTTTTTATGAAAGGTAAATAAACCTTATGTTTTTATGACAAGTAAGTATATCTTATGTTTTTATGAAAAGTAAGTATGTTTTTATGAAAGGTAAATACACCTTATGTTTTTATGAAAAGTAAGTATGTTTTTATGACAAGTAAGTATATCTTATGTTTTTATGAAAATGTTTGGATCATTGCTATGAAATCAATCTCACAAGATTGTTATGGGTTCCATATGATATGTTTATGATTATGCTAAGGGGACCGGAGTTTAGTAGCGCTACACATAAGAATTCTTGCCATTTAAGTTCGGTAAAATTCTTGTGTCTCCCTATGTTTATGAGTATTTCGATCCTATCCTATGTTATGATGAAAATGATCCATATGCTTTCAAAAGAAAATTTATGCTTGGTATACTTACTGGGATTTTATAAATCTCACTCCACGATATTTACCATTTTCAGATAATTGAAGGTTCGAGGCGGTCAACATGGAAGTGGCAAAAGTGGTTAAGATTGATGAGATAATTATGTTGAACTTTATGTAAGAAAATTATGTTCTATTTTTATTCACAAAATAAAATTATGGGATTCTAATTATTCTTTTGAATAATTTTATATTACTATTTAAGTCTCGATAATATGATATGAGTCACTTTTAGTGGCACTCGAATGGTCGAGAATTCGGGTCGTCACATTTATCGCAAAAACAAACGAGATAATAATTTGATAAAATTTGTCATACCATTGATGGGGAGCTTGTTTGATACAATAGATTAATTTATTTACTTTACAAACCATTTTCTTTGTATTATATAACAAAAAATTTTCTGGTTGCACCATACATATTATTTCTCCAATGTCTCAATTGAGAAACATAATCTATATATCCATCTAATAAAAAATGTCATCATTATCCTGAAAGAGTCTTTCGATAAAACAATAGAAAGTCTCTTTCTAATCGATGTTTTCCTTCTTATTAAAATCCTGACAGCAAGACAAGCCTTATATCTCTCAACATTGCCATTTGAATTCCTCTCGGTCTTAAATATTCAATTGAAACCTTTGGGTTCATGCATTCAGGCAATTTGACGAGATTCCAAATGTCACTTTCTTTCATGGATTTATCTCATCTTTATGGCATCAATCCACTTTTGAGAATTAGAACTTTATTTGGCCAAATAGAAGTTGATTGGATCATCTTCAATTACCTTATGTCAAACCTATGTTCTTGGAGAAAGATGATATAATCATCCGAAACCACACTTCTCCTTTCTCTAATGGATCTTTTCAATGTCATTTTGTTCTTGAGGTTGTTGAGCTTGTTCAACATAAATAATTCCTTCATTCTGAATTGGGAAATATCCAACACTGTCTTGACAATCCGAATTTGCATCTTGAAAAATGTCAGAGTATGATCATTGTCAATAGAAACAACAAGAGAAAAAAAATTCATCTTTAAAGACAAAGTCTCTAAACTTATGTGATTTGCTCTATGCGAATATTGCAAAATACTTTTGGATGCTTTCAAATTATTCATCAAAGGATTATTTAAATATCTGACTAATACTCCCACTATGACGCTATATCCTGATGCGTAAAACTTGAGTGTATACAAGACTTCCTATAGCCAACGCATAAGAAGTCTCATGAAAATTAATCCTTTATCACTTTAAACTCAATCTTGGGGCACTGAATGAGACTAAACTAGTATCCCTTATCACTGAGTGTATCTTCTAATCAACAATCTTTCATACCAAAAATGGTACATTTACTCCCACTGAAATTATGGGACATAATTATCAACTGCATTTATCTCAAATACAAACGAGATAATAATTTGATAAAATTTGTCATACCGTTGATGGGGAGCTTGTTTGATACAATAGATTAATTTATTTAGTTTAGAAACCATTTTCTTTGTATTATATAATAGAAAATTTTCTGGTTGCACCATACATATTATTTATCCAATGTCTCAATTGAGAAACATAATCTCTATATCCATCTCATAACAAATGTCGTCATTGTCCTGAAAGAGCCTTTCGATAAAACAATAGAAAGTCTCTTTCTAATCGATGTTTTCCTTCTGATTAAAATCCTGACAGCAAGACAAGCCTTATATCTCTCAACATTGCCATTTGAATTCCTCTCGGTCTTAAATATTCAATTGAAACCTTTGGGTTCATGCATTCAGGCAATTTGACGAGATTCCAAATGTCACTGTCTTTCATGGATTTATCTCATCTTTATGGCATCAATCCACTTTTGAGAATTAGAACTTTGTTTGGCCAAATAGAAGTTGATTGGATCATCTTCAATTAGCTTATGTCAAACCCATGTTCTTGGAGAAAGATGATATAATCATCCGAAACCACACTTCTCCTTTCCCCAATGGATCTTTTCAATGGCATTTTGTTCTTGAGGTTGTTGAGCTAGTTCAACATAAATAATTCCTTCATTCTGAATTGGGAAATATCCAACATTGTCTTGACAATCCGAATTTGCATCTTGAACAATGTCAGAGTATGATCCTTGTCAATAGCAACAACAAGAGAAAAAAAATTCATCTTTAAAGACAAAGTCTCTAAACTTATGTGATTTGCTCTATGTGAATATTGCACAATCCTTTTGGATGCTTTCAACTTATTCATCACAGGATTATTTAAATATCTGACTAATACTCCCACTATGACGCTATATCCTGATGCGTAAAACTTGAGTGTATACAAAACTTCCTACAGCCAACGCATAAGAAGTCTCATGAAAATTAATCCTTTATCACTTTAAACTCAATCTTGGGGGTACTGAATGAGACTAAACTAGTCTCCCTTATCACTGAGTGTATTTTCTAATCAACAATCTTTCATACCAAAAATGGTACATTTACTCCCACTGAAATTATGGGAAATAATTATCACTTGCATTTATCTCAAATACAAACGAGATAATAATTTGATAAAATTTGTCATACCGTTGATGGGGAGCTTGTTTGATACAATAGATTAATTTATTTAGCTTAGAAACCATTTTCTTTGTATTATATAACAGAAAATTTTTTGGTTGCACCATACATATTATTTATCCAATGTCTCAATTGAGAAACATAATCTCTATATCCATCTCATAACAAATGTCGTAATTATCTTGAAAGAGCCTTTCGATAAAACAATAGAAAGTCTCTTTCTAATCGATGTTTTCCTTCTTATTAAAATCCTGACAGCAAGACAAGCCTTATATCTCTCAACATTGCCATTTGAATTCCTCTCGGTCTTAAATATTCAATTGAAACCTTTGGGGTTCATGCATTCAGGCAATTTGACGAGATTCCAAATGTCACTGTCTTTCATGGATTTATCTCATCTTTATGGCATCAATCCACTTTTGAGAATTAGAACTTTGTTTGGCCAAATAGAAGTTGATTGGATCATCTTCAATTACCTTATGTCAAACCCATGTTCTTGGAGAAAGATGATATAATCATCCGAAACCACACTTCTCCTTTCTCTAATGGATCTTTTCAATGTCATTTTGTTCTTGAGGTTGTTGAGCTTGTTCAACATAAATAATTCCTTCATTCTGAATTGGGAAATATCCAACACTGTCTTGACAATCCGAATTTGCATCTTGAAAAATGGCAGAGTATGATCATTGTCAATAGCAACAACAAGAGAAAAAAAATTCATCTTTAAAGACAAAGTCTCTAAACTTATGTGATTTGCTCTATGCGAATATTGCAAAATACTTTTGGATGTTTTCAAATTATTCATCACAGGATTATTTAAATATCTGACTAATACTCCCACTATGACGCTATATCCTGATGCGTAAAACTTGAGTGTATACAAGACTTCCTACAGCCAACGCATAAGAAGTCTCATGAAAATTAATCCTTTATCACTTTAAACTCAATCTTGGGGCACTGAATGAGACTAAACTAGTCTCCTTTATCACTGAGTGTATCTTCTAATCAACAATCTTTCATACCAAAAATGGTACATTTACTCCCACTGAAATTATGGGACATTATTATCAACTGCATTTATCTCAAATACAAACGAGATAATAATTTGATAAAATTTGTCATACCGTTGATGGGGAGTGTGTTTGATACAATAGATTAATTTACTTAGTTTAGAAACCATTTTCTTTGTATTATATAACAGAAAATTTTCTGATTGCACCATACATATTATTTATCCAATGTCTCAATTGAGAAACATAATCTCTATATCCATCTCATAACAAATGTCGTCATTATCCTGAAAGAGTCTTTCGATAAAACAATAGAAAGTCTCTTTCTAATCGATGTTTTCCTTCTGATTAAAATCCTGACAGCAAGACAAGTCTTATATCTCTCAACATTGCGATTTGAATTCCTCTTGGTCTTAAATATTCAATTGAAACCTTTGGGTTCATGCATTCAGGAAATTTGACGAGATTCCAAATGTCACTGTCTTTCATAGATTTATCTCATCTTTATGGCATCAATCCATTTTTGAGAATTAGAACTTTGTTTGGCCAAATAGAAGTTGATTGGATCATCTTCAATTACCTTATGTCAAACCCATGTTCTTGGAGAAATATGATATAATCATCCGAAACAACACTTCTCCTTTCCCCAATGGATCTTTTCAATGGCATTTTGTTCTTGAGGTTGTTGAGCTAGTTCAACATAAATAATTCCTTCATTCTGAATTGGGAAATATCCAACATTGTCTTGACAATCCTAATTTGCATCTTGAACAATGTCAGAGTATGATCAGTGTCAATAGCAACAACAACAATAGAAAAAAAAATTCATATTTAAAGACAATGTCTCTAAACTTATGTGATTTGCTCTATGCGAATATTGCACAATCCTTTTGGATGCTTTCAAATTATTCATCACAGGATTATTTAAATATCTGACTAATACTCCTACTATGACGCTGTGTCCTGATGCGTACATACTTGAGTGTATACAAGACTTCCTATAGCCAACGCATAAGAATTCTCTTGAAAATTAATCCTTTATCACTTTAAACTCAATCTTGGGGCACTGAATGAGACTAAACTAGTCTCCCTTATCACTGAGTGTATCTTCTAATCAACAATCTTTCATACCAAAAATGGTACATTTACTCCCACTGAAATTATGGGACACAATTATCAACTGCATTTATCTCAAATACAAACGAGATAATAATTTGATAAAATTTTTCATACCATTGATGGGGAGCTTGTTTGATACAATAGATTAATTTATTTAGTTTACAAACCATTTTCTTTGTATTATATAACACAAAATTTTCTGGTCGCACCATACATATTATTTATCCAATGTCTCAATTGAGAAACATAATCTCTATATCCGTCTAATAACAAATGTCGTCATTATCCTGAAAGAGTCATTCGATAAAACAATAGAAAGTCTCTTTCTAATCGATGTTTTCCTTCTATTTAAAATCCTGACAGCAAGACAAGCCTTCTATCTATCAACATTGCCATTTGAATCCCTCTTGGTCTTAAATATTTAATTGAAACCTTTGGGTTCATGAATTCAGGCAATTTGACGAGATTCCAAATGTCACTGTCTTTCATGGATTTATCTCATCTTTATGGCATCAATCCAATTTTTAGAATTAGAACTTTGTTTAGCCAAATAGAAGTTGATTGGATCATCTTCAATTACCTTATGTCAAACTCATGTTCTTGGAGAAAGATGATATAATCATCCGAAACCACACTTCTCCTTTCTATAATGGATCTTTTCAATGGCATTTTGTTCTTGAGGTTGTTGATCTTGTTCATCATAAGTAATTCCTTCATTCTGAATTGGGAAATATCCAACACTGTCTTGACAATCCGAATTTGCATCTTGAACAATGTCAGAGTATGATCATTGTCAATAGCAACAACAACAAGAGAACAAAAAATCCATCTTTAAAGACAATGTCTCTAAACTTATGTGATTTTCTCTATGCGAATATTGCACAATCCTTTTGGATGCTTTCAAATTATTCATCACAGGATTATTTAAATATCTGACTAATACTCCTACTATGACGCTGTGTCCTGATGCGTACATACTTGAGTGTATACAAGACTTCCTATAGCCAACGCATAAGAATTCTCTTGAAAATTAATCCTTTATCACTTTAAACTCAATCTTGGGGCACTGAATGAGACTAAACTAGTCTCCCTTATCACTGAGTGTATCTTCTAATCAACAATCTTTCATACCAAAAATGGTACATTTACTCCCACTGAAATTATGGGACACAATTATCAACTGCATTTATCTCAAATACAAACGAGATAATAATTTGATAAAATTTTTCATACCATTGATGGGGAGCTTGTTTGATACAATAGATTAATTTATTTAGTTTACAAACCATTTTCTTTGTATTATATAACACAAAATTTTCTGGTCGCACCATACATATTATTTATCCAATTTCTCAATTGAGAAACATAATCTCTATATCCGTCTAATAACAAATGTCGTCATTATCCTGAAAGAGTCATTCGATAAAACAATAGAAAGACTCTTTCTAATCGATGTTTTCCTTCTATTTAAAATCCTGACAGCAAGACAAGCCTTCTATCTATCAACATTGCCATTTGAATCCCTCTTGGTCTTAAATATTTAATTGAAACCTTTGGGTTCATGAATTCAGGCAATTTGACGAGATTCCAAATGTCACTGTCTTTCATGGATTTATCTCATCTTTATGGCATCAATCCAATTTTTAGAATTAGAACTTTGTTTAGCCAAATAGAAGTTGATTGGATCATCTTCAATTACCTTATGTCAAACTCATGTTCTTGGAGAAAGATGATATAATCATCCGAAACCACACTTCTCCTTTCTATAATGGATCTTTTCAATGGCATTTTGTTCTTGAGGTTGTTGATCTTGTTCATCATAAGTAATTCCTTCATTCTGAATTGGGAAATATCCAACACTGTCTTGACAATCCGAATTTGCATCTTGAACAATGTCAAAGTATGATCATTGTCAATAGCAACAACAACAAGAGAACAAAAAATCCATCTTTAAAGACAATGTCTCTAAACTTATGTGATTTTCTCTATGCGAATATTGCACAATCCTTTTGGATGCTTTCAAATTATTCATCACAGGATTATTTAAATATCTGACAAATACTCCTACTGTGACGCTATATCCTGATGCGTACATCCTTGAGTGTATACAAGACTTCCTACAGCCAACGCATAAGAAGTCTCATGAAAATTAATCCTTTATCACTTTAAACTCAATCTTGGGGCACTGAATGAGACTAAACTAGTCTCCCTTATCACTGAGTGTATCTTCTAATCAACAATCTTTCATACCAAAAATGGTACATTTACTCCCACTGAAATTATGGGACATAATTATCAACTGCATTTATCTCAAATACAAACGAGATAATAATTTGATAAAATTTGTCATATCGTTGATGGGGAGTGTGTTTGATACAATAGATTAATTTACTTAGTTTAGAAACCATTTTCTTTGTATTATATAACAGAAAACTTTCTGGTTGCACCATACATATTATTTATCCAATGTCTCAATTGAGAAACATAATCTCTATATCCATCTCATAACAAATGTCGCCATTATCGTGAAAGAGTCTTTCGATAAAACAATAGAAAGTCTCTTTCTAATCGATGTTTTCCTACTGATTAAAATCCTGACAGCAAGACAAGTCTTATATCTCTCAACATTGCGATTTGAATTCCTCTTGGTCTTAAATATTCAATCGAAACCTTTGGGTTCATGCATTCAGGAAATTTGACGAGATTTCAAATGTCACTGTCTTTCATTGATTTATCTCATCTTTATGGAATCAATCCACTTTTGAGAATTAGAACTTTGTTTGGCCAAATAGAAGTTGATTGGATCATCTTCAATTACCTTATGTCAAACCCATGTTCTTGGAGAAAGATGATATAATCATCCGAAACCACACTTCTCCTTTCCCCAATGGATCTTTTCAATGGCATTTTGTTCTTGAGGTTGTTGAGCTAGTTCAACATAAATAATTCCTTCATTCTGAATTGGGAAATATCCAACATTGTCTTGACAATCCTAATTTGCATCTTGAACAATGTCAGAGTATGATCAGTGTCAATAGCAACAACAACAATAGAAAAAAAAATTCATATTTAAAGACAATGTCTCTAAACTTATGTGATTTGCTCTATGCGAATATTGCACAATCCTTTTGGATGCTTTCAAATTATTCATCACAGGATTATTTAAATATCTGACTAATACTCCTACTATGACGCTGTGTCCTGATGCGTAAAACTTGAGTGTATACAAGACTTCCTATAGCCAACGCATAAGAAGTCTCATGAAAATTAATCCTTTATCACTTTAAACTCAATCTTGGGGCACTGAATGAGACTAAACTAGTATCCCTTATCACTGAGTGTATCTTCTAATCAACAATCTTTCATACCAAAAATGGTACATTTACTCCCACTGAAATTATGGGACACAATTATCAACTGCATTTATCTCAAATACAAACGAGATAATAATTTGATAAAATTTTTCATACTATTGATGGGGAGCTTGTTTCATACAATAGATTAATTTATTTAGTTTACAAACCATTTTCTTTGTATTATATAACACAAAATTTTCTGGTCGCACCATACATATTATTTATCCAATGTCTCAATTGAGAAACATAATCTCTATATCCGTCTAATAACAAATGTCGTCATTATCCTGAAAGAGTCATTCGATAAAACAATAGAAAGTCTCTTTCTAATCGATGTTTTCCTTCTGATTAAAATCCTGACAGCAAGACAAGCCTTCTATCTATCAACATTGCCATTTGAATCCCTCTTGGTCTTAAATATTTAATTGAAACCTTTGGGTTCATGAATTCAGGCAATTTGACGAGATTCCAAATGTCACTGTCTTTCATGGATTTATCTCATCTTTATGGCATCAATCCAATTTTGAGAATTAGAACTTTGTTTAGCCAAATAGAAGTTGATTGGATCATCTTCAATTACCTTATGTCAAACTCATGTTCTTGGAGAAAGATGATATAATCATCCGAAACCACACTTCTCCTTTCTATAATGGATCTTTTCAATGACATTTTGTTCTTGAGGTTGTTGATCTTGTTCATCATAAGTAATTCCTTCATTCTGAATTGGGAAATATCCAACACTGTCTTGACAATCCGAATTTGCATCTTGAACAATGTCAGAGTATGATCATTGTCAATAGCAACAACAACAAGAGAACAAAAAATCCATCTTTAAAGACAATGTCTCTAAACTTATGTGATTTTCTCTATGCGAATATTGCACAATCCTTTTGGATGCTTTCAAATTATTCATCACAGGATTATTTAAATATCTGACAAATACTCCTACTGTGACGCTATATCCTGATGCGTACATCCTTGAGTGTATACAAGACTTCCTATAGCCAACGCATAAGAAGTCTCATGAAAATTAATCCTTTATCATTTTAAACTCAATCTTGGGGCACTGAATGAGACTAAACTAGTCTCCTTTATCTCTGAGTCTATCTTCTAATCAACAATCTTTCATACCTAAAATGGTACATTTATTCCCACTGAAATTATGGGACACAATTATCAACTGCATTTATCTGAAATACAAACTTGATAATAATTTGATAAAATTTGTCATATCGTTGATGGGGAGCTTGTTTGATACAATAGATTAATTTATTTAGTTCACAAACCATTTTCTTTGTATTATATAACACAAAATTTTCTGGTCGCACCATACATATTATTTATCCAATGTCTCAATTGAGAAACATAATATCTATATCCTTTTAATAACAAATGTCGTCATTATCCTGAAAGAGTCTTTCGATAAAACAATAGAAAGTCTCTTTCTAATCGATGTTTTCCTTCTGATTAAAATCCTGACAGCAAGACAAGCCTTCTATCTATCAACATTGCCATTTGAATCCCTCTTGGTCTTAAATATTTAATTGAAACTGTTAAGTGCATTTTTATACACTTTTTATATCTTTAAATTAGCATATTTTGGAACATCTTGAGCAAATATCTACTAATTTATGCATATTTTGTATCTAAATAGGTTAATATTCAAGTTTGAGGCCAAAAACCACAAAAGAAGTGCAAATTATGCTAAAATTAGAAGTATGGGGGACCATTTTATCACCTCCGGGAAGTTTTGGACAAGCCACGCAATTAACCAAGGGACCACATTGAAAGATTTCAAAAGTTGAAAGGCCAAAAGTGCAATTTTAGAAGGACATATTTGAAAGAAATCTGAAAATTTGGGGACTAAATTGCTCGAGATTAAAAGATGGAGGACTTGTTGGCAATTACGGAATGGACTTAGCTGCAAAACCATCATTTAGCTGAGCCACGCGATCGCGTGGCTCGAACTAAGTCGTGAACGCGACTTGGACCTCAAAACAGACCCGAGGCCAAAATTGGCCTGGAATTTTAACCGCGCGATCGCGCGGTTGTGAATGTAAAAAGAAATAATTTATTTTCGGGCCGGACCGGGTCAACCCAGCCGACCCGGTTCGGCCCAGAAGCTGAATTTCGCGGATCTTTGCTTTTTTTTTTTTTTTAGGGTTTTGAATGATTTTGGGGTATTATAAATAGGAAAAATTAGATTTTTAGAGAGAGCTATGTAAGTTCTTGCCTCTTTAACTTTTCTTTGTAATTTTTATCTTGATTTTCTTACTTTTAATGCAATGTTAAGTTAATATTTTTATGTTTAGTAAAGTTATTGTGCATTTAAGTTGTTTATTATTGTTGGGCTTTTGATTATTGTTATTTTCTCATATTTCTATCAAGAAAGTTATTTATTTTCTTATGCATTTAATGCTTTGTGTTTGAGTTGTTAAAGATATTAATGGTTGATGAAGAAACTTGATTCAAAGTGAAGGATTCTTGGGTTTTCACTTCAAGAACTTTACAAAACGGGGAAGTTTCCTTTATTCTCTTATTTTTAATCTTTATTTTTAGTATTATTCATATGTTTATGTTGTTTGTTAAATATTGTCGTTAGTTTATTATGGGTTAATGTTATTGTGTTTGAATTATTGACTAGTTTATTTTTATTTAAGCATTTTAAGTAGTTTTTTTTAGATTTTGGGTATTTATGTTTACATGTTTATGATTATGAATGTTGTTTTAGGTTTTTGTAACTTTTAAATGTTTGTTACTATTTTAAGATATCATTGGAATTTACTACACAAGTTAGGTAATGTTAAAAAATTTCCCATGTAATTTGGTTGATTAATTAACTACCACTAATTGATTTTTGAAAAGAAGAAATTAGTATAGTTATGAAAACTAAATTCACTTTGTTTTAAGTTATGTAACTTATTTTAATTATCAAGTTTATATTGTCATCAAAGTATCTAGATTAATTAGTTTTATTCTAAGTTTCATGTTGTTATCTATTTCCTTTAGTTAATTAGTTTACATATTGCCATGTTTCTTTTTAGTGTCATTTAGTTAGTAATTCACCACCAAACCATATTTTTATTTCACTTGACTTTTCTTTTAAAATGAAATCAATAACTTTAGTTACAAATCAATCAATTCTCGTGGGTACGATAACCCGGACTTCTCTAGTCTACTTTACTACTTGAACGCGAACCGTGCACTTGCGGTATACGATTTTAGCGAACAAGTTTTTGGCGCCGTTGCCGGGGATTGATTTTATTTGTACTAAATGCATTGATTTTTGTTAATTGAATTGTCTTCTCATTCTCATATCTTTCTTCTTTTTATTTTCATTTTCTAGGTACTCTTGCCTTGTTTATGCAACAACGTCCAACTTGGGACATTCTTCCAATTGATCCCGAACCCGAACGAACTTTTAGGAGGAGAATTAGGGAAAGAAGAGAACAAGTTGAACAAAAAAGAATACAAGGCAATATGGGGGACAACAACCAAGGTGGTGTCGATCCCGTTATTGATGAAGATGATAGACCAATGGGGCAATTCATGGTCCCTCTCATTACTCAAAATCAAGGAAGCATCACATATCCCCCATTTGGACGTCCGGACTTTCATCTAAAGCCGGATGTGATAAATCTCTTCAAGGGGCATCTACAATTCTATGGAATGACCGAGGAGAATCAATTTACTCACATCTCGCGATTTTTGGAGATGTGTAGTAACTTTGGTTATCCGGGAATTAGCATGGAGGCTATCAACATGCGGTTATTTCTACATACCCTTAGAGATGGAGCTCGTGAATGGTTAGATGCCAACCCGGTTGGAAGTATTACAACATGGGATGATCTTGCTCAAAAGTTCACTACAAAATACTTTCCTCCATCAAAAGTGGCTAAATTGAAGAGTGATATCTCCACATTTCGACAACTTGACACCGAATGTTTCTATGAGTCATGGGAAAGATTCAAGGAGATGTTGAGGAAATGTCCAAATCATGGGTTCACCAAGCAAATGCAAGTTCAATATTTCTATCTTGGGATGAATCCATCTAGTCGAGTGACGGTTGATTCGGCCTCCAATGGAGCTATCACTACAAAATCACCTAATGAGGCAATTGAGCTCTTTGAGAGGATGGCTAGTCACAATTCTACTTGGCCAACCGACCGCATGGTACCAAAGAGAGCCGCGGGAATTCATGAAGTTGATGCATATGCGGCTTTATCGGCAAAAATGGACCTTCTATTCAAGAAGTGTGATGATTTATTTTCTCAACATACGGTAAAAGCAATCTACCCTCCTATTTCTATTTGTGATGTATGTGGAGCAACACACAAGGTTGAGGAATGTCTCATGCTCAAAATGGCTTCTACTTCAAATGAGCAAGTGAATTATGCTCAAAATTTCAACCGACCACAAGGCAATCCTTACTCCAACACATACAATCCGGGTTGGAGGAATCATCCGAATTTTTCTTGGTCCAACAATCAAAATCAAGTAAAGCCTCCCGGTTTTGTTCAACCTCCAGGTTTTTTTCAACCTCCACCACCCCAAGAGAAGAAGCCTTCCATTGAGGAGATACTCATGCAATTCATGAACAAGACCAATACTATTCTCCAAAATCAAGCGGCTTCTATCAAAAATCTTGAGACTCAAGTTGGGCAATTAGAAAAAATGATGATGGAGAGACAACAAGGAGCCTTGCCAAGCAACACCGAGATCGATCCAAGGGAAAATGTGCAAGACATCACTACAATAAGTGGAATTCAATTACTGGAAATCACGGTAAAGCAACATGTGGCACAACCCGAGGTGAAAGAAAAAGGTAATGAGCATGTTGAGGAGGCGAATTAAAATAATGCAACATTGAAGGAAAGTGGGGAGACCTCAACAAAGGTTCCTACTCCAGTGAAAGCTTATGTGCCTCCCCATTCCTTTTCCTCAAAGACTCCAAAAGCACAAGGTGGATGTACAATTTGGTAAATTTCTTGAAGTTTTCAAGAAACTTTACATCAACATACCATTTTCCGATGCATTAGCACAAATGCCTAGCTATGCAAAGTTTATGAAAGACATCCTTTCCAACAAAAGGAGGCTAGAAGATCATGAAACTATGATGCTCACGGAAAGATGTATTGCCATACTACAAAACAAATTGCCTTCAAAAATCAAAGATCCAGGGAGTTTTACTATTCCTTGTACTATTGGTGATTTAACTTTTGGAAAAGCATTATGTGATCTTGGTGCTAGTATTAATTTAATGCCTTTGTCTATTTTCAGGAGATTGGGCATGGGAGAGGTGAATCCAACCACAGTTTCATTGCAGTTGGCCGATCGCTCTATTAAGCATCCGCGTGGTATTGTTGAGAATGTTCTAATCAAGGTGGACAAATTCATCTTCCTTGCCGATTTTATCATTCTTGATATGGAGGAAGACCTTGATATCCCAATCATCTTGGGAAGACTCTTCCTAGCAACCGGTCGAGCTTTAATAGATGTGCAAGGAGGCAAATTGATATTGAGGTTTCAAGATGAGCAAATCACATTCGACATTATGAAATCCATTAAGTACCCCGTCGAGGTAAATTTATGCTCCCGAGTAGACATCATTGATCAAGAGGTGGCTACATCATTCATCTATGGGTCATCTAAGGATCCCCTTGAGACTTGCATTGCTCACTCCATAACCACCGAGGGAGAGGATGATTTGGACATCGGAAGGATGTCACAACACTTGGATGCTCCCAAATTTTATCCCTTTAAGAAGAGGCCATATTTTGAAGAGTTGGGAGAGAGCTCTTCTCCTTCACTACCCTCCATTCAACAAGCCCCAACTCTTGAGCTCAAACCTCTTCCATCACATTTGAGGTATGCATACTTGGGTGATTCTTCTACTCTTCCCGTTATTATCTCGAATTTGTTGGATGAAGTGGAGGAAGAAAAACTACTTGAGGTGTTGAAAATGCATAAAATGGCTATTGGGTGGACTATGGCGGATATCAAGGGTATTAGCCCTACCTTGTGCATGCATAAAACCCTCATGGAGGATGACTTCAAACCAACAGTGGAGCACCAACGCCGTCTTAATCCAAACATGAAAGAAGTAGTGAAAGTCGAGGTATTGAAGTGGTTGGATGCCGGAATTATCTATCCAATCTCGGATAGTGCATGGGTGAGTCCCGTCCAATGTGTTCCAAAGAAAGGAGGTTTCACGGTGGTTGAAAATAAGAACAACGAGCTTATTCCTACAAGACCCGTGACGGGATGGAGAGTGTGCATTGACTACCAGAAGTTGAACAATGCCACTCGCAAAGATCATTTTCCTCTCCCCTTTATTGACCAAATGCTTGAGAGGTTGGCGGGGCATTCTCATTATTGTTTCTTGGATTGATACTCGGGCTACAATCAAATTTTAATAGCCCCCGAAGATCAAGAGAAGACCACCTTTACATGTCCATATGAGACTTTTGCTTATAGGAGGATGCCGTTTGGTCTTTGCAATGCACCGGCTACTTTTCAACGTTGTATGATGGCCATATTCTCCGACATGGTGGAAAATTCATCAAGGTATTTATGGATAATTTTTCAGTTTTTGGTTCTTCTTTCAATGAATGCTTGGATAATCTTGATCTAGTGTTGAAAAGATGTGAAGAAACCAATTTAGTGCTTAATTGGGAGAAATGCCATTTTATGGTGAGAGAGGGCATTGTACTTGGCCACCGGATTTCACAAGGGGGGATTGAGGTTGATAAAGCCAAAATACAAGTTATTGAGAAATTGCCTCCTCCTACTTCGGTGAAAGGCATAAGAAATTTCTTGGGGCATGCGGGCTTCTATAGGAGATTCATCAAGGATTTTTCTAAAATCACTAAGCCTCTTTGTTCTCTACTTGAGAAGAACAACACTTTCCATTTCTCTAAAGAGTGTCTATTGGCTTTCAACACTCTTAAGGAGAGGCTTATCTCGGCTCCTATTATTGTGGCCCCGGATTGGAGCTTACCATTTGAGCTCATGTGCGATGCTAGTGATTATGCCGTGGGAGCGGTTTTGGGGAAAAGGAGTGGTAAACTGTTGCATGTGATCTACTATGCAAGCCGAACGTTGAGTGATGCTCAATTGAATTATGCCACAACCGAGAAAGAGATGCTTGCCGTGGTTTTTTCCTTTGACAAATTTCGATCTTATCTCATCGGCTCAAAGGTAATTGTCTATACTGATCACTCCGCGCTAAAATACTTGCTTGCTAAGAAGGATGTGAAGCCAAGATTGATTAGATGGGTCCTTCTCTTGCAAGAATTTGATTTGGAAATTCGTGATAAAAAGGGCGCGGATAATCTTGTGGCCGATCATCTATCTAGGATGGATCACCTTGAAGAAGTGGGAGTAGAGGAAATCAATGAAGCCTTTCCGGATGAACAACTATTGCATGCCAAACATCTTCTCCAAGTGTTCGAAGCACCATGGTATGCGGACTTCGTGAATTTCCTTGTAAGTGGTATTCTTCCCCCAGATTTCTCCTATCAACAAAAGAAGAAATTCTTTGCCGATGTGAAACATTATTTTTGGGATGAGCCATATTTATTCAAGAGGGGGTCGGACCAAATTATTAGAAGATGTGTTCCCGAGGAAGAAATGGAAGCAATTCTTGATAGGTGTCATTCATCACCTTATGGGGGTCACTTTGGAGCTTCCAAAACCGCCTCAAAAGTTCTTCAATCGGGATTCTATTGGCCAACTTTGTTCAAGGATGCTTATACCTTAGTATCCAAATGTGATAGATGCCAAAGGAGTGGAAATATCTCTCGGCGTAATGAAATGCCATTGACTTCAATCTTGGAAGTGGAAATCTTTGATGTTTGGGGAATTGATTTCATGGGGCCATTCCCATCCTCGTTCTCAAATCAATATATTTTGGTGGCGGTGGATTATGTTTCTAAATGGGTAGAGGCGGTGGCATTGCCCACTAATGATGCTCGGGTGGTGGTCAATTTTCTAAAGAAGAACATTTTTACACGCTTTGGAACCCCCCGAGGAAAACACTTTTGCAATCGCCTCCTTGACTCACTTTTGTCAAAGTATGGAGTGAAGCACTGAATTGCCACACCTTACCATCCCCAAACAAGTGGCCAATTGGAGATCTCAAATCGAGAGTTGAAAAGAATTCTTGAGATGACGGTGAATACATCAAGGAAAGATTGGTCGAGGAAGCTAGATGATGCATTATGGGCTTACCGCACCGCATTCAAGACTCCTATTGGTATGTCTCCATTTTGTCTTGTTTTTGGAAAATCATGTCATCTCCCCGTTAAACTTGAGCATCGAGTATTTTGGGCTACACGGGCATTAAACTTTGATGCAAAATTAATTGGTGAGAAGAGGTTGCTTCAACTTAATGAACTTGATGAATTTTGCCTCAACTCATATGAAAACGCTCGCATCTATAAGGAGAGGACCAATAAATGACATGATAACCACATTGTGAAGAGAGACTTCAAAGTTGGGCAACAAGTTCTTCTATTCAACTCCCGACTTTGGCTATTCCCCGGAAAGCTTCGATCCCGTTGGTGGGGGCCGTTCACAATTTCTCAAATCTTTCTCCATGGAGCTATTGAGCTATATCATACCGACAAGGGACATTTCAAGGTCAACGGGCAAAGGTTGAAACCATTCTTGGAAGGGGAACCCCCGGAGGAAAAATCATTATTTCTCCTCAATGCTCCCGAATAAAAATCCAAAAGTCGAGCTTATGACTTTAACCAAGCGCTTTTTGGGAGGCAACCCAAATTTCTTCTCTTTTGAGTTACTTGTATTTATTTACTATACTTATTTACTTCCTTTTTAATTAATTGTCAAACTTTTGTAGGTAACAATTTTTTGAAAATCCTAAGTGACATGGTCCTCAACAAGTTTGGGGGTGAACTACATTCGATGAAAGCTTAGGTCAATTTCAACGTCACAACCAAGCATTGAATCGGGGGAAGTTTCACTACTTCTTATCTTCTTTACATATTGTTTCTATTTTCACATTGAGGACAATGTGTAATTCAAGTTTGGGGGTGTTGACTTCATTTTGCATTTTATCATGTTAGATAGCCTTCCCGGCTTAAGATATTGTGATGTTTGGTTTTGTTCATTTTGTTGTGGATATTGACATGCTAGATAGCCTTGTCGGCTCAAATGATTTAATGTTTGAAATTGCTGATTAATTCATGAATCATGATCGAATATGCTACTTGTGCCTATTTTTATAAATTGCTTATCTATGAGTGATCCTGAGTTCTCTTGAGCACAATAGTCATAACTAATTGTTGTTGAGATTTGGAATCCATTGAAGGTTGGAAAAATTTGTGAAGTAGAAAAATTAGGTTGTGAGCTTGTATCTTCAATTTTTATCAACCTATCCAATTCCCTCTCAGTGCTATTAATCTCTTAATCCTTTGTGAGACAAGTTTGGGGGTGGTCGAGCCGGTAAAGGAGATGGTCTAGATGTGTAGTGATTCCATGCATGCTTGATCTAAATTTGTGTGGAGTGTTATTGATGTTAGTATAAGCTAAGTGATGACCAAATTCTAGAGATCTAAGCTCATTTTAATTATTGCATTGCCATATCTCGTAGCCTTTTTTACTCGAGTAATTAAGCCCGTAGGAGTATCTTGAAACTTGGTGCCTTAAGTTTGAAACTTGGGAGTCATCTGCCTAAAGATCGCTACATGAGTCAATTAGAAAGCTTAATGAGTAGGTACCACACACACACTTGTAAAAAAAAAAAAAAAAAGCACATCATCGTCATTGCATTTGCTTAATAAGTCTACCTCACTTCGTAGCCTTTTTTACTCGAGTTTGTAAGTCCGTAGGGGTATTTTGAAACCTGGTACCCTTTGATCTTAAAACAATCGGGGAGTTTCCGACCTAAAGCTCGCTACATGGGTCAATTAGAAAGCTTAAGGGAGTGAGGAAGTCACGAGCAATCATCACATTAGTTTGTAGAAATCATGCATTTGTATTTGCATAAGGGCTTAGATTAATAGTGGGTTTGAATTACTTGGTATAAACTTTAATGTTGAAACACTCATCTAGTGGAGAGTCACTGCATATCTAGATTGTTGAGATTGCTGGTAAGTCATAACCAAGCTTTAGTGGAAAAAGAAATGTGTGAATTGAGAGTCACCCCTAGGATGCATTTCGGGAGAGAAAAGAAATAATATGGGGGGATGAATGTCACGAGAGGGTAATGAATGAAATTAACCACTAAGGGTGGATAGTACTATTTTGAAATTTATCCTTCCAACAATGTTTCTTTGAACCATAGTGATAATTGGAAGTGACTATGCACACACACACACACACCGATCAAACATGAGATAAGCTCAACTTCTTTTTGTAGTATTATTTTGAAAACATAATTTTGAATTAGTCATGCAATTTTACACTCAAGAAAGAATTTTCAAGTTATCTAGCATTGTTGATCATTCATTCAATTGTTTTTTG
This sequence comes from Ligustrum vulgare, assembly GCA_963555705.1. NCBI lineage: Eukaryota > Viridiplantae > Streptophyta > Magnoliopsida > Lamiales > Oleaceae > Ligustrum > Ligustrum vulgare. Next base: position 51,139,354 of record OY743169.1, on the reverse strand, counting down.
TGTTAGTAGATATTCTTGCTCCAGACGAGCAAGAGTTTAAGTTTGGGGGTATTTGTTAAGTGCATTTTTATACACTTTTTATACCTTTAAATTAGCATATTTTGGAACATCTTGAGAAAATATCTACTAATTTATGCATATTTTGTATCTAAATAGGTTAATATCCAAGTTTGAGGCCAAAAACCACAAAAGAAGTGCAAATTACGCTGAAACTGGAAGTATGAGGACCATTTTGTCACCTCCGGGAAGTTTTGGACAAGCCACGCAATTAACCAAGGGACCAAATTGAAAGATTTCAAAAGTTGAAGGGCCAAAAGTGCAATTTTAGAAGGACATATTTAAAAGAAATCCGAAAATTTGGGGACTAAATTGCTCGAGATTAAAAGATGGAGGACTTGATGGCAATTACGGAATGGACTTAGCTGCAAAACCATCATTTAGCTGAGCCACGCGATCGCGTGGCTCGAACCAAGTCGCGAACGCGACTTAGACCTCAAAACAGACCCGAGGCCAAAATTGGCCTGGAATTTTAACCGCGCGATCGTGCGGTTGTGAATGTAAAAAAAAATAATTTATTTTCGGGCCAGACCGGGTCAACTCGGTTCGGCCCAGAAGCTGAATTTCGCGGATCTTTGCTTTTTTTTTTTTAGGGTTTTGGATGATTTTTGGGTATTATAAATAGGAAAAATCAGATTTTTAGAGAGAGCTATGTAAGTTCTTGCCTCTTTAACTTTTCTTTGTAATTTTTATCTTGATTTTCTTACTTTTAATGCAATGTTAAGTTAATATTTTTATGTTTAGTAAAGTTATTGTGCATTTAAGTTGTTTATTATTGTTGGGCTTTTGATTATTGTTATTTTCTCATATTTCCATCAAGAAGGTTATTTATTTTCTTATGCATTTAATGCTTTGTGTTTGAGTTGTTAAAGATATTAATGGTTGATGAAGAAACTTGATTCAAATTGAAGGATTCTTGGATTTTCACTTCAAGAACTTTACAAAAAGGGGAAGTTTCCTTTATTCTCTTGTTTTTAATCTTTATTTTTAGTATTATTCATATGTTTATGTTGTTTGTTAAATATTGTTGTTAGTTTATTATGGGTTAATGTTATTGTGTTGGAATTGTTGACTAGTTTATTTTTATTTAAGCATTTTAAGTAGTTTTTTTTTAGATTTTGGGTATTTATGTTTACATGTTTATGATTATAAATGTTGTTTTAGGTTTTTGTAACTTTTAAATGTTTGTTACTATTTTAAGATATCATTGGAATTTACTACACAAGTTAGGTAATGTTAAAAATTTCCCATGTAATTTGGTTGATTAATTAACTACCACTAATTGATTTTTGAAAAGAAGAAATTAGTATAGTTATGAAAACTAAATTCACTTTGTTTTATGTTATATAACTTATTTTAATTATCAAGTTTATATTGTCACCAAAGTATCTATATTAATTAGTTTTATTCTAAGTTTCATGTTGTTATCTATTTCCTTTAGTTAATTAGTTTACATATTGCCATGTTTCTTTTTAGTGTCATTTAGTTAGTAATTCACCACCAAACCATATTTTTATTTTACTTGACATTTCTTTTAAAATGAAATCAATAACTTTAGTTACAAATCAATCAATTCTCGTGGGTACGATAACCCGGACTTCTCTAGTCCACTTTACTACTTGAACGCGAACCGTGCACTTGCGGTATACGATTTTAGCGAACAGAAACCTTTGGGTTCATGATATCAGGCAATTTGACGAGATTCCAAATGTCACTGTCTTTCATGGATTTATCTCATCTTTATGGCATCAATCAACTTTTGAGAATTAGAACTTTGTTTAGCCAAATAGAAGTTGATTGGATCATCTTCAATTACCTTATGTCAAACTCATGTTCTTGGAGAAAGATGATATAATCATCCGAAACCACACTTCTCCTTTCTCTAATGGATCTTTTCAATGGCATTTTGTTCTTGAGGTTGTTGATCTTGTTCATCATAAGTAATTCCTTCATTCTGAATTGGGAAATATCCAACACTGTCTTGACAATCCGAATTTACATCTTGAACAAAGTCAGAGTATGATCATTGTCAATAGCAACAACAATAAGAGAACAAAAAATTCATCTTTAAAGACAATGTCTCTAAACTTATGTGATTTGCTCTATGCGACTATTGCACAATCCTTTTGGATGCTTTCAAATTATTCATCACAGGATTATTTAAATATCTGACTAATACTCCTACTGTGACGCTATATCCTGATGCGTACATACTTGAGTGTATACAAGACTTCCTATAGCCAACGCATAAGAAGTCTCATGAAAATTAATCATTCATCACTTTAAACTCAATCTTGGGGCACTGAATGAGACTAAACTAGTCTCCCTTATCACTGAGTGTAACTTCTAATCAACAATCTTTCATACCAAAAATGGTACATTTACTCCCACTGAAATTATGGGACATAATTATCAACTGCATTTATCTCAAATACAAACGAGATAATAATTTGATAAAATTTGTCATACCGTTGATGGGGAGCTTGTTTCATACAATAGATTAATTTATTTAGTTTACAAACAATTTTCTTTGTATTATATAACTCAAAATTTTCTGGTTGCACCATACATATTATTTCTCCAATGTCTCAATTGAGAAACATAATCTTTATATCCATCTAATAACAAATGCCGTCATTATCCTGCAAGAGTCTTTTGATGAAACAATAGAAAGCCTCTTTCTAATCGATGTTTTCCTTCTGATTAAAATCCTGACAGCAAGACAAGCCTTATATCTCTCAACATTACCATTTGAATCCCTCTTGGTCTTAAATATTCAATTGAAACCTTTGGGGTCATGCATTCAGGAAATTTGACGAGATTCCAAATGTCACTGTCTTTCATGGATTTATCTCATCTTTATGGCATCAATCCACTTTTGAGAATTAGAACTTTGTTTGGCCAAATAGAAGTTGATTAGATCATCTTCAATTACCTTATGTCAAACCCATGTTCTTGGAGAAAGATGATATAATCATCCGAAACCATACTTCTCCTTTCTCTAATGGATCTTTTCAATGGCATTTTGTTCTTGAGGTTGTTGAGCTTGTTCATCATAAACAATTCCTTCATTCTAAATTGGGAAATATCCAACACTGTCTTGACAATCCGAATTTGCATCTTGAACAATGCCAGAATATGATCATTGTTAATAGCAACAACAACAAGAGAAAAAAAATTCATCTTTAAAGAAAATGTCTCTAAACTTATCTTCCCCTCCAAGCTCAATATCCTCAAGGAATTTAGCAAAAGATCCTGGACATTATTTAATGAATTCATTATGTCTACTGGAGTATTCATCACCACAGTCAGGTCTGTACTTTAATCTTCTTTCCACGTTGATTTTTCATCTTCAGCTTTGAAGGCCTTTATAACGTCCATAGATTGTTACTTCTCGTGAATCAAATATAGGTAGCCAAAGTTTGAATAATCGTCCGTGAACATAATAAAATACTATTGTCCATTCCAAGAAACCGTAAAGAACCGACAACAAATATTAGTATGAATTAATTCTAAGACACAAAACTGTCATTGGCACCCAATTTTCTAATATTTGTCTATTTTCCTTTATGCAATTGATATGACAGACTCAGGAGTATTTCAAGTCAAAGGGTTCAAGAACCTCGTAGGGCACAAGCCTATCTCAATTCTCAGTTTAGAGATATATCCTTTTACTTGTGCCACAATACAGGAGTCTGTCAAGTCAAAGGGTTCAAGAACCTCGTAGGGCACAAGCCTATCTCAATTCTCAGTTTAGAGATATATCCTTTTACTTGTGCCACAATACAGCGTAATCTTTATTAGTTAATTTATGTTTTGTACCATATTGCCTGATATGCAAAGTTTCATTATACGAGGCAAGTTTATCCAATAAATATAGGTTATCATTCAAAGATAAATGATCGGTCCAACAAGATTTGAATTATGAAAAGACTAACTGTGTTGTTTCCAAATGAACAATTATAATCGAATTTGTTCAATATGAGAAACACAAATAAAATTTCGTCTAAAAGACGGTACTTTATAAGTCTCTTCTAAAATCAAATAATGACCAGTCCTTAATAATAACCTAAAATTCCTTATAGCCTCAACTGTAACTGTATTACCGTTTTCCTAACAGATGAATCTTTCAGCATCAATTGGATGTCAGCTTTATAGGCAACCATGCATAGTCACACTCATGTGAGTGGTACTACCAGAATCCACTCATCAAGTGTGTATAGGTACAAAAGTTAAATTAACTTCAAATCAATCAAAAAAAAAAAAAAAAAAAAACGAGAAGCACGCTTTTCTCAACACCCGTTTGAGGTATTCCTTATTTATCATCCATCCTTATTGCAAAAGCAGCAGGTAAATTTCTTATCCCGTTATTTTGCATTTTGTGGTACCTCAACTGTAGCTTCCTTTCCCCATTTTCCTTTTGCTTATCTTGATGAGTTGTTGACAAGTGAATACTTTCTATCCTATCCCGCTTAAGTATTTTCTCTTCTTGCACACAGTGAGATATGAACTTATTAAGAGTCCATTTATCTAGTTGGGTGTTGTAACTCATTTTAAATTGACCGTATTATGCATGAAGGAAAAATAACTCAAGATGCATGAGCAAGTCCCCAGAAAGCTCTACCTTTAGTGCCTTTAATTTGAAAGCGAGACTAGACAATATAATTTCTAAATGGAACATTACATGATCAGAGGACTCTTGAGATTAGAACAGTCCTCACTTCTCCACGTACCTTTCATGGAACTTATATTAGTGAAAACATGTGATCGTTCTGTCCAAAGTGTAAGGTCAAGATCAACGTAACCTAAATCATTAGCCATTGAATAACCTAAAACAAGCTCTTTAGATTTAAGACAACAAATATGTAATGGTTGAGAAGAATTAGGGTGAATTAGGTCATCAATCACACAAGCTCGTGACAATTAACCTAAGTTGGAATTCTCTATGATAATTATTAAATTTCCACTTGCTACTATGATTTGAACAACAAGATGATTACGGATCCAATCATTAAAAATAGCAAATCTCAATACAACAAATTAAATGATAAGGCCTTAATCAAATAAAGAATTGCATTGATTGAATAAAAAACGCATAAGAATCCAACAAATCAAAGTAAAGAATTTAGAACTACGTTACTAGTTTGGAAAAGCAATAACAAATTGATATGAAATACATCTTCCCCTTCGAACTAGGTATGGAGCTTAGCCACTCAAAGCCATGAAAAATTCTGGAAGTTTCTTTTTTCTTGATTCGCCTTCTCGAGTCGCTTAATTTTTCTTCCAATCTCCAAGCAAGCCGCTATTTCACACCTTTTTTCTATCATGAGAACCCCTTTTTATAGCCTCAATTTCGTGCCCTAGCTTTGGGACCAAGAAATCCAAAATTATGGAAAGAATTGAAATATGGAAATTTTTGACCAGAATAGTTACGGCCGTAAGTTTTCCTTTACGGCCGTAACGGAGTTTCTGCACATTTCTCGCAATTTGAAGTTACGGCCGTAAAGGGGTTTCTGCTGATTTTCTTCTTTTAAAGGTTACGGCCGTGAAGGCGTTTCTGCCGATTTTTGCACAAAGATATGAAAACGTTTACGGCCGTGACTATATGTATTACGGCCGTAACGTATTTGCACCCAAGGTCCTCAATCTTCGATTTTAAGCGCATTTTGGTCCTTTTTCCTTCTTTTCTCTTCCTTTGTGATCCTATACAATATAAAACATAAAATACATTAATAATACTTAGATAGAATCACATTATGGCATATTCAAGGATATAAGTGTATAAAATAAACGTTAATATAACACTTATCAAATCCCCCCACACTTGAACCATTGTTCGTCCTCGAACAAAGATTTGCAAAGATAAGAATATGATTCAAACAATAGATTACAATTTAGAGACTTGAGGTTGCAACCCACTTTTCTTCAACAAAAATGTTCCATTGCATGATCGGACTGTGTTAGTGTGTGCTAGAGATGCAACGCACTTTATTTCCCATCCCAATCATGACTCGATATGGTTTATTTCCTTGCACCTCTCGTGTTTGCTCACATCCCAACCATTTATGAGTGACTACGAGGAGAATAATTTCTCCCAACTCCAGTGGGAATCGGTTGCGTAAACCGAGTTGTTCATGACGTGAATTCAGCCAACACAGTATCCCCGACCACATTCATAGCACCAACCCTAGACCAAGCAATTCAAACCACTCATAAGCATATGTAATGGGAGTTAACACCCTCACAAGATATTTCTCTCTTCGCACAAAGTGTATAAGGGTTTGAATTTTCGCTTATCTCTTTGCATGGATAAGTCAGTACCACAGATTGCCTAAATGTCATAATCGGAGCCAACAATAACACAAGTGCAAAGCGAAGGTCTTTATTTGGTTGTAACGGGGCTTCAGGTCAGGTAGGGAAATAGGATATATTTAGGCTGAGTTGAGAAGGAATTTCGCAAACTAAGTCGATTCAAAATACATCACTTCCTTCACTCTTAATATGAACTTTATTGTTCCCCGCTACCCAACTTTATTCACACTTGAATCTCTTCTTTTCTTTTCTCTCTCTTTTTTTTTTCTCAAGTTGAGTGTTTGACATCCTCAACTACTAATTTTCATGACAAACTTCCTTTTCATTGCTTTTTTCTCTTTCGATTTTTTTTTTAAATAAAGAATTCAACTTTTTCTCAATCACAAGATAGAATTTCAATCCCCTGAATTCAGTCCATTACACGGCCATTGCCCAACACAAGATAATCATTTTCAACTTCTTAGACTTAGACCATAGCACAATCCTCAATCAACAAAAGCTTGCGAATCCCCTCTCCATGGGTTCAAAACAGAGACAATGCGAAAGAAAGGGTATTCATGGCTTGTAACGTGGCATAAAAATTCAAAGAAAGGCTAAGGCTCAAACGGGCTTCTAATGGTCCATGTAGCAAGGTAGGCTCTTTTAGCAAGTCAAATTTGGTTTAACCTATTGCCTTTGCTATAATTTGCACTTGAATCAAGAAGCTACAACGATATGCACAAGAAAGCACATTCAAGCATAACCCAACCATGCAGGACACACATCAAAGAATTACGAGCTCATAAGTATTAAAAACAGCTCTTAGGTTCAAAAGCTCACAAATTATGGTTTTCATGTGTTTTTCTCATCCAATTATGAGTTATAGGTCATTGCTTGATCTTCATTCCAAATCTAAGTCCATTGGTCGAGGATAACGGTTAAAAGTATTCAAACCATGAATACTCACAAAAGTATAATCATTTCTGATGGAATTTGGACGCTCAGGGTTATATATGAAGGGATAATACGTTTATTCCTGTTTGGGTTGACTAGGTTGTAGACATCTGACAATTTTTCTTTTTATTTTCAACCTATTGTGCAGTTTTGGGCGAGATCATCTCTATGTGCTCAATTAATATCCAATTATGCAATGATTTTTCAAAAAAATAAACCAAAAGTGGGGTTGCTTCCTATCAAAGTATGGTTTAGGACCTAAGTAGCATAGATAGGTTGCAAAAGTAGATAACAAGATTAAAATGGGTGCTGACTCAATATGAATTTAATGTTTCGACTACAGAAAGAAGATAAAGACATTAAGCTCACAATCAATTCAATTCCCCCCCAGACTTAGACAAAACAATGTCCTCATTGAAAAGTAAAACAATAAAGGGGGAAAAGAAAATAAACTCCCTCGGTCTAATTTGGCGGTTGATCGGCACTGGGTCTCTGCAACTGTCGAATCTCCTCCCGAAGGGCTCTCTGCTCTTCTAGCCTAAGGTGCTGATCTTCTTGCATGGCATTCAACTGAGTGTGGAAGGCTCGCATCAATTCCAGCATCTGCAGTACAAAAGGGGTAGGAGCAGGGGTACGTGAGTGAAGCAGTTTTTTTTTTTTTTTTTTTTTTTGAATGAAATGACTAAATAAAATAAAATAAACTAAAAATGAGGGTACGAAAATAAAGAATCGAGGAGGTAAAGAAACTCCCCTCTCGGGTTGCCTCCCGAGCAGCGCCTTTGTTTACAGTCGTTGGCTCGACCGAGTCCTTTTTCAACCGGGATTAGGTGGATTTCCAAAGCTCAACTTCTTTTTCATATTTTTCATTAGGGCCTGTAAAATAGGGGGAAACTTCTCATCAGCTACTGGTAGGGTGGTACAAAAGTTTTCACCTGGTTGTGATGGCTTTGGACAATCATTAAGCTCAGCAACAGTTTCCTGAAATGAAGAATAACTCACAACAGTAGAATGAACTTTGTTAGCATCATTAATGTGTTTCATGGAATCATAAATATTGAACTTAACAATTTCATTATCAAACTCCATGGTAAGTATACCATCACTAACATCTATCTTAGTTTTCGATGTTTTTAGGAATGGTCTGCCTAACAAAATAGGAGTGGGGTTTGGAGAGTGATCATCATTCATGTCTAACACATAAAAATCTGCTGGAAACACTAAACCCCCTACTTGTACTAAAACATCTTCAACTACCCCATCCGGATATGCATTGGAACGGTCGGCTAGTTGAATGATAACACTAGTTTCAGTCATTTTAGCAAGTTTCAATAAAGTGTACGTAGATCTAGGCATTACATTTATAGATGCTCCTAGGTCTATCAATGCACGATCTATCCTAGTGTTACCTATTTGATAGGGTATGGTAAACATACCTGGATCCTTGCACTTGGGAGGCAATTTTCTTTGAAAAAGGGCAAACACGGATTCACCCATTCTTACCATCTCATTTCCATTTAGCTTTCTCTTATTGGTGCACAGATCCTTCAAAAACTTTGTATATCGGGGAACTTTTTTGATGGCATCCAATAATGGAATGTTGATTTCCACTTTCCTGAACATCTCCAGTATATCCTTTTCCTTGCCCTCCTTAGTCGCTTTTGCTAACCTGCCAGGAAAAGGAGGTGGAGTCAATTTAGCAATTGAGTTAAAGTTGGATTTTACCTGCGGGTTTTGCGAAGTGCTGTTTTTCTTTCCGACCCCTTCCTTTTCATCTTCATCCATTTCAGGTGCAGCCGGTTCCAATTGCGGACCCTCAATTTCCTTCCCGCTCCGGAGAGTTATGGCGCTCACGTTTTTGGGATTCACCTCGGGCTGTGATGGTAGCTTCCCTCCAGATTGTGCCTCCAATCTATTTATGGCAATGGCCATTTGGCTCATTTGATTTTCCAGATTTTGAATGCTTGACTTGGTATCCTGTTGGAATTGCATCGTGTTAGTTGCCAACATCTTAATCATATCCTCAAGAGACATACCTGAATTTTGAGGTTTTTGTTGATATTGTCCATGTGGTTGGAAAGTTCCTTGCTGCTGGAATTGTCCTTGTGGCTTGTTTAAAGTAAAACCCGGGGGTTTGTTATTTCCGTAGCTCAGGTTGGGGTGATCTCTCCACCCGGGGTTGTATGTGTTTGAATATGGGTTGTACTGTTGCCTTTGAAATTGAAACCCTTCTGCGGCCTTTACCTGTTCATTGTTTTCTTCTTGCAATACCGGACATGTATCCGTTGGATGTCCAAAGTTCGAACAGATTCCACAGGCTTTGGCTTGCTTCGAATTCCCTACAGTAAGCTGCTTAACAAGATTCGCCAGTTCATATAATTGACCTTCAATATCGGAACTATTTACCTCGTTCACTCGGCGGACTTGGGAATCTCGGGTTGAATTGAATTGCTGAGTATTTTCTGCCATATTAGAGATTAAAGCCCGCGCTTGTTCCGGCGTCTTGTCCATCAGTGCTCCTCCACTTGCGGCATCTATCATGTTTCTATCCATCGGTGCTAAGCCTTCGTAGAAATACTGCACCAAGAGTTGCTCACTAATCTGATGGTGGGGGCAGCTCAAAATGAGTTTCTTGAAGCGCTCCCAGTACTCATATAATGTCTCGCCATTGCTTTGGCGAACCCCACATATTTCTTTCCGGATTGTACCAGCTCTCGATGCAGGGAAGTATTTTTCCAAGAAGAGCCTTTTCATGTCGTTCCAAGTAGTAACTGTCCCCGATGGTAGACAATAGAGCCAGTCGGTTGCGGCATCCTTCAATGACAATGGGAAGGCTCTCATTTTTACTTGTTCCTCGGTAATGCCCGTGGGCCTCATACTGTCGCAAACCACATGGAACTCCTTTAGATGTCTATATGGATCTTCACCGGCATGTCCCCGAAAAGTAGGTAGTGGATCAACCCGGATTTTAGCTCAAAGGTTCTTCCTTCTTCTACCATTGGAAACGTAATGCACAATGGCTGCTGAGCCACATCGGGAGTAGCCAGTTGTTTAAGAGTTCTGTTGTTGGCTTCCATTTGTCCCGCTGCTCTCCTTTGCTGTCGAAAAGTCTTCTCGATTTTTGGGTCAAGATCAAAATGTTCACAATTAGTTGACCGAGTTTTAAGCATATAAGCAAATGAGCACACAGAAAAAATAAAATATTTTTTTTTAAAATTTATATAAATAAAATAGAAAATAAAATAAAAATAAAATAAATGCAGAAAAATAAAATTCTAATTGATTAAACACTAAATTGGTTAACCGTTCCCCGGCAACGGCACCAAAAATTTGATGCGTGTCGCAATGCACCAAAATAATAAATAAATTCCTTGTTCACTATTACTAAGAATATAGCAGTGGAAGCAAGGGTCGATCCCACAAGGAATGGAACTAACTTAGTGTCATGTCAATTAGAATCGTAAAAAGGGGTTTTTGTTTTGAATTGTTTGTAAATGATTTAACAAATAAAATAAAGCAATTAAAATGATTGAAATAAATATCAAATGTTGACGAGTCCTAGTTCTCAGGTTCAGTTGTATTCTATCACAATGTTATCACTTTCCAAGTAACGCGAGTTCAATTTCTTCTTTGATTTATCACCCGTAAATAGTTAATAAGCTCTAACTATTCCGATTCTCCCTTAATTGCATTTAATTAGAATAAGCTCTCTAATCAAACATTAGCCATTGAATAACCTAAAAAAAGCTCTTTAGATTTAAGACAACAACTATATAATGGTTGAGAAGAATTAGGGTGAATTATGTCATCAATCACACAAGCTCGTGAAAATTAACCTAAGTTGGGATTCTCTATGAAAATTATTAAATTTCCACTTGCTACTATGATTTGAACAACAAGACGATTACGGATCTAATCATTCAAAATAGCAAATCTCAATACAACAAATTAAATGATAAGGCCTTAATCAAATAAAGAATTGCATTGATTGAATAAAAATGCATAAGAATCCAACAAATCAAAGTAAAGAATTTAGAACTACGTTACTAGTTTGGAAAAGCAATAACAAATTGATATGAAATACAACTTCCCCTTCGAACTAGGTATGGAGCTTAGCCACTCAAAGCCATGAAAAATTCTGGAAGTTTTTTTTCTTGATTCGCCTTCTCGAGTCGCTTAATTTTTCTTCCAATCTCCAAGCAAGCCGCTCCCTCTTTCAATAATTATTTCACACCTTTTTTCTGTCATGAGAACCCCTTTTTATAGCCTCAATTTCGTGCCCTAACTTTGGGACCAAGAAATCCAAAATTATGGAAAGAATTGAAATATGGAAATTTTTGACCAGAATAGTTACGGCCGTAAGTTTTCCTTTATGGCCGTAAAGGAGTTTCTGCACATTTCTCGCAATTTGAAGTTACGGCCGTAACATATCCACTTACGGCCGTAAAGGGGTTTCTGCTGATTTTCTTCTTTTAAAGGTTACGGCCGTAAGGATATGTCTTACGGCCGTGAAAGCGTTTCTGCCGATTTTTGCACAAAGATATGAAAACGTTTACGGCCATGACTATATGTATTACGACCGTAACTTATTTGCACCCAAGGTCCTCAATCTTCGATTTTAAGCACATTTTGGTCCTTTTTCCTTCTTTTCTCTTCCTTTGTGATCCTATACAATATAAAACATAAAATGCATTAATAATACTTAGATAGAATCACATTATAGCATATTCAAGGATATAAATGTATAAAATAAACGTTAATATAACACTTATCACATGCAATTAAACACGAGAATAGAGTTAATTGACAGATATTGTAGTAACAGAATAAAAAATTGAATCGAAATCAGGAAAAATTAAAATAATGGTGGGCCCAATTACAAGATACCTAGCACAACATTGATATTTAGTCTTTGGACAGAAATATCAAGTTGTAAGTGGTACTCTCCATGCAGTAATCAAAGATAGACAATAAATCCGTCAAACAATAAGCATTTCTTTGGATCGACTTATTATCCACATGATATACTTTATAATCATCTCATATTTATTACCACAGGTGTGTTTGTCATTTGGCCAAACATTGACCTTCCTTTGGACCGATCAAAATTCGCATAAATAGTAAACATACGTATCTTCATATTTCAAAATTAAACAAGTCTACACAACAGAGGTTACTTTGGCAACATGTCATTTCAATCGATTTATTTCGAAATATTAGACAATATTCATATTTCATCTGGTCAGGATACTTTTAACGCAGTAATCAAATATCGATATTCAATCTGCCAGACAATAAGCCTTTATTTAGATTGACCCATTGTCCACATGATTAACTTGATGATAATCATATATTTATATTTCTGTGTGTGTCTGTCATTTGGCCAAACAGTAACCTTCCTCTGGGCCGATCACCGTTCGCATAAATAGTAGACACCATTCAATTTGTCAAAAATAAGCCTTTCTTTGGACCGACTCATTGTTCACATGATTAATCCGATGATCATCGTATATTTATTACCGCGTGTGTGTCTGTCATTTGGCCAAACAATAACCTTCCTTTGGACCGATCACTGGTTGCATAAAATAACAGACACACTCGTATTTATATTTCAAAATAAGTAAATCTACAAGACAGAGGTTACTTTGGCAACGTGTCGTTTCGATTAATTTATCTCGAAATACAAGACAATTGATGGATCTGAAGGATTTTAAGAGTAAGAAGATCGAGATCCTAAACTTTATGGCTAGATTCTTAATTTCTGGAACTTTAAGGGCCTGATATTTAATTCCAGAAAATCTTAAGGGTTTAATTCTAAATCCTGAAACTTTAAGGACATAAGGGTTAATAATTCAAGAATTTAGGGATCTGAGACTTGAGGGCCTAAAACATGAAACTTAAAAACTTTAAGGATTTGAAATTATAAAATTCAAAACTTTATGGATCGAATATGAATAAATCAAAACTTTGGAGGCCAATTATGAAGAAATCCTTAATTTGGGGGTTAAATTGAAATTTTATAAAACTTTAGTGGCCAATTCAAAAGAAATCTTTATTTTCAGGTGCTTAATTGCAATTCCACAAAACCTTAGTTGCCAATTTAAAAGAATTCCAAAATTTAGGTGCCAATTTAGGAAATCTCCAAACTTAAGATGTCAATTTAGAAAATTTTCAAACTTTAGAGGCTGAATTATAAAACCTTAACTTTAAAATGTCCCAACTTTAATAATTTATAACCTTATGGGGCTTACTGATTGATTCCATAATTCCAGGGATTAAAAACTTTAAGTTTGGTAAACATAGGAACTTGATTTGCAATAAACGAAATTTTCTAAAATTGCACAAGGAGGCCTGAAATCTTCTAATTTCCAATGACAGCCCCTGCCTCAAAAGATCGCAACAGCTAGGGTTTATATAACCCTAGCTCTATCGCCGTCGCCCATATCCGCCTAGGGCGCAACCCCCGACGACCCTTCTTCGCGCCCATCGGCGCTGCTTGCGTTGAGCAGCTCCAGTAGTATCGCGCGCAACGCCACCCTCGGTCCTACAATGGCGCTGCTTTCCTGCACGCTGCGCACAGCACTGCTTAGTAGCGGCAGCCCGCGTGCGCAGAGCTGGTGGCGGTGGTTCAATCTCCCATAGCGTCATTCGACCTAATCCATAATCAACGACCAAACCTCAACCTAGCAGATTCCCAATTCGAAATGTCCATTTACAAAATCCGAATCAGAATGTTAAAATCAGAAATCCAAAATCCAATTATGTATCCATATCCAATAACCTAATTCAGATCCATATACATGCAACAAATTATTGAGCGAGAAGCAAACCCAATTTCTCAATCCATATTACACGAATACATACAGAAATTGCTTATATACAGAAACCATACAGGAAGTTTGGAAATAGATATACAAATCACAGGCATGGCATATCCCTTTTGGCCGAATTGAGATGAACATACATACATACATTTATATATACACATCCGTTATACTTTAATTCATAGAATAACAGCAAGCAAATAAAGGACTGGATACAAATAAATAATTTCAGTATACCAAAGATGTGGAACATAATTCGCAGATTTCAGTAAATCCATGTGAATAATTGCTTTTTATTCCAAAATCACAATATTGGCTCTTTTGGACAGGGAATGCATAAGAAAGTTATAAATTGTTCTAATGGTGGCTGTGAACGTGTTTCATGGATAATCTCCACAGTCAAAGAACAATAATTTGATAATTTAACATGATTATGGATCTTATACTACTTGTTAGAATTAAATCTCTATATAACCCAAGATCAATCATGCTAAATTACCAAGAATAATAAACTGAAAACATACCTGGATTCATTGAATCTGATTAAATGAGGTTTTGATCTTCCACAGCCAAATTCCTTATTGTTCAACATGTTTTTCTCTCGAGATGAACACAAGAAGGATGCAAACAGTTATAATTTGACTTGGGGACCATAACCACTTAAGGTGTCCTTTTATAATAGCTAATTAGGTTTTCATTAACCCTAATTAGGCTATCGAGTTTCTACACATTGTAAAGTAGGGGTGGATTTGGTTTGATTTGGTTCTGGTTCCATTGGAACCAAATCGAACCATGAACCGATGGTTTTTTTACCAATGGAACTAATCAGTTTTTATAAAGATATGGAACCAAACCGGAATCAAACCGTTAGGCGGTTTGGTTCTGGTTTGGTTTGGTTTCTAGTACATTACTTGAATTTTAAAATATAAAAGCAAATTATCATCACATACCATATCCATGACCATAAGTTAGTACTTAGTAATGATTAACAAAATTCATTTACCAAAGTCTAAACTAATACACAAATATCAAGGTACATCTCCATACAAAATATTGTCTAATAACAATGATTTAAAAATGTAGATAAATGAGTCATTTATAGAGATTAATTATATCAAGTTACATGACTACGTCTTCATACTTACCCAGAAACTGTTAGCATAAAACAAACAAAATTAATGCACGAAACACAAGATGATGCCTATAATCTCATAATACCTCTTTGAACTACAAACATCGTATTTTAAGACGAGTTAACAAATGTCCAGATTTCATCAAAAAGGTAAGGGATATGTAATGCATGAAATCTTCCACCGAGTAAAAGGATATATGAGAGTCATATTGAAATATTTTCAATTACACAGTAAGTAAAACCCCTTGCAAGCTACATACCAAAAATGGAAAAGGAAAAATAAGAGAGGATTAAAGAAAAATAAATTTCTGATTTCTGATGGCATAAATAAGCTAAGACCTAGATTACCAAAAGATTAGATAAAATTAATTTTTTAACTTTTAAGAATAATTAAAAAAAAATGATCTAAAAGTGGGCTTGGGCTTCGGTTCTTGGTTTTAGAACAAGAACCGGAACCGGAGCCAAAATCGTTTGATTCTCCATACTAAGAATCAAACCATTAATATTTTTTTTTGTAAAACCGAACCAAACTGCTAGGTTTGGTTTGGTTCGGTCTGTTCATTTTATCCACCCCTATTGTAAAGTCCATACCAATAGATGTTTCTAGGGCTCAAATATTTAGATCACTTAATCGATCCTATTAATTTAAAGGGAGAAATACATAATTAAGGTGTTTAGAATACACAATTTCAATTTTAAGATATAACTTAAAAAATTTCAAAAATCAGGTATCTATTTAACTAAATTAAATAATTAGATTTATTTATTAATTATATAAATTCAGGTCACAATACAAGATAAATTCAGGTTACAAAATGTAAATGATTTAAGTCACAAATAATTTTATGGTCACAATTTATCAAAATAGTGAGTCACAATAACAGTTTTATCAAGTCACAAATAATTGCGAGGTCACAAGTTTTTAATTAATCAATCCCGAGTTATTTCTAGGTCACAATACAAGATAAATTCAGGTTACAAAATGTAAATTGCTTAGGTCACAAATAATTTTAGGGTCACAATTTATCAAAATAGTAGACCACAATAACAGTTTTATCAAGTCACAAATAATTGCAAGGTCACAATTTTTAAATTAATCAATCCCGAGTTATTTTTAGGTCACAACTTATCAAATTATGAGGTCACCAATCTTTTAAGTCACAATTATTATATTATTAAGTCACAATTAACTTATCAATTATTTAGTCACAGGTCACATTATGTAAAATTTTAGGTCACAATAATAAATTTTTTACTTTACAACTGATTTCAAGGCCACAAAATTATAAAATCAATTATTTGGTCACATGTCACATTATGTAAATTACGAGGTCACATCTCGTGCAATCAACATTTACCCGTGCCACCGCCACCGCCACCACCATTGTCACAACCACCACCGTCAATCGGACAACACCACCAATATCAACGGACGATAAAAAAAGAGGCAAATAACAAATTAATCAACTATAAACCCAACCTCCACTGCCGGTATCCACAGCAAATAGATCAACAATAAACTCCACTTCCGCCATCACCGTCAATATCACATTTATGTGCACCACTATCATCAATGATCATCAAACACCACCGCTTCCTCCACCACCACCCACAATGCACCACCATCAGATCTGCAACTTCACCACTCCCCACGTGCACCACCATCATTTTTAAGGTCACAGGTATAAAATTATAGGTAACAATTTTAAATCGAGTTCACAGCCGCCGTCGCCGCCGCAGCAGGACGGTCTGAACGCTGTCGTCACGACAACCACCCCAAGAGGTCACAATTGTTCTGAGTAACTACCTCTGTCTCACCATAGCCATCACCCCCATCGCCACACCATGAACCACACTCACAAACT
The DNA here is from genome assembly GCA_963555705.1 of Ligustrum vulgare. Classification (NCBI taxonomy): domain Eukaryota; kingdom Viridiplantae; phylum Streptophyta; class Magnoliopsida; order Lamiales; family Oleaceae; genus Ligustrum; species Ligustrum vulgare. The sequence continues at coordinate 51,122,234 of OY743169.1, read as the reverse complement.
ACAATAGCTCACCCCTCAGATATGTCAAGGTCCAGCATCTTGCATAATCAACTTGCAGTTGCCTCTACGACCGCTAGGGTCTGAACACCACCACCACAATTATCACCGTCGCCTCCGCCACAATGGCCTCCACCACTACCACCGAGTGCAGTTGCTCCATCGACACTTAAACTTGCCCCAACTCCAACATCCACCTCCACCTCCAACCCAACCCACACCACTAGGACCTCACCACACCGAACCAACACCGGCACCTCACTACTACCCTCAGCACTGCGCCACCACTAGCTACTATCAAAGCCGCTAGCACCACCACAACGAAAGCCTCCTGCATTTAACCTCACCCCCAACACCAACACCACCAGTCACCGGCGCTGCCTCATCAAAACAAAACTACCACAAGCTTCAGCGGTGTCAGAAACACCACGTGACACTGCTGTACCTACGGACTTCATCGATGACAACACTGCAATTGCAGATCTACGCGATGACGCCGATGGGGTGAGAGCGCGCATATCTCCACCTTTGGCTGCCCTGCGCGCAGATGTTGGCTATGTGGAGTGTGAGGAGTTTATTCCAGAAGACAGACCTAGCAGCGGCGCCGATTTTCTTGCTGGCTAGGATTGGGTGTGCCCGTGGTGGAGAGGCAGAGGTGGTCTGTGGATGGAGAGAATCTGAGAATGGTTTGAACGGGTATAGAAATAGATTATCAATTAGGGCTGAATATTTTAGATTATTATTATTTTAATTAATTAATTAATTATTTTTTAATTAAAACCTGAATTTTGAATTTTTATAGGTTTGATCTCAAGTGTAAATCAGCTTGCCACGTAACACAATTCTGATTTTCTTTATCTTTTGTGTTTTTCTTGCATTAAATAAAAATGACGAATTAAACAATCAGATTTCGTACGACCACGTGATATTGATAAGAATACATTAATCCCAAAATTAATAGGTTGACTCCAAGAGCATCTACAAAGGATAATGAAGAAAAATGTGTAAACTAAACAGCTCAACTCCAGACTATCCATTTTGTATTTTATTAACAAGTTGATTATATCTAATTTGTCACATAATTAAACAAATCATTACAAGTAAAATAAGATTAATGTTGAGGGCCCAAGTGACAGTCAAGAAAAAGCTATAGAATTAATTTGAAAATTGTTTGGAGGATGGGGAGGAAGATGGACATTTTTTTATGTGGCTACTATAGACGTAGAGTATTATTTAATTCTCTCCATGATGGAACTTAATTTTACGACTCTCCACATGGACTTGAACAATTCAATTCACATTTGTACTTCTACTAGAATATCAGCCGCCTTAATGGACCAGTTTTAAATTGTTTTAATTATTGCTATTTGCTATTATTATTTATATTTTTAGTTTTTCAAAATAGCATTTTATTACGAAAAAAGATTACATAAAAATCTTCACATTGACCTCGTTATCCAATTTACACCTCTAATTCCCAATTGACTAGAGATTGTTCCTGAATATTTGCATTTCATAACTTGATTGTGTTGAGAAAATTCTTTTCTCAAAGTGAAATATCCGCTTATCGAAGTAGACACAAACTTAAAATCAAAGAATCAAGAAGAAAATAATGAAGAAGAATAAAGACGACTTGAATCGCAAGGAATGCTATCTTAAAAGCTAAATTTGCGTCCTCTTGTAAAGAGAATGCTAAAGGGCCTCCAAGCAAATTGCTTTAACGGGTTTCAAGTCTCAAACCAAGTATCAAATAACACAATTGAAATCTTGGAGAACAGGAACAATGAGAGCAATTTTGAAAGATTTTAAGTATAAAAGATCAAGAGTCAGGTATGATAATCTCAAAGTAATGTATGATGATCAAAGATGTTTAAAACCATGAATTCTATGCCTATTTATAAAATTCCATCACCCCAATTCATGATCTACACAACTCTTCATGAAAGAGTGTCAACAATTGATGAAAAGGTGCATGCATAATTCTGAAATTTTTTGCCAACGGTCATATTTTTTAACCACACGATCGCGCGGTTCAAAAGCATGCGATCGGGAGATGCCCTCAATTTAAAGGCATAATAAAAATTGCTCACCCACGTGATCACGTGACTCATTATTTTGGCCGCACTTGCAGTCCGGTCCGAACTTATCCGGTTCGGTCTGGTCCGTCCGATTTTGTTCCCTTTTTTTTTGACCGGTTTTCACCATTTTAAAATCGGTTCTTGCACTTTTCATCTTATATTTATATTTGAACAATATATTTACAACAATCCTCCACTTGTTCAAATATAATAACTCAACTTAGAATCATTAAATGATGTCACGCATAAGATAATGTATCTTTCAATTTGAACCTTATATTAGTGCTAATCTTGCAAAGTAATATCAAGATCCCAGATAGCATTGGCTTTGAACAAGTTATCCCTTATGATATTACTGAAGATATCGCACACGTGAACATTCTTACTCAATATGTTCCACACATATTTACTTTGGCGCGTTAATGGTCTTGCGTCCATCCGATTTCATGAACTTTTCAGAAAGCAACTCCAACTTTTCTTGAAGCGACACCACTTCTAAGTTCATATAGGATAAATTCTTATAGCGTCTTGGTAACTTTTAAAGACACTTGTACTAAATACTGAATTTCTTTCAGATTTATTCAACCCTCCAAAACAGCTACCCCAGCACTTACATCCTTAAGATAGAACTTTTTAAATTATTTTCTAAGTGCTGCAACAATTCACTTATCAAATGACTTGTTGTTACCCTTTGAACCCGTGAATTACTCATTTCATAATGACAAGTAGGGTTGTCGTCATTGGTGAATTTTATAATAGGAGTTTTAACCCCATCCTACTCGATGTTTGTCTTACCAACTCTTTGGTAAGTGATTTTGTAAATGGATCGGCCAAATTTTCACTTGATTATACATAAGTAAGTGAAATTATTCCTTTCTTTATTAATTTTCTTAAGTAATCATATCTAAGACTCATATGTCTAGACTTACCGTTGTAGACTTTGTTATAAGCCTTTGCAAGAGTAGCTTGACTATCGCATAGTATAGATATCGAAGACTCGTTCTTCGTATCTAATGGTACATCATAAAGAAGATCTTTAACCAACTCTGCTTCTTTTCCAATTTCAGCTAATGCCAGAAACTTGGATTCCATTGTAGAATTCGTAATCATTGTTTGTTTCTTTGATCTCCAAGAAACAGCACTTCCTCCAAGTGTAAACAACCATCCCGAGGTTGATTTATTTTCACAAGCACTTGATATCCAACTCGCATCGGTATATCCTTCAAGTATAGCTGGGAATTTGAAATATTGGAGTCCAAGGTTTTTAGTTCTCTTTAAATAACCAAGAACTCTCTCAATTGTCTTCCAATGCTCAAAACTTGGATTGCTAGTAAACCTACTAAGTTTACTTAAGGCAAATGCAATGTCCGGTCTTGTGCATTGAACAACATACATTAAACTCCCAATTGCACTTGCATATTCGAGTTGTCCAATAGCCCTACAACATTCTTTACAAGTTTAATACTTGAATCAAATGGGGGTATTTGCCTCTTTAATGTTCAAATGTTTGAACATTTCAATCACATTCTCAATATAATGTGATTGAGTTAATGAATATCCCGACTCATTCTTGATCACTTTTATACCCAATATGGTATCTACTTGACCAAGATCTTTCATTTTGAATGTTGATGATAGAAACCTTTTCGTTTTTTTATACCATCCATGTGATTACTTATAATCAACATGTCGTCTACATATAAACACATAAATATAACAAATTTATCACAATTTTTGATATATAAACATTTATCTACCATATTGTGTGAAAAACCAAAAGACATAATTGAATTATAAAGTTTTTCATGCTATTTTTTAGGAGCTTGTTTTAAACCATATAACGATTTAACAAGTTTACAAACTTTATTTTCATTTCCCAAAAGATTAAAGCCTTCCGGTTGCTCCATATAAACTTTTTCATCTAATTCTCCATTTAAAATTACAGTCTCAGTATCCATTTGATGCACAAATAAATCATAAATGGAAGATAATGCAAATAAAATCCTAATAGTAGTGATCCTAGCCACGGGTACATAAGTGTCAAAATAATTTATTTCTTCCTTTTGTCGAATACCTTTAGCAACTAATCTTACTTTATAAGTTTGGATTGAACCATCAATTTTGTATTTCCTTTGAAATACCCACTTGCAACCAATGGCTTTTGATCGAGCTTATAAATCAACAATCTTCCGAGTATTGTTGGACATTATAGAATCTATTTCATCATTGATAGTATACTTCCAAAATGTGCTATCTCTAGAAATCATTGCTTCTTTATAGGTTTTAGGATCACTATCAACGTACTTCAATCCAAGATAACATATTTATTGTATTGTTTTTTTAAAATATCCATACTGTATCTTATGTTGTAGGTTCGAAATTTCCTAAGTTAAACTATCGTTTCAAGTATAAACAAGGATATCAAATAATGCCAATGTATATAAATTATTCCAAGTGTAATTATCCACTTATAATTTCACGTTTCTAACAATTAAATCACATGTAACAAGTAACAACTTATTTGGTTAGTGTAACTCCAAATAATTGTAGGACATGTGTACTCTGGGTAGTCTCCGAAACACTAAAATCAAAGCTTTGATACCACAAATGTGATGTCCCACAATATATATCCAGTTTTTTTTTTGCATTTATTTACTTTACCACCAAATTCTTTTAAAGAATAATATAATACTATATCAACCTACTCTAAAAATGATTTTCATTTTATTTTTCAATTCAATTTGACTGTACTAAAAACATGTATTTATATTTGAAATCTTATTTGTACTTGAGTTTAGAAGAAAATAGTATATAGTTATGATAATATGAAAATACTATAGTTAGAAATCAGTATAAAAATATTTGTTAAAATTAGAGAACAAAGAGTGAAAGATAATCTGTAATTAACTGTTTTTAAATATTTAATCATAAAATGAACTATTTAAAAATAGTTGTGACATTTTTAGGGTTTCCCCAGTGATAGACCAATTGAACTACAGTTAGGTACCCACGACACAATCGTCTCACCATCTGAGAGTTGGCACCAATTTCTAGTAAATGCATTACCACACCTAAAATACAAATTTATTAGCGAAAGCTTAGAAAGTAACAATATTCATATCATGCGCATGAGTTTAAAATCGTTTTTCACAATGATCTCATTATCAGACTTCATGCCTTTCTCATTATCTCAATTTATCCACCTTCTATATTGGGCCCAAATCCCATTATAGGGTACCGTACGAACGTGCCATCTTTTAGTGCATGTGGTTTCTACATTGCCCGCATAGACTCAAGAGACCACAATTTATATTCGTCATCACCTATCGCAACTCAAGATACAATACTAAAAATTACATAATATACCAATCAGGCCTGACACACAAATTATATGCTGCTTGCTATGCTAATCCTCGGTCCCCCAAGAACACTAAAGGACCTTTGGACACCGCTCGTATATCGATGCTAGAATGCCAACACCCCATTCTCAACTATTCTTAACAACCTTCGAGAGCTTCAGGTGAGTGTATATATGAGGACGCAAAGTGTTTTATAATACACCTGTAGGCCGATTCCACCATACTTCATATCACCATCTCTTTATATTCTCATTATCTATTTCTTTACAGTTTATGAGGGACTTATTCTAAGTCCATTTAATGCATGTGCACGTAAATGCCAAAATATATCTCTTGCACAAATTATACATCATAAATACATAAGATCACATTCCAATGAAATTTTTGTACATTGGTACCACCTCCTATCATCAAATAATTCTCGCATGCTTTCAGCATATATATAGATGTTTAACACGTCATATTTCACGTATATTGCAACAACAACATATCTCGTATAGTCACATAAGAACTCTTAAAAATAATAATGCTATTGTTTTACCTTGTATTTGAACTTTTACTTACATCAGTCATTGACTATCTTAGAACTCATGACCTTATTCCCTAATATTTTGCACCACTAATCCAATAGGATTAAAATTAGATTGATACTCACTTCTTGAGTATCATATATAATATATAATTTAGTAATTTGATACAAAAATTATATCTCAATTAATAAATACAAATAATGACCCAATAAATAATAGAGGACAAAAATAATAGAGTCCAATAAATAATAGAAGTTTAAAGTGGGTCATTTTGTTGTAATATATTTAACTGAAATAATTATAGAGGTTAAATCGAATTAAAAGTGGTTGACTGAATTTATAACTGAAAATTTAAAGTTATCTAAATTTTATATTTAAACGAACTCACTGTCACAGATTTGTCTGGACAGTAACGATTAAAAGTGAATCGTTAAGATTTGTTTTAGTGCAATATCAGATGAATCTTGCTGATACAAATTCGTCTGAATTGTAAAAACGTAAATAGACAGTATAAAGTATGCAAAATTGTAAGAAGACAGGAACACAATATTTGAGCTTAACGTGAAAAAAATCCTAATAGGGAAAACCTACGTGCCCGCACCCTGTGGACACTATATAAAAAAAGAGTTTATACAGATCAATCTAAATTACATAATAAATCTACACATAATCTTATCAAACATCCAAGAAATAGATAACTCCCCGATCCTTCTATGACATGTACTATGAGCTGGCGTCCAACCACTATTTAGTAGCTTTCTTTGAATCTGCAACACTCTTCAGCAACCTCGAACTCCTATTCGAATATGATTCAAACCTCCCGTTTAATCTTCACGCTGAAAGTCTTTTCTTCTCTAAGTGATTGATTCCTCCTCCAGGAGAACCAAAGTCAAAAACATAGTTGAAACCGTGAATATTAGTGCACCACACGAAAATTAGCTTCAAGATTTCTTGGAGAAAACGTCTCATTTTCTCCAATTTAAATGCAGCCGGATTGCTTGTCCATCAAGAATCCTTGTTGTATAAAATCTTTATTACCTGCAAATCAATCAAGGATAATTAGAGATAATGGTAAGATAATCATAAATAAACCTTACTATAAGTAAAGATAAGGTAAGATAATCACAATTGGTTATGGAATAAAAGATCTTACCATAAGTAAAGGTAAGGTAAGATAATCACAATTGGTTATGGAATAAAAGATCTTACCATATGAAGTGATAAATTTGAATACCAAGAATCAAGAAACTCGGCTTAATCACATTTGGTTATGCTCGGCCATATCAAGAAATAAATCATCAAGAAACTTACCACAATATTTCGAGATTATCATATCTTGATTCTAAGATCAATATTTCTTGATTCAAACAAAATAATTTTCATCTCCAAAAATAAAATGATTATTACAAAAATATAGGAGATATAATATTCAAGAAATATTTACGTAATTTAATTAAATTTAATAAATTACTAAATACACATATTTATTAATTAGATTAATTTTACTTAAATTACAAACTTGTAGAAAAATTGGAAAATGCCAACTTTTACTAAGTTAACAATAACATGTCATGGGAATTAATTTGATTCTCCTATTCAAAATAATAATACTAATAATATTAATAAGAAGAAGATATATCAATGGACAACACAAGTTAAGCGTGCAAAATTACAAGCTCTTCTATAAGAATTTGAGGTATCGACTATTGTGAATTGTAATAATCCTCTTTCTGGTCTTATAGTGTAAGGTGAATTCAGTAAATAGCAAGTAACGGACGCTCAATCGAGAGTGGTATTTTAGTGTCTCAATTGAGCTGTTTCTATTATCAAAATGGGCTCAGGGACTGTTATTTAATACCAAGGTAATGATATTGATTTATGATTTTCTATTCGATGGGTCTGGTAAAGACTTTCTGAATAGATTAGATGAGTATTTTTTAGCCCATCCTCGCATTTATTGAGAGCAAAATGCTGTTTAAAAAACATAGGAAGGATGGGATAGCTTCTGAAGAATTCTGGAACTCGTGTACATTTGCATCCTTAATTTCCATTATTATGTCGGTATCAGGGTTTATGCAAGAGACGTACTATTATAACCCACTTTTAATTTTACAAATCAAATATTTATTTAGTCAAGTTAACATTTATTTGACTAATTTTATCCAAGTTGGATCTAAGTTAAATTAGTAAAACTTTTGGGAGTCATTTACATTTTACTATAAGTTGAGGGTTTAACTTATTATTATCATTTATAAGTCGAGGATCAAGCATGGAATTCCTATTAAACTTATTTGTCTTGGTTTTAGGACAAACACACACACACACACACAAACAACACAAACACGGGCAGAGAGAAAGCACGTCAGAGGGAAAGAGAGAAAAATTGTTCGAAGGAGAGGGAGAAGGAAAAAAAAAAGGGGGGGGGGGGGGGGGGGGAGATATTCACTCAACTTCATCTTCTTCTCCAAGCATTCTTCATCTTTAAGAGGTAAGGCAAATACCCATTTATATTGAGATATGATTTTAATTTTAGGATTTTGCTTTTCGAGTTAAATGTTAGATTTTGGATAGATTTATAGTTGATTTGAAGATATTGAGATAAATATTCAAGTTTGGTTAATGACATTGTGGTTACATTCTAGGGTTTGCATGAATAGTGGACTAAATTGAAGATTGGAGTATGATTAAGTTATTGGAGTCCATGTTAACTTATTTCACGTTTAAATGCTTACTTTTGTGAAATTCATTTGGAGTTTAAATTACCAATGCAATTATGTTCAAGTTTTAGTCCATTACTAGTTTCTTTGGAAAGAGGTTTTTGTGTCAATAAGCATCCTTTTTGAAGTATTGGTTGAATGGAGAATATATTGGCAATAATAAGACTATATTTCCCATAACAGAAAGTTGGTTGGATGTAATGTTAGAGGTATATGAGATTTATGCGTATTGTATATGATGTTATTTCATTTTGGGAATTTGTTCAATAATTGTAAATATTTGAGTTGATCCAGGGTTTTAATTCAAATTTCAAGAGGCGATACGGAGATTAGTAAGGTTTATCAGTATAATTAGGATTCTGTCACAATCTCTGTGGGTGGAAAAACTTATTTTTCATTAAAGTTAAATTTCAATATTTAATAGCATAAATTTTCTATATATTTCATGATTTCAATTAAGTAGACAAATTACAGAAATTACTACTTTTCGCAAATACCGATCTAGAAGCATGATTTTAGATTCTTCTTTTAAAATTTCAAGTTAACCAAATTATTAATTTAGTACATTTTTCTATAAAATAATTTGTTATATGTAAATTATTATTGTTGAAAAATCATTAGAAAAGTACCCAGACAATGTTACCCGCTCTATACTGATGTGAATTCGTTTCCACAGTGTATGACCAGATTTTCAGATTATCAGAGGTCTTTGGAGCCCATTCTTGTACACATATAGGCTTTGGGCCGTGTATCAGATTTTCAGATTATTAGATCTGAACGGCTTTGCCTTGTACATCGAGAGTACTCTATACTTGAGTAAAGTTGTTCATTGCATACACTTTGATGGGATTTTTTTTCAGTGCATTATAGTACATTTTGTTTCAGAGAAAAGTAATTCAGCTTTCAGTACATTTCAATGAAATTTTGAGTACGATCAAACAGTTATTACTAGTTATGCCATGATTTTAGCATTTACACATTCTCATTTCAGCCAGACGTTCTTTTCAGAATAAGTTAAACATTTTTCTTATGTCAATCAAAAGTTATAGTTAAAATAAAAATAGTGATTTTATAAAGAAATATAAATGAGAAAATTATGACTAGTTTTCGAATACTCCACTCAATGAGTTAAAATCTAAGCCCCTGTTCTCTTTGCTGTTTTGAGGTCGTTTTCTGTTTTTATTTTCGAGAACGCTAAAAACGCGTTCTCTTTACCATTTTCGAAAACGCATTTTGGAAAACAAAAAAAAAAAATTGTACACAAAACAGAAAACGTCCGAAACATCGTTTTGGGCGTTTTGTGTGTATTTCAACAAAAAATGTCCGCGTTTTGGGAATTTTTTTTTTTTTTTTTTTATTATATATCTTAACTTAGAACTAAGCTTAATATAAAATTTTTATTTTTTTTATTTTTTTATTATTTTTTTTAGAATTATCCTAGCTTGGAACTAAGCCTAAATAAATATTTTTTTTAATTTTTTTTTTTTAGAATTATCCTAACTTGGAACTTAGTTTAAATAAAGTTTTATTGAATTCAATATCAACATTACAAAAAAAAAAAAAAAAAAAAAAAAAATTAAATGAGAATTCTTGTTGTTATATTTCAAAAAATGCAATGATAAATGGACTCTGGTGGTTTTGAAAGAACTTGCATTTTCTGGATTTTAATAGAAGTAGAGCTTTCTCAAGTCCCGAACTTGACCAAATTGTGTTAATATAGACTCTTAATGCTCACATTAGTGTGTTGCATGTAACCATATTTTTAGTGTATTGTGAAAGGAAATTTGAGTTAGAATTAGTAGTCTTCTGCAAACAAATTAATTAAAAATAGTTTAAATAGTGTTCTGCAAAATTTCAAACAGAACGTGTTTTCCAGCTTTTCATTTTCAAAAACAGTTTTCAGAAATGACAAACCAAACGCGTTTTCAACAAATTTGAAAACAAAAATGAAAACACAAAATACAAAACATTTTCGAAAATGAAAATACAAACAGAACGCCACCTAATATTTTCGTCAAATCTATCCCTACCAGGATACTTTTGAGTTTTGAGAGGACATTGGAAAGCCTATCAAAGAGCTACAAGATCATTTAGTTGTAGGTTTTAATTCTTCATCTTATGTAGTATCTTCTTTTGGGACTAATGTATATATTAAACTCGGTCCACTCTCAAATTTGTTGTTTCGTCAAGTACCTAGTTGATTAGACTACTATTTTGATGTATTAATTGTAAGAGGAATTAATGATATGTAGTAGAAACTAGATGAGCAGACACAAGCTCTTATGATTTTTGATATGATGATGTGAAGGGATATGAATTTCCAGTATTATAAATGTGGTTATTTGAGGATTTGTTAATTTTGTTTATAGAAAGGTTATATCCAATATTTAAAAGGAACTCTGTCAATTTTTTTTTTTTTTTTTTAAATCTTGGGGTCTAAAGAGAAGTCTTATAGTAATAGAAATGTCGCAGCAGCCTTGGTGGTGGGTTCAGTATCTAGTTGGTATTCATCATCGGTATACGCTACGTCTCGAGTTCATTAGGATGGTTCGAGACGAGGTCGTGTCACGTACTTTCTCCTACCTGGCACCCCTGCATATGGGACTAGATCACTTAGAAAAGACTTTCTCTCTAGAAAGAGAAAGAAGGTTTTTGAATAAAAAAATAAAGGATGAATGACGCCATCACTTGGAGACATTCACTTTCGACCCAATTCAACCTTATCGCCATGCTTACCTAATAACTCTATTTATTTGACTTAGGCACTTACAACGATAGCCCCGTGCTGAGCTGACTTACCAATAAAAATAAATGTGACTTCTTACTCCAGTTTTTTCTAAAAGTGAACGTTGGTTGAGTCATCCGCTTATCTTTTTTCAGTTGTTTGATCCATTACAAATTTTGCTTGTTAAACTAAGATTTCGCTTCTTGTAGGAATGTGGCAGGTGCTTTCAGGTGCTAAGTGTTGGTAAAAAGTTAATGTGCATAATTATATTCTAATGACGTATCTTTTACATGTATAAAGTTGGATAAGATTCCGACTTACCGAATAAGAATATATGAAGTAGAAAACAAAAAATACATGAAAATGAATTTGGTCGAGGCAAGAGTTGGACTCTTTGTCCTTAAGACGATAATGCTCCGCACGGGTGCTAACGGTTTTCCGACATTCGTCTCCCAAGATACAACGACCACGTCGAGCAAAAGGAGCACTCCAAATTACGAAGACCAACGAACCTTATTTATGATTTGAACTCTCTTCACATAAAACTTGACTCCAAATAAATGCAAAATTATTTTTGGAGTGAATATGCATTAGAATGATAATGTAATCATAAAAAATAAATGAATGAAAAATTGATGAAGGAATGAAAAATCTAAGCATATGGGGTCTATATATAAATGTTGAAAAGTGTTGTTTCAAAAGACACAGCCCTTTCAAGAGACATATCTTTTCAAATTTATTTTTAATTGAAGAGATACAACTATTGAAAAATATTAATTCAAAAGTCACAACATTTTATATGAAAATACACATTTTTCATTCATCAACTAATGGTTCCACTTAAATAATCACATAAATTGGTCAAAACCAATTTTTCCAACAATCCCCCATATGAATGAAAATTAATGCAAAGACTATGCAGATACTGAAGAGAGTACAAGCGAAAAGTTATTGCATCAGGAGAGGTAGCTTTTAGCTTTGAACCTGCCTTAGTGAAATACTATCGGATTTAGTTGGCTAATCAGTGAACGTGATGTCTTGAACTGTTCAGTCATTGGTGTAAACCAAGATAATAGTACTCACACAATATCTTCCCTAACACTTTCGATTCTCACGATTGTGTTCATTTTGGCCCTGAACAACTCTTGGTTTCATAAGTGTTTTAGAGAATTCAAGCATTAAAACATTCTCATAGAAGCGGCCCCACTTCTCACTTACATAGGTGATTTACTATTAGGAGTAGTCTGCCTATCCCACTTGGTTTATCCAAGATGTAGGAATCATTGAAAGCTAAGCTTAACCTAGACACTCTACATAAAGCACTTTGGTTTGACCATAGGAATGAGTACAAATTTAATCCCAAGTGCTTAACTGAATCTTCGTAACTTAGTTGTCTCATTGAACCAAGTTCTTGGGATCTCCAGTTAGCATGGTTGAGTTATCATTACAAAGATTACATGTGTAATAGGCTTTAATCTCATTCCCTTTGATCTGCAGTTTAATGATCTCTTGGTAAGCTTTTCGATATAGTGGATCCACAAAATAAAACCATCTGAGATCAACTGCAATACAAGACGATCTACATCGTTTGAGACACAATCAATTAATGTAGCAGGTATAGACCTGTCACTTTTGGAACTCTGAAGCCAACATGCTTCTCTCGTTTTAGTTGAAGCTTTATTACAGTTATTTGTAACCACCACAAGCTTAGGATATTGAATAAATAAGCTTCCAAATTTTCTTGAATTAAAATACTTATTTCTCACATTGTTTAAAGCTCTTTGTCTAGAGCTCTAGTTCCAAAAATTCATCTTCAAATTCATAATGATTTCGAGCATTTTCAAATACCGCACTAGCTTTGTAAACACATTTACTAGTGGATATAAATCCTTACAATGGACGTCTATGTCCAAATATGGTACCACAAATTTTTTCGGGAATAGTGCAGTTCAATAATGTTCAAAATCTCTTTATAATTTGAAGAAAGCAAGACTACCCCTACACTTCACGGGTAGTCCCAAGTTCAAGTTTTGATATATACTTGAACAACAACTCGACATGATTGAGATAAGATTTGAAATCCAACACTATATGGATTAAATCTTAAAATCAAGAACCTTAAGGACTTGGATCTTGAAGACCAGAAATCGAAGGACTAAATCAAACTTTTAAGGCCAAAGTTGCATATCCCGAAACCTTGAGTACTCAATATGCAATTAAATCCTTAATGTAAAAATTGCAACTCAAGTCCCTTGGCCTATTAAATTTCCAATTACAAGTCCTTTTCATCAAATCACCAAGGTTTCTTAACCAGTGGATTTTCCAATCTTTGGTAATGATATTCAATTTAAGTCATTGAATCATTATTATTACGAATATTCTTCAAATATTCAATACTTACTATTAATTATTGCATATTGATATACATGCAATAAACGATCTTGTTCCATTTTCAACCATTTTTGGTTATTATGAACCATCCTTATACTTCTAAAATTAGTATAAAGGATTTCTACCTTTCCATCTTCATAGAACATCTTTCTATGACTCAAGGTATAAAGATTGTAACTTGTAAAATAAGTTACCATCACAATTCCTCAATTAGGAATCACGTGCTCATGTAGTAACATTATCCCCATAAATCTTGGGTAAGGTTTGAACTTAGCGTTTCACTCTACAAAACTTTGTGGTCATCAATTTTCTATGGCAATCAAAATGGGAATTAATATTTTTCCCTTCAAATTTTAGATTATGCAAATTGAGTATGATAATCCTCAAAATTCTAGAAATAACATAGATTACAAAGTCATTCTAAATAACTCAAAACTGAATCTGGAAAATTCCTTAATTTAATGTACGTTTGTGATTATTTTAGAAACAAAATATCTGACCCACAAACTAATGAGATACAAACTTACCATACTTCACAAAACTAGGTGGTGGATTCGTGCATGCAATATATGCTCCCACAATACACAAATTCCAATACATTCATGATAATAATGCATGCAAACTAATATATAATATTTTAATCACTAATAATGCATGCGTAGTTTGATATCTAATTCCATCTTTCATATAAAAATGGATTCGGTATGTATTCAAGCATTATGCAAATAATTTAACAAAATATAATATGCACACAATATCGTCTTAAGATTGTTGGTAAAAAGTTATCGTGCATAATTAAATTCTAATGACGTACTTTTTACATGCATAAAGTTGGACAGGATTCCGACTTACCGAATAAGAATATATGAAGTAGAAAACCAAAAATGCATGAAAATGAATTTGGTTGAGGCAAGAGTTGGACTCTTTGTCCTTAAGACGATAATGCCCCGCACGGGTGCTAACGGTTTTTCGACATTCGTCTCCCAAGATACAACGACCACGTCCCGCAATAGGAGCACTCCAAATTACGAATACCAACGAACCTTACTTATGCTTTGAACTCTCTTCATATGAAACTTGACTCCAAATAAATACAAAATTATTTTGGAGTGAATATGAATTAATATGATAATGCAATCATAAAAAATCAATGAATGATAAATTGATAAAGGAATGAAAAATCCAAGCATATGGGGTCTATGTATAGATGTTGGAAAGTTGTGTCTCAAAAGACACAACCCTTTCAAGAGACACATCTTTTCAAATTTATTTCTAATTGAAGAGATACAACTATTGGAAAATATTAATTCAAAAAGTCACAACCTTTTATATGAAAAGACACATCTTTTCATTTAAATTAATTCTAGAATATTTTATAATATTCTACTAATTTTCCAATATTGTCACAAATTTAAGTGGCTTAATTTTCCATTCATCAACTAATGGTTCCACTTAAATAATTACATAAATTGGTCAAAACCAATTTTTCCAAGTCAAGTTTCATGTGAAGAGAGTTCAAAGCATAAGTAAGGTTCGTTGGTCTTCATAATTTGGAGTGCTCATATTGCGGGACGTGGTCGTTGTATCTTGGGAGACGAATGCTGGCCCGTGCGGGGCATTATCATCTTAAGGACAAAGAGTCCAACTCTTGCCTCAACCAAATTCATTTTCATGCATTTTTGGTTTTCTACTTCATATATTCTTATTCGGTAAGTTGGAATCCTGTCCAACTTTATGCATGTAAAAGGTACGTCATTAGAATATAATTATGCATGTTAACTTTTTACCAACACTAAGTGCTTATATTTGTAATATATGTCCATTTCAATTGAGAAGAGAAAGAAGGCCATCGATTTGGATGCAAGACTGCATCAGTGAAGAAGCTCCTTTTGAGGAAGAGAATATAGCTCACTTGGTCATGTTTGCTACCAGTGGGGGACGCAGACATTTCATATTAGTGGGGCACAAAGATGAACTTGTGCTGCCCCTGAATTTTTTTTAGGAATAGCCTTTAGAAAATATAGATTTACGTTTAAAATATCTATCCATAACTTATACAAGAAGAAAGTATATTATAGAACTTGATGGTTGTCCATTGCAGATAGCAGTGATGGAATCGAATTCTACCAGAAAAGAAAATGACACTTCCTATTGTCCTTTGTCTTTTTTGCTTCTTGAACATTTAAGTGAAAACTGATACATCATGGGCAAACTGATTGCAGGCATTCATACTAATTAATGGAGGTTTTAACTGCAAATCTCAGAGTCAAACTCAAAACATATTTGACAAAGTTTGCTCTCATCAAAACTAAAACTAGAACTCGTGAGTACCTAAGCTTTTCTATCACACGAGTATAATTATTTTTCTTCATCATAAAACTCTTAACTTTTATTATTTGTCTATTTGATTTTTTTCACTGCCAATTCAATTAAAAAATCACCAGGTATGGAGTAGAAATCATCAGATGAAATCAAGATTTATGTTACTATTTACCTTCTTCCATTAGTTGCATCGGTAATTTCAGCTCTAGTGGGAACTCCAGACTTAAATTCTCAAAACTCAAATTCCAAAAAACAAAAAATCAAATAACATAATAATTTCTCAAATTTTTCAAATCCAAACTCCAAACACAAAAAACACATAAATTAACAAGCAATGGAAAAAGCAACAAATAGGAATGACAGCAGATTTCAGGGAAATGGCTAAAATGCATATGTGACTCAAGATTGAAAAATGAGAACTAACCAGCTATTTGGTTGGGACTTGGGACTAGACGACTTGGGAACTAACCGCCAGGTGTGCAGCCAGGCAATTAGGTGCAATGCAGGCACAGTGCAGGCAGTGGCGGATGTTCTGTTGCTTGTCGAATTGTCTTCTGGAAGTAAGGGAGGAGGAAATATTTGGGACCAGTCGACCAGAGCTTCTGGTCCGACGACTCTGGCCGGAGGAAGTGAGTGATAAGATACACACCAACAAATCTGCTAAATCAAAGGGATAATGCAAATCAATTATGTAATCCTTGTATGGTTGTAATATTCATAATTTCTATTTCCATTCTTAGGTGATAGAGATTCCATGTATATCTCTAAACTTCACTGTATAAATTCTTGTATCTATTCACATAATAAATATCAAGAAATTCTACATAATCCTTCATGGTATCAGAGCTGTCTATCAAAACGATAGAACTGATCCTAACCTAGCCATATTCCCCTCTCTTCTCCTTCCTCCTAGTATTCTGCTTTCATCAACTCACAATGAGTAATTCCCCTGACTCCACTACAAATTCCAGTCCAGAAAAAGAACCAGTCGTAGCCACTTCTACTGATATCAACACCTCTCTCTCAAACATGAATCTCATATCTCTAAATGCTTCTTCTCAAATTCCCTTCAAATTGGTGAAGGATGGCAACAACTACTCATCCTGGAAAGCACAGATGACCAACCTATTGTATGGTTACAGTCTCTTAGGCTACATAGACTGATCTCTTCCATGTCCTTCAAGTAGTGACTCTGGACATAGCTTCTGGTCTCGTCAAGATCGTCCAGTATTGCTGGCCATACAGGCCACAATCGAAAGCACAGTCAGTCCCATAATTAATAGTTGTAAAACTTCGTCAGATGCGTGGAAGAAGTTGGAGCCGAGTTATGCTAATCGATCCACAACTCGTATGTTATCTCTCATGTCCTCTCTCATGAAAACAAAGAAAGGGGGCAACACTGTGACTGATTACATGAAAAAAAATGAAGAATCTAATTGACGATTTAGCACTCATCGGTCACCCCTTGAACGCTGCTCAAATTTTGACTTACACCTTAAATGGTTTGGGTGACGAATTCAAAGAGTTGGCTGCAGCTGTGCGGATGCATGATATCCCCATGTCATTTGAAGATCTTTATGACAAACTTCTTGATGAAGAACTTGTGTCAAATCATGGTGTGACATCCAAAGAGCAGGAGACACAAATCACAGCCCAGTATAGTCAAATAAGAGGAAACTCCAGGGGGCGTGGCGGTGGTCGAGGAGGCAATCGAGGAGGGTTCAATCAATCCAATAACAGAGGAGGTTATAATCAATCTAATTACAACAGGCAGCCTAATAACTCCTCTCAGCAATATTGGAACAACAACCACAACAAGGGACGGTACCCCCCTAAAAACTCAAACCATTTCTCTACTCCATCAAATTACTCTGTCATTTTCTGTCAATTATGTGACCAACCAGGACACATAGCTAAATCTTGTCCAGCTCGATCACAACCATCTTATTCCTCCAGGCCCAATGCGAATGTTGCAGAAGGAAGTTCAAACTCCATAAATAACAAAAACTGGGTGCTCGACTCTGGTGCCACACACAACATCACCTCAAATTTGTAAAATCTGTCTGTCTACTCCGATTATGTTGGAAACGAGGACATTGTTGTAGGAAATGGTAACAAAATTCCTATCTCTCACACTGGATCTGCCATGATTTCTTCCCCTACTTCTACATTCAAACTTACTAATGTGTTATGCGCACCTCGTATGAAACGCAATCTTCTTTCTGTATCACAATTTTGCAAACATAATAATACTTCAATTGAATTTTTTCCCAATTGTTTTCTTGTGAAGGATCTGAGTACGGGGGCATCCTTGGCGCGCGGCCGGAGTAGGAACAATCTATATGAATGACCATCCTCAACCAAACCCATATCTGCAAACAAGCCATCCACTTTAGTTGCTTGCTCCTCACATGTCTGGCATCAAAGACTCGGCCATCCTTCACCATCAGTCCAACACAGAATTCTCACCAACCACAACATTCCAGTTTCATCTTTAAAGTTTGATTGTGATTCCTGCTATCGTGCAAAACGTCACAAATTACCTTTTAGTATTTCCTCTATTACATGTACTAAACCGCTTCAAGTAATTTATTCTGATGTTTGGAGACCCTCCCCCGTCAATTCATTCAATAATTTTAGATTTTATGTGATTTTTGTGGACTATATTACTAAATACACACGGCTGTTCCCCCTTAAAAACAAGTCAGACTTCTTTGAAACATTTCACAAATTTAAAGCTATCATAGAAAACTTCTTCACTTCAAAAATACAAACCATATACACGGATGGAGGGGGAGAATATAAATCCTTATCACATATACTTTCCAAACTTGGAATACAACACCTAACCTCTCCACCATATACACCCGAACATGTTAGCTCGGCCGAATGCAAGCACCGCCACATTGTAGAGACAGGTCTATCTCTTCTCTATAATGCTGTGATTCCCTTGCGTTTTTGGCCTTACGCCTTTCAATGTGCTACATATCTCATCAATTGAATGCCCACATCTATTCTAAAAAACGACACACCATATCACAAATTATTTGGCGATCAACCACAATAAACATCCCTTAAAGTGTTTGGATGCCTGTGCTATCCTTGGCTTAGGCCTTATGCCAAACACAAACTTGAGCCTGGATCACAACCGTGTGTATACCTTGGTTTTTCCACAGCACATCATGCTCATCTCTGCTTTGACATTAAGACCTGTCGACTATATACATCAAGGCATGTTGTCTTTTTGGAACATATATTCCCTTACAAAACAAACTCCTCCAACGACCTCTCCATCACATCTACAAATCGAGCTCACTACATGAACATCTTTACACCAAAAAATCCTTTAGTGAGGTGTGGGTGTGCGGTGCCAACCAGCAATGGTGGAGGTTCTAGGGTATCTGAGGATTCCTTCCTTTGAAGTTTGAATCCGGTTTGTGGGGAAAAAAGGGTCAAATTTTATTGTGTCTCAGCAGGCCTAGTGTGGGTCCGCCACTGTTTGCTACTAGTGACCATATTTCATATGATGATGCTGTGAGGAGTGACTAGTGGATAAAAGCAATGGATTTGGAGTTTGAAGAAATAGAGAAGAATGATGCTTAGGAATTAAATGACTTTCCTATTGGAGGAAAGAAGATAAGATTAAAATGGGTTCAGAAAACTAAACTAAATGAGAATGGAGAAGTTGATAAATAAAAGATACGAATAGTGGTGAAAGGGATACACTCAAAATAAGGGGCGGACTAAACTAAGATATTTGCACACGTGGCTCATCTAGATAAAATCTGTGTGCCAATTTACCATGCAAATTAATAAACATGGACAATTTATCAACCAAGTGTGAAGTCACCCTTCTTGCATGATAAATTAATTGAAGAGATTTTTGTAGAGCAACCTTGAGGTTATGTATAGCGACCCAGAATTTTTACGCAATTTATAATTATTTTAATATTTAGAAAATTGTGTCGCTACTATTTCACCCATTGTTTTGAAATTAACGCCGCGACGGATTCGTCTAGCCAAGTCAAGAAATATCGAATTTGTTCGATTTTAAATTAAAATCCGAATTTCTAAAATTATGTTATTTTAATTATTTATTTAAAGTATTATTTTCAAAATCATTTTCTTTGATTCCAAATTTATTAAAATATCTCAATTTTCCTTATTCAAATGTATTTTCAGTCCAAAAAACATCATCATTTTGTATAAAGAATATTACACCATTTTCTATTTCATATTACACCAAATTCTACACTATCTTATTCTATAATACCAAATCAATACATATATCTCTCTTATTCTCCATTCACAAGCAATACCATCATTATCATCATATAACACGGCAAGACACAAACCACCATTTCTTTATTTTATCATTCCAATTATGAGTATTCCATTCAATGATTCCTCTTCACATTATTATGTTCTCCATATTGATCACTTTCCATCTCATTCCCAATTTCATAATTCATTCTCAACCAATGTATGCACCTCTTTACATTATACAAGCATCATCATTATCATCACCAAATTTCACTTTCATTTTTCCATCATCAGATTCCACAATACAATATATATAAAACATCATCATCACCTCATTCCAACTCACCATCACCAGTTCCTCTATAATTCATTATCAATTCCACTACAAATTGTCTCTTCATTCCTACTCCATTTAAACCACCAGTCTACTGCATAAACTCCAATTCAACTTCTGCTATCATCATCCCTACCAATCAATCACGAAACCACCCAATTCAATACATAACTGACTGCCCAGGTTAAACTCCAAACCTACATTGCCTCTGTCATTTCCAAAGCTTCAACCTTCAAAACCAAATTTATTTGAATCACCAAGATCAATCAACAAACCACCACAATTTCAATCCCCTATATCATCATCAAGCCAAACCAACCTGTATGATCACTTTCACCTTCACTGCCGGAACCATTCGAGCAACCCCACTGCCTCATCACGATTTCCAACCACCAAGCCACTGAATCACCACAAGCTGCAACCACCAGCCTGCTTTTCCAATTCGCCATCCTCAAATCCGCCATAGCCGAATCTCCAAACCAGTCTCTGATTCATCATCATCATCACCAAACAGCAACCTCGTTATTTGTTTCGGAAGCCACAACTTCGATCTCGATTTCCAGCTTTGATTTAACCATCAATCTCGCACCCAATCAGCTCAGAACTTAGCTGCTATCTCCATGCCACTCACGCACCCACTGCAGCATCACCACCACCAGCTCCAAACTGCCACCACGCCACAGTCTGCCCAATCAAGGCAACCACCACCAACTGCAGCCAATCTACAGCTAATTTCCACCAGAATCATCACCTTGACGCCCAACTACCTCAAGCCACTACAACCAATTCAGACCACCACCTCGCCATTTATCATCATCAATGTCAAAACCACCGATCGCACACTGCCCTTCAGTTGGACACCCAACCGAATCCCAAACCTAGTCCCAAATCAATCATCCAAAATAAAAACCCAAACCAAGAAATAGATGAAGCCCAGTTACTCACCTTGACTGCCGCCATCTTAACCAGATTTTGGTCGGAAGAACTGCGAACCCTAGCTTCCGTTTCACCCTAAAATCGCCCCCAAATCAGCCCATAAACTATCCTATTTTGCACCCTCTCCACTCCTCGTAACCAGCGCCGGCGAAATCACCGGCAGAACACCTCGCTCGTGGCCTGGCGTCGCTGCGTCTCCTCCATCGCCGTCGCCATCCTCTGTCTCTTCTCTCGATCAGAAATGAAGAGAGAAATGATATTGTTAATATTAATATTTTGATTTCGAGAATTTGCAATTTGGTCCCTGAAGTTTTAAAGTTATTTCAAATCAGTCCCTATGTTTTAAAAATGTTTTATTTCAGTCCTTTCAGCTTTTAAACTTATCAACTTCAACCCTTTAACTTTAAACTCTTTTATTTCAGTACCTGCTGATTTATTTTTAACCCCAAGTTTTAAAAGTATTCATTTTAGTCCCTCAACTATCAAAAGTATTCATTTTAATCCCTCAACTTTCAAAGTATCTATTTTAGTCCCTGAACTTTCAAAAGTATTCATTTTAGTCCCTCAACTTTCAAAACATCAATTTTAGTCTTCAAATTATAATTTATCATTTTGAACTATATATTCGATAGACTAAAGTGACTTATTGGCTAAGACGAAGCGTACGGAGAATTCAAAGAAATTGAAGTCATTCCCGCTCAACTTTGCACTCGTCGGATTTGAGGTAGACTCGCACTTATTAATTGATTTAAATTATGATTTCATATGAATGTCATGTGACTTGTGAAAGTCAATTTTCAAGAAAATTAAGTATGTTTTATGAAAGGTAAATATACCTTATGTTTTTATGAAAAGTAAGTATACCCTATGTTTTTACGATAATGTTTTATATATTTTGGATCATTGCTACACATAAGAATTCTTGCCACCTAAGTTCGGTAAAATTCTTGTGTCTCCATAAGTTTATGAGGATTTACCACCTAAGTTCGGTAAAATTCCTGTCTTTCCATATGTTTATGAGGATTTACCACCTAAGTTCGGTAAAATTCCTGTCGCATATGTTTATGAGGATTTCGATCCTATCTTATGTTATGATGGAAATGATCCCTATGAATTTCATGAATTATGTTTTGGTATACTTACTGTTATTATGATCTTACTGTTATTATGATTTTACTGCATAAGAATTCTTGCCACCTAAGTTCGGTAAAGTTCTTGTGTCTCCCTATGTTTATGAGGATTTCGATCCTATCTTATGTTATGCTTTCAAAAGAAATTATGCTTGGCATAATTAAAATGTTTTTATAAGTATATGGTTTTCAAAGAGCTGTTTTCAAAGAGCTATTTTCAAAGAGCCTATGATTTGCAAAATATGTCCCGTGCTGTAATGCACAATATGAGTTTTATCAAGAGCCGTTTTATAAAGAAGCTCTATCAATGCCCGTTTTATAAAGAGCCGGGATTTATGTGTTTAATCATCTTATAAATTAAATTAATTTGCGATGAGTCTACTGAGTATTTCCCCCATGAAATACTCACCCTACTTTTTAACAGTTTTGCAGATTTCGGAGACGGTGGCGAGCGATGAATGATGGTGGCAATAATCGTTAAACGGTTGAAAGTTTGACGTTAATGATTTCCGTATTTTTCCAAACAATCGAATAATTTAGAGAAGTTCATTTATTTGAGAAATTATGACATTGTTAATTTCTTTACAAAATTAATGGTTCGATTTACTATTTCAAATGGTTTCATAAATGTTTCAATTTTATCGGTCATTAAAGTTTATTTAATGTTGCCAAAAATGAATTTCAATTATTTCTTCCGCAAAAATATTATTCGAAAAATTTAGACAGAAAATGACGTAGTGAATCGGGTATACGGAACTCGGGGCGCTACATTATGAATGAAAAGATGATGAGGAAAATGTATACGAACTTAAAAAGGCTTTATATGGATTTAAGTGATAACTGTATTTTATACACTTATTTATGTTTCATGAGTAGGATTTTATTTGTTCGTTTTAGAATATTAGATACTCATTTGTATATCAGAAAACAACCCAATATTGAGAAAATGATGCAAATGAAGTAAATACTAAAGAATTGGATGATTATTGGAGCTAAATTGTGGACATAAAGAAATGCAAGGAGTCGGTTATGGAGAACAAGGAAGAAAAGAGAAGAAATCAGAAGATTCATGGGTTAAATTACTCCAATCAAAAGATAAAGTACCGGAAGTGCAAATAAAAGATGAGGATCGACTTAAATAAATTCAAAAGATAAAATTGCATGTCAGATAGTGAATTGCGCGGCCATGACGTTCATACTTACACGGCCGCATGAAGACATGAGAAATCAACAGAAACTGAAATCACAAAACTGCACAGCCGCGTGAATTTCCACTACGTGGCCGAGCGCCTATCCGAATCGTCCGGAAGATGGACTTTTTGAGTAGAGTTCTACATATATTTTCATCCCTTTGACCAAGGTTTCGACTAAACCTATAAATACCTGATGTCATGCGTATTTTTGGGGTTCCCAACTTGTTATTTCATGCCAAAACGCTGTTCGATTGTCGAGGGATCCATGCAAAGTCAAAAGCGACATTGAAGATACAAAAACAAGAAGAAGAATGGGATGATATTTTTCATTATTCTTGAAATTTATTCTCATTCATGTATCTAGACTAGACGTTTAGTGATGAGAATCATAGCGGGTTGGCTGGGCAAATTAATTATCTAAGCTAAAAAAATTTTCAAGTGCATGTTCGAAGAGCTTGGGTCAATTATGAGCTATTTTGGAATAGGATTCAAGGTTAGACAAAGTTATTAATCCAAAAGAGGAGTCAAGAATCAATTTTGGATTGAATCAAGTTTTGGATAGAATCAAGTTATGGGTTCAATTAAAGTTTTGATGTAGATAAAGTCCGAATTTAAGGTTCACTATTTCAAGAATAATTGTAGTCCTTTTTGTCTAGTTTCTAACTTGTTTTGAATCCCCTCAATTGGATAACGGGATCAAAAGTTATGACCAAAATACTAAAAATAGCGCGTGCAGAATTTTGGATGCCTGCTCGATCGCGCCCGAGTCAGAGGCAATGATTTTTTGCGATCTCCTCACGACCTCGAGGATTTTCCCCAAGCGATCGCGTGGCTGTTCAACAGACATAATTTTTTGGTCACCAACCATTGGAAGTCCAAGGCGCGAATTTTCTTTTAAAATCTAGCCTTTTTATTTCTTTTCTTTTGGTACTATAAATAGATTCATTTGAAACCCTAGAACATTAACTTTAATGTTCATGGAAATGGTCTTGGAGAGACTCCTTTGGATGAGGTAAAAACCCTTCTCTTTTATCTTGTAATCTTTGGAAGATAATCAACTACATTTTGAGTATTTTATTCTTGTGTTGTTGTTTATTTCCACAAAATCTTGAAACTTGTTTTATTCTCTCCATTGGATTAGGGTTTACTTCCATAAAATTTTGGTTATGGTGAGCTTGGGTCAAGATTCATCAATTTCTTACAATTTTAGATTTCTTGGGTTTGATACAAAATTGTTGTGAAAATTTCTGGTACAAACACCAAAGGGGTTTGCATCATTTAGTGTTGGAATTATGATGAAGCTTTAATTTCTTGATTCTACATTTTGACTGTTTCTTTAATTTATATAATTCAAGGTTTGAGTAATCGTGGTTTTATTATTATGCAAGTTTTTGGCCAACTTTTGTATAAATGTTGTGGTGTTTTCTTATATCCAGAGAGTAGGAATTCGTTATACATGTTTAAATTACCACAAAGATCGATAGGAGATAGAGAAATACTGCCTATGCTTTTGTTATCCTTAAGAGTGTTCAGAAAACTAAATACTTTTCTAATGTTTGTATTCGTCAAGAGATAGAGTCGGGTGGCATTTAGAAATAGGCTTTATGCATCCTTGAGAGAGAACTTAAATGACATAAGGAACACGAATTTTCAAAACCCCATGAATCGTAGTTAAATAATTAAGTCAAAATATGGATGATGGAATTAAAGTGGATTCTCAATTCTAACACGCTTTTTTTCATTTATTTTATAAAAATTAACTCTTTACCATTTTCATAGTTTAATTCTTAGTTTAGTTTCATTTACAACTTTCTCAATTGATTTTTTTTTTTTGTTCTGATTAAGGGTTTTAATCAAGAAAATAATTTACTCAATCCTCATGAATATGATATCCGAAGTCAAAAAGTTCACTTTATTACGTGTACAATTCGTACACTTGTTGTTAGCAACATTAAGCAAGCTTCACGAGCTTGGTATATTCGTATAGATTCTTATTCCACAGTTAAAAAAATGTTGCATCCCAAAATTAGGTAATTACCATGAAATGTCCCTGTCATTACTCTTCCTTGCGTAAATCATTTATAACATTTCAAAGATGGAATTCAAAATCTTTATTTAAACATTTTCTTGTAGAATTGGTCATTCCTTTGTACAAAACATCTCCATTGTTTGCCTTCATTTCTCAAATTATCCATACCGTTTCAATTTTCGCATTTGGACCCTTAGATTGATATTTATTTGCACAAAATTCATTACCATCTATTTTCTACATTGTAAAATGACTATTTCACCCTGTTTTTAAATAAACATACCCATATTAAAATGAATATAAAATAATAAGTATATTTTTATTTAAAAATAATGTAAAATAATTATTTTACAATGGAGAAAATAGATGAAAATGACTTTTTGTACAAAAAAAATGTTGATATGAGTCTCTAAATGACAAATTTGAAATGATATGGACGATACAAATGGTGATGTTTTGCGCATGGAAATGACCAAATCTGCAAGAAAATATTGAAATAAGGATGCAAATCCCAGGTTTGAAATGTTAGGGACGATTTACGTAAAGAAGACAAATGACAGGTACTTCTTGTGCTAATTACCCAATTTTAGGGTGCAACGTTTTTTTTTTTTTTTTTTTATAGTATTTAACGGCGTTGGACGGAAGGATGATTTTTGCAAAGAAATGTTATCTTGAGGGTGTAAATGCCAAAATAAATTGAAAGGTTATAGATTTTTATAAGACACACAAATGTTAGGGACGTTTTATACTGTTTACCCTGAAATCTAAATTAATTGACTAATTTACCCTTAGAAAGTACAAAAATCCAAAGTCCACGGTGAAACTCAATCTTTCAAAGAAGACGACATATTGAAGAAATTACTACCATCCAAAAAGTGAAACCCTTCCCCTATTCTCATCGAACTAGTTGTCAGATATTGGGAGGGGACATATTGAAGAACTCTAGGTGTATTAAAATTTTTGGTGTAGGTAAGTTGTATAGCACATTTTGGTTGTTTTTCTACATTATAACCTTTCTATCTATTATCGTTTATTTACATCTGCTTATCCCTCTCCTCAACGTCCCTCATTAGAAGCAGTCATCAGCATGGATGGATCTAGCATGCGGTGAAGTCGGTTGGCCGCTCGTGCTGGATTCGACGGAATTTTCAGATGTATCATTTCATTATATATACATGAGCTATAGTTTTTGAAGGCAGACCAACATGATAGAATTCTTTAGAAGAAGTAGCCAACCTTCCTGCCTATATCACATTCCCGCCTATATATATGTGATGGTTGTATATATTATATATGTATGAGAGCTGAGAGAATTAAGTGAGAGATTGTATGTGTATTGGTGAATGGGGATAGAGAGTGTAGTGAGTCCGGTGACTGGTGAGTGAGCCGTGTGTTTATCTTTTTGGTGAAGAGAGAATTTTATTTGAGGGATAAAATATTTAGATAGTGGTCTTGTGTGAGTTGTCCAAAAATTGTAAAGTCAATTTTCTAAATAAAATTCTAGTCTGTTTGGGGTTTAAAACTCAATAGTTTCTTAAGCTAGTTTTTACCTTTTTGCATATTTTTTTTGTTTGATTTGATTAATTACAACATTAAATTCTGGGTGTGTGTATCTATCTAGTCCTAACTTTGTGTTTTTACCATATTAAGGATTGTTCTTTACTAGATCCTCCAAAATATGAATATTTTTACAGTTTTTAGGAAGTAAATATTGTGGATTATTTGTATTTCTTGAAAAGGAAAAAAAAAAAAAAAAAGGAGGCACTATTTCAGTTTAATTAATATTAATTAAAAATTCCACCTAAAAGATTAGTTCCTAAGTTTTTTATTGGACTATGTTTTCATATTACATGACAATTACATTTTATAACATTTATATGTTGTTCGTAGAATTTTTTAATTAAATAATATTTCATTATTGGGCATTATTGGGCGTTGCAGGTCATCAGTCAACGGTCAAAGAGTACTCTAGCTCAACTAATATCCTGGATTACTCCCTGCTCATTAGATGTTAAAAGAAGGGCTATTTTGCGAAATGAAGCTATGACCAGTTAAAACAATCTATCTGTTTATACTCTATATTTTCGTTAGAGATCATATTTCATGAAAAAATATTATATTTTTTGTCAAGTATTATAATGTTTGGCATACACTTAAAGATGTTAGTTCATCTAAGAAGTAGTAGCAAGCTTGATGGACTCACTTTTATGATGTTTTCAGACTTGGTCTGGTCATCAATCCAGCCGATTTTTTGGCAGGGTTGCAGGTTTTCGAGTCGACTTGGCAGGGCTGGGCCGGGTTTGAAAACAGTAAGAGATTATGATCTACGTTTTTATTTGGTTATGTTGATATGGAAATCCTTGGCCAATGTAAATTAATAAAGTCGAAAATACCTTCGACGTTTATTGACAGTAGCAAAATAAATAATATGATCAATAAATGAAGTTGATACATTTCCATATCTCGTAATTGATCGGATCATATTGATGAAGGGATTATAGTTTCACGATAAATGAACAAGTTTCGTATTTTCATACCCACGTGACATTACCTGTCACATGTATTGCCCTGACACATTGCTAGATGTCAATTAGGGACAACCAATGTGAATTAATTAATATATGAGAATTAATGATTAATTGAAAAGAGAGTTTTAATTAATCTTATTTTGATTAGATCGAAACAATAATTCATGTCATTCGACATCGTGGTCGAGAACCTAGAGGATCACACACAATGGGAGAAATAGAATAATGTAATCAGAATTAATTAATTAATTAACGAGTGCTCGACATTTTTAGAATTAATTAATTATATTGTTTATTAATAGGTTCGAATTAATTAATTGAATTGATTAACTAATCTCCCGTGTTTAATTAATTGGATTAATTAAACCACATGGACCGAGTCGCGTTTAAGTTATGGGCCAATTCCACTTTGACTTATATTAATGAACAACCGGGATTTGAAAAAAGTTAACCCTAATTTATAATTCTCTTGCTAGCTCAAGAAGAGAGAAATCCTAACATCTCATTCTTGTTCTCTGATGTGAATCACCTTTTGAGGCTGGACAAATTGGACAGCTGTAGTGTGCAAGTAGACGGGAGAAAGAATCAAGATTCTCTAAGTAGTCTGCAAGAATATCAAGAGGTAATGTTCTTTATCATGATTTCTATCTAAACATAAAGAAGATCCTTGTTTGGGAATTGAAAATGTTTTATATTTCGCTGTGCATGATTAAGTAAATTCCCAATAGGAATCGCGTTGAACTAGTGTAATGAAGATCGAAGAACATCTGAAAATTTCCAAAGCAAAAATAAAGGTTGTAGCGCACCGCCCAGGAGTTGAAATAATCAAAGCAAAAATAATAAAAAAACTCAAGCAACCCTAAAAATCATAACCAAGCGATCATTTGGTAGAATGATGGTCGATCACTTGGGCATCATGGATTCACTTTAGGTTCTAAAAAATTTCTTTCCATGATCATTTGTGTTTTGAGCCAAGTGATCGCTTGGTTTAACATTAAACTTCTTCATCCCCAACTTGAACATTGGCTCAACTATCGGCGTGAACCACTTGTATCACTTGTATTAACCTTGAATCTTCATCTCCAACATGATCCTTGGCTCGACTCTCAATTTGAGTCACTTGTATGAGTCTTGGATCTTCTTCCATCATGTCATGCTTGAATGTTCGAGCTTTGAATATGCACTTGAGCTCTTGCTTGGCTTGAATAATGAGTCTTCATGTCAAGCCTCCTGCGATTCTTATCATATCCTAACATCATGAAAATATGAACCAATTCTTGTTGATCAATATTTCTAACTCATTCAATAATATATCTCGAGTAGAATTAAATATATCCTCTCATGTGACATTATTATATCTCTATGAAAGATGCAAACAAGAAAGTCTTCGTTAAAAAATTGTATAACGCATATGGGAATCATTTAAGTCATATTAGTATATCTCTATCCTCTATCGAACATCAAAATAAATGTTATAATATGCTATCTATCTTTATTATGTTTCTCCATAACAAAAAAATTAATAGATAATCAAATTAGTGATCAAGTATTTGAATGCATTAAATTCTATAATAGTCATACAAGAATTAACACATATTAGATGTAAAAATAGTGAATGTTACAATTATATAGAATTTGCACTCACCAAACCCCCAAGTATTGTAAGAAAAATAACCAAACTTTATCACATCTACCAATTTCTACTTCTTTATACAACTCACAAAGAACCCAAGAAAAACCAAGATATTAGACTATATTTTTCTCACAACACTCTCTAGTTAATGTGCTACACCAAAAGAGATCAACACGTATTTATAGAGAATATATGCAGCGCACTTCTCCTAAAATTCACGTTAAAACAGTTTCAATTCGGACTGGGATATTTCTTTCCCTATTTACTTGCTCTACTTGCAATAATAGTTGCCTCTGATCGTTCTACTAGGAAACAAAATCTAACAATCTGTAGATGAAAGTAATAATTCCAACCAATACTGATAATTACCACAAATCTCATTCCACTAGGACACTTGTAGATTTTAATAACTAACTTCAATTAGATTTCATAGGTAATCCACTAGGAGACGCAATTATTTCGTAGATATTTCGTAGAAGCAGTTGAATTACCAACGAACGATTTCTCAAATCCAATTACAATTTAAGTCCTTCAACTTTTGGCAATTTGAGGCAATAACCTAACAATCTCTACCTTGCCGAAAACGAGACAAAATTCAATCATCTCTTTTGTTCACAATACTTGGAAAAGTGTAAGCTTTTGACACACTTGACGGTCCTAATTCTCAAACCAGAGAATTAACATACTCCACCATATGAGTATAACAAGCACTTAAAATTATCAACGAACTCCTAGCTTTTCATCGACTCGTGTCGAAATAAACTTTGCTGAAAAATTATGGTGCAACCCATATGTTTGGCTTTCCTTGGGAACTCATCAACCATCAACATCAATTTCACAACACCTTAAATTAATGTCAAACCAATGCCAGTGTGCAAACACATATACCCTCCAACAAGAACACATCATCTATCATGGAAACTAGCTTCATGCCATAAGGAAGTCTCATCTTACTAAAGTACATCATCACTGCCCTCTACCAGGAGAGTCGCATTGTCCGCCTTTGAGCAGTTAGACAGTTATGCTCTACATTTTGGACAATTTCTTCTCACATGACTAGATTCTCCATAGTTCCAACACATTACCTTCTTCTTCATGGTGTTACCACACTTCCACTTTTCAGTAACAAACAAAGCGTTTCCAGATGAACTATCGCTTCAACCTAATCAACTTACTTGTAATTTTTGAAAAATCCACCATTTCCTTCTCGCACATCAAAATCAACTTGATGTGCTCAAATGTGAATGGAAGAGACCAGATGAGTCCCAATGTTTTATCCTCGTCAAATTTAACTCCAATAGATTTCAGTTCAGAAACAATCCCATTGAGAACACTATGATGGTCTGAGATTTTCATACTTGCATTCATTCCCAATGAATGAAACGGTTCCTTCAGATACAATTGACTTAACAAGCTCTTCATCTGATACAATCCTTTTAGTTTTACTTTTTTCCATAATTCCTTCATAGCAGATATCCCATAAATATTTGTAAGAACATTTT
Source organism: Ligustrum vulgare (assembly GCA_963555705.1). NCBI lineage: Eukaryota > Viridiplantae > Streptophyta > Magnoliopsida > Lamiales > Oleaceae > Ligustrum > Ligustrum vulgare. The sequence goes on along the minus strand of OY743169.1, from coordinate 51,090,567 downwards.
TTACCAAACAAAGTTGTAACATACCCACAGCCTTCAAATCCCAATCTTCATCACTCATGCAAGATTCAATTTCTTTGTCTGAACTCGGGGTTTGTTATTCCTTTAAAGCTTTGTGTAGTCCCGACTGAATCAATATATCATTGACTTCCACTTTCCAAAAGTCAAAATCAATTCTCCCATCAAATTTCTCCACGTTATATATTGATAGACATATTTTCTTTTTCTAAAAAAAATCTTCGAGCCACCTGATACTCTGTTAATTAGACGTCAATTTTCTCGACAACGGCGTCACTGTTAGAAATTACATACAAATTCCCTCTCTAACTAACCCCATAGGAATTTTTGATGTTCAAGAAATAATTGAGGCAACAAGAAAATAAAACAATAACGCAAAATTTACAGACCACCAAAGGTTTTCACAATATAATAAATTATTACAATTATATAGAATTTACACTCACCAAACCCCCAAGTATTGTAAGAAAAATAACCAAGATTTACCGCATCTACCAATTTTTACTTCTTCGTACAACCCACAAAGAACCCAAGAAAATCAAGATGTTAGACTTCATTTTTCTCACAATGCTCTCTAGTCATTGTGCTACAACAAAAGAGATCAACACGTATTTATAGAGAATATATGTAGTGCACTTCTCCTAAAATTCACGTCACTAACATATTCAATTCGGACTGGGAGATTTCTTTCCCCGTTTAACTACTCTATTACAATAATAGTTGCCTCTGATTGTTCTACTAGGAAACAAGATCCGACAATGTGTAGATGAAAGTAATAATTCCAACCAATACTAATAATTACCACAAATCCCATTCCACTAGGACACTTGTAGATTGTAATAATTAACTTCAATTAGATTTCATAGGTAATCCACTAGGACACGCAATTATTTCCTAGAAGCAATTGAATTACCAATGAACGATTTCTCAAATCCAAGTACAATTTAAGTCCTTCAACTTTTGGCAATATGAGGCAAAAACCCAACATCCTAGCATTACAAAATTAAAAGAAATTGTATTAAAATGATAGAACAAAGCCTGAATCTTAAGTTGATGAAGAAAAAAAGGAGAAATCTTGAAGTCGTTGAACTTTTCAACGATTTCTTGATTATCTCCAGCTTCACCTTCTTCTTCTTTGCCCAAATATTAAGTTTTAGTCTTCAAAAGGTTGAATTTGTTAAAAGTTTTTTTCTTTAAAAACATATTTTTTTATGTTTTCTAGGTAAAATGTGTAGTTGAAAAATAGAGAGAGAAAATATGTTTGGTTAAAAAGTGATTTGAAGAATTATGTAGAAAAATACATGTTTAAAAATATGTTTGCCAAACGGAGGCTAAAATCTTGAAACTTGTCTCTTGATTTTTGCAAATGATGTGTTGTCTCTCTTTAATTGCAATAATATGATTATAATGTGGTATTAGATGTTTTTAGAGGCTTATGAGATCAAAAATCACGTTCATATCGAGTTCCAGATTTTGGATCAAAAAAAGGAAAGTTTCCCCATCTTGCCAAAATTGACCCATCCGTATTATTGTCAAATCTTTCTCGTCTAATTTTCAATTGAGGCTAGGACTGCAAGCAAAAATCGTAAAATTGGAAAATCGAATCGATATCGCATTTTAGAAACCGTCGCATTGGTGCACGTGGACCTGTCAACGAAATAATTTTGAACCGAACCAAACTAAACCGGTCAAGAATTGATTGCTTTAGGTTTGAAATTTTTAGTTACAATTTGAAATCAAATCGGATCGGCGAAAAAATATATAAAAACAAAAAAGAAAAAAAAAGAAAATTTTCGAAAATACGACTAATATGTCAAATTCAATAGTTATATGGGTATTTTGTTAATTTCTATTAAATTTGTTATCCAACTAGACAATTACCATATTTTAAGATTTAAATAAATTCAATAATCTCCATCTAAATATTCGATAAATGGTTTGAGTTCGTAGCATTAAACAATGATAAGCTTATGTAATTATTATATTGATTATATACTCTCTATCTAATCAATAAACATTTTTTGTTGTGGTAGGTTATACTCTCTATCTAATTAATAAACATTTTTTCTAAATATAATGATCACGGGGTCTATTAGGCACCATGTTATTTGTTTAGCCTTATAAACTTGTAAAGTTGTCGTAATTTTTATTTGCAACATCTTAGTTTAAAAGACCGAAAAAATAACAGTATTGTAATTTTACCGTGATTTCGTTTTGATTAGTTAGTATTTTAATTTATAGTAGATTTATTTAGTTTGTTTAGATTTATTGTCAATAAAGTATATGAATATATCGAAATAAATAAACTAGTGGCATAAAAGTATATACGCAAAATACATATATATATATATATATGATGAAATAGGTTGTTTAAAATCGGATCAAACCGTTAGGTTTAGGTTTGAGTTTTTTCTCAAATTGTTCTCAAACCGTTTTAAATGATTTGATTTAGGTTTGAGTTTTCCTCAAATCGATTTAAACAGTTTTCTTTTAAAATTTGTCAAAAACCGGTAAAACTAGACCACTTACACCCCTAATTAAAGTGATTCAAAATGTGTTGAGAAACTAACTCAAAAGGGCTCCAATTATTATAGAATATCAATTTTCTAATTCTTATGTTTACTATGTAGAAAAGGAACCTCAATATACGACTGAGAAATTGAGAATCATGATCCGAATAATCTATTGGATTTGTTCTCTTTGGTTCTCGGACATTTGAATTCACTTTTCTTCATTTTTTGGCCAATCTCTTTTCTTGGCCAAAATCACTCTAAGCTTGATTATAACCTAAAACAATCGATATATAAGTAGATTAAGTAGTAATTCATTCAAATAAATGCTTAAATATTCACTTTTAATTGAACAAACAGGTGTAAAATTTTTGAGTAATGCAATTCTATCACACTCAGTGTCACACTGTGTGTCATCCCCCTCACATGAGGGGTGGGGTAGCTCATTATGATAGCGGCCCCACACATTCCTTGTGAGGGGGTGGCACCTTGTGTGTCAAAATCTGGATGGTAAAATAGCATTTTTCAAAAATTTTACCTGTTATCTAACAAATAAATAGAAAAAATTGAAATATTAATCAATAAACATGTGTAAGGGCATTTAACTTTTTAACTTGCATTTATAGAGTTAAACGAAATCCTAATAAAAATGAAATCTTAATTTTGTAAACTATCTCTTAAAATGTTCAGAATCGAAAAATGCTTCCAATTGTACTCACTCACATAATTCTAAAACTCGAGCTAAAGTTTCATAGATCTTTCTTGTTTTTACTCTTTTCCAATTGGTCTATTATTTTCTTTTCTAACTGCTCTGCATCAGCCTGTAATGGATGTAAGGTACTTCCTGAGGTTTGTAGTGAATTGTAGCATCATACCACTTCCTAAGGCTTGTTGAACAATATTTCTAACTCATTCAATAATATATCTGGAGTAGAATTAAATATATCCTCTCATGTGACATTATTATATCTCTATGAAAGATGCTGTGACGACCCGAATTCTCGACCATTCGAGTGCCACTAAAAGTGACTCATATCATATTATCGAGACTTAAATAGTAATGTAAAATTATTCAAAAGAATAATTAGAATCCCATAATTTTATTTGTGAATAAAAATAGAACATAATTTTCTTACATAAAGTTCAACATAATTATCTCATCAATCTTAACCACTTTTGCCACTTCCATGTTGACCGCCTCGAACCTTCAATTATCTGAAAATGGTAAATATCGTGGAGTAAGATTTATAAAATCCCAGTAAGTATACCAAGCATAAATTTTCTTTTGAAAGCATATGGATCATTTTCATCATAACATAGGATAGGATCGAAATACTCATAAACATAGGGAGACACAAGAATTTTACCGAACTTAAATGGCAAGAATTCTTATGTGTAGCGCTACTAAACTCCGGTCCCCTTAGCATAATCATAAACATATCATATGGAACCCATAACAATCTTGTGAGATTGATTTCATAGCAATGATCCAAACATTTTCATAAAAACATAAGATATACTTACTTGTCATAAAAACATACTTACTTTTCATAAAAACATAAGGTGTATTTACCTTTCATAAAAACATACTTACTTTTCATAAAAACATAAGATATACTTACTTGTCATAAAAACATACTTACTTTTCATAAAAACATAAGGTGTATTTACCTTTCATAAAAACATACTTACTTTTCATAAAAACATAAGATATACTTACTTGTCATAAAAACATAAGGTATATTTACCTTTCATAAAAACATACTTACTTTTCATAAAAACATAAGATATACTTACTTGTCATAAAAACATACTTACTTTTCATAAAAACATAAGGTGTATTTACCTTTCATAAAAACATACTTACTTTTCATAAAAACATAAGATATACTTACTTGTCATAAAAACATACTTACTTTTCATAAAAACATAAGGTGTATTTACCTTTCATAAAAACATACTTACTTTTCATAAAAACATAAGATATACTTACTTGTCATAAAAACATAAGGTATATTTACCTTTCATAAAAACATACTTACTTTTCATAAAAACATAAGATATACTTACCTTTTAAAAGATTAAAATGAAGTGTAGTAGTAAATGGACCAAAACTTTCTTGACCACCTTGAATTTCTCTTACTTGTGGATTTTGTCAAGAGATTGGAAATAAGTGTATATGTGTAGAGTTGTGTGTAAAAGAGATGGATTTATATAGATGTGTAAAGTTGGCATAATGTAAACATCATCATTCAATTCTATTAATTTTAACACATCCTTTTCTTAAAGTAAAGCACCATTCATATGCTTTTCCATATTTATACAAATATTATGCTCTTCATGATTACATATAATGGAGTCTTATCAACCATTCATATACTTTTCCATATTTATACAAATATTATGCTCTTCATGATTACATATAATGGAGTCTTATCAACCATTCATATACTTTTCCATATTTATACAAATATTATGCTCTTCATGATTACATATAATGGAGTCTTATCAACCATTCATATACTTTTCCATATTTATACAAATATTATGCTCTTCATGATTACATATAATGGAGTCTTATCAACCATTCATATACTTTTCCATATTTATACAAATATTATGCTCTTCATGATTACATATAATGGAGTCTTATCAACCATTCATATACTTTTCCATATTTATACAAATATTATGCTCTTCATGATTACATATAATGGAGTCTTATCAACCATTCATATACTTTTCCATATTTATACAAATATTATGCTCTTCATGATTATATATAATGGAGTATATAAATCATTCATATACTTTTCCATTTTTTATACAAATATTATGCTCTTCATGATTACATATAATGGAGTCTTATCAATCATTCATATACTTTTCCATATTTATACAAATATTATGCTCTTCATGATTATATATAATGGAGTATATAAATCATTCATATACTTTTCCATATTTATACAAATATTATGCTCTTCATGATTATATATAATGGAGTATATAAATCATTCATATACTTTTCCATATTTATACAAATATTATGCTCTTCATGATTACATATAATGGAACCTCCCATGCTTGCATATATTTTCTTAATTTCAATAATAAAAATAATTTTTGTATAAATAAATATTGGGATAACATTGAATTAAGTACTTGGACTTAATATACTTTAAATCAAGAGAATGGAGATATTTTTTAGAAATTCGGAATTTAATTTAAAATCGAACGATCTTGATTATTTCTTGATTTGGCTATACGAATACGTCGCGGCGTTACTTAATAAAAATGGGTGAAATAGTAGCGACACGATTTTCTATTAAAATAATTATTAATCGCGTAAAAATTCTTGGTCGCTACAGATGCGAACAAGAAAGCATGCATTAAAAGATTGTAGAACATAAAGACTATATCCTATGTTTGGAATTACACACAATTTCTCTCTCTAATTAACCCCACGTGAATTTTTGTTGTTTACGAAATAATTGAGCCAACAAGAAAATAAAACAATGCAAAATTTATGGACCGTCAAAACTTTTCTCTATATAATAAATTGTTACAATTATATAGAATTTGCACTCACCAAGCCCCCGAAGTATTGTAATAAAAATAACCAAGCTTTATCACATCTACCAATTTCTACTTCTTTGTATTGTACAACCTACAAAGAACCCAAGAAAAATCAAGATGTTAGACTACATTTTCTCACAATACTTTCTAGTCAATGTGCTACAACAAAAGTGATCAAAACGTATTTATAGAGAATATATACAGTACACTTCTCCTAAAATTCACGTCACTGACATCTTTAATTCGGACTGAGATATTTCATTCCCTGTTTAACTGCTCTACTTGTAGTAATAGTTGCCTCGATTGTTCTAATAGGAAACAAAATTTGATAATCTGTAGATGAAAGTAATAATTCCAACCAATACTAATAATTACCACAAATCTCATTCGACTTGGACACTTGTAAATTGTAATAACTAACTTCAATTAGATTTCATAGGTAATCCAATAGGACACGCAATTGTTTCCTAGAAGCAGTTGAATTACAAATGAACGAATTCTTAAATCCAATTACAATTTAAGTCCTTCAACTTTTAGCAATTTGAGGCAATAACCTAACAATCTCCACCTTACCCGAAAACGAGCTAAAATTCAATCATCTTTTTTGTTCATAGTACTTGAAAACAGGTAAGCTTTTGACATACGTGACGGTCCCAATTCTTAAACCAGAGAATGAACATACTCCACGATATAAGTATAACAAGCACTCAGAATTATCAATGAACTCCGAGCTTCTCATCGACTCATGTCGAAATAAACCTTGTTGAAAAATTATAGTGACACCCCCCATGTTTGGCTTTTCTTGGGAGCTCATCAGTCATCGACATCAATTCCACAACACACTTTGCATTAACGCCAAACCAATGTCTGTGTGCAAACACATGTACCCGCCAGCACGAACATATTCTCTATCATGACAACTGGCTTCATGCCATAAGGAAGTCTCATCTTACTAAAATACATCATCACCACCCTCTACTAGTAGAGTCACATTGTCAACCTTCGAGCAGTTAGCCGAATCTGCTCCACCTTTTGGACAATTTCTTCTCACATGACTAGATTCTCCACAGTTCCAACACATTACCTTCTTCTTCTTCATGGAGTTACCACTCTTTACTTTTCAATAACAAGCAAAGTGTTTTTAGATAAACTGTCACTTCAACCTAATCAACTTACTTGTAATTCCTAAAAAATCGACCGTTTCCTTCTCGTACATCAAAATCAGATTGATCTGCTAAAAAATGGATGGAAGAGACTAGATGAGTACCAATGTTTTATCCTCCTCAATTTTAACTCCAATAGATTCCAGTTCAAAAACAATCCCGTTGAGAACACTAAGATGGTCTGAGATTTTCGTACCTGCATTCATTCTCAATGAATGAAACGGTTCCTTCAGATACAATTCATATAACAACCCTTTTAGTTTTTCCTGCAGTTCCATTATAGCAGATATCCCATAAATATTTACAAGAACATTTTTTTCCAAACAAAGTTGTAACATGTCAGTAGTCTTCAAATCCAAATCTTCCCAATTTTCATCACTCGTGCTGGATTTAGTTTCTTTGTCAGAGGTTAGTTTTTACTTCAAAGCTTTGTATAGTCTCATCTGAATCAATGTATCCTTGACTTCCATTTTCCAAAAGTCAAAATCGATTCTCCCGTCAAATTTCTCCATGTTGTACTTGATAGATGTATTTTCTTTTGCTCCAAAAAAATCTTCAAACCATCAGATACTCTGTTAATTAGACGTAGATTTCCCTGGAAATGGCGCCACTGTTGGAAATTAGACACAAATTCCCTATCTAATTAACCCCATAGGTATTTTTGATGTTCAACAAAATAATTGAGCCAACAAGAAAATAAAACAACAATCCAAAATTTACGGACCGCCAAAGCTTTTCACTATATAATAAATTGTTACAATTATATAGAATTTGTAATCACCAAACCCCCCAAGTATTGTAAGAAAAATAACCAAGTTTTATCACATCTACCAATTTCTACTTCTTTGTACAACCCACAAAGAACCCAAGAAAAATCAAGATGTTAGATTACATTTTTCTCACAATACTCTCTAGTCAATGTGCTATAATAAAAGAGATCAACATGTATTTATAGATAATATATACAGCGCACTTCTCCTAAAATTCACGCCATTGGCATATTCAATTCAGAATAGGAGATTTATTTCCCTGTTTAACTACTATACTTGCAATAATAGTTGCCTCTGATTGTTCTACTAGGAAACAAAATCTGACAATCCGTAGATGAAAGTAATAATTCCAACCAATACTAATAATTACCACAAATTCCATTCCACTAGGACACTTATAGATTGTAATAATTAACTTCAATCAGATATCATAGGTAATCCTAGGACACACAATTATTTCCTAACAGCAGTTGAATTACCAATGAATGAATTTTCAAATCCAATTACAATTTAAGTCTTTCAACTTTTGACAATTTGAGGCAATAACCTAACATCCTAGCATTTCAAAATTAAAAGAAATTGTAGTAAAATGATAGACCATAGCGTGAATCCTAAGTTGATGAAGAAAAAAATGAGAAATCGTGAAGTCCTTGAAATTTTCAACGATTTCTTGATTATCTCTAGCTTCACCTTCGTCTTCTTTGCCCAAAAATCAAGTTTTAATCTTCAAAAGATTATAACCTAAAACTGTTGGGAAAAAATATCAATTTTCCCACCCACAACTCTGATACCACTGCTGGGAAAAATCAACTTTCCCACCCACGTATCTCTGATACCAATTTTGGGACAATTAATCAATTTCCTAATTGTATCACACAGCGAAAACACAAATACATAATAACGAGAACAGTAGATAAAACAAGAATTTAACGTGGCTTAGTAGACCGCTGACAACCACAGGAGAAGAATACCTTTTATTGATAATGAAAAAAACTCACTCATATAATTTTCTCTCATTCTCACTTCTTCTCCCTACCCAAAACAAAACTAGAAGAACAACATACGCAGTACCTCCGCTTGTACCGTTTTCTTCTAATTCATCGCGACAACAATTTATCCCTTCGACAATGAATTCACCACAACAGTCAATTCTCAATTACTGCTCGTGTGCAATCCATCTCAAGAACACAAAATATAACACGCAATATGCACCATGCACCCCAACAGTCTCTTTGAACTCTCTGTCGTGTGCCACAATACCATTGTAGACGAATCACATTCTCTACCCATGTGTACTCCACCACAACACTCAACACAACTTTAAAAAAAAAAAATCATCACTCACCAACGCGCATGCCTTCAGGCACGCGCCTTCTTTTTCTTCTCTTCTTTCTCTTTTGCCGACAGCCTCACCCTTTTCTCTCAAAATCTGGCTGTACAGTTCTCTGTTCACGAATACAGCAACCATATAACATACAAAAGATGGGTCATGCCCTAATTGGGCCATCTTAATCACAAGAAACAAGCCCAACTTAATTCTATTATTTCCTTGCTATTGGTGATTCTTCAATGTGGAAATTACAGGGAACCCTGTAATTTAAATTTGGAATTCAAAAATAAGAGAAAACTGATATTTATTCAAAAATCAGGTAATAAAGATATTATAATATTTTATTCAATATAAAATACAACTATTTTCGAGTAACTACCGTCATTATCGCTTTTTAAATATAGAAACAAAATTCTCCAAATAATAATAAAAAAAAATCATATCCCTAAATATATGGTAACTATACATGTCTTCTTGTTCATATCACTTACGTATACCAATAACCGCCCATCACCGTGCTCATTTGTGCATCGTCTGAAACTTGTGAAAGGCGAGGAGAGTCTTTTGATTACCCAACCGCCATTAAGCCATGAAGAGGAAGAGCGATAATGTCAGGGAAGAAGAGCTCCGAAAGGAAAAGGATGAGAGAAGAGAAGAGAAGAGAAAAGTAATACGAGTGGAACTGGAATTGTTGCAATTCCAAGTACTCGGAGAACACAAACACGAGAGGTGCGTTATCCAATTTTTTTGTGACCTAAGAATGCATAAAATTGTATTGTTCAAATGATATAGGATGAAGTATTTCAATGATTTAATTGTTGTGACGTAAATAATATAGGAAATTTTTTTCAAAAATTGGGGTTTCTCTGTATGCGACAGGGACGGTAATTGGGTCTGTGATTTTAGAAAGATCTGACAACATGTGACCTGGATTCATCACCTTTGTGACCTCGATGCAATTTTTTGGCGCTTTGTTATGTTGATGTGAAATGTAGCTTATTTCGTACATGTGACCTAATAACCCCAATATATGCAGATGGATTTGAAATTTGATAAGATTGCACACAATAATGTGACCTCATTTTCAGGCACAATGACCAACTTGAGAACCAGTAATGAATATCTACGCCATTATTTTTTTGCGATGTAAAATGTATAGGAAATTTGGGGGAAACATTGCATGTGTTCATCCACTTTCAATTCATGTGTCCTAGATGTATTTTTACTCTACGTTGTTGCTAATTGTTGTGATGCATTTGGAGACTGTGTAAGAGAAGTTTGAGAAATGTGAAATTCAGTTGGTTTTTAGATAACTAGGCCAGGTACATCTGTGACCTAGATTACATTGGACAATGCAGTGAACATATGACATGATGGTTTTCACTTCACATTTTCCTCCAAGGAGTTCACATTTATATGTTCTGAATATGAATGTGATCTCATAAGCCCATACTGTAACCTGATAGCTAAAACCTCTAATGTAATCAATTTTATATGGGAACAAGTACTATGTAATGTGATCTAACACTTTGAGGAAAAACATGTGAAATGTAAATGAAATTGGGGGAAAAAGTGCATGTGTTCATCGAAATTGAACTCTTGTGACCTAGATAGATTAATAGTGTTGAATGCTGTAAACATATAAATGCCGATTATGTGAGGTCACATCCAGGGTCATAAATCTTTTGTGACTTCCTTAGTTTCATTAGTTGCTAATGAGGTCACACTCAGGGTCATAACATTTCTGCATTTCATAGAGCTTGACCATATCTACATATTAAATGAATGTTGTCACTTCACATTTTAGACATGGAGGTCACATTCACATATATATCCAGACAAGTCACATTATGTGGTAAAGAGGTCACTTTGAACCTCAGGCATCCTAATTTTTCTTATCAGATCATATATGCTAATGAGGTCACATTCACATTGAAATTCTAAATGCATTTCACAGAAGTTTCCCATGTCTGCAGCTCAAATGACAGTTGTCACATTCATATATATATGCTAACAGTTACATGTACTAGTAAAGAGGTCACTTGACTCACTTCAACCTCAGACCTCCTAATCAGTGGAAAATGCTGTGAACATATTTTCAGATTCTGTGATTATTTGCACTTCACAATTTCCACCAGGGGATCACCTTGAATTTTTTTTTTTTTTTTTTGTGCCAAGTTACAATAGTTGATAATGAGGTCACATTCAGGGACATAACGTTTCTGCATTTCTTAGAGCTTGACCATATCTGAATATTAAATGAATGTTGTTACTTCACATTTTAGACATGGAGGTCACATGCATATATATATCCTGAAAGGTCACACTTTGTGGTAAAGAGGTCACTTTGAACCTCATACATCCTAAGTTTGTTATTAGATCACCGGATATAATCAGGTCACTGCTCACATGTTTTACTGTGACCTTAATTTTTCCTTTCCTTGATCTTTCAGGTGTACTGGAATTACTTGATCCCAGAAGCTGAATGGTTCCCAGGAAAAATTACGTCCAATTTCAACAAAAACGCGCTTACCATATTCAAATCGAAACTCACTGATGAGCAGAAGCATATTCTATCAAACACATGTTTCTCATACTAATGTGGACTGCCAGGAGATAATTTTGCAGCCTTAATTGTTACATTATTTTCTTCTGCGGATGATGAAACAACCTAATCCACAGGAGCTGTAGTTTCTAATTCGTGGGAGATATGTCCGGTTTGCTTTACCTGAATTCATTTTACTTACTGGACTGAGATATGCTGGAGTTGATAACTGGAGGGACCTGGTACAAACTGGAGGGACCTGGACATTTTACCATCAAATCTAAAGCATATGTACTTTGGCCATTTGACGTCAATAAAAAATGAAGACATTAGAGATGTGTTTCTGGAGGTCAACGGGGCACCTGATCATGACGTTGTGCGACTTGGATTGTTATATTTGCTGACGTCATATTTTTTCTCCACTTCTTACAGAAAAACAGTTGAGGATTTCTTCTTCGCACTAGTTGAAGACTTCGATGCGATGGAGACGTTCCCATGGGGGAAAGAACTTTTTGATATGACAATTACATCGCTGAAGGATGCCTTGGTGAAGCGAAATACTCACTACCGTTTGGGTGGTTTTCTACTAGCATTTCAAGTGTGGATTTATGAGACAATACCAACCATGAATGGTAGGATAACAACTAGGGTTCTGGCTATGTATCCTAGAATTCTAAATTGGCGAGCTGAGAAGATACATGTTTATTCCACACTGGATGAGAAGATTTTATCCGATTCCAATGTAAGTCAATTAACTTTCATATCAAATGATTTTCACATGAGGCATTTTCTAATTGGTCACAGTAATGTTATAAATTGTAGTCTCAGTTCTAAATCTCAAAAATAACTTCTCACTTCATGCATTTTTGTAGGTTGAAGTTTGTGACCTTGATCCTAGCCATATGGAGCAATCACAAAGGTACATGATTGGGGTCACATACGTGAAACCACAGAAACCAAGAGAGTCTGAAGCTGGATATTCTCATAAAAATGTCTCAAAATCCAGTACGAAACCTCTTCTGATTATTGATGGTAGATTGGGCCATGCAAGTGATATTAGCGATGACGATGATGATTTTGTGGACCCTCCTCCATCAAGGCACAAACATAGTGATCAGTTTGATGACATGACATACCAGGAGAGGATAACATTAGATGAATCAGACTTCCTGCATTCGACGAAACCTGACTCATTCCGACAATGGATAAGGATGAGACAGAGCAAGAAGAGGCTCCTGCAACCAACGCTGTATATTTTTATTAATCCACTATCCAAAACAAATAATTGCACCTATAGTCAATGTAATTTTTTACATTTTGTGGTGATGCAGGACTTTGAAAGGTGGAAGAATGAGGTGAAGGAGCAAATGGCAGAGGTGAAACTGCAGAATAGTATGCTTCATGAGGAGGTGAATGATCTGAAATCACAAGTACTCATACTGATGTCTGACAGGACACAGCAACTTCATGCAGTTATGAGGTCACAAGATGTGATTAAGAATGAGCTAACCGAATTGAGGGCTGAATTCATATTCATGTCCGACGCAGTATCTGCGATGATATCAAGTGCATTTGAATCTTTCCAAAACAAATCCAAGGACAAGTCGCAGCCTGGTGAAGATCATGTTCCAGTTGAGGTACAATTTTAGTGCGGTAATGTGTTTTCCATTCTGTGAGGTGCGAATTTATATGATGTCATTAACACCTTAAAATTAAATCATTTTATAGGAACCGCAGTCACGCCAACATGCTGATGTGAAGGGAAAGGGAAAGCTTTACCTAGATGATGATGTCCCAAACCCTGTTTTATTTCAAAGCCCTTCTTTCGGTTTAGGCATGGGTTCCACAAAGTCTATGGCACATATTACTACACCTGGGGATATGGCAACACATGGAGATTCGCATAAGAGTCTAGACAAAATTGTTTCCGCCATTGTGCAGGAAGCTGAAGAAATCAAACAACGGGTATTGAAACAAGACTTATTATTTCTATGTTCACATTCCACAATATCTTAGTAAATGTGTTAAAATCATTGCACTCGCAGCAATTCTATATAAATGAGGTACTGAGGCCACATATAGAATGATTTTATCAAACACGTAACTGTACTGAATACATGATGTAGTATTGTTCCAGGTCACATACTCACTTTCCATTTAATTTCATTTTTTGCAGTCCATGACACCAGGACTACCAGTGAAGAGAGCTACAAGACTACCTCGTTCGTTGAGGTCGCCTTTTGTAGCTGGTGAAGAGAAGCACATCAAACCACGTGAAAATATTCTAGTCTTTGATAAGTATGATAGGCATGGAGATGAGGCTGACATAAAGACATTCAAAAGCTAGTTTCACAGGGGGTACAAGCCAAATAACAAGTAAAAATTGCAATTTGATGCACAGTTTTAAACTTTTCAATATTTATATATATCATTTTGACCACGCATCATATTTTATGGACAGGAAAAAATTCAGCGACGAAGATGATTTGATTAAACCCTCGTTTGAAATTGGACCTATCCCAGTTGGCTCAAAAACATGATGGCATGGCCTCATCAACCCCAACTCTTCACTATGTAGCACGGTTAGATCATATTATATATGCACATAATCTTTTAATCTGAACACGTCACATTGTAGGTCTACAGATTCAATGTTGTATATGCATTACAAGTAAATCACATTAATTTTTCAATATTGCAGCATATTGATGCCTGCTTACATTTCATAAGGCATCTAGCAAAGTATGGTACTAATAAACGCGAAAGGTTCACGACAACGGACTCATCATTTCAAGGATTAATGAAACCCTTGTATATACAATTCATGAAAGACCCGTCTGTGATATCTTCCACTACCTACTTTAAAGAGGTCATGACTGGTGGATGTATGGAATTGAATTCCCCATGGATTAATGTAGATTATGTCCTTATTCCAATCTTGCCAACTAATAAGGGACATTGGATGCTTGTGTTGCTTAACATAAAAAATCACAAGATGACAATCTTCAACTCTTGCTCCAGGACATACAGAAGCAACATGATCCTTAAGGGGGGTTCAACCCTTCTATGAGCTTATCCCAGAATTGATGAAAGAAATTGGTATTTGAAGCAAAGCATCCAAACTGCCTAATAAAGATCAGCCAGGTCTTAGATTGGATATGGTAGAGGGCATTCCTCAGCAGAAAAATGGGTACATACGTGACATTCGTTAACTTAGGCAAGTTTATTTCATTTGTTACCTTTTTAATGTATGTCTACTTGTTTGATGTTCCCATGCATGACTGAGGGATATTCGTGATTGAATATGCACTCTATCTATTACACCGGAACATGAAGGCATTGCCCATGGATTTTTGATGTGATCCAGGACCCTCGACAATCGGAGTCATAGCAGGCTTGAAGGAAAAATTTAAATATTCAAGCCAAAACAAGATTTCAGCAGGTTCGACGAGCTTTGAAGACCAAACCGTGTCGAAAAGAACCAAAAATTATGCAGAAGAGCTTTCACGGCCGTAACCAACATACGTCACGGCCGTAACCTCCCCTCGGGTGAAAACGTAAGATTCCAGGATTTTTATATTTACGGTCGTAAGTATAAGTGTCACGGCCGTAACCTTAAACAGAAAGTAATTTACGGCCGTAAATGAGTTCAACACAGCCGTAAATCTAATTTTCCGGATTCTTGAGGATTTTGGTTATTTTTCCATTTTTTAATTATTTGTTTGCCTATTTTAGAATTTTAGTCTAATTAGAATTCTATTTTGAGTAAATTACCTACTAGGTTTTTTTTGCTTATTTATACGCTTTTTCCATTCATTGTAATGGAGACTTTGATGATTGAATAAAAAGAGATTGAATGTTTTTCAATTGTTTAATGTGTGAATTCACATTACAAACTCAAACTTATCAAGATTGATTATCTTGTGGCGTTCATCCAGAACTTATCAAATATTCGCGAGAGTATTTGTGGCGTTAAAAATCAGAGACTTATCAAGGAGATTGGGCAAATCCTTGTGGCGTTTCGAAAGTCGTGGTTCTTTATTCCGCATCGTCGAGCCATCGCTTCGTGAATATCGAGTCATGATTCATCCGTCCAACCACAACCTGAGTTCGGAACTTTTCGGCGTTTCTTTCGCGCTTCGAATCTCATCATCTGGTATCAGAGCTGGACTCTGAATTCAGGTTTTTCTATCCAGTTTGATTTTAATGTTTATCATCGAGTCCCATAAAAATTATCCATATCTTGTTGAGTGTTTTGTTTTCAGTTTTTTTTGCGTTCTTCTTGTTCTTGAGTTTGTTGGGTCTTTAATCTAGAAAATCATTCCAAAAAAATTTCAAAGTGTTTGTTTTGCTTAATTCTTATCCGAATTAAGTTCCGTTTGTTTTGTCGTATTCGTTGTCGAATTTTCGGATTTATAAAAAAAAAAATTATTTTTTTATTTTATTCAGAAAATTCATCCAAATTTCAAAAAAAAAAAAAAAAAAAAGAGAGAGTCCATTCAAGAACCACTTTCTTGAATTTCTTAATCCTTTATTTTCATTATTCTTTTCTGTGTCCTTCCACAAAAAAATTCACAATGTCCAATTCCCATGAAAACGTCAAAGATCGTATGTGGAGATTTTTGAATGAAGCTTTAATGAGGTTGGATAAACTAGATGAAAGGGAAAAGAAATTGAAAAATGAGCGATCTCAATCGGATTCTAGATCTAGGAGGGAATATAGGCGTGATCCTAAACCTAGGGATGGAATCGGGGTTAAGAGAGGAGCCAAGATTGATCAAAAAGCAATTTTGAAAATTCAAAAAGAAATTTATGAAGAAAGATTGAGGTGTGAATGGGAGGTAGAAAGAAAATATTTGGCTAAATTGCGAAAGAAGGAGGAGAAACGAAAGGCGGTGATTAAATGGCTAGAGGAGAGTGAAATACATGTTATAGTTGAGCCTCGGGATATGAATGTTGAAAAGAAGGAGGGAGGCTTGAAACATGAATTAGAAGTAGTTGAAGAGACCCCGAATTTTGTGGTGGTGATGAAAAGGTGGAGTTAGGTGATCAAACTCCAAAATTTGATGAAGAATTAGAAGTTGGGGTAGAAGTTCAAATTTTGAGCTTTGAATTGGAAGATCCACATTTTGGTAGTGATGGGGTAGTACATGAACATGGTGATTCAAATGTGGAGGTCGGAGATGTGGTTGAGTTTGAAGATAAAAAAATTGAACAAGAAATTGCAAAGGAGGAAAGAGGCGAAGAGAAGAGCCTCGTGGTTCAAGAAGTGGAGTTGGTAGTGGCTTGTCATGAATACAAGGATCCATACCTTGTACCTCATGAAGCTAACATGTCCCTCCCCATTTTGTTTAAATCCTTTTTGCAGATTAATTATGTCTGGAAGCTTCAACCACACCGCAAATGGCAAAGGAAGTTCAAGCTCCATCTCTTCCATGTTTTCCAATCAAAGGATTCCAATTTATTGAACTCATGGCATGGAAGTAGAAATTTTCCGTTTGATCCAGGAGGTAAAGTGAAATAACAGGAACAAAGCTATGATTCGGGACGAATCATCCTAAAGAAAGAGGGTATGATGTGATCCAGGACCCTCGACAATCGGAGTCATAGCAGGCTTGACGGGAAAATTTAAATATTCAAGCCAAAATAAGATTTCAGCAGGTTCGACGAGCTTTGAAGATCAAACTGTGTCGATAAGAACCAAAAATTATGCAGAAGAGCTTTCACGACCGTAACCAACATACGTCACGGCCGTAACCTCCCCTCGGGTGAAAACGTAAGATTCCAGGATTTTTATATTTACGGCCGTTAGTATAAGTGTCACGGCCGTAACCTTAAACAGAAATTAATTTACGGCCGTAAATGAGTTCAACACAGCCGTAAATCTAATTTTCCGGATTCTCGAGGATTTTGGTTATTTTTCCATTTTTTAATTATTTGTTTGCCTATTTTAGAATTTTAGTCTAATTAGAATTATATTTTGAGTAAATTACCGACTAGGTTTATTTTGCTTATTTATACGCTTTTTCCATTCATTGTAATGCAGACTTTGATGATTGAATAAAAAGAGATTAAATGTTTTTCAATTGTTTAATGTGTGGATTCACATTACAAACCCAAACTTATCAAGATTGATTATCTTATGGCGTTCATCCAGAACTTATCAAATATTCGCGAGAGTATTTGTGGCGTTAAAAATCAGAGACTTATCAAGGAGATTGGGCAAATCCTTGTGGCTTTCGAAAGTCGTGGTTCTTTATTCCGCATCGTTGAGCCATCGCGTCATGAATATCGGGTCATGATTCATCCGTCCAACCACAACCTGAGTTCGGAACTTTTCGGCGTTTCTTCCGCGCTTCGAATCTCATCAATTTTGATGCCAAAGCTGCACGTCTATATATTGCTGCTGACCTGTACAAGCATCGTCAAATTAGGAGAAACACAAATCGTACAACACCTCCCAATGTTGACAGCATTGTAATAGAAGACGACTGAAATGTAGTTATAGTATAATCTCCCTGACTTTAGTAGTTGTTTAGTGAAATATAGTTATCCAGGTTATATTTTCTTCTTGTCACAGACATGCAGTTGGTTGTAAACAATGATTTCATATTTTTAATATCAATTTCAAATATGGCCATTGACTATGTCTTTGTTTTTCATGTTTCTTTCCAAGTCATGCAATATATCATTCATGTACAGCAATTGGGGTTTATCCAGATTAGGTCATCACACAGCTTAGTATCCAGGTCACATGTGCACTAACTTAGGTCACATTCAGAAATACCACAAACTTATTACCATTTCAATTCTCTGTTTGTTTTTTACGTTTCGCTCCAAGTCACGCAATGTATCATTCCTATACACCAATTGGGGTTTATACAGATTAGGTCACATTCGAAAATGTTTAGGTTACACAGCTTCTTATCCAGGTCACGTGTGCACTAACTTAGGTCACATTCAGAAATACTACAAACTCATTACCATTTCAATTCTCTGTTTGTTTTTCATGTTTCGCTCCAAGTCACGCAATGTATCATTCCTGTACAGCAATTGGGTTTTATCCAGATTAGGTCACATTCGAAAATGTTTAGGTCACGCATCCGAATACCCAGGTCACATGTGCACTAACTTAGGTCACATTCTGTAATACCACAAACTCGTTAACAATTCAATTCTCACAATCGTTTACATAGCACTATCATATTCAAGTCACACATATATTTATTTCAAATGCCAATATAATTATCACTAGTCACCATACATTTATTATTTGTATTAGCTAATGTACTACTAGGTCACATCTGCAAATCAAGAAGGTAACAAATGTAGATCACAAAGGTATTACTAGTCATCACTAAGTAAATTTAGAATCACATTTTTTCCCATGCTGTGATTATATATTGACTAGTCTCACGAGGTCACACACAAATAACACCATCAACACAGATATATGTAAACGTATTATTAGGATAACACCTGCCTTCATTTCTGATCCTATTCTACTTTTTTCCTATGCTTGCCAGTCTAAGCATGTCAGTTGTCAGCTGTTAAATTCAATTGGACTTTTAAATAACTAGGTAACATTCGAGATTAGACAAGTTAACATCACATCACACCAGATCACATTACACTTGCTGAAAATAAGTATTCCTTCTTTATCCACATTCATATAGAGATCGCATCTTCAAGACATGTCACACGTTATCATTATTTCAATCTGACAATAGCACATTCACTCTGCATTGAACTAACTTCAATATGGACAGAGGTAACAATTCTCAGACAATAATTCCACATTAGACAAATTCCCATACATTTCATTACTTATAAAAATTTCCAAACTTATTGAACATGAGGTACCCAACTGACTACATCATAACCAAATCATTTTTCACCAAAAGCAAATGCAAATAAATTTTTAATTTATTTTCCTTCCAGCACTATTTTGACTAATTGGAAACAAACTTGTGCAAAACCGGCGGTTGTCGCCCCTTCCACCACAACACCCGCATTTCATCTTCAGTTTTCCTTCAGTGGATGATCTTTTCCTCTTCTCTGATGGTCTCCCTGAACTCCTCTTTTGATTTGGAGGTAATACAACAAGTTCTGTTACTTCGTTCGGAAATTTCCATTCATTAGGATTGCCAAGTGGAAAAACACTGTCCTGATAGGTAGACTTATAAGCATTGCATGTGTAATAGTAAGAACAATATTCATATGGATCCCTCTTCGTGAAAGCTGTGATAGCTAGAGCATGTGGACATGGCATCTGGTCAACTTGAATCATTCTACAAGTATATTTACGCTTCTTTATATCGACAACAAATGATATGCTTTCATGTTGAACCGAATATGTTGCATGATTCGATGGAGACACCTGTACCGAATTCCAACAAATCATAATTATAATGGTATATTAACACAACATACGTTAAATTAAGGACACAAAATATATGATTACCCTTAGGCTCCGTAGTTCCTTGCTACTTTCTCTCAACAACTTCTCGTACTTGCTCGAAAGCTTTGTGAAAGTACCATTCGCGTTGTCTCTATTCTTGCAGAACCAGTTTTGTACCATTTGTCTTAATGACTCTAGAAACGAAACAATGGGAAAGTTTTTCGATGACTTTGTTACAAGATTAACTGATTCTACTATGTTTGAGGTCATCGTAGAATATCTATTGTCGGGCATGTGGAATCTTGACCACTTTTCATATCCAAATTCACTCTGAAATTAATAGTCAGACAACAATTAAATTAGATTAAGCTTTATATTGACATGACAACATATCAAAAAATGGAGTAGTTTAGTGTACTTACCAAATAACTCCTAATACCTTTGTCAATAGCGTCTAACTGTAGCATTTGGTACTCGAACTCTAATAATGTGTATGCTCGAACAACATAATTATATGGTTCTGTTATATTGTGACCTGATTTCCCATAGTACTTCTTCAGGTTTTGCAATAAGTGATACGAACATATACCATTACTTATTCTAGGGTACACTTTTTCTATACCCTTTCTGATGCTATCGTGACGATCTGATACAAAACATAACCCTTCTCTAGTGCCATATGCCTTCTTCAACTGCTCAAAAAACCATTTCTAAGATTTGTCATTCTCACTATCCCCAATACCAAATGCAAGTATAAAAATCCTATTATTTGCATCTTGTGTACATGTTGTAAACAGAGTGTCACCGTATTGTCCATTCAAATAAGTTCCATCAACTACAATAATAGGCCTACAATGTTTCCATCCACGAATTGATGCACCGAGGGCAATGAAACAATATTTTAACCTATTTTTCATATCTATATCAATTCCTATGACTGAGCCAGGGTTAGTTTGTTCAAGCATATGCAAAAAACCCGGTACATGTTGAAATGATTCTGAAGAATCTCCCCGGATCAATCTCAAAGTCCTCTCCCTTGATCTCCAAGCTTTAACATAATTAATTGAAACACCATAAGTGTGCAACATGTCATTGCATATGTCATTAGGGGTATATGTTGTGCGATTGGAGTTGAAATTGTATTTAATACACGAGGACACAACTACAGTTGATACTTGCCTATGTGACCCTAATATAATGTTGGAACCACATGTATGACCATCATGAATGTATCTAATCTTGAATAGGTCTGTTTTCCCCAATCTGGAGGACCTACAAACCCAATTACATGTATCATTTGAGCACCTCACAACATATTCCTTTTTGTCCGACATGACAACTAAGAATTCGAACATTTGTTGTATCACATAGAATTTCATGCTCAATTTCAGCACTTCTTTGTTCTTGAAAACTCTATTCTCCTCAACATCTCTTGCATCTGGATTTGCTACAGTACTGTCCACATTCTCTTCTGATATTTGCAGTGGCTCATCAGTTAAATGACATTTGTCTGATGCACTTCCATAGATTGAATAATGTTCTTCATTTCCACCCTCAGTTACTTCAACTGGCTCCATGAAGGTAAAACTGCCTGATTGCTGCGTCCTTTCCAGTAATGTGACCTCAACTGTCAAAGCATATTTCGATGGATCCTTATTCATATTCTTCAGTGATAGATAAGACGTCAAACTTGTATTATTTTTTATTCTTATTGGGTGTATGTCCCGACTCAATTCATAAGTCATTGAAACTGCGACTTTGTTTCGATCCAGCCCAAACTCCACCATCACCGTGTCCACAAGGTTCGAATAGTCGCAGTCTTCATCAATCATTAACAGTGCAGACTGTGATCCAGACGTCACACAGACATGTATGTATCCCATATCTGCATATGATTGTTAATGGCGTTAGTACGGGAATAACTATGTTTAACAATATTTGGGTCTACCAAGGATGAATCTCTCAGTGTATTACATCTACTGTAGGCTATAGTAACAGGACTTAATTGAGATCAATGTTGGATTAATTATCATCAAATTCATCTATCACAACACGCAATTTTAATTTGTCTAATTGTACGTAACCTCAACCGATGTCAAAACTTTTTACGTGCACACAGTCTGAAATTTGTTCACGCTCATTTTGATTAACAAAATCATATTGTACAACATTCAATACATATTTTAATTTTACACCTCGATCAATTCGAAATATAATGTAACGTCACATGAATATAAAAAATGTGACTTCCTATCATGTCGTGGCCAGATCAATCAGCATATACAAAATGTGACCTCACGTCAATGAATATAAAATGTACTGCGAAGGATTACCTCAATACGATGTAGCGTTCTCGATGTAGCGTCAGTAACGTTGATGAATTTTCTTCCACGACAGTTCCCCTCGTAATGATTGTTTACCCTTTGTGACCTCGTATCTACAATCTTCTCAGTCACTGCACATCACGCCACCGGCCATGATTATTATTCTGTAAATATCGATTATGAAGAAGGTGTCCTCGCCAAATCGTTTTTTGTTTGTGGTATGTAGCGGATCATTATGGAAAGGATGATTCATAACTGATTCCGTGATTTTTGGGACGCATCTTTCCATGATTTTCAGTTACTACACACACACACACACACACACACACACACACACCTGATTTTAGTATGAATTTGAGTTATACCGTATTTTTGATATGTGTATTTATAACGACCTGATAAACATATTTTTCCCTTCTTCAATTTGTCTTTCACTTCTATCTTCTCACGGTACACACGTAACACTATTAATTAATTGGGCTTTTAATCACCAATTAATTAAATTTTTGGCCCATATATTATTCTTGAGTAAAAAATCCAACAAAAATAGTCAATATATAAGAAGATTAAGTAGCAATCCATTCAAATAAATGCCTAAGCCTCTGTTTGGAAAAAGTAAAAAAAAAAAACAAGTTTTTAAACATTACAATTTCCCAAATCATTTTTTAATCACATATATTTTCTCTATCCACTTTTCAATCACACATCTTACCTAGAAAACATAAAAAAACATATTTTTAAACACCAAAATTTTAACAAATAGAGGCTAAATATTCACTTTTAATTGCACAAATAGGTGTAAAAATTTTGAGTAATGCTACTTACCACACGCGGTGCCATACTGGGTGTTATCCCCTTCACATGAGGGGTGAGGTCGCTCATTATGACAGCGGCCCTACACATTCCATGTGAGAAGGTGACACCTAGTGTGTTAAAATCTAGGTAGTAAAGTAGCATTATTCAAAACTTTGACCCGTCATCTACCAAATAAATAGAAAAACTTGAAATATTAATCAATAAACTTGTGTAAGGACATTCAACTCTTTAACATGTATTTATAGAGTTAAACTAAATCCTAATCAAAATGAAATCCTAGTTTCATAAACTATCTCTTAAAATGTTCAGAATTGAAAAATGCTTCCAATTGTACTCACTCACATAATTCTAAAACTCGAGCTAAAGTTTCATAGATCTTTCTTGTTTTTACTCTTTTCCAATTGGTCTATTATTTTCTTTTCTAAATGCTCTGCATCAGCCTATAATGGATGTAAGGTACTTCCTAAGGTTTGTAGTGAATTGTAGCATCATACCATTTCTTCAATAGATCAAAACCTTAAGCTAACATCACCAGAAAACCTCATCAATGAGGATATATGTAGTAAAATGAACCTTAATTTTACGGTAACGTCTTGAAAACCTCTTCAATGGGATTTATATAGTACATTTTTAAAAATTTAAAATTGTAATAGGACTATATGTAGTGTGTGATTGATATATAAAAGTAATGTGAATATTTAATGTTTTAATGAATGGGTTTAATAATAATAATAATAATGTTGGAATGTAATATGGATGAATATTGAATTAAAGCTTTAAAATTTTAGTAAGTTTAGAGTGAAATCGATGTATAAGAATGGTTTAAATAATGGTTTACATACATGTATAAGCAGTTTAACGAAAAAATTGACATATAGTATGTGTGACACAATCTTCTTATTTTACTCATCACGTCAAATTTATCATCAACATCCATAATTCCGACCCCTCATTTTGTTGTCAAAATCCTTGTACAATTAGAATTTCTCAAGACTCGACCCATTCTTTTACCCGTTTCTTCTACAAGCAGAATCAAAATTATTTTTACTTTTTTTTTTTTGCTGCTAAGAATGGCCCTTCTATTTACTCTTCTTCAACAAAAACAGAACTTATACTGACTCAATTTAATTCATTGGCAAACAATTTATTATTCATTTTATTTCTCCAATATGGTTCAACTGGGTTCCACATTGCTCAGAATTTCGTGTCCCAATTTTGTGATTATCACGGATAACATACAATAATAATCAAGAAAACGCAATAAGAATAAAGAACACCAAATCTTGGTGACCCAGTTCGGTACCAATCGCACCTACATCTAGGGGGCTCCGGACCGAGTCCGTTCCACTAGCCAAATCCAATGAGAGTTCTTTACAAAATTCCCGCACACAAAACTGTGAGTTAATTCCTTCTCAAGGAATTACCAAATCACACCCCAATTCTCTACAATATCACCACACCAAATACTATACAATAGCATTTCCAATTAGCCTATACAATGACTCAATTATGCTATAAAATATTTTACTACATGGTGCAAGAACTCAAAGAGAGAAAACCAGGTGGATTTCATAAGAGAGGAGAGGGAGAGGGCTAATCCATTCCATTATGTCAAATGAACCCAAGCAAAGAATATATTAATTTCCAACTTAATCCTAACCATAGGATCTTGATCAATGGTCGACCATAAAAGCATAATAATAATAATTGCACCTTTAAGTCCTCCAACTTTAAGATGGTTACTAATTAGGCCCTCCAAGTATGAAACCGTTGAATTTGGGGATCACATCCAATAATCTTCACCTTGATCTCAAAATTCTCATCTCTTACTCTCATGTTTGCTATAGGTCAAGTGGGTGGGCTCGATCATCACCATCATCGCTCGATACCTGCAAATTAAAATAAATGAAATTAGTCACAACTCAACATAAAATCCAATAAAATTGGACTTCACCTCTTTTTACCAATGTTCAAGAGTACAATAATGAAACCACAAACTTCAGATTTGCGCACTCCTTGTTCCTTTTGAAGGAACAAGAACCCAACCCTTCTCAACAATGACTAACACTGTGCCAAACACTATACAGTAGTACTACCAATTTAGCCTACACTATGGCCCAGATTATACTACAAGTGATTATATATGGCTGGAAGAATCGCTAAAACAAAGAGGGAAATATGATAAAAAAAAACGTGCGCGTTGTGTCTAAAATGAATTCTTGAATTTTACCATGTCATGACTCTAGTACCATATCTGAGGGAATGTGATAAAAAAACATTTATTCAGGCTTTACAATACCATGTGACACCTCAAGTAAAATGCAACATATAATCTCTATGTATAGTGCAACCGTGAAAATCTGGATTTTTCCATAAATGTATATCATGCTAACAGCCAAACCAATAAAACTAGAATGTTTAAAGAAGACCATTAAATACCAAAGATCATTTAATGAATCATATGATGTCAATAAACCTAGACTCAATCATAGGTAATAAAACTATATGCAAAAAACGTGTGATATGCATCTCACATAACCATCACACAAGATGAAACACATAGGAGGAAAATCACCGTCTAATTACCTATATCCCCAGCATAACATACATATATAAATCCTCACACTATCATATTATGTATAGCACACACACATAAGAATCATTACAATATTCCCTGAGATCAAATATACACATTTCAATACTTTCCATTTACAATTGTCAACGATGAATCAATCAAGAGCAATATCATCAATCTATAATAACACGAACAAACGAATCAAATCACATATACCACAACTAGGTAACATATAAGCCATACCAGAACCTTTCAAGATAAAGCACACGTACACGGGTTTTTATTATCACAAAAAAAAAAAAAAAAAAAAACCAAGAGGTTGAAACAATAAAGACAAACTTTTATAAAAAAACGTAATTCTACGTCAAGTTATTTAAGTTGTCGCGACCAACTAAACTACCAACAAAAGTTTTCATATAACATTCACCTCAATCTATGTGTGTACACCTTTATCTAGTCTAGTAATCTAACAAATGTCATTCCTAATGGTATCTCCTTTTGATTCAAAACAAGAGAACACATCTCTATCCATTGCTTCATCCACTCTAACGATTATTCATTCTCATTGAGTCCTCTATCAATTGTTTATCCTCATAGAATTTCATCACTTTATCACACTAGTCAACCCAATAATAGGTTATAAAGGGTGTATCCATATCACTCTATCACCACTCTCTTTTAATCTTCAGGACGTTGAATATTGGAGTCTTCACCTTACACTAAGTACCCCAGGCCTGGGTATAGTATTATCACTATAACCAACTCCATCTGCAACTGATAAGTAGCACTACCTTGTTATTTTTCTCTCAATTGCTAAAAAACCGATGTTCTGAACATGACATGTCAGCCTCAATAACCATAATCACACAACACATTAACCGTGACCACACTACTCCATGATCTAACCACCTTTTTGGTTTCTACATGATAACCTATAATCAGCAATCCTCTGGAGGACATCCTAGAAACATATATCTAGCAATAGGTTAAGCATTTCCCTCCATTTCCAAATGGTGAAAATATAAGCACAGCCAAAAGTCTACAACATAAAATGATCAACACATTTATCATGCAATCTATCATGAGTAGTATCACAAACCTGAAGAAAAAGTAACACTACGTTGCTTACCAAGCACACGACGATCACATAAATGCAAATCCAACATATAGTCATTTCCAAGCTTGCCTTTATGAAACTTACCACACACACAATGACGACATAAATGTATATAAGACATACAGTCTACATATAACCCGCATTTATCACATCAAGGTACATAAGACCCATGGTCTCCTACAACAGCACCTATATCACCAAGAAGCTTCTTATCATTCATTCGTGCACCCGTAATGTGCAACTCATACAAGACATTTGTGTTGGTAAACGAAATAGAGGAATCAACGCATTTAATCACATAAACAGTTGTAAAATATACACCATATCTTGTAACTCCCTTACACGTTACAAGAACACCCTTAGTAATTTTCATGAGCTCATGTTCAATTTTACCAGTCAGCCTCATCTCTTCTAATTGACCCATATATCAAATTCATATTCGTCTCATGAATATATCTAACTCCACTAAAAAATCAGCACACAACCCCCATCAAATTTAACAGAAATATCACTCATCCCAATACTCTTGCATGCAATATCATTACACAACACAACGTGATCAAAGTCATGTTCATGCAAATTGTTGAAAAAATCAATATGGGATGCAACATGAAAATATGCGCCAAATCAAATAGTCATTCATGCATATGAAATTTCACAATTAAATTTATATCACAGGAGTCAACAGGATTTAATAACACATAATCCTCAGAGGGTCCAAATTAGAACAATATATCACATACTCCTCATCTCTCTATCTATCTATTCATGCTTCTTTTTATAACAATCTTATAAAGTGACTAAAACAACAACAAATAAGTCAAGAACTCTCTCCCAAATCTCACTACTATTTCAAGTCAAGATTTACCATAATCTCACTACATTTCAAGTCAAGATTAATACCATTGGATATTCAAAGAGACACTTATTTCATATTTGATTAAGCATTAGACTCGTTCATATGGCTTAGTAACTTATTTAAATAGAAACTTGTATCTAGTCTATCCGATCAATAGAAATAACGTACCAATTAGAAACACTAACCTCGTCACTCCATTTAGTGACCTATTTAAATGAAAACTTGTATTTAATCTAGTTATCAACTACCATTGATCATACCAACTAGAAACATTAACCTCGTCACTCTATCTAATCTAATCAAACAATTAACAGGTCCATTAAGCAGCAATAACAGATCAATATCGAACACAGCTCAGGAAAATAAGTTGCCACTAGTAAGGTGACTATTTTTGAAAAAATAATTAACCTAAACAGGTTGCTACTAGCAAGGTAAAGCAAATAAATAAATAAATAAATAAAAATTAAAAATTAAAAAATTAAGGTTTAGGAATATCACTAAGCGAACAATGCGTGTTCGTATTTATGCATTTAGAATCTTGCAAAACTAACTTCAGAAATGGACTCAGCAGGTCGAAAAAGTGAAACTGTCCAATAAGTGTTCACCGGACCATCACCGTCCGCCACTGTAATTTCTGCCAAAATTTTAAGAAAACGGTGGAAGATTCTCCTTGTCCTCGCGATCTCAGAACCAGTGGAAGAAATTTGATCAGAGTTGTCGTTTGGCCGGAATTGAATTTTGAAGTTCCAGTCAAAATTACTTTCCCGACCAAATCGCTGGCTGCCACCAACGAAATTCTGCCATCTACCAGTCAAGTCTTCAGCGCCATGGTGCACTTCCTATGGTGGTATTCACATGTCTTTTAATTCCGGACCTCAACCCAAAAAAATCACTGCCCTTGCCTTTTCCCGTTTGGAATGCAATCGGCGGTGCAACTCTTCTTTCGGTCAAGAATTCTTCTCTAATTTCTTACAACGACCAGCCAACTACTGCCTTTTTAATTGTAATTTCAAAGTTTTCCTCCAAAAGCACACAAAGTTTTCCAGTCATTACTTGATTTTGCCACTTGAATTTTCCACCACCTGGATTGCCATTGATCATCGCCACATGAGTTGCTTGAATTGAAGCCAAAAATCAAGAAAATTATCCACTTGTCTGTAGCCTTCTTCTATCCGGCTAGTAGTTGCTTCTTGGTTCTTGAGTCTTCACTTCACGACCAGTAGACTTCTTGATTTCTGGTTCAGTTCGTAATTTTTGGTTTGGCCATAAACTTTCCCCTTTTGGCAAGATTTTTATTTTTTGCAATTACTTCCACTTTCCAACAGTGGAACTGTTGGAAAGTGTTGAACCCCTTTTTTCAAATCCAGTCGGTTCTTTAACTTTCTTGATTTTCACGAATTTTTTGTAATTCACTCTAATCACAAAAAGATCTAACAAGCCCTTGATCCTCACACAAGGCTCTGATGTCAGCTGTTCGGAATTTCGAGTCCCAATTTTGTGATTATCGCGGATAACATATAATAATAATAATCAAGAAAACACAACAAGAACAAAGAACACCAAATCTTGGTGATCCAGTTCGGTACCAATTGCACCTACATTTGGGGGGCTTCGGACCGAGCCCATTCCACTAGCCAAATCCAATGAGAGTTCTTTACAAGATTCTCGCACACAAAATCGTGCGCCAATTCCTTCTCAAGGAATTACCAAATCACACCACAATTCTCTACAATATCACCACACCAAATACTACATAATAGCACTTCCAATTAACCTATACAATGACTCCATTATGCTATAAAGTATTTTACTACATGGTGCAAGAACTAAAAGAAAGAGAAACCAGGTGGATTTCACAAGAGACGAGAGGGAAAGGGTTAATCTATTCCATTATGTCAAATGAACCCAAGCAAATAATATATTAATTGTCAACTTAATCCCAACTATAGGATCTTGATCAATGGTCCACCATAAAAGCACAATAACAATAATTGCACCATTAAGTCCTCCAACTTTAAGTTGGTTGTTAATTAGGCCCTCCAAGTATGAAACCATTGAATTTGGGGATCACATCCAATACACATTGCAAGAGCAATTGAGTCACACTGTACAGCTATCTAATTAAGCCCAAATCAACTCTAACTACGTCCTTGTTTCCCTCTTGGACTCCCACTACACTAATGGAATCATTTGTGGAATTGATAAAGTGCAAATTCAAATAGAAGACGAATCCCTAGATCAATCTCTGTAGTCTGTAGTTAAACAAAATCTGTTGATCTATTGTGTGTTTTCTTTGCAATTATGTGAAATAAAAATAAATAGAACTTATCTCCAAGATATCTTGATCTTTTTGCTGTGAACATTTTAAAGTAAAATGACTTCATCTCTTGTACCTGATAATCTATATATATTTTATTGATAAAAGTAGTTGCGATTCTGATCAACTTTGACCAAAATCTCATATATCAAAAGAATCTGAATTTATATTTTTATTTTGATTTATTTTTTTGTAGTTGCCATAATTTATGAGAGTTTTATGGGCCGTTACCTCTGAATTTACGTCACCACCAACAAAAAATTCTAAACAATGAGAAAGGAGTATTACCAGTTTATTGGTAAAATTTCCCTCAATCCATCGACTCCTAAATTCATACCAAAAATTTCAATAGCCTACTATTTCTTCTAATGGAAGATAACATCACTGCTGCTATCGCCTCCGCCTCCGCCTCCGCAACCACGAAACCGAAGGGGCCGTTCTCTTTGTGTTTTGATTTTAATTTTTGAGTTTTGAATTTTGTTTTGAGTTTTCTATTTTGAGTGTTTGTTTTAAGATTTATGAAAACATGTTCTTTTTTTGATTTTGAAGAAAAAAAAATTCCCAAAATCAATAATTGAAAAATGCGTTTACTTTGAAAATTTCAGATTCATTGTTTTTTGATATTTTGTATATAAAAAGATGGTTGATATATTTAATTACAATAATTTTTATTTTAAATATATTAATTTGTGCTATATTCAATTCATATTTTATTACTTCGAAAATTTCTCATCTACTATCCAAAAAAAAGTAATAAAACTTAAATTTTAAAGTAATTATAATATATTAGTTCATATTAGAGAATAAATTGTAACAATATTCAATCACGGTCTATGAATAAAAAGATCACATAAAATTGTTTACCACGCTTGAAAACAAATGTCATATTAAAGAACAAATAAGTTACAGAAGTAAACTTATAGGCTTGAGGCAAAGACATAGAAATTACTTATCTACTTAAAAAGTCAAAACACTCATATATATAGTTGCTCGAGTATTTCGTGAACCTGTACAATATTACATAGTATCAAATTTATGTAGATACGAGTTCCTTAAAGATGGCTTCACAAAAACTAGCATTGTAGATTAACAGATGCCCAGTGTTGAAAACCTAATTATATCGAATCCACGGAAGCTGATGGAAAAGTACCGGCTCAGCTCAATTAGAATTAACTTGTCTTCACATCCTTGCCAAAAGTGAACCAAGCACTCGTTATTATCCAGAAAAATATTGCTTATATCCACGTGATCGAATCTCATTTTCCATAACCAACGATCAAGTCTCAATGTATAGAGTCATGGCCACCCTGTTGTCCTACCTTTTCCTGAAAGGAGAAATAATGGCTATTAATAAGAAAAACTGATATCTTTGGTAAAAACTAATAAGCAACAGACAATACTTGATAGCATCAAAGAACCTTGTCCATTGTATAGTGTAGTCAATAATGCAAACCAAACGTGCTATCAAATACACTACAGATAGAGGAAGAGTCGTGTCAAGTGAGAAGTCAGTGGGGCAAAAGAGGAAGAAGAAGTCGACAGACCAGGCGAATTGGGGAAGAAGCAGTCAACCGTAATTAACAGAAAATTGAAATTGGACTGGGTCGAAACGACACTGTTGAAGACTCAATGTAACGACATCATTTTGATTAAAAGAATTGTAATAGATTAGAAACACATTTTATTACTTTCCAAAAAGAGCAGCACGCTTTCTCTGTTTGGATGGTTATATACGCATCCATGTGCTGCTCATGTTCAGAGAATATTTTTCAGTTGTTAGTGGAATTGATTTCAATTCGTTTCATCCTCATCTCCTTTCTGTTTTATCCATTTTTTCCCTCTCACACTCTATTTTGTTTTCTTTTATTCGGGTTCTGTAATTTCAGTATTATTCCAGCTGGATTTTTGCATTGTCAGTGAAAAGAGTGAGTTTAGAGTGATAATACAGTGATGGACATGAACCAAAAATATGAGAAGTTAGTAGCTATAATGGCTCAAATGGCTACAGATCTTAAAACTGAGGGGAAGAGTAAATTTGCTGAGGGATCTATTATTAACATGAGGTTTGGTAATGCATCATCTGGGCAAGGAAACAGTAGCCCAGAAGGTAGTTACCAGACCAGAGGAGAAATCAGAGGAGGGGGTAAACTGCTTAAAATTGATTTTCCACAATTTTCAGGAGAAGGCCCTAGGGAATGGCTGAGGAAAGCCAGGAAATACTTTCAGCTTCATCAAGTTTCTGGAGAACTTAAGTTGGGTATTGCAGAAATGTATTTGAAAGGGAAGGCAGATATATGGTTTGATGGGTTCATTGCAAGCCATCCTAATGCAGATTGGAACCTGTTTTCTGAGGAAATTTGTAGGAGATTTGCAGAAACAACGGGTGAAGAAGTGATTGAGACTTTCAGCAAAATTAAGCAATGCAGTTCAGTAGCAAAATATCAAGAGAGATTTGAGGAATTGAAAGCCCAAGTTATGATGGCTTTACCTCAGGCTCCAGAGTCATATTACATTTCTGTGTTTACTAGTGGATTGAAGGGAGAGATAAAATCTATGGTGAAGATGATGAAACCAAAACCCTTTCCAAGGCCTTTGAAATAGCTTGCCTCCAAGAATCGACAATCCTAGCCATCAAAAAATTCCACAAACCTAAGAACTTCTCACCAAACCAAAGAAAATGGTCCACTCACCCCTCAAAACCTCCTGACCCAATGAAGCCAATTGAACCACCACCCAAAATCAATAAATCCATAAACACTTATAAAACCATTACCCCAACTGACTTCCAAACCAAAAGAAATATGGGTCTTTGTTACAAGTGTGATGAAAAGTACACTGTAGGCAACATCTGCAAGAACAGATCCTTAAACTTCACATTGGTGGATGAAGAAGAGGAAGTTGAACCTAATGAAGTAGGAGATCCAGAGTCTGAAGGGAAAAAAGGGGATGAAGAAGTCATGGAGATATCACTCAATGCTCAAGCTGGGAGTTTGAAACACAAAACTATCAGGATACCAGGGGTGCTAAAAGGGAGAAAGGTATCCATACTCATTGACAGTGGGAGCAATCACAGTTTTGTGGATGAAAAATTAATCAGAGAGTTGAATTATGACATCAATGAGACCAACACTATGAGTGTCAGGGTTGGGAGTCCCAATACAATCTAAGAACTTTGAAATTGGGAGGCAATGACATGGTGTTAGGTGTAAATTGGATGAGCCAGTTTGGTCCTATTGTCTTTGATTTTGCACGGGGGTATATCCAGTTCAGGAATCATCAGCATCAAGTCGAATTGAGGAGTGAAACACCAGGGGACACATTTGACATGATGGAGGTACAGGAACTTTGAAAGAATGTTTAGCAAAAATACCTATGGAGTTTTAGGACAATTATATTCTATCCACGATGAGAAAAAGGGGGAAATGCCCAGTCAAATCCTAGATGTTCTCCATCAGTTTACAGGGGTGTTTGAGGAACCAAAAGGACTGCCCTCTCCCAGATCACATGACCACCATATTCCCTTAAAGGAAGGATCCCATCCATTCAAAATCAGACCTTACAGGTGCCCCTTCATTCAGAAAATGGAGATTGAAATGTTGATTAAGGAGATGCTAGACTCTGGGATCATTCAAGCTAGCAATAGTCCATTTTCCTCTCCAGTACTTCTAGTCAAGAAAAAAGACGGGACCTGGAGGTTTTGTGTGGACTACAGGCAATTGAACAGCTTGACAATCAAAGATAAATTTCCAATGCCACTTATTGATAAACTACTGGATGAACTTCACAGGGCGAAAGTCTTTTCAAAGATCGACCTCAGAGCCGGTTACCACCAGATCAGGGTCACTAAGGATGACATTCACAAGACTGCATTCAAAACTCATCAAGGGCTGTATGAATTCATGGTGATGCCCTTCGGCCTCACTAACGCACCTGCTACTTTCCAAGGTCTCATGAATGAAGTATTCAAGGAGCAGTTACGGAAGTTTGTCCTGGTATTTTTTGATGATATTTTGGTATACCGCACTGACTTGGTAACCCATTGCTATCATCTTAAATTGGTTATGGAGACACTACAAAAACACCAACTATATGCTAAGAGATCAATGTGCAGTTTTGGACAGTCGCAAGTGGAATACTTAGGCCATATCATCAGTCAGAATGGAGTCCCAGCTGATCCTAGCAAAGTGGAGGCAATGCGGTTATAGCCTAAACCCAAGAACATCAAACAATTAAGAGGCTTCCTAGGGTTGACCGATTACTACAGAAAATTTGTCAAAGGTTATGGAGTGATAGCAAAGCCTTTAAAAGACTTACTTAAGAAAGACAACTATTACTGGACAAGTGATGCAGATTCGGCCTTTGAGCAGTTGAAACAGGCCATGAGTTCAACCCCTGTGTTAGCTCTTCCTGATTTTCATAAACCCTTCATCATTGAAACTGGCGATTGCCAAGGTGGAATAGGGGCTGTGCTGATGCAAGACAGGAGACCCTTAGCTTACTTAAGCAAAGCCATTGGCATAAGGAATATGGGGATGTCTATATATGAGAAAGAATTACCAGCCTTGGTTACTGCAGTTGGCAAATGGCGACACTATTTGGAGGGCCACCATTTTATTATAAAAACTGATCATCAATCTCTTAAATACCTACTGGAGAAAAGGATTACTACACCCCTTCAACAAAAATGGCTTACCAAACTACTTGGGCTCAGTTATGAGATACTGTATAAAAGGGAGCTGATAACCTTGAGGTTGATGTCTTGTCAAGGAGACATGAAGGAGAACTAGAGTGTGCAGGGATTACCACTATAATTCCTACTTGGGTACAAGAGGTCATTGATAGTTACAAAGAGGACCAGTTTGCTGAGGAGAAAATCAAATGCTTGTTGTTGAACCCCGAAGCTGATCCAAATTTCCAGTACAATAGAAACCTTTTGAAATATAAGGGGCGGATGTACATTGGCACAGGAGGTGACATTAGATCCATATTAATTCACGACATTCATGGCTCACAAGAAGGAGGTCATTCAGGTGTACATAGTAGCGTCTTCAAAGCCAAACAACATTTCTACTGGCCAAGGATGAACCAGGATATCAAGGCTGAAATATTGCAGTGTGAAACTTGCCAGAAATGTAAGGGAGAACATGTTCCTTATCCTGGATTACTACAGACTATGCCCGTACCCTTACATGCCTGGAGCCACATTAGTATGGATTTCATTGAGGGGCTTCCTAATTCAGGAGGTAAAGACACCATCTTAGTGGTGGTTGATAGGTTTACCAAATATGGACATTTCCTATCACTATCACTCTCACACCCGTTTACAGCAGTAACAGTGGCAAAAATCTTCCTAGATCACGTTTCTAAACTTCATGGCATGCCTCAGAGCATCATCTCTGATCGGGATAAGATTTTTACAATTAAATTTTGGCAGGAATTATTTAGACTGATGGGTACTCAGCTGCATCTAAGTTCGGCTTATCATCCTCAATCTGATGGGCGAACTGAGTGGCTGAATCAATTCCTAGAAATGTACTTACGGTGTATGACTTTTCAACATCCTAAGCAATGGGGAAAGTGGCTACCACTGGCTGAATGGTGGTACAATACCACCTTCCATTCATCTATCAGGATGACACCTTTGAAGCTCTATATGGAATCAAACCTCCCCAACTTGCACTAGGTCCTTTCCAGCAATCTAATGTGGCAGCTGTAGAGGAATTACTTCAAAACAGGTACAAGTTAGACCAACAATTGAAAGAGAACTTATCAAAAGCAGGTGCGAGGATGAAACTATATGCCGATAGAAATCGTTCAAAGAGGTCTTTTACGAAAGGAGAGTGGGTCTTCCTCAAACTACCCCCTTACAAACAGCAATCTATGGAGCATAGATCTAATCATAAACTGGGAGCTAAGTATTATGGACCATACCAGATCACTAAAAGGGTAGGCAAGGTGGCCTATACACTAGCACTTCCAGCTACTTCCAAAATCCATCCAACCTTCCATGTATCTCTATTGAAGAGAAAAATAGGTGATAACTCTATGTCAGTACTTCAATTACCAGTAGAAGTTCAAACTATACAACTGGAATGCTACCCTTTTATCTATCCTGCAAACAAGGTCAGTTACACGCAGAAATCATACAGCAGTCCAGTGGCTTATTCATTGGTCAGATTCTACTCCAGATAGTGCAACATGGGAAGATGCTGACTGGGTTAAATCACAATTTCCTACTTTTGGATCTTGGGGACAAGATCAAGGTGAGAGGGAGGGTTGTCAAGTAAGAAGTCAGTGGGGCAAAAGAGGAAGAAGAAGTGGACAGACCAGGCGAATTGGGGAAGAAGCAGTCAACTGTAATTAACAGAAAATTGAAATTGGACTGGGTCGAAACGACACCGTTGAAGACTCAATGTAACGACATCGTTTTGGTTAAAAGAATTGTAATAGATTAGAAACACGTTTAATTACTTTCCAAAAAGAGCAGCACGCTTTCTCTGTTTGGATGGTTATATACACATCCATGTGCTGCTCATGTTCATAGAATATTTTTCAGCTGTTAGTGGAATTGATTGCAATTCGTTTCATCCTCATCTCCTTTCTATTTTATCCATTTTTTCCTCCCACATTCTATTTTGTTTTCTTTTATTCGGGTTCTGTAATTTCAATATTATTCCAGCTGGATTTTTGCATTATCAGTGAAAAGAGTGAGTTTAGAGTCACAGCCAGAACCTAGCCGTGACAAGTCGATCATCGTAAAATAAGTACAGAACATAGAAGCAAATGTAAATATTATGCAATTTAAACCATCATTCATAGGGAGAAGCACATCAAATTCATTACATATTGAAAGGTAAAGCTGAAATATCCAATTGATTACAAGGTGAATAGGGTTTTCTTTTTTTCTCTGTACAATCTGTATATATGTGACATCCAACCAACAAGAAATCTACCGACAATATTAAATATACCAAACTTCTGCAATCTTTTCAATGCCCAGAACCGGTATCAACAAATGCTTCTCAAGACCTCCATTTCCAAGGAATAAAAATCCAAGGAGACCCTCATCACACTAACAAAAAAATTCAAACAATACCCTACTCCATGAATAAAAAAAATCGTAAAACAAAGCAATTCTTCAAGAACCACTCGTGTGAAAAAAACAGAGAAATTTTAAAAGTACAGAACCCAAAATCATCCAAAGACGACAAAGAAACCCAAAAGTCTATAAAATCCGATTGGATTTAGCAGTCCAATTTTGTGTCAAATTTTCAAAAATGTCTACACATTGAAGATTAATAAGATTAACGAATGACCCATATTTTATTAAAGAAGAATAATATAACCCGAATTCTTATGTTGAAAAAAAACTTTGAATCACAGTAAATCCATTTAATAATCCCCTCACACCATAATTAAGTTCATCTCACGCAGCCCATTTTCAAAAAAATGTAAAAATCAGCAACAAGAGAAGCAAATATCCAAAACAAATTCAAAGATGAGAAAAAGAGAGAGCGTAAATCGTCGGCAGCGCATGAACTGTCGGAGTGAGAGTTGGTGATTTGCGCATTCAGGAGTCGGTGATACTTTGCTGGAAATGAATTGTCGAAGAAGAGAGATGGGAGAGAACAGAGAAGACATGAGCTGAAAGGAGGGAGTGTATCATGAAAGCTCTAATTTTATTTGCCTTGGCTCGGTTGTAAGTCACCGGGTTTTGGCCCAAAATTCGTGTTTCGGGAATTAGGCATAGACTTTAACACAAAACACCCAAAACACCTTAGTTACGTTTTGGGTTTCCTTTACTAAACAACAAAATTGTTTCCAAAAATTCGTTTTTGAAAATGAAGAAGAGAACACGTTTTCGTTATTTTGAAAAATCGAAAATGGAAAATGACCTGAAAACAGCAAAGAGAACGTGATCAAAGCCTTTCCAATCAAAAAGTTGGGCTGATTTAGCTGATGAGCCTGATCCAGAGCAAAAGGAAGCCTAGACCTCTCGATGAAATATTCGAGGTTCAATTTTATTCACTAGCCATCGATGATTCCAAGAGAGTCAACAATAACCTCACCGATCCCGATGATTCTAGAATTGAAGCTGTATGAACTATCTTTTACTCTGCAATATTATAAACTTATTTATATAAATGTATATCCAATTTTTGGTTATCCTTGACTCTTTTTCTGAAAGGAAAGGTTTTGAGTTGGATTCTGTCCAGTCAATTTTTTAATTTTGAATTATTTTTTGGCAATTGTCATATTCTCTGAGAGTTCTTTATCGAGTGAGTTTTAACATTACTGGGCAATTACTAGTGAGCTTCCGCACAAATTGAGGGTGATTCTCTTAGTAGGAGATTACATTAGTTGGTAGTTAATGTAAAGGAAGAGGTGGAGATCATCAACTACAGACAATGAGAAAGATGATGATCTTAAGGAGAGAAGCGGGTGTAATAATTGGACATTCAAGGTTTGTCCTAGTTTGCACATGGCCACAATGAAGGGGAAGGGGAAGGGGAAGGGGAAGAAGCTTAGGCTGCGTTCTCTTTGGAGTTTTCCAGTCGTTTTTCGTTTTTCATTTTCGAAAACGTGAAAAACGCGTTCTCTTGCGTCGTTTTCGGAAAAAAAATTCGAAAATATTTTCAAAATTTGTAAA
This sequence comes from Ligustrum vulgare, assembly GCA_963555705.1. Taxonomy (NCBI): domain Eukaryota; kingdom Viridiplantae; phylum Streptophyta; class Magnoliopsida; order Lamiales; family Oleaceae; genus Ligustrum; species Ligustrum vulgare. Next base: position 51,051,596 of record OY743169.1, on the reverse strand, counting down.
GGAAATAGAAAATGTGAAAATCACGTTTTCCACGTTTTCTGAAACTTATGCCTATTAAGTGAAAAACACGAAAAACGCGCGTTTTTCACTTACAAAAAAAATTTTAAATTTAAATTAAAATAATCAAAAAAATTTGAAATTTGTCATTTTTAATTATATTATTGGTCCCTGATTTTCAAAACTTGTCATTTTAATCCTCAAATTTTGAAATTTCTTTTGAAAATACCCTAATTTATTTGCAGCTTAGGTCCCTCAACTTCAGATTTTGTTGCACATCAATTTACAAATTTTACTTTTCTTTCAATTTAGTCCTTCTCGTATTTGTTTTATAGGTCATTGTCTTAAAACATGTATAACTTTTGATGTACAATTCCGAATTGCATTCCATTTTTTGCGTCGAACTCCAAATTCAACCATCTTTCTGATGATGTATCATGTGCTTAATTATTAAATATTTATTTTTTACTTTTGTATTGTGGACACTTATTTTGTAAGGACGTCATTAATTAACGTAAATTGATTTTTACAAATTTTATTGAAACTTAAAATTTTAAACGTTATGAGTGTTTACTGGAAGGATGTTTATATATAAAGTATTAAATGGAACGATTACTTTAGCAGGGAAAATTACTACCCAAATGTGAAACGATTACTTTAGAAGGGCAACATGAATTTTTGAACTTTTTTGGTATAACCAAATTGTGTTATATGGGTTATTTCATTTATTTTTGTTGTGCAACTCAAATATGACATCTTTATTTCATTTATATTTACAAGCAATATAATTACAAGTATACAGAAATAATTTTCTTCAAAATTTTAAATAGAACGTGTTTTCCAGCTTTTCATTTTCGAAGACAGTTTTCAGAAATAACAAACTAAATGCATTTTCAGCAATTTCGAAAAAAGTCACAGAAAATGGAAAACGGAAAACATTTTCAAAAATGAAAATAGGAAACTGAAATACAAAGAGAACGCAGCCTTAGGTTTTTAGTGTTTTCTTTTCAATTCTTGATTACTATAACCTATTTCTTTCTTTTTGTTCTATAATCCTCATATACATATTCCAATGATACTATAGCTAAAATACCCAAGAAAGAGGACACAAGGATACATGATGAGGACAATGAGGAGGTGACAGATATAGAACAAGCGACTATATTGCCATCTGCCTGGGATCCAAAATTGTGGGTGGTAAAATCTATGGTATGCTAATAGAAGGCTATTCGAAATATTACTGGATAAAGAGTGAAAGTTACTTCAGATTAAATTACCTTCTCAGGATCATACATTGTTGATTCGATTACGTTTCCCGTTTATGGCTTGTAGATTGGCTGTGAAAGAGAGATAGTGGTTCACCTAATGTAGAAGTGCATCGAAAAGGGACATGATTTGCAGATTACATCTGCTATATCACTTTACCATATCAAGAACTATTTATACATTGATGTAGACAAAGAGGTCCATGTGAGGGAGGTAATTTTGATCGAAATTCATGCATGCATTGTTAGAATGCTAATGTGATTTGCTCATTATCAAGGGTATCAAGTGGTTGATAGAATTCATTGAATACTTTCCTTTTGTTATGCGACAGGCTGTATAGGAGGTAAGGAATTTACGTCCCAAGTGAGTAATGATGGTTCCTATCGAGGAGATGACAAATGTTCTTTTAGTCGTAACCAAAGCAATTGATATTTCAAAAGATTCCTAAGTTAGAATTATAAAAAGGAGATCTTGCAAGATAAGTATTTCGTTAATGAATCCCCTCCCCTTTTTTGGGTCGTATTGACACCTATTTCTTTGTTTCAAGGTTTTGGATGTTGATCATTAGTGAAGAGAGTCATTGTGAAATTAATCCCAAGAATTGACTTGCAGGCGCTAGCTAACAAAACGATTTGTTTCTTATTATTTACTCTTTTGCAATTGTGACATCATTTGTACTTTATTTTTTCCAAGCTCTATATACATGCTTTTTTATGTTTTCAAAAAAAAAAAAAAAAAAAAAAGGATGGATTCATTTTGTTGTTTATGAGTATCAATTTTCTGTATCATGGGCAATAGATAACTTCAAGTAACATCTTCTAATGCAAATGTCTAAAGATCTTTGTGATGATAGAACACCTAAATTTTATGATGATCAATATAATTTTGATTGTTTAGACAGAATTGCACTTTTATATATATGTCACTTTTTGGTGACACCCTATACCGGCATTGTATCAGAAAGAGAGGGAAGTTACAACGACAAGCCTTACTCCTCCTGCATGTTTGTTGAATGTGAATGAAGTGAGGTAATGTTGTTTTAGTCATATTACTTTGAATCAAAATTTCAATTTACCATATTTAACCAAAAAAATATTATTTTTTCCGAGAATTTCACGTTAGACTAGAGCATATACGAGATCAAGCTATTGGCGACTACTATGAACGCAATGGACAGTTTCCTGTGCAAAATAGTGTCAATGATGTTAATAAGTACTTTGAATGTACAGCCAACCAGTGATGAACTGAAGAAATTTAAGCATTCTATTAAAGCAAGGGATAGTGATGGATCTAATCTATCAACTCTGTTTCAAATTAGAAACGAAACCTATTTCGAGATAGAGTTATATTTTTCATGGGTGAAATGTGTTAGAATTAATGTACAAGCCCAATTGTTGGGTCGGACTTTACAATTAGATTAATTAATATGATTAATTAATCAAGACCCGTTAATGGCCCTATTGTGAATAGGGTTAGGGTTTGAGTTGCACATATTAATAGGTGTACTATTGTAAGAGAATCAATCAAGATTCGTTTTTCTAGCATTAGATTTTTCTCTTGCTAGTACAAAGAGAAAAACCAATTCTCTCAAATTCATTCCAATTGTTGGAGATTGATGAAATTTCAGATTCAACTCATTGTGTGGATTTCTGTTAAAGGCTGGACAATTGGACAACTTGTGGTGACAAGATTGTAACTCCTATTTCAAATTTCAGATTCACAAGATTCATCAAAGGTATATTCTAATCACAAATTCTATCTAAGTGCAAGGTTGATCCGGGCTATGGTTTCGTATCTGTTTAATTACCGTTGTGCATGTATGACCCGAAACCTTACGTGATATCAGGGTCTGCCTTGTTACTTGTTAGAATTTGTTTAATTCTTTGATGAATTCAATATGATTGAATATTAATTTTTCTTGTTTCTGGCTTTCGAGAAAATTATTTATTTTGATCTAAATCTAATTTGAAGAAGAAAATTAATTTTGGGTCGAAAATTGGATCAAAATACGGATTGGAAGAAGAGGCGACAAAAGTCGCCGGAGGTGGCGACAGCGCGGCAGCATGGTGTCAAAGCCGCTGCCGCGCAAGGCAATGACAGTGGCATATGCCGTTGCACGTTTTCGTAGCAGCAGGGCGGCACTGCGTCTCACAGCGACGCCCCTCGTCGCTGATGATAGCAGCGGTCAGCTGCTATTAAGGTGTAGCGCCGCACGCTGCTGCTAAGAGTAGTAGCAGCGCCGGCTATCTTGTAGACACACAACGGCAAACAGAGCGGCTGTGCGCGCTGTAGCAAGAAACTGGGATAGGACGCCGCTGTTTGACAGCGACGACCACATCCTCCATCGGCGGGTGCATTGTCGCCGAAAAGGGCGAAACAGATCTCGGGTTTGAGAGAATGGAGGCGGGAGCCTGTGTTGTAATTTATGATATTACAGGCCCCTGTATGCAATTTTCTCTTAGGGTTATGAAATCGGGGCAGGGGCTTCTCCTAAAATTTTGAAGTTTCGGGATGCTACTTGCAAATTCGTTTAAGGGTTATTTTGAAACTTTAAAAAAAAAAAAAGGAAAGGGGTTGTTGCTTAAATTTATGAAATTTCGAAAGGCCTATGTTTAAATTTCAAATTGGGCCAAATTTAAAATACAATTTTAATTTCAATTTTGAAAAATTCTTAAAATTTGATTTTAAAAGAAATTTGACCTATGTTTCAATTTGACCAAATTTTAATTTTGACCCAATTCAAAATTTTATTTCAAAATTCACGACTTTTAAAATAATGTTAAAATTGGATTTTAACATAATATATACTTTGACCCTAAATTGAATTTTATTTTATTTAGGGGATTTATTTTAAATTAAAATATTAATTCAATTTGCCCTAATTTTAGAATTAGAGTTTGGACTCTAATTGGTGTTTAATTAAAATTTGATTTTAATTAAATTCGATTTAATAATTAGTTAATTCGATTAATTGATTATTAATTGAATATTATTTAGGATTTGATCCTAAATTCAATTAACCCTAAAATCTTGAAATTGAAGTTGGGCTCTAATTTAATATTTAATTAAATTTTGATTTTAATTAAATAAATCCGTTCATTAAAGTAATTGATTAATTTGATTAATTAAGTACTAAATTGAATTTTATTTTATTTTAGGAGTTTTATCCTAAATTAAGATGTTAATTCAATTTTCTTCTTTTCGGATTTAGAGTTGGACTCTAATTTGGTATTTGGTTAAAATATGGTTTTAATTGAATAAAACCCGCTAACTTAATTTAATTAATTAATTTGATTAATTAATTATTGTTCCAATCCATTTCATTTAAATTAGTTTAGACGACCTGATTTGCTAGAAACTTGAAAGTTGTTTATATAATATTAGATATTATATTTTTATACATTTATATGATAAATGTGTATTTAGTGGATGGTTATGAACTCGACCCATGTGAATGGATGGATGGTTAATTTATTATACTTTTATTGGTTGGGCCTACGAGCCTATTATTATTTAATTGGATCTGCGTGCCTATTACTTAATTTATTTGGGCTCACGAGCTCTAGTTTGTAGATATGGGTCTGCGCGTCCATTTGATTCAGGTCTGCTGCCAACTAATATAGGATACAGGTTGTAGCTGGTCATAAGAAGACAACTAGTATATGATACAGGTTGCTGCAGCAGATGGAGATTATTGCATTTAGCATTCAGTGATCGAATGCAATGCCCCTAGGAATTGACCAACTAGTCTTCTTCATGACTCGAGAAGACTAGATAGATATTGTCCATAATCATCCACAGTAATATTGTATGCATGATTAATTGCATAGTGGATGTTAGTTAATATACATAAGAATGATGAGACAAACCCCTCACTTAAAATTATATTAAGTCATGTGCTTTCCATTGTTATAATGAAAAATCAGAATTTACTATCGATGTCAGCTTGTTAAGTCACTCAATGCTACTCGCTGGTAGATATGTTTCTCATTATGAAGTATCAGATATTCTGAACAATGGGTCGAACTTAACCAAAATCACATCCTTTATTGAGTCAATCAAAAGGAATATAATTTTTGAAGTAATTTATTGAATTCGTATTAATTGGTTAATACAAATTGCCTTATTGTTATAATGAATAAACTAGAATCCGCCCTCCATGCAACTTGTTGAGTCACTCAAGACTGCGAGTGGGAATGTGTGTTTGTCATTATGAAACATAAGATGTTTCTGAACAATGAATAGAATTTAACTGAAATCTATCTTTTGTTGAGTCACTCAAGAAGATGAGATTTTGGAGGCACAATCAAGTAAATACATAAGATGTGTGCGACAAAGAGTTGTCTACTTGATGATCTAGGAGTCACATGGAGATGTGATTGATAGGAGTATCTACCTGGATGTTTTATTAGAGCTTGTTGAGTTACTCAAGGTTCTAATGGAATAAACGGGATCCTAGCCTACTGTGTATCAAAAGGATTCTACGAGATTAATGTCGAGGGTCATTAATTCAAGTAAAATAGTGGGAGCAATCGATTTATAAAAGATTTTATTAAATTGATTTATGCATGATAATACGTGATTCTATTTTTGATTTATTATTGTTGTTATATGAGTTTTAAAATTTGAGTTGTTACTTGAACTTATGGAGTGTAATTGACACTCTGTAAGTTCATTAGACTGAAATCCTTGAATTGGCTTCGTCTTTCGAGAAATGATCTCAAAACACGATATGATCGAGAATACTCTTCTCGAACATACCAATAATAGGACACTAAATTTATAATTGCAAGGCTTCCTTAACCGAACTGAAGAAGTGAGAAGTTTGGTGAATCTTCTACTTCAGTTTTCTATTTGATAGAGGTTAAATAATCTACTTAGCCAATCGAGTATTAGATACCAATAATATACAATGGTTAAAAGTAGAATAATTACGAAAAATGGTGATATACCTATTTGTAGGTAATAAAGCAAATGTTTCTTGAACAGATTAAGAAACTATCACCTTTCTTTGCCTTTTGATTCGGTTTGAAATTAGACAATTGTTAATTACAATTCTAATAAAGAACGACACTTCCACTTCATGTTTGGACATGAAATGATTATCCTATTTGATTAAGAATAATAGTTATTCGTTAACTTAGATGGGATACTATGGAAGTGAGGTAAGTAACAAATAGTCTACATTCTGAATATTAATAAGGTAAAGAAGAAGTCACAATTAAATCTGACACTTGATTGATTCAATTAATATAGATATATGTATATCTCACCTTGAAAGTAAATTGACAAGTCAATTTTTTCTTTGAAAAAAGGAAAAGTGGTATGGTTGATCCACTGAGCCTGTTACATTCAGATGTAAGTGATCATATGTCAGAGTGGTCTTTAATCATTAGATAACCATGATTGTTATTGTTATCTATAATAAAGTTTAAATTTGAAAGTTTGAAAAGTTCAAATAACATAGATATAAATTAGAAGGCCAAAATGAGAAAAATATTCTAAGCACGATTTAATCAAAGTGAAGAATATTTCAAAGTGATTGACTTCAAGATTTTGTTATGAGAACATAATTTTCGCATAGATAACTATTTCACATATGTCTCGGCACAATGACGAATCTGAAAGGACAAAGGTCGCAATTGATGCAATCGTTGACGAAACCATGCAAAATCTCCAAAACATTATTTGGAGCCTTGCACTGATAACTTTATATTACACACTTAGTTGTGTTCCATGATAATCGGTTGATGAAGGTCCATATAAGATATGGATTTCAAATGTCTAATCTTCCTCGCGTTAAGAATTAAGACCTCAATACTTATTAGAAGTATACCAAATTTGGATAAACAATAGCCTTAGTCCAATATGTATATTTTTGGGATATCCAAAATAAGGTTGGATATTATTTCTACATTCCTATCGAGAAAGAAAGTCTATCTCGAATTTTGTCAATATCTTGAATAAACAGTTCATCTAAGAGAAGACAGTAGGAGTAAAAGTATAACATGAAAGAGTTCATGATTACACATATATATTTAACCGATTAAATAAGCTCAAATATGTGTTCGCATAGGATGAGGCACAGATCGATGCTTGGGACGCGATCGTTACTCAGGACGTAGTGACGACTGAGAACATACTAGCTCCATGTAAAGATATTAGGATCATGTATACTCCATTGAGTTACACATCCCTGATTACTAATATTATATTAGTCATCAAGGATAATGAGCCTATATTTACATAGAAACTAAGTCAAATGTTGACTAAAAGAGATGGGAGGAAGCCATAGAATCCGAGATAAAAACAAATTTTTGGAACTTGTTTGATTCGCCTGAAACGGGTAAGACCCATAGGATGTAAATGTATTTACTCTGAATCAATTCGGATTCTGCTTACGGTAGCAACATGCTGTGATTATGGGATTTTTGAATCCTTATATATACTTAAACATAGTATACTAGCTACAGATATCTATTATAGATTAAAGAAAGCCTCACGGAGCTAGAATCTTAATTTTGATGAGATAATCAAAATATTTGATTTTATCAAAAATTGAAGATAAAGAATGTGTGTATATAAAAGGTTAGTGGGAGTGTTCAATATTTCTGATACTATATGTAGATGACATATTATTGATCAGAAGTTGAGTCTCTAACCTTTAAAGTGAAAGTGCAATTATTTTGAATTTCTCCATGATGGATTTGAGAAATAAGACCTTCACTTTGAGAACCAAAATCTATAGAGATAGATCTGGAAGATTGTTTTGATTTCTCAATCCACGTACATAGATGTAATGCTAATGGGGTTAGCATGAATGAATCCAATGTAGGATTTTATCCCAAAAGTTTTAGGTTAATTTTCTTAAAATAGTGTTTAGAACACATATTGAGAAATAATGATGTGGAGAAGATACTCGATTATTTGACAATAAGATCTTCTTAAACACGACACTATGTATGATGCCTTTTGTATTATTAAGTCCTTGAAAAGCACTAATAATACAATAGTCATGAAGAAAAATGTAGACTTACAGTCTTTGGATATAGAGATTGATAAGTGTATTTTATACACTTATTTGTATGTCTAAATTAGGTTTAATTATTTTCGTTTTGAAATATTTGCTATTTAATTTGTGTTTATCGTTTACTTTTCAGAAAATATCCCAAAAGATGAAGAATGATGAAATCAATGGGAAAAACGCATAATTGGATTCCTAATTGGAGCTAAATTGGACAAGTGAGGAGTTTGTGACAACAACCGGGAAACATGCTTGGTGCCAAAGTGACTAAATCAGATGTTGGAGTACCCAATTGAAGGAGTTGAAAGTTGAAACGATCAAATCAAGAGGATACTAAAGTATGAGGACTAAATCGCCTAAATCAAAAGTTAAGGACATGAGGTGCAATTAAAAGGCAGGGACCAACTTACACAGCTGGGAAAAGATGGAAAATTGCAGTGCAACGTCCTTCCTCCCGATCGTCGGATTCCTACCACGCAATCACGAGGTGCCTCGAATTTTTTCAATAGAATGTTTTACCCATGTTTGCGTGATCGCTAGGTTTTATACCACGCGATCGCGGGCTTTCCGCCTGGGCCGACTGTGGGCTTTTTCTCGCGATTTTCAACAGAATTCTCTCTTTCTTGACCTAGGTTTCTCCAAAACCTATATATATAACACATGAGGCACGAAATCTTGACATTTGCCTTTCCATAGAACGAGCCACAATAGAGATTTCATCATCAATTCCTTGAAGAATCAAGCATTGCAGAGGGACTCGAATTGAAGACAATTGAAAAATAAAAACTTGGTGCAAGATTTCCATTCTTTATATTTTTTTTCAATGAACGTTTATTTTTACTTATTTTTTTATTTCATAATGATGTGTAACTAATTTTAATGTTGGGATGAACGATGTAGTCTAATTAATTATTTTAATTCCATATTCCGTGTTTTAACGCTTCAATGCATGTGTTGATTTATTATTGTGTTTAATGCGTGAATGAACTGGCCACTCTTTCATGATTTTATGTGTTATTTTCATAATTCGAGAGGTGAGTTAATAACATAGATCTAGGTAATAAATCTGGTAATTAACGAGAGATAGATATATACTCTTGTGATTAGCGCGATCGTGTGTGAATTCTTGCATGTAATGCATCTAGATAAGGAATATTCAGACCCGTTGTAGAGATACAAGGTTGGCTTATTTAGGTAGAATTGATTTAAACTCGAGAGAGGAATCTCAATTTGAATAAGTGAATTCGATCGAACACATATTTAGAAAATAAAATCTGGAATTGGAATTGATTTAATTGGTTAGGTGAATTCGTGAATCCCAACTATTTTACAATCTTATTTAAAAAAAAAACAATTTAACAAGTCTTTTTAATTCATTAGTTCAATTTCTTAATTCTAGATTTTTATTCTTAAACTACTTTCATTTGTTCAAATAAAGTTAAGAACTGATATATTTCGGTACTTAGTAAACAGTCTTCGTGGGAAGGATCACTCGACTCAAAAAGTCACTTTATTACTTGATTGCGATATCGTACACTTGCGATTTTACACAACAAGTTTTTGGCGCCGTTGCCGGGGACTGTTAATTAATATCGATACCCAATAGTTCTTATTTTACTTTGAACTTTATTTTGCTTATTTTTATCTTTATTTTTATATTAATTTTTAGTTTTTGTTTTTAATTTTTGCTTTATTTAATTTATGTTAAGAAGAACTAAATCTTTTGACTTGCTTCCTTTTGATACAGAAATTGAACGCACATTTCGACAAAGGCGAAAACAACAGTTGGAAGCAACTCAACACACAGATTTAGCAATGGCAGATAACAAAATTCAGATTAGTCAAGCAAATCAAGATAATCTGCCAGCAGAAAATCTTGTTCAATAGTAGAATCAACCGAATCATGGGAGGCGGGCGCTGAGAGATTATATGATTCATCCAGTAGGAAACATTGGAACTTGCATAGTGCCCCCTGCTATCCCTGCTAATAACTTTGAGATCAAAACGATCTCTTTCATCCAAAATTCTGCCGTATTCCACGGGCTGCCGTCTGAAGATCCACATGCACACCTACGGACTTTCCAAGAACTATGTGACATGCAGCGTATGAATGGAGTTCCAGGTGATGCCGTGAAGCTGAAACTGTTTTCATTCTCGTTAGCAGACAAGGCAAAGGCATGGTTCTACACGCTACCCCTCCACACAATTACGACTTGGGAAGTAATGAGTCAAAAATTTGTTGATAAGTTCTTTCCACCTGGCCGGATGTCAAAGCTTAGGCATGAAATTCTTTCATTCAATCAACTGCCAGGGGAGTCAATTTTTGAGGCTTAGGAGAGATTCAACGAACTGGTTCGACAATGTCCTACTCATGGAATAACTAATTGGATCATAATTCAAACATTCTACAATGGGCTGACAAATGAAAACAAGAAGCACGCCGACTCAGCAGCTAGAGGATCAGTAATGGATATGACATATGAAGAAGCATCTGAGATTTTTGAGAAGATGGCTGCGAAAAGTTACCAGTGGTACTCAGATAGATCTACACCAAAGTCTGGGGGAATTGTTGCAGTTAGTGAGATTACAGCTTTGAGTGCTAAGCTGGATGCTTTAACAAAGAAAATCGATAGTATGGGTGCGCAACCAGTGAATTCAGTACAAACGGTTTTGTGTGATTTTTGCTTTGAGAATCACGCTGTAAACTTCTACTCATTACATCAAAATCAATCGAATCCAGAGCAGGTCAACTTTCATGGGGAACAGACAGCAGAGTGGTCCATATTCACAAACATACAACCCAGAATGGAAGAATCACCCAAATTTTTCTTGGTCTAACAATCAGACTGTTCAGCGCCCACCTGGATTTCAGCAACAGGAACAGCAACAACAACAATCTCAGAAAAACATATTCGAGAAAATAGAAGTGTTAATCCATCTGGTCAAGAGTCAGAATGGAGAATTAATGAATCAAGCAGCTGAGATAAAGAATCTGAAGAGACAAATGGGAGAGTTGGCAGTGAGCAGTGCAACAAGACAGCCTGGACAGTTATCAAGCAACACTGGAACAAACTCTCGTGAGCATGTTAATGCAATAACAACAAGGAGCGGGATTCAACTATCTGAAGTGACTGTAGAGGAATATGAAAAGCAGAAGAGCCAAAAGAAAAATGTGGGGGAAGAGCAGAAAAGTGAAAAAGAACAGTGGTCGACTCCTGAAGTTCAAGAAAAAGTTGAAGAAGAAGTTCGAGTTAGACCGCAAGTCAAAGCTTATGTATCTCCAATTCCATATCCACAAAGATTTAGGAAGCAAAATCTGGAACAGCAATTTGGGAAATTTTTGGAGATTCTCAAGAAATTACACATAAATATTCCTTTTGCTGAAGCCTTGGCTCAAATGCCACTCTACTTGAAATTCATGAAAGTTATGTTATCAAATAAAAGAAAGCCGGTAGATAATGAAATAGTAGCTCTTAGTAAGGAATGAAGCGCTATATTGCAGAAGAAATTACCACAAAAACTGACTGATCCAGGGATTTTCTCTATCCCTTGTACTATTGGTAATTTCAGCTTTGATAATGTTCTATGTGACTTAGGGGCTAGTGTTAATTTAATGTCTTTATTTGTGTACAGGAAACTTGGTTTGGGGGAGCCTAAACCAACCAATATCACACTAAAGCTTGCCAACAGATCCATTTAGTACCCATATGGGGTAGTGGAGAATGTGATAATTAAGGTTGAAAAATTCTTCTTCCCAGTCGACTTTGTGATCCTAGACATGGACGAGGACACTCAAATGCTCCTCATTCTTGGAAGGTCATTCCTAGCTACTGGAAGAGCCTTAATCGACATTGAAAAAGGCGAAATCATTTTTAGAGTCTAGAATGAACAAGTCAGCTTCAGCATCAAGCCAAGACAAGATCTCGAATATCTAAAGGAAAGTTGCTTCAAGGTGGAAGGAGTAATTTAGAAACCAGAAGAAACTTTGAAGCAAGGAATATAGTTAGACAACACTTCGAAGAAAAATGAAGGGAATATGGAGGTGAAGAAGAAAGGAAATAACTTGAAGAAGGAGGAAACCCCAAATTTTGCTCAGTTCCCAAACAATGGAGTCATCAAGGTGCAAAACGAGGTTGAAAAGTGCAAAGCAGGAAATTGCAAAGTGTGTAGGGCTTCAAGAGGATCTTTCAAGCCTCCATGATTTCGATGTGCAAAAGTCAGGCTTAAGACTTAAAACAGAGCGCTTGTTGGGAGGAAACCTAACCTTTCTTCCCTTTTATTTATTACGCTTTCATAATTTATTTATTTGCTGAATTTTAGATAAATGCATGATAGGTAACCTGTTTGGGGGTTTTACATGTTTGCATGTTAAAACTCTATTGCTTGTTGCACTATTTTTGCATATTTATGTATGTTTTTAATTTTGCATATTTTTGTTAAAATAGACTTTTAATTGTCATCCCACACATTAAACTTAGGAAAAATTTCAAAGCTGCCGGATAACTGAGTGTTCGCTCAGTACAACTCTTACGCGATCACGTGGTTGAACTAGGACCAGTTCTGGCAGTTTAAAGTCTTTTACTTGATTTTCTCAACCTCAAACATTACAAACTCGTTTTCTCTCCCAAAATCACTCGAAACATGATTTTCATTTATTTGTGTATGCCATCAACACTTCTTTGCATCAAATTCATCGCTTCTTTCACTTCAAAATCAAGCAAACGGTATGAAATTCTTCACTTAAATCAATGTTTACTCAAAATTTTGAAATTTTCTTTGAATTCTGGGATTTTGAAATTGTGAATGGTGAAGAATGAGTTTAGGTTAGATGTTGGAGAATGTGATTTGTGATTTAATAGGTAAAATTTTTGGGTCAATAAATGTTCCAAATTGATGCACTTTCTTTGATTTTTGTAATGACATTAAGTGTTTGATAAAATGCTACAATGAGATTTTTGTTCAAATTTGAGAGATTCTTCCAAGCATTTATCTTCATGACATGGTTATTATTGAGTATGTATGTTTAGTTCATGAATTAGTACACTACATTGAATGAAAATCATGAAAACCAACATTGCATCAAGGCAGCCCCATTGCAGGCCACTGCATGCCATTGTAGACTATGCTGTGAACTTTAACGTATCAAAAGATGGCTCAGAAAAATTTGTGTTTTTCTAGGTGATGTCAAGGCTTGAATATGTGTGGTCTACCATTGTTGAAAATTCAAAATTTTGCTTTAACTTTAGTTTGGGGTGTGGTACTGAACTTCCATTATTTCTTATTGATATTTATGACTTCTAATGTACTTATCTCTTATTTACAAGTTAAACATCAATCAAGACACATCCAATCAAGTTGGGAAAAGCAAGAATAAGGTCAAATTCATCCAAACATCATTTCATATTGAAGCATCAAGGCAACAAAGCATCTCCATTTCACCTGGGAAGTTTTCGTTCTCTCTCATTTGTCTACTTTTTACATTTTAAAATCTTTTTGACAAACATTGAGGACAATATTTCTTTCTAGTTTGGGGGTGGAAAATTTCATTCATATCAATTGCTTCCATACTCATTGAATGTTCTCATTCTATTTCTATTTTAAAAAAAAAAAAAATTGAAAAATTTGTGTTGATTTATTTATTGCCTAGGATATAGTATGAATCAATTTGTGCTTAGGCTTGAATATTGGACAACCATGAAAGCATGAACTTGTTTTTTACTAGTTATGTTTTGCTATATTCATTACGCACATAGCTAGTGTTGGATAATTGCTTGTGTAAGGGACTTTGTTTAATACATGTGGGGAAAATTTTATGCAACTTGAACTTAGAAATGATTTGAAAATCCCTGAACTTAGATCATTAGACATCCCATCCCTAAATTAGAACCAATCATGCTAAAAGGCAAGTTTGGAGGTAGAATGGATTAGTGTGCTTTGATGGGTTGGAGGTCTGTGGTACTTGGTTTTGCACTTTAGTCATTGCAGTTTGGTCAACTAGTATAAACCATTTCCAGCATAAAAATAGAAAAATGCTGAAGGTCTTATTTTGCTCTTCAAATGCCTTTTTGACTCGAGTAAGTAAGTCCGAGGGGTTTTTCAAACCTGGTGCCCTAAAGCCAACTGGTTCGGGAATTGCCGACCCGAAAGCCCGTTACAGGGGTCATATAGAAAGCAAGTATGAAAATTTCTACACAAAGATGGTAAAAGATAGGGACAATTAAAAGAAAAAGTCGTCCATCAAAAGAAAAAAAAAATTATATTAATGCATGGTATAAGCTTAGTTGACTGAGCTGTGGTGGTTGAGGTTGTAGAATTGGGAACTGCTTTCTTTTGATTTGTTGTGCATGCATATTTCTGATTCTGACTGCCTCGTGTGGAAAAAGCAATGAATAATGTTGAGAACCCACACAGATAAAAACTAGGGATGTGAGAAAAAAAACAGAAAGTGGTGATCATCCATGAGCGTTGAAAGGAATTTCAGTAGAATGCATAGATTGACCACATGGGATTCGGACTTAATTGTGCATAATGAGCCACACAGTGTTGAGCATATCTTTTACATAAGTATGCGTTTGACATTGGTTATTCACACACACACTTAAAAATCTGGCATGATATAACTAGAAATTATTTTACATTGTTGTTCATAACTCTTGCTTAAAGTTTGAATTGATTTGGACTATTGAGGCATTTGGTAAACATGTTGACACAACACAAACAATTGCATGTGGTTATTTTAATTTATTAGTTTAGTTTACATTGTTCGAGGACGAACAATAGTTCTAATTTGGGGGTATTTGATAAGTGTATTTTATACACTTATTTGTATTTCTAAATTAGGTTTAATTATTGTTGTTTTGGAATATTTTCTATTTAATTTGTGTTTATCGTTTATTTTTCAGAAATATCCCAAAAGATGAAGAATGATGAAATCAATGGAAAAACGCATAATTGGATTGCTAATTGGAGCTAAATTGGACAAGTGAGGAGTTTGTGACAACAACCGGGAAACATGCTTGGTGCCAAAGTGACTAAATCAGAGGTTGGAGTACCCACTTGAAGGAGTTGAAAGTTGAAACGATCAAATCAAGAGGATACTAAAGTATGAGGACTATATCGCCTAAATCAAGAGTTGAGGACATGAGGTGCAATTAAAAGGCAGGGACCAACTGACACAGCTGGGAAAAGATGGAAAATTGCAGTGCAACGTCCTTCCTCGCGATCACCGAATTCCTACCACGCAATCGCGAGGTGCCTCGAATTTTTTCAACAGAATGTTTTACCCGTGTCTGCGTGATCGCTAGGTTTTATACCACGCGATCGCGTGGCTTTCCGGCTGGGCCGACTGTGGGCTTTTTCTTGCAATTTTCAACAAAATTCTCTCTTTCTTGACCTAGGTTTCTCCAAAACCTATATATACAACACATGAGGCATGAAATCTGGACCTTTGCCTCTCCATAGAACGAGTCACAATAGAGATTTCGTCATCAATTCCTTGGAGAATCAAGCATTGTAGAGGGATTCGAATTGAAGAATAAAAACTTGTTGCAAGATTTCCATTCTTTATATTATTTTTCAATGAACATTTATTTTTACTGTTTTTTTTTATTTCATAATGATGTGTAACTAATTTTAATGTTGGGATGAACGATGTAGCCTAGTTAATTATTTTAATTTCATATTCCTTGTTTTAACGCTTCAATGCATGTGTTGATTGCTTCCTAGGACATGCACTGGTGATGATGAAGGTGGACTGCAGGAGAATAATTTAGGCAATATTGATGAGAATGAATTGGAAAATGACAATAATGATATGATAGACGAAATGATGCGTGATATACAAGGAGAATTCATTGAAAAGCCTCATGTGTTCGATAGCTTGTTCAATGATTCTGAGAAGACTTTGTTTCTTGGATGTAGAAAATTCACAAAATTGTCTGCTGTGTTGAAATTGTATAACTTGAAAGCAAATAGTAGGTGGAGTGATAAGAGTTTCACGGAATTACTAGAACTCTTACGAGAGATGCTTTCCGGAGGATAACGAGCTTCCTAGTTCAATTTACGAAGCAAAAAAATTGTTGTGTCCAATGGGAATGGAGATCGAGAGGATACATGCATGTCCAAATGATTGTATATTGTATCGAAATGAGTATAAGGACTTGCGTCTGTGTCCAAAGTGTGGGGCATCACGATATAAGCGAAAGAACATGAATGCTAATTCTGAGGATAAGAAAAGCCCTCCGGCAAAGGTGTTGTGGTACCTACCCGTAGTACCAAGATTTAAACGTTTGTTTGTCAATGCAAAGGATGCGAAGAACATGCGGTGGCATGCTGATGGGAAGAAACAAGATGGAAAACTAAGACACGTGGCCGATTCTCCTCAATGGAGGAACATTAATAGGTTGTTTCCTGATTTTGGGGGTGAAGATAGGAATCTTGGGCTTGGACTATGTACAGATGGAATGAACCCGCACGGTAACATGAGTAGTCGACATAGCACTTGGCCGGTTCTTCTAATGATTTACAATCTTCCTCCTTGGTTATGTATGAAGCGCAAGTATATCATGTTATCTTTGTTAATATCAGGGCCTAAACAACCGGGGAATGACATAGATGTTTATCTTGCCCCACTAATTGAAGATTTAAGACTGATGTGGGATGAAGGTGTATCGGTGTTTGATGCACATAGCCAGATGAATTTCACCTTACATGCTATGATATTTTGCACCGTAAATGATTTTCCCGCATATGGTAACTTGTCAGGTTATACGAACAAAGGACCTAAAGCATGTCCCGTTTGTGAAGAATACACGATTAATCTTTGGTTGAAAAACTGTAAGAAAAATGTCTTTATGAGTAATAGAAGATTTCTCCCCGCTGATCACCCTTATCGAAAGAAGAAGAAGGCATTCAATGGAAAAATTGAGGATCGAGCAGCTCACTTTCCGTTAACAGGAGGTGAGGTATATGAACGAGTTAAAAATATTGATGTTTTGTTTGGAAAACCTTTTAAGCCTCCTCAAAAGAGTTTTTGGAAGAAGAAGTCCATATTCTGGGATCTACCTTATTGGCAACATTTATCAGTAAGGCATTGTCTTGATGTAATGCACGTGGAGAAAAATGTTTGTGATAGCATCATTGGGACATTGTTGAACGTTCAAGGGAAGACGAAAGATGGTATCAAAGTCAGAAAGGACATGGTAGAAATGGGGATACGGGATCAATTAGCACCGTAAGAGTCGGAAAAACGTACTTATTTACCTCAAGCTTGCTATACTTTGTCCAGAAAAGAGAAAACATGTTTTTGTGAGTGCCTGCATGCTATTAAGGTTCCATCTGGATACTCATCAAACATCAAAAGTCTTGTGTCGATGAAGGACTTGAAATTGGTTGGTATGAAGTCTCATGATTGTCATGTGTTAATGCAACACTTGTTACCAGTTGCAATTCGAGGCATACTTCCAAAACATGTCAGACAAGTCATAATAAAACTTTGTTTTTTCTTCAATGCAATTTTCAGTAAAGTTGTTGACCCAGAGGCGTTGGATGATTTGCAGGCCGATATTGTTATCACTCTATGTCAATTTGAAATGTATTTCCCGCCATCATTTTTTGACGTTATGGTGCACTTACTTGTTCACTTGGTAAGAGAAATTAAGATATGTGGTCCGGTGTTCTTGCGGTATATGTATCCATTTGAGAGATACATGGGTATTTTGAAAGGATATGTCAGAAATCGATTTCGACCCGAAGGCAGTATCATTGAAGGTTATGCCGCTGAGGAGGCTATTGAATTTTGTACTGACTACCTTGATGACGTTGAGACTATTGGTGTTCCTAAATCTCGTCACGAGGGAAGACTCGAAGGTAAAGGGACGATTGGATGCAAATCAATTGTCCCTAGTGTTGAATTGCGAGATAAATCACACCTCCTACTATTACAACACCTTTCTCAAGTTCATCCGTATTTGGACGAGCACATGTCCATCCTAAGGCAGCAGAATCCTTCTAAAGGTGAAAGGTGGGTAACTAATCAACTCAATCGTTTATTTGCAAAATGGTTCAAAGATAGAGTCATGAAAGAGTTGTCACAAACGTCGAATACCATTGTTGAAACGGTAAAGTGGTTAGCGTATGGTCCTAGCACGATTGTGAGATCTTATGAAGCATATGACATTAATGGGTATATGTTTTACACTAAACGTCAAGATGATAAGAGTGCGGTGCAAAACAGTGGAGTGATACAAGTAGCACTATCAAAAGATTTTTCAAGTGCTAAAGATACAATGCCAATAGATGCCACGATGTCCTATTATGGTGTCATTGAAGAAATTTGGGAACTTGATTACAGGGAGTTCAAGTTTCCTCTCTTCCAATGTAAATGTGTTGATAATCGACGGGGTGTTCGGGTGGATGAATTAGGTTTCACTTTGGTGGATTTTGAACGTTTGGGTTATCTTGACGAGCCATTCATACTTGCATCACAAGCCAAACAGGTATTTTATGTTCTTGATCCTTCCGACACTAAGTGGTCAGTGGTCCTTCAAGGCAAGAGACGCATTGTTGGCATTGGTGATGTAGTAGATGAAGAAGATTATGATCACTTTGATGAAACTCCTCCATTTTCTATTGGTATACAAGGGAGTGCAACTTTAGAGGAAGATAACATTGAATCCACTTACATGCGTTGGGATCATAAAGAAGGATTATGGATTGACCGTCGTTCGTGATTATTCATTGTGTGAGTTCATTTATACATTCTCGCATGCATATAACTCTCTTTTGTTCTTTATATATGCTCTATACGTTGTTCATATTAATTGTGTGAGTTCATTTACATATTCTTGCATATAACTTTCTTGTGTTTTTTATATATACTCTATATGTTGTTAATATTCATTTATTTATATGTGCAGGTACGTAGACAATTTTCCCAATATAATGGCCGAGTCTTCACATTCTTCAGATGATCATAGTACTGCCCCAAAAAAAAGGACAAGAGGGCCAACTATGTGCAAAAACATGAAGAAAGAGGGCCAACAAGTGAATATTATTGAGTTCGATGACAAACATAGGCCGATCGGACCAGGCACGAAGAACTTCAAACATTTTGTCGGATCTTTAGCCCGCATTCATGTTGACATAAACATCAGTGATTGGCACAAAGTCGATCAAGGCCTTAAGGACATGATGTGGGAAGAGATAAAGGTACTATCACTTGATACATGGTAAATAATTGAAAACTGAATGTAATTTCTTTATAACACCACATGTTATCATTGTCTTTCAGAGGGAATTCAACATTCTCGATGACCATCCAAAAAAAAGTGTTATGCAGGTTGCGGGGATGAGATGGAAAGATTTCAAGACAAGGCTGGTTCATAATTTCATTACACATGACCACCCAAAATATACATCTCCTACGCAGCTTTATGATTTCTTGACCGAAGAGCAATGGGAGTTGTTTAAAAAAGAACGACAGACGGAAACATTTAAGGTATATTTAAATGTACGCATGTGTCTTGTTAAGTGAAAACTAAAAACCTGTGATTTATTTCAGGAGAAAAGTAAGAAGGCGAGGGATAGTCGAATGCGGAACGAGCATCCTCATTATTTGGGCTCAGCCGGATATGCGGGGATGAAGCCACATTGGCTAGTAAGTGACCCGCTATCTTCTAGATCTTCATGTGACATGATTAGCTCCTCAATTGTAAGCGAGGATCGCAGCCTAGATTGGGTTCGAGTTAGATCGAAGAAGAAAGAAGATGGAACGTATTACATCCCCAACGAGAAAACGAGGGGGTGTTTGATAAAATTGTAAGTATATCTTATCGATTTCTCATATATTCAATTGAAACTTACTTCAATTCTTATATTCAATTTTCATTTTTTTTTAACAGGTAGAAAAAGTTGAGCAAGCCACGCAGGGGACATTTGTGTCGAGTAGACAACATGTTATTCTGAGTGAAGCCCTTGGTAATGAGGATCACTCTGGTAGGGTGAGGGGATATGGCGTGTATGTCACCACGCGGGATGTTTACGGCCGGCCCGATGATTACCTTAGACGATCGTGTGGGGTCGTGTCAGTAGACGACATTAAAGATATCATTAGGAAGGAGTCAGAGATGCAAAGTAAATTTGACAGTATGCAGAGCGCGTACCATAGTATGCAGAGTAAATATGATGCCATCCTCCAGCGCTTGGGCCTCAATGCTGATGTCGAGGTTGAGGTAACTGCACAGCCCCGACCACCAACTCGAAGTAGTTGCCACTCTGTGAATCCAGACTCATTTGATGGTCTTCAGGTACTTACCCATAAAGTATTTAGTTTTTTTAGTATTGCTTTTTTTTTTTAAATGGAAAGGCCTGACATATATGTTGAAAAATAGAAGCCGATTCCCTATCGTCTCGCCATATTTGTTGATGGTGACAAGCAAATAGTGGCCAGCGGGATGGTTTATCTGTTCGGACCCGAGACTGTGGTGCATCATCAACCACTCTGGCTTGATCATGTGAAGGTGTCCGTTGACCATGTTATATATGGTGCAGAAGCGTTCTATCTTCCAGCGCCATCTCAGCACTACACCACGGTGGGGGAAGCTATTGGAAGTTTTTTCCAATGGCCTAAGGAGTTGGTGATTTTTGGAGAGGTAATAAAATCGAGTTATATAAAAGTTTATGTCAATATTAATTTCTTTTAAATTTGTATCAGACGTGTTATAATGACAAAAATTGTCTTATTGCAGGAAGAGGCCCCAAAAAAGATCGTAAAAAAATCTAATAAAGGGAAAATGCCTCAGAGTTTTGAATTGTCATCTACCCAGTGACCTGCGATAGTCGACGATGAGACTTTACTACGTCTGGGTGATAAATACAAAATGTTAAACATCCTGGTCCTTCAATTTCCTGTTGGTGATGACTTCTATCAGGTGCCCGTAGATGCCTCCGTCTTCAATTGTACGTTCGAGGATGATATTTTTGTTACAGTCGCAGACATTACCGATCTGCTTAAAATGCAATGGTTGGATACATCTATCCTACAAATATTTGCATTGTAAGACTTCTGATCAAAAATTATAACTTCAATTTAAATCATTGTTCGATCTCTATTTATTGGTGTCATTATTATTAGGTACCTTCATGAGTTATGTCAGGATTGCGGTATTGATTCAATTAGATTCATGTCTCCGTCACACATTGCGTCGGTGTCGGTAAGAACAAATGTCAATGGTGTTGTAAATTATATGGACAAGATCATGAGGGCAATGCAAACAAAGAAATTCATTCTAGTACCGTATTTTCAGGAGTAAGACCATTCTCTCTTGTTAACAGTTAATTTTTTTATTTTTTATTTTTTGTAATTTGAATCGCACATGTTTGAAGTTGTATTTACATGTTCATAATACGTAGGAACCACTGGATGTTGCTAGTGATTTCTCCTCAGAAGAGTACGGTGTACTTATTGGATTCAGCTAGTGCATTTAAGCGTGACTTAGATATCAAGCCGCTATTGAATACGTAAGTTATGATAATTTTCATGAAATAATTGTGGAGTTGTGGTGAAATTGATTGTGGAGTTGTGGTTTCACTTTGATGAATATATGTTGTGATTGTTGAGAAGTTGTGATAGATTCAATAACAACGCGTCTATTTATAGGTTTGATAAGTTCAATTTATAGGGGAGACTCTGCCAAATTTTTTATAGAAATCTTAGTTTTTGTATTTATTTATTTTGTAACTGGTTCGAATAATTTAATTCAATTTTAGGGCTTTCAAACTATATTGGACACAATGAGGCATTAGGAAAGAGCCAATACAACGTGGCTAAAAATAAAGGTATGAAAACACATATTTAAAATATATTACAAATCTTTGAATTATTTTCATATTCTATTTAGTGTGATTATTAATGTTAGTTTTCAATGTGAAAATTTCAGTGTCCTCAACAGCCCGGAGGTTCTGAGTGTGGCTACTACGTCATGAAAAATATGTATGAGATAGTCACTGAACACTTTCAGCGTTCGTCGTTGGAAAATGTATAAGTTATTGAACATGAAAATTTTTAATTATGCCTTCATATTTTATTACAAAATAACTGATAATTCATTTTGATTATTTGTAGGCATTTAAAGAGTATTACTCAACGGAGGAAATTACTGAAATTCAAAACTTATGGGCTAAATGCTTCGTCGATAGGTGTGTGTAAATCGACGTGTATTCAAACTTCTATTTACTCAATTACATGTGACATTAACAATCTTATAAATATAATTATTTCTCATTTATTTAACATTATTTTAATTATGTCGATTATATACATATTTGGTGATGTGCATGTGGAAAATGTTCAGTCCACGTTTAGGTGATTGCAGGTCATGACCTGCAGTGATCTGGATCATTGCAGGTAACGTCCAGGTCATTGCAGGTCATGACCTGCAGTGGCCTGGGTCATTACAGGTGACGTCCAGGCCAATGCAGGCCATGACCTGTAGTGGCCTGGGTCATTGCAGGCGACGTCCAGGTCATTGCATGTCATGTCTAGGTCATTGTATTTTACTCTATAGGCAAATGAATTTCGTGCCCAAAAAAAAAAAAATTGAAAACGCGTCGGTTTTAAGGAAAACTGACGCCTAAAGTTTACACTTTAGGCGTCGGTTGTAATCTAGGCGTCGGTTTTGGATTACAACCGACGCCTAAATTTTTTTTTTTTCAACTTTACGCGTCGGTTTATAAACAACCGACGCGTAAAGTCTTCACTTTACGCGTCTGCTTCATACGCGTCGCCTCAAAAACCGACGCCTATTCTCTTAAATAACCGACGCGAAAGACCGTTTTTGTACTAGTGTGGGAGAATATCAATGTTATGCTCTAAATTCAATCGTTGAGATAGCATAACACATATATTATCATTGTCTCAATAAGGCACATCTATTATTAAATTGAGTTTAACTCATTATTTAAATAATAGAGTCCATAGAGTAAGTTTAAATAACTTGTAAGTCATAAAGTGTTGTTGACTGCGAGATACAAGTCATTAATATCTTATTCTAAAACTATCCCTAGTTGAAATAACAACAAGATACAAATATTGTTGTTGCAATTAGACTAGCATGTATTGCATTTCTTTCTTCTGAAGAAAGTAGCTTATCTCACAAGGTAGAACGTAGAGGGACATTCAAGTGAACACGTGGATGCATTGTTAGATGAACAAAGCATTGGATGACCCGCCTAGAGATTCCACATGGATAACTATCCAAGTGTTATTGATGAATCTCTAATGCGCGGTTGTGGATTTGGTCCTTTGACTTGAGGACGTCATAGAATCTTATATGAGAATTGCTATGCTTTGGCGAACGTTGATGTTGACTCTTGAGAGGGAGTCATCAGTATGTGTCGTATAGGTATGTGAGAGTCATATGAAGGTTGTGTATGTCCAACATGAGGATTCATCACTCCTTGATAGTAGGAGATTATAACTTGTATTTCCTCCACTTAAGTTGATGTAAATTCCTTGACCGAGGTGAAGTTATGAGTTGAAAAAGTGTTTTCAATCATAACAAGATCAATTAAGATAAGAAGTGAATAACATAATTGGTTGAAATGAGATTAACGCTATCCATATCTTTTAACCAATTGAGTTATATTGATGAAGGGATTATATTTCCACAGTAACCACACATAAACAGGTCTTGTCATGCCACATGACTTTTCCTTTCACATGGATTGCCTTGACACATTGCTAGATGTCAATCTAGGACAGCGACGTGACTTAATCGATCTTGGTGAGCTGAGGATGAATTAGAAATAGATATTTAAATTCATCTTATTCCAATCATATTGGAATAATAATAACACGCCGTTTTTCATCGTGAATGGAACCTAATGGATCACACACAAAAGGCGAGAATTGAGTATCTGGAATTGGATCTTGTCCAAGTGGGAGATTGTTAGAATTAATGTACAAACCCAATTGTTGGGTCAGCCTTTACAATTAGATTAATTAATATGATTAATTAATCAAGGTCTGTTAATGGCCCTATTGTGAATATGGTTAGGGTGAGGGTTTGAGTTGCACATATTAATATGTGTACTATTGTAAGAGAATCAAGAGAGAGTCATTTTTCTAGCATTAAATTTTTCTCTTGCTAGCACAAAGAGAAAAATTAATTCTCTCAATTTCATTCCAATAGTTCAATAGTTGGAGATTGATGGAATTTCATATTCAACTCGTTGTGGGGATTTCTATTAGAGGCTGGACAGTTGATGATGACAAGATTGTACCTCCTGTTTCAGATTTCAGATTTACGAGATTCATCAAAGGTATATTTTAATCACAAATTCTATCTAAGTGCAAGGTTGATCCGGGTTATGGTTTCGTGTCTGTTTAATTTTCGCCGTGCATGTCTGACCCGAAACCTTACAAAATGAAAATTTTGAGAGAGAGAGAGAGCATTTTGAACCCGATGAAGATGGTCTTCCAGTAAATGAAAATTACACATCATGTTTTGTGTTATTTTTATGGAGTTTCTATTCATCATTAAGGAACAAATTATCCATGTTGTTAATTTACAATTATCTGTAGGAAACTTTAGCTACAAGCCACAGAGTGCTTTCCAAATACTTCAAACCAGGAAATCATGTGAAAGTTGTATATGGAGCTTTAGAGGGCACAATTGGTGGCTGAATGACTCATTCAAGATTTACTATTCCCCGAAACTATGAATCAAACAATCTTTTCCTCGAATGTTTTATTCATTTTTCTTTATATGATCAATTAAGACAACAAACTGAGATTTAGCAGCCTGTTAGGCCATTTATTTCATTGGATGGATGTCATAGATAAAACTAGAATACTTCTTTATTACATGAGGATAATGTGAGGTATTGATTTTGTGATGCTGCTAGTTCAATTGTTACTTCTTTTTTTTATTGATTGTTGTGGAAATAAAAATTTATATTAAGGCTTTCTGTTGGTGAATGTTGAAAGAAGATTAATTCTATGTAGAATTTGGTGATAAGAATTGGTCTAGGAGTCAATTAATTGATTGAACATCGTAAATAGGATCAATATCTTTTAATGTCCAATCAATTAATGCAACATAATTTGCGCATAACTACATGTACGAAATTGCTCCGCGTTGCCCACTGTAGGCAATATTCAATAAGAATGTACAAAGTGTCTGATCAATTTTAAAATGCGACACTTGGCACTTTCTCATTAGAGTAATGTTGCCCACCGTGGGCAACGAAGCACGCCTATCTACATGTAAGTGATTTGATATTTTAGCATTCGTTTGGTAAACAAAATAAACTAGTTTATATACATATTTATAAGCTACACGATTTTTTAAACCATTTTTTAAACACACACATTTTCTTTCTTTAATTTTCAACTACTACTTTTTACAACAAAATCATAAATAAACCAGTTTATAAACCAAACAACGTTACCAAATAAAAACATATTCTATACTTTAAAATATCCAATAACTTAGTGTTACTTAATTGACACCTAAAGTGATGTTTATTGAATATCTTAAATTAACGATTTACGGGCGTTGTAACAATGGAAGGACTATGAAAAAGAATGGTATGAAACTTGATGTTCGATATGTTGTTCCTCATAATCGGTATAATAATTCTAAGTGGACATTCAAATTGGACATTTTATGGGATATTGTGAGGACTCAAAATTTCATTAGCGGATGAGAAATAGTTAAAAGTAGTAATGTGATCATTATCCAATGAAACTGTGACTCTCATTAAAATGTTCAATTTGAAAGTCTACCTAAAATTATTGTAATTGGTATCTGCAGATGAAGTATGTTGTTTATATTAATGTTGAATGATGCAATCAGATTCAAATCATTAAATATTTTTTCATGTGAACAAAGTGCACGACGAGTGACCACAGTGTTTTATCAAAAGCGCTTCTAATGATACAATTAAAGATGCAGTGACGATGGGAACCCACCAAATATGACAACAAATGTTGTCTATAAGGTGATTTTTCCAAAATTTATAAGAATTTTCACAACATAATGCTTATTATTATTATTATTATTATTATTATTATTATTATTATTATTATATAAATTGATACTTTTTTGGGTACTTCTTTAATTTAGTCTTTCTCGATGATATATGTCTCAGCATCGTACATATTCATATGTATATTTTTCAATGTTGATTTATATTTTTGGCAATCAAAATAAAAACACATGTCTCCCGTCTCGGTTTGGTAAATTAGTTTACAACATGTTTATTTACAACACAATTTTTCAAATCACTTTTAAATCATACTCATTTTTTTCTTTACTTTTTAATTGCATATTTTATCTTTAAAAAAAAAAAAACATTTTTTAAATGCAAAACTTTAAACAAACATAACCAACGAGAGTATAAAATTTTAACAGAACAAACACCTTTTAGCACGTGGAGTGGTTGAGAAATGAGAATGGATTAGAATTATTTAGGACCTATCCAAATCGCAAACCTGAAAGAGTCCACCACTTGTTCAACAATATTTCTTTAATTTCATATATCAATTATACTGCGCAATAATTAATGTGCCCAATAATTGCGCTCCTGTTTGGTGCATCGTATCATTTTCCCATTAAAAATTTTATCATCTTCTGTCCTTTTGGGATTTTTTACCTGTTGTTTATCAAAAATTTTGTGTTTAAAAATACGTTTTTTTATATTTTTTAAGTAAAATTCGTAGTTAAAAAATGGAGAGAAAAAATATGAGTGATTCAAAAATTATTTAAAAATTATATTATCTAAAAAGATTTTTTTTTTTGGCAAACAAAGGCGAAGTAATCAACTGTACACATCCGTCCAAAAGCCTATATTCATCTCTGTTTGTTAAAAGTATTGTGTTTAAAAATATGTTTTTTATGTTTTTGATGTAAGATATGTAATTGAAAAATTGAGAGGAAAAATATGTATGATTAAAAAATAATTTGAGAAATTATGTCGTTGAAAAATAATTTTTTTTTTTTTAATTTACCAAACAGAGTCTATCTGTACACACGGCACCAGCTGGGCCGTCATTATCGGTTCCCTGTCATTTATGCAATTATTACTCGCGCCAACCAAAATCCAACTTACTTTTCTGTGTCCCTAACATATCGCCGTCATTATTATCTTATACCCTTTCTCCTTTCTCCTTCAAAATCTCTTGACAGATTACGTAAATTGAATACCTGTATCCACATTACAGGAAATACACACACATTTGAGGGGCCTTTTGACTGAAATTGAAATGATAACGGCTTTGGAGAAGAGAAATTCCGAGGCCGCCGAGGAGGGAGAGGAGGAAAGATTGTTGATGGAGGGAATGGCTGTATTGGATTTTGATATGTTGTGCTCCACGGTTGCCTTGCAAGCCCAAAAGGGGACGTGGGGAAAATTGAATGAAAGCAACGAAGAAGATGAGGATGAAGCCATTAATGGAAACGGAGGGGGAGTGTTTAGGATGTGGGAAGGTGAACTTATCTATGATTGCTTCGATCACCGCCAAATCGCTCTGCAATCCACCTGGTATTCAATTCATTTATTACCTTCTTTTTTAATTTAGCATCCGTTTGGCAACACATGTTTTTAAACATGTTTTTTCTACACAATTCTCCATATCACTTTTTAACCACATACATTTTCTCTCTCTAATTTTCAACCACACATTTTACCTAAAAAAAAACATAAAAAAACATGTTTTTAAACAAATTCATTTTACTGTTTTTTACTCTTTTTATGTATTTATTAATTTGTTGAAATGGTTAATCGTTTTTTTGTTTGGGTATTCTGGGTTTTTAAATTTGACCCATCTATTTCATAGAGAGTAAAAATAAAAAAAAATTAGTTTTAACCAGTAATTTCGGAGAGTAATATATAGAAAATGTTTCTAAGGTACTACTGCATATCTCTACGTTTAATTAAGCAATGTACTTATTTTGGGATTTTTATAAGCTTCTGCAAGTTTACATTTCGGAATAAAAGATGCTATTTTTAATCAAGCATACGCTTGTTATGTATTGCAGCTGTCCATGTTATAGATTTGGGAGGAACATGAAACGAGCTGGGTTTGGTTCTTGCTTTCTTCCGGTATGTACTCATTCTTTATAAGAATCAAGCACCCTTGTTCAATGTTGTTTGATTATATGTCAATTAAACGAGTACTGAAGTAGACCTAAAGAGTTCGGATTGTCGTCCCATGGAGACTACTTTGTCCAAATATCACAAAGGAAAATAAAGGCATTCAAAAGATTAAATACAATGGTTAAAGCGTTTTGACTAACAATTTATCCATAGTTATGACTTTTTACTTTTAATCTCGCATTTAAAGTTCAATTTCTAACTTTTGTGCCGAGTCCAATGTACTAATTATAACAATTACATCTCGAGAACTATATCTCTATGTGATTCTGCATATGCCTCAACTAGAAGCATTAAATCCCCTAGGAAACTTCTCGGTTTGCACAACCATAAATCATGAATTAGTGATCAAGTAATTCAAGCATGAAGAAATAAATAAAATCAATACATAAAATAATTAACTCTGTAAATCTTGAGGGTTCGTCTCAGCTTATGATTAGTTGCACATCATAGAAGAAGAAAAACACATGCTGCGGCTGCAGTTTTCTTACCATGGCAATTTAAGTCTTTTATACGAGTTCTAATCGGGGGGGTAATTTGGTCCTTTCGAGCCCATGACTTTGAAGGTAATTTGGGCACTATAAAATAACCTTTTTAGGTCTAATTAAGGGATCCAAAAGAGGATCAAAGGATAACATACAAGAGAAGAGATAACATGAATGCTAGGTTTCAAAATTTTTATAAGGATGACTATTAGAGAAAGAAATTCCTTTTTCTTTTTTTGTTTTTCTCGTTTATCCTTTAAATTCGGTGATTCTGGTGCCATATTTAACCACGGGTGGACTTCGGTTTCATACCACGGTCACACCCCTGCAACTTTCATATTTTTACATTTTGATTCCTGCTTCATGTTTTACAGTTTTGGTCATTTTTCATAAAAATCTTCAATTTTGCTCTCGCAACTTACAAATCGTCCAAATTGGTTCCTTAGCTTTAATCATCCTTCTCAAGTCTTGAAAATGTGCACGTAAATCCCCAAACTTTTCATAAGTCGAATTCCACTCTCAATCTTTTGAATTTCCTCCAATTAAGCTTCAAATCTACCAAGTACATCCAAAATCTTTATCCTACCTGTGATGACTATATTAACTAACTTAAGTAGAAAACCGCTCAATTTGCAAATATATATTAAGTGTAAAACACACTTGCCATTCACTTAAGATTGTACACTCGTTCTATGAACATTTTTCTTCTTGGTGCCTTTCGTTAAATTAATCTTCTAACATGTAGATGCTGATGTGACTATTTTTGTTTCTAGATTAGTATGTGCCCGAGTGCATTCATCAATTTTATAATTTTGGGCATTAAGTTACGAATATGTTCTATTGTCTTGGACAAATAATATTTTCTTGCTTCCTATATCCTTAGTTAATAGTTATGACAGAATTTATCAACGGTTGAGACAATATCCTTGTTCATTTACTGGATGACTAAGAGAGGGAAGTTGCAGTTTTCTTATCTGGTTGAAATTTGTTTGGGAGCTAATTCTTCATCCTTCCTTTATGTGCTTCTCTTATCAGTTTTGCTATCAATTTCTTTAATTGATGATGTTTTTCATCTAAGTTCACCATACGGATTATGCAGGGTTTTTTTTACTTGATTCTTCTTGTCATTGCTCTCTCCAACCTGCTAGCATTCATTATCACCAGGCAACGCTGTTTTCTATATTTAGCCATTGCTTTCACTGTGTCAATCGGAATGTACGTGGGATTTTACCGCTCGCAGATTAAGAAAAAGTTCAACATAAAAGTAAGTTATTTAGTGTAGAACTGCCTTAAAGTATTTAATGCAAAAGCTGTTAATATGTTTTCTGATTCAGACGATATATTTCCTTTCCCAACAGCTCACATGTTACACAGAGAGGTGGGCCTAAATGGCCAGCCAAACAGATGAATATGTATGCTTAATACCGAGAGAGAAAAGAAATCACGTGCTAAAAAGTGTTTAAGTTGAATTTATATATGGAAGTTTTCAGAGAGTAATCATTGTCTGCCAAGCAATTGGTATCATTTGGTGCATCAGTTGATCTATGACAGAGGGGGCTTAAGTGTTTAGTTGATTTTGGAGGTCTAGGAACGATGGAGGAGATGGAATTAACTCAAGGGGCCTGATGAGTGTGTTAAGGAAGGGAGGAGTCGAGGAAAATGCCTACGAAGGTGAAAAGGGGATGGTTATGATGTGTAGTATGCCGATTTATCTTTTATTTGATTAACAAATCCACTCCATCTTTTTATATAGACGGTTAAATAGTTTTTTCAGATAAAACATCTAAACTCATTAGTATTGATGGCTAAGAGCAAAAGGCAGAGCAAGGCTATGTAAGATATCAAACACAAATAACCGTACAATATGCACAGAAGCTTTTCTCGCTTCTGATTTTTCTAGCTAAAAGCCTCAAAATAGGTTTATCTCACTTGGTTGGGTTGAGAGTGGTCAATAACTTAGTCTAAGAACAGCTAGCAGATTTTTTCTTTTTTTACTTTTTTCACCCCTTCTGTGCTTATGGTAAATGGTGAAGTATAATCTTTGTTGAATTGGTACTTATTTGAAACTTTTGTATGATAAGTTATAACTAATTTGCTGGTCAAGTGTCTGACTAGTACTCAAACTCATGCTTATGCAGGGTAATGATAGTTCTTTGGATGACTGTGTTTACCATTTGATTTGCCCATGCTGCACTTTATCTCAGGTTGGTCCTCTTTGAATTGATCTTTTCATATTCATTTTGTGATTTAATATATATAGCAGCAGAATAGCACAATCCCACTTCCTAGCCTAACCCGGTTTTGCATAACCGATTGTCCAATTATGCTTTTGTATGTATATTGAATCAGGAGTCCAGAACTCTGGAGATGAACAATGTCCAAGATGGCATATGGCATGGTAGAGGTGATACAATATGTGTCGGAAGCTATTCTGAGGGTAACAAGGCATTAGTTGAGTTTAGTCCACTTTTTTCGGTGCCAACGCAGTCTCCTGAATGCCATACGATGCAAAAAAATTCAAGCAATCATTTGTCTACTTCAACGGTCATGGATTCTTCATCTTTGGTCCCATCATCTGATTAATGGTTCATTTTTTCGATATGTAACCTCCATATGCTTCCTCCAGGAGGCCAAAGGGTCTTCCAGGATTTGCTTCGATTGTGCTGAATAAGGCAGGCGCATTGCTACTTGATAATGGAGGACTCTTTCTTCCAAACGAGTAATTCTGAAGTGGTTCAACCTGCATACACATCCTTTAGCCATTGTAGTCTGGTTGGAAGATTCTTATTCTCGTGTCTGTAGGTGTATTGTAAATGTATATGCTATAAATATAATTCACTCATTGATTTAGTAGTTGATTAGTAAATGGAAGGTGTTCTTGTGAAACATAAGGTATTTGTGTGTCCAATTCTGGTCCTTTTCTTCATATAAGATGGCGAGAATCAGAAGCGTATGTTACCTCTTTTTACATTATGAGTCCAAAAAACTGAGCTTGGTGACTTGATTGTGAGTGGGCTGGGCTATGTAATTTGAACGAATAGAGCTTTTGTCACTATCAGGGATGGGTCCAGTGGGCCTTAATGGGCCATGGCCCACCTCTCTAAAAAAACTTTGATGGCCCAGCCCAACAGATCCCTGCCCGCCCCCCAAAAAAAATGGGAGAATTACATAGAACCCTTTGTATGAAAGACACAATCCTAAAATTCAGCGCTGAAGAATTTTCTCAACTTCTTAGGTGATAATTAGCAATATTTAAATTAATTAATTAATACATAATTTTACTCATATTTAATGACCTAAACCAGACGCACATAACCTATTCCTCTCTCCCTCTCTCGTCTCTCAACTACCCATTCCCCTCTCTCTCCCGTCTCAACCTCAACTATTTCCACCTCGGCGACGTAGCTACGAAATTGCACCTTCGAGGTGACGATTCCAGCGGGGAGATCGCCCCTGCTGAAGCGGTAGAGGCGATCCCGCCACTGGAGATCACAGCGGCGCCGCTGCAGCTGCGATCTCCAACAGCGAGATCGCGGCTAGCAACGAAGAGCCTCACCAAAGGCCGTCAATGAAGACGTTCAATAGTTTCCACTGCCATCGACGTCATTCCTTCTCTATATTGAATGGCTCAGAGTTTCGATTTCTTGGTATTTGAATTTGGAGTTGATATAGAGTTTTGGTGGTGGTGGAGGCCACGACGACGGTGTTGCTGTGTTGATGGTGTGGAGTTTTGCATAATTGACACTCCTGCAAATTTGGGATAACTCACCGGTATTTATTTTTGTCCAGATTCTGGGAGGAAGACCTCAGCTGTGTGACCTGGCTCGATGAGTTTGCAGGTGTTTCAACTTTCCATCCAATTTCAGTCAAAGAACTCAGGAAGAAAAAAGTAATGTGGTGCAAAGTTGTCGAAAGAACTTTTGACCTATCTGATCTTTCTCTGTAACTTTTCACTCCCTAAGAATTGCAAGTTCACTATTTCTCAATCTTGTTTCTGGTTACTTTGGTGTAATGAATAAATTGAACTTAGTCTACTTTTTTTCCTCTTACAAGACAGGCTAAAAGGAAAAAAAAAATGCTATTAGCATTTGTAAATCAATGTGAATAACAAATAATTTCCTTGTAGCCCTATTTTGTTCTCATTTTTTTCATCTCATTTTTTTTACAATATTCAATCTAAACCATATATCTTACTTTCGACTTACAATTTTTGATTTTTCAACTCAATCTACACCTCGCATTCTCAAAAAACTCAACTTTTTTTAAAAATTGATGGGAATCAAACAAGGGCATGTTTTCTAGTCCATGTGCTTTTCTAATGCTTTAGGTTCTGATGTGTAATGGAAAACATTGGACAATGCAGATGATAATTGATATCTTGTTAACTAAAAAATTTGTAACTTATGTGAGTTTTGACATTGTTACCTTGTTAACTCTAAACAAGTTGTTAGAGTTTTGGTATGTACTAGTGAATAGCGGACAGAGATTCTTGTGGTTAATGAGGCCAGATTCATGGGGACCAATTATGGGTTTCGTGACAAATAATTAGGTAGGTGTAATCAAAATATTGACTAATTATGATTTTGTGCGACTTGTGATAAATACGAAATGTGACCACCATGACCAATTATTAGTGATTGTGTAACCAATGGACGATGACGTGATGTGACCTACAATTGTGTCAAGTATGACTATGTGTGATCGAGCTATGACTTTGTGAGAACGAACTGTGACCTTGTGTAATCGAACTTGACCTCGTGTGACCGAAGAACTGTAACCTCGTGCGATCGAACCGTGACCTCGTGCGACCCAATCGTAACTTTGTGCGATCGAACTGTGACCTCGTATGATCAAATTGTGACCTTGTGTGACTTTTGTGGGTGGGGTGCGGGTGGAGTGCCGTGGGGTAGTGTGAGATTTGGAACTAAATTTTTTATTGTGACTTTGTGTGACCAATTGTGACTTTACTAATGGGGGTGGTGGGGTGGTGATGGGGTGAAATTTGTGTCTAAATTTGTAATTGTGAATGAAATGTGACTCTATGTGATCGATTGTGACTTTGCAGGTCGGGTTGGGTATTGGTGGGTGGGATTGCGTTGAAATTTGATATTACACTTGTAATTGTGATTTTTGACTGAAATATGACTGTGTCACCGAGCTGTGACCTCGTATCACCGAGCTGTGACCTCGTGTGACTGAATTGTAACTTTATGTGATTGAACTGTAACCATGTGTGACCAAACAATGACCTTGTGTGAAACTGTGAGATCGAACTGTGACCTCGTGTGACCGAATTGTGACTTTATGTAACCGAACTATAAATTTGTGGTATTGTGTGACCAAAATGTAACTTTGTGTGACCAATTGTAACTTTGTGTGATCGAACTGCGACTTTGTGTAATCGAACTGTGACCTTGTGTGACCAAATGTGACTTTGTGTGACCAACTGTGAAAAAAATCATTTTTTGTATGATTTGTGACTGAAATATAACTTTGTGCGACAAATTGTGATTTCGCGGGTTGGCTGAGGTGGGGGTGGAAAAAAAAATCATTTTTAGTTTGGGTGTAATAGGATAGGGTGTGGTGGGTGGGGAACATAGAGAAAAAAATCATTTTTAGGGTGGGTAGAGGTTGGGTGGGGCTAGCTAGAAAAAGTAGAAAAAATCATTTTTTTGTGGTGTAGTGAGGTGGGGCCGGGGTCGGGGATGGAAAATTAGAAGAAAAAAATCATTTTTTGGGTGGGTGGGTGGGGGTTTGAAAAGTAGAAGAAAAAAAATTATTTTTTGGAGTGGGGTGGGTGGGGTCGAATTCGGGTTGGGGGCTTGAAAAAGTAGAAAAAAATTTTGGTTGGTGGGTGGGTGTGTGGGTGAGGTGGGGTAGGTTAGGGTAGGGGTGGGGTGGAAAAATAGAAGAAAAATCATTTTTGGATGGGGCATGGTGGGTGACGGGGTGCGCTGGGATGGGGTGGGGCAGTTGGGGGAAGTGTGAAAAAATTGAAAAAAAATTATTTTTGGGGAGGTGGGGGTAAAAGAAAAATCATTTTTGGATTGGGTATGATGGGGTGGGTGGGTAGGTAGGTAGGATGGGGTGGGTAGGGTGTGGAAATATAGAAGAAAAATCATATTTGGGTGGGGCGGGGTGGGGTGGGGGCGGGGTAGGGTGAAAAATTAGAAGAAAAAAATTAATTTTGGATGTTGTGGAGGTGGGGATGGGTGGAGGGGTAGGGTCTGGACGAGTTGTGAAAAAGTAGTAGAAAAAATCATTTTGGATGAGATGGGGTGGGGTAGGGTCTGGGGCGAGGTTGTGGGGGAGTGGAAAATTATAAGAAAAAAAATTAATTTTGGGTGGGGTAGGTGGCGGGGTTGGATGGGGTAGGGTCTGGGCGAGTTGTGGAAAAGTAGTAGAAAAAAATCATTTTGGGTGGGGTGGTCTTGGGTTGGGTGGGGTGAGTGGGGTGGGAATAGGGGTGGGTGGGTTTGGGAGGAGTGGGGTGGGGTGGGGTGGGATGGGACGGGGGGTGGGGTGGGTGGGTGGGTGAGATAAGAAAAAATAAAAGTAAAATCATTCTTGTGGTGTGGTGGGGTGGGGTGAGGTGGGTGGGTTGGTGAGTGGAGGTGGGGTGAGTGGGTGGGGTGGGTAAGGTGGTGTCGCGGTGGGGGTGAGTGGAAAAATAAAAGGAAAAAAATCATTTTTTGGTTTGGGGTCGGGGTGGGGTGGGGTGATTGCGGGGTTGGGGTGGGTTGGGATGGAGTGGTTGTAGATTAGATATTGTTTTGATTTTATTATGTAATATTATATGAGTTTTAATTTAATATATAAATGATAATTATTATAATGTTATATTAATTAATTAACTAATTAACTCTAACACCGGATTTTAAAAAAAAAAATTTAAGTTTGTTATGTTTAAAAAGTCAAAGTTTTAGTTGTATAGTTTTGTATTTTTCCCTAAAAAAAAATGTTCATGTTCATCTCTGGCTCCGCCCCTAAGGTCCATTATGCAATTTTGTCTCATGTAGTCTCTTAATTTGATGAAAATTGCTTAGTAATCATATTTGTAACTATTCGACATCATAAAAGTGTTAAAAAGTTCTTGCATTTCAACCTTTTTGTTTGAAGATATTCCTGTAAATTCATTTCTAGGGAGATCATTTACAATGCGGTCGTCGAATAAGCAATTTACGTCAGATTTGTATAAAAATTAAATGGATTAGAGAACATAACAGGATGGTGAAACTTTGACAAGATTATCCAATTGGGGTTTTAGTGTTTTACTAAGAGTTTATCATTGGAAAAAAATACATATGTCAGGTTATTATAAAATCACAATTTATTAAAAAAAGGTTGAACCCCAACCCTAAGGGTTTCCACATGTTCTGTCCTGGGCCTTGGTAGAGGATGTAAATCGCAGATTATGTCTTCCAAAGTGTAGGGTGAGAGCTTACCTTTGTACTTGGCAATGGTCGGATTCGAACCCCTGATCAAGCGAGACTGGTCTTTAAATCACACTCCCTTTCACTCCCTTTCACCGCTGGGAGATGTGCACTGGGAGCTTAAAATCACGCTAATGTCTCCTTTAATCACGCATTTTGTTCCACCCAAACACAAATTTACAGAGTCTTCATCGCCCCACAATCCAAAGCTCAAACGATGCCTCATCACCATCACCATAACCTCAGATGCACCACTGCCATCTCTGATGTACCAAAATTACCACCACCACAAGGACCACGACGACGCACCACCACCACACTATCTCTGACGCACCACCACCACAATACTAACCACCACTTCACTACCACACACAAACATAAAGTTCTAGGGAGAAACAGAACATGTAAAATGTGACCTGAAAAATTGAGCATGTGACCTGAGTCAAGTATCAACATGTGACCTGAATTGATACACGTGACTTGGGAAAATGAATATGTGACTTGAGGAACTCAAAGTATGACTTGAGGACTGATCGTTTCACTTGAGGAATTGAACGAAATGAACAAGTGAAGAAATGAACGAGTGTGACTTAAGGAAATTAACCTGTGACCTGAGGAATTGAACATGTGACATGAGAATTGAAAGTGTGACCTGAGAATTGAACGAGAATTGAACGTGAATATGACCTAACCAGTGACCACCATCATCAACTCCTGCATCATACATGGAAGAATAACTACCAATGAAGCTTTGCAAGAGTCTTTTCAGGGATAATATCATCTTCTGTAGCAACCTTTTTACCAATTGGAGCAAACCCCTCAAGAGGACCTAGAATTCACCAGAATTTGACTCGGCTTGTAATTTTCCATCATCTGAAGCAGGGAACAATATTTATAGACATTAAAATAAATTAAGAAGTAGCACTCATGAGGGAACGAAAAGGTCAGAATTATAACATCGACGAAGTGAGAGTACAAAAACATTTAGACAACGCGGAATCTTCGTCGTGCCGCACGTTGGGTCGGTCACGCTGAAAAGGTCGCCGATAAGGGAGTAGGTGTAGAGAGAGATTTTTTTTTGTGGGGGGGGGGGGGGGGGGGAATCTTTAGATGGAAGAAATATTGAATCAGGTTTGAAAAGAATATATTGGGCCAGGTTTGAAAAGAAATCGGTGATTAAATTATTGAGATTCTAATTATCACCTGATACTTGAAGTTATACAAGTTTGATCGTATTTTTTAATTTGATTTCTTAAAATCAGGTGTAAGTGTAATTTCCTCTTTATCATTGCAAATAAGTAAGATGAGTGTTTTTCATATCCATAGAAGATAGTGTCTATGGTTGTCTTTTTATGGAAACTAGTATCACACCACGTGCATAGCACAGAAGAACAATATGAAATGATTTTATTGTAAATATCATTACAAAATCGGGAAAAAAATTGAACACATTATTTGGTTTAATTAATGATACAGACTGTCAACGAATACACAAAATAAAAAGAAATAACAATTCTCATTAAATTTGGAAAACCTTTTTAAATAATACATTGTGTGTATAGTTTGTAGTTGCTCACACCCGTGTGATACATGAAAGTTGCTATAGACAAAACATATTTAAACAATTGCTCAAATTTAAATTAAATAATACAATTTTACAAATATATGTTGTATAGAATAAATAAAAATTTCGTCCAAATATTTTTGACTAATGTGATAGAAATAATAACTCTTAAAATATTATAATTTACATAAAATAAAGTAATTGTAATAAATTAAATATATATGCGGTCCTATATATAAATAAATGTAACAAATTAATCAATATTGACGATGCACGAAAGTGAAAATCAATCTCAAGATTTGTGGTGCATGAATGTAGAATTCAACTCAATAGATCTTTCGTAGATTAATAATTTTCAATTTTTAAATGCGATGCATTTAATTGAACATAATTAAATGCATATTTATTTTTTTTATTTTTTTATTTTTGAAATGAAGTTGGATCAGTAAACTCTATATTTAGGATAATATTTTTAAAAAGTCCTTGAGCATGGACTCTTTGTGTTATTATTTTTGCTTAGGACCACTTGCATTCATTTTATTAAGCCAAACTCTTTGTATAATTATTTTATTTACATGGACTCATATAACATGCGACTTGAATATGAATGTTGCAATAATAATTAGATAAACTAATTTCTTATATTCCCTCCGTCCCAAAAAAGATAGTCCTATGATTATTTTCACACGGATTAAGAAATAGTAGTTAGTATAGTTAGGATATTAAATTTTATCAATATTTTTTATTTATACCATTTATCTCTTATTTATTGTTTTAAGTTGACTCACTTTATTTTCAACAAAAAATTTGAAAATGCAATAGTTAAGTAGTTGATGTGCATTGTAACAAGATACATTAAATAAGGGTATATGTGGAAATGAAAATTTTAATACATGCTCAATATGGAAACAAGACTATTTTTTGGGACAGACAAAAATAGTATACAGGACTATCTTTTTGGGACGGAGGGAATAATATTTTTTGGACTTGATAATTAATGACTTTATCTATTTTTATAATATTTTTCTACTCATTTAAATCAATCCAATAAAAATTAGATAAACTAATTTTTTTCTTATAATAGAAAGCAAATATTCAAAATTCAATTTTTTTTTAAATAATTTAACCCACAAATAAATTAATTACAAATGGTCAAAGTAGTATTCCGCAAAATTTAAAACAGAACGTGTTTTCCAATTTTTCATTTTTAGAAACAGTTTTCAAAAATGACAAACAGAACGAATTTTCAGCAGTTTAAAAGCAGGAAATGAAAACACAAAAAAGAAAACCTTTTCAAAAAGTAAAAATAAATAATAAAATACAAACAGCGCCACTTAAAGTTGTGCAACGATTTTTGAAAAAGCCTTTTACTATCATATTAGGCGTCTGGCTTCCACATACTTTTTACATTTGGAAAAAATATAAAATAAAATATTCTTCAATTTCGTTATTAATTTTAACATGTGTTCAGTAACTATAAAATAATAATTTATGAATTAATTTATAAATAACACAATTTTTCAAATTACATTTTAATCACACACATTTTTTTTTTCAATTTTTATCCACTACTATTCACCTCAAAATCATATATAAACCAATCATTGTCATGAGACATTTTCATTATTTATTTTAGCATATTTTAATAAAAGTTGATAGAATGTATAATTGTGAAACCCGTGAAATATGTAATTAAGATTAATTATTACTTTAACTTCAATTTTAATTAAATTTTTTTGAGTTATCAAACAGAGGCTTAATATAAGCCTCTGTTTGATAGGCTTTATTTGGATGGTAAGATGGAAATGCCTATTCTTCACATTTTGGAGTTTTTGATAGGTTAAGTTTGACAAGTCAATTATTTTCTACCCTAGGAGCACATGATCGGTGACCATGTTTGTCCTGAAAAAGTGGAATTCATTTGTCTCCCTTTAGGCTACGTTTGATAGCCATATTTTTTATGGAAAAGAAATCATTTCCACCATTTTTTCCTTCTTGTTTCGTTTGATTGCACCAAAGTTCCTGACAATTCATTTTCCAACTTCATCATTCACGTGCCGATTTTCCATGAAATGATGGAATTCATTTTCCCAACTAGGTAGGAAGTTTTATTTTTCAGGTAAAATTTTGTACCATTTTCATCACGTTTGATTATTTTTGTTATTGTTAATTGATTTATTTTTTTTTCCAAAAATTAACATTATTATTATCAAGTATAAATGTGTTAAAAAATGAATTTTTTTTATTAAAATAGCTAAATTTTGTTTTATTTTCCATGAAAAATAATGTCAATCAAACAACAAAAATTAAAAAATTACCTAGAAAATTAAATCAATCAAAAACATTAAACTTCCAATTCTCAAGAATTCAATTCCTAAGAATTTAATTCAATGAAATTCATTTTCTTTCCACCCAAATTCTACCATCCTTATCAAATGCAGTCTTAGTATATAAATGATTCCCATGCTAGTTATCAAATACTTTTACGTCATGTTTGATCATTATATATATATATATATATATATTTTTTGATTAAAATTGTTAAATTTTGCTTTATTTGTTATGAAAAATAATATTAATCAAACAATAATACTTGAAAATTTTCCACTTTTTTCACCTATAAAATTCATTAAACTTTCAATTCCCAAGAAGAATTCATTTTCTTTCCTCTAAATTTCATTATCGCAATCAAACGGAAATTAGAGGTTTTTTATACTCCTTCCATCCTACAAAGACGATCCACTATTCTTTTTTAGAGTGAAGTTAATATTTTTATTTCTCAGTTTGTCTTTATTTAATGTGTTTTTTATTAATCTAAATAAATTTATACTGTTTTAATTTTATGAGAAACTACATAAATTTTTGAAAGTATATTAAAAAAGTGATTGTAAAATTTATTTTTTAAATAATACATACTATGTAAAAAATGGTAGGGGACTATCTTTGTATGGCAGTCGGCAGAGTGAGTATATATATTTAGGGAAGTGCAGAAAACAATGATAGAATACCAATTTAATACAGTTTTTGAAATTGAGGAGGAATCTTTTATGGAATCATACTCTTGTGTTTGGATTTTCTCCCTAATTATATGCCCAGATTATGACCCTTATTTTGTCCAAAAACGACAAATGAAATTATAATTTATAAAAGCACTGACCATTTTTTCACCGTTTTCCAATTCAAATATTATAATATTATTACGCTCATTGTCGTAGGATCCCAGATATTAATATTAAAAAAATAAAAATAATCTTTTGAATCTAATACACTTTTCATCAATAATAACCTCCCTTTGTTAATCACATTTTTTTTATCAACTAATTTATAAATTATATGATTTTTCAAACTAGTTTTCAACTATTATTTTTTATTCCAAAATTATAAATAAATCAGTTTATAAACTAAACAGTATTATCAAATAGAGGTGAATTTCTCGAAAATCATGCAAATTAATGGAAAATGCTACTTTGTCACTTTTTTTTGTCATCTTAGATGATCGAAACTTTATAGACGGTAGATTTTAAAGTTAATATAATGTGTAAATAAATAAATTGCTCTTTTTCAAACCTTTCAATTCTCGTAGCATGATTCACAAATCAATATTCAGTTTATAAATTCATTGGCGGTCACATTCAAGTTCAATCCTTCTTATTTTTCGTGCATATAATTGCGCATCTCATAATTAATTGGTTATCTTTTTATTTTCTTCATTATATAACGTGTCTTTAAAGATTTTGTACAGCTCGGCTCGCATGCATCAAGATTTTCAGCTTTGGAAAGTCGATCGATTATCCGAGTGTGTGTACTATGCGCGTTAGGTGCATCTAAAAGGAATCTGCAAAAAAGGCCGTGAATCTCTTTTTCTGACTTTTCCGTCAACAGCCACTCCACACCCGCCAGCCAAGATCAAAAGTAAACCCAATCTTCATAAGGTTTGATTTCTGTGTGCATATTATTATTATTACGTGCCCTGCTTGATTATTGAATCTGGGATTTCATTTTCCTGAAGAGAATTCTGGGTATTTTGCCTACTGTTTTCAAGATTTGGCATTCTTACTTATTTTCTTCTGTAATATAATATGCGTATTGAATTTACTCAATCTGTACGTTATGCAGTTTGAATAGAGGAGGAGCCACGCCACCCCACCCCACCATGACTAATCTTCTTGATCCAACTGGAGTTCCAAGTCCAAGCAGGCTTGAGGTTCTTGTAAATCTTTTTTCTTCTGTTTAATCTTATTTCAGAAATTAAAATTCTTACAGGAAAATTAACGTTTGCATCAGGGAAAATACATGGCAATGGTGGTTTGTTGGTTTCTTGGATTGGGATCACTTGTCTCATGGAACAGTATG
Source organism: Ligustrum vulgare (assembly GCA_963555705.1). Lineage (NCBI taxonomy): Eukaryota > Viridiplantae > Streptophyta > Magnoliopsida > Lamiales > Oleaceae > Ligustrum > Ligustrum vulgare. The sequence goes on along the minus strand of OY743169.1, from coordinate 51,009,317 downwards.
CTGACAATAGGAGATTACTACTATAATTTGTTCCCAGTAACCACTTATATCCATCTTTTTTCCTGCTTAGAATAATTAATTACTAATAAAACCAAAACCAAAATTGTTATTCTTTCTTAAATTAATTTGCATCTTCTGTGTTGTCTCTGTATAAGGACTAAAATTAGTGTTTCATTACTACCCTTATGAGCATAGTCCACCAATGATAACTTAATAACAGCAATAAATAATTTACAATCACAAGGAAAAACAATGAAAATTTTATTTCACCATATCTATTTACGCATATGCCTAGCCTATATTTTTACTTTTCTCTTTTTTATACCCTTTCATAGACGAATTCCGCATATTTTCACATATAGGATTTATATCACTGTCAAGAGGGAATTTCTTATTAGTTAGGTTAGGTATTTTGATTCCAAAAAAGGTAAAAAAAAAAAAAAAAATTGGGTTGATATATATATGAAAGAGTATACAATAATGATGTATTTGGTAAATCAAATACCATGGTCTAATAATCAAACATTTTGATTAGTTGATAATATTAGTATTAGTTGGGAAGTTTGTGAAAGATTTATGTGAAAAGTTTCATTAACGCCTAATTCGTGTCGAATAGACCTTGTTGTTGTCACAATTCTTAATTCATGAGTTGTAGGGAGGGATAGCGAAAGCTGCTAACTCATACTTAAGTTTAAGTGCAGGGAAACTGGAAACTGAAAATAGTGTTGCAAATTCTTTGATAGCCTATTAGTTCAGTGTTAAATGTTTATGTCATCAAATTTGAAGAATTCATCATCTTTTTCTACCTATGAGTAGAATTACCATCCTGCGCGGGTCCTCACTCTGGTTTATCAACCATTTGCGCTTGGAACAATGGGAATACTCGCATACAACGAGGCAAAGATAGATACAAGGAAACGGAACTTGATGGGTTATATTCTTTTCTTCTTAGGCACTTTGGGACTTCTTGTTGTAAGTTCGGCTCTGAGCAATTTTGCACCGTGTTTTTCATTTACTTTTCCTATTGATAATAACTTCTCTCGTTGCAGTTGGACTTAGGCACATCAGGAAAAGGCGGAATTGGAAATTATATTGGCATTTGTGTTTTTGTTGGTGCTTTTGGAGTAGCAGATGCTCATGTTCAAGGTGGAATGGTCGGAGATCTATCTTTCATGCTTCCTGAATTTGTCCAGGTATGTTTTTTTAACTGTGTAATAAGACTTTCTGTCCATTTACACTACTAAACATTTAGTTCATTAGATTATGTCATCTCCATTATCTCATCTTGCAGTCATTCTTTGCTGGTTTGGCTGCGTCCGGGGCTCTCACTTCTGCCTTACGTATGATAACAAAAGCAGCTTTCGATAATTCTAGTAACGGCCTCCGTAAAGGAACTAGTAAGTAATCTTTCTAGCTTTTACAAATGTGGAAATCATGTATTTGAATTCTAGAGATCCAGTCCCGTAATAATGGTATAAGAATTTATATGCAAAAGCATGTATTTCAGTTAGAATTATCAAACGACAACAAGATGGTAATAATATAATCAATTCCGATCACCTATCCGCGGTAAGCAAGTGTTAATGTGCCAATTGTGTGTGATGCTGACACATGTCCAGAAATTTTAAAACACTGGACAAGTGTTAGCATCACACACACGGTGGGAACATTAACACCTGCACGCCCTGGGTATGCGATCGTTTCCAATAATATCTATTTATATTGTTTTTGTTTTTTGCAGTGCTGTTTCTGGCCATCTCCACATTCTTTGAATTTCTATGTATTTTCTTATATGCGTTTGTCTTCCCCAAGCTACCAATTGTGAAGTACTATCGCACAAAAGCAGCTTCAGAAGGATCAAAAACAGTTTCTGCTGACCTAGCTGCCGCTGGCATTCATACTGAAGAAACTGCAACTGTAAGAAAATTTTCTTTAACCAGAAAAAATTCATTTCTTAATGAAAGGTGTATTTCAAACTTTAAGATTAGCTTTTATTATCAATGCAGGACGACATTACTAAACATGAGAGGCTGAGCAACAAACAACTTTTATCTCAGAATCTTGATTATGCATTGGATCTCTATATTATATATGTTCTTACATTATCAATCTTTCCTGGCTTCTTGTATGAAAACACTGGATCCCACCAGTTGGGCTCTTGGTATGTGTGTGCTCTTACAATAAGATGCATTGGAACAAATTTACAAGAACTCGGGTTCTTTTAATTTCTATCAATATTATGATTCGTAATCGTAAATTCTTTGTATGTGAAGGTATTCGGTTGTCCTGATAGCAATGTACAACGTGTTGGATCTTATAGGACGATACACTCCCCTTATACAAAGTATCAAGATAGAATCCCGAAAAGGCCTATTGATAGCGTCGTTGTCACGTTTCTTGCTCATCCCCGCATTCTACTTCACCGCAAAGTATGGTGATCAGGGATATATGATACTGCTTGTTTCCTTCTTAGGACTAACAAATGGGCACCTCACTGTGTGTGTCCTCACAGCAGCTCCTAAAGGTTACAAGGTAAGTTTAGAAAACATTATTACAGTTACATTCTTGCATGATGGCCGTAATATGTTTGGGGACTTGTATTTGTAGGCACCGGAGCAGAATGCACTGGGTAATTTGCTAGTACTATTCCTTCTTGGTGGCATTTTTTCAGGTGTTGCTCTAGACTGGTTGTGGATTATTGGTAATGGAAAATTTTAAGGTCTACTGGATTAAGGATTATGCTTGGTACAGAAAAAAATAATCTACTCATTGTATTATCCAGAGTACCAAACACGTACTTATTGATCGAAGTTTTTATGTACTTGTTACAGATTTAGTTGCAAATATTCATTATTTTATAAGGTGGTCATGGCACCAAACCACAAAAAGCGCTTCTCTTTCTCCGACGAGGAATTAGATCCTTATCATTTAAAATAACTATACTTGACAATAAATCAATGAAATGAAATGTATCTCAAAGAAAAACACTTTGATACAATACAAACATAAAATTTGTCGTCGAGAATAGAAGAAAGGCGATTAACAGGTGCTTTTATTTATTACATAGGGCTTCATAGATTGTGATCCATCACTAGAGAGTAATAATAAGAACAAAAACAATGAAGAAATACACAATATCAACACAAAATGAGAAATAAGGATAAAAAATTGTGTTAATAAAATAATATTTGAGTGGCTTTAATGCATCCGATTTGACAAAATTGTTAGAATGTAATTGCAGAGCTATCTAAGGCTCTTCTTCACGGGGCCATGAGTCCTTCGATCGTGTAAGAAAGGGACTTTGCCCAGTCTGCTTTTAGGAGCAGCGTCTGTAATGTATGCATCATATCGTAATCTGGATCAAGCTTCCGCTGCCAACCCTATAAATTACAAGCAAAGGAAAAATGAAAAATCACAACCATGAATGCTAAAAGAAGATGACTGATCTAAGAAAACTTGCTACTTAATTCCATCTGCCAGATAAAATTTTGAATCCCCAACCCATGAAAAGGAAGACAACCAAAATACAAATATATTACTTTTAAGTAAATAATAATTAAATAATAAATAACTTTTTATATTGGTCAAAATTGAAAAGTGAGTATTTCTTTAATAGTGATAGTTACTTTAAAAGGTAAGCAAATTTTTTTCACTTAAAAGTAAGTTATCTAAACATGTTTGACGGCAATAGTTTTGCTGCATTCAAGAACTATTCAGAGAATGAAGCATGGACTTTATTTTAAATGAAATGTTGAGGGGTACCTCAAGCACCAAAACTGTCACCATCACCGTGCAAACATTGCCATCAATATTTACTCTATGATGCCTAACTTGTTCCAGTAATTGCTGCATGCAGTCAGCAGGATGGACAAAATCCCCCTCTGGGGTACCCCAAAAATCAAACGACGCTTTCACTTCCTGTTAAAGCAAAGGAATCAAAATGCTGAACACAATCAAATTCAAGCTTTACAAATGGAAGGCCCCTGTTTGTCTACCATTATTACATGACACTTTTTTTTTTTTTTTTTTTTTGCTCAAATTCATTTCAAACCATAAATTACCACATAAAAATATTTTCCACAAAAAAAGAAAAAAAAAAAAAAAAAATCCTACTTTTTAACCACACATTCTCCAAAAATACACTAATCAAACTCTTTTTTTTTTTTGCCTTAAATGGGAGGAGACAAACACGGGAGAAAATTTGGATTTTATGCATCAATAAGCTAATCCTATTCTCCACAGATAAACAGACCTAAAACTGAAAACCAAATAACAGACATCAGATAACTGATAAGAAACATAATAAAGAAAACTAAAAATAAAAACAAAAACAAAAACAAAAATAACTCATTCCATATTCAATCATAAAATGTAAAATTTCTGAGTAAATACACAAAACTTGAATGCCCAACTCCCCCCGCCCACCCCACCCTACCCTAAAATCCCAAAAATGGAAACCGAATTTCTTCCTCAAATGAAAGGGAACAGATTCCTCCTTGCCGGAGTTTGTCAGGTAAAATCATATTTTTGGTCATTTATTCATTTAAAACAACCATGCGGCCAGACTGCATAGTAGGGTGCTAATGCAAATTAAAGACTGATAACAGCAAAGTGCTAGCAGTCCAACTCTTCAGCATTCTTAATAATTTTACAAAGTTCATTGGTTGTCAGTGTAACTTAAGTTCATTGGTGGTTAGTGTAACCTAAGATCATGGTTAATTGATGGATGCTGGTATATTAGATGCATAAAGAACAAACACAAGAGGCTCAAACCATATAGGGCCATGAAAAATGGCTCTGAATTGCAAGGATTGCAGAGAAACTCAACGAGCCGCATAGAAGTGTCAGATACCATTAGGTACATAAAATTCACCTGAATAAAGGCATCAGGCTCAGGGCAGTTCTGTTTCTTCGATAATCTTAATGTGCACTCTGCTGCTGTTTTGCCATCTCTACGAGCAACAGCCTTAAAGAACTCAAGTAAATTTATCCGGTCACTCTTAGAGAGTTCAGCAGTCATGCCTACATCAAGGAAAATAACATGAGGCTTTGTTTTGAAAATCCGTTTACGAGACGGTTTGGGTTGAGCTACACGGACAAGGATGTTTCCAGGATGCATGTCAGCATGAACAAAGTTGTCTACCTGACAAGAAAAAAGAAGTAATCAGAAAACGGAACTATCCATTTATTTTTTTATCTTAAACAACAATGGGAACATGCAGCCTGTTTGTGTGTGTGTAAAACATAAAAAGTTAGAAAATTTTAAACAAAACGGTGGCCAAAGGAACTATGGAAAATTTGAAAATTGTATAATTCAATAATTGTAGGAGTTATAAATATGGAGCCAGGATTTTGAGTGAGTGGAGGCCAAAAATTTCGAAAATCAAGAATGTAAAAAAATTCAATAATAAATAAAAATACAAATAAACTTGCTCACAACCGCTCTTTACGCGTTTTCACTCTGAAAAACGCTTACAATAACTTCATTATCAATTTTCAAAAATATGTCTCTCTCGACATAAACAATAAGACGATCATTCTTCTACTCATCACTCATTCGGTTGCTCAAATAGAGCCGTTTGTATATAAAATTGAGAGGATTTAAAAAATATATATATATTTCTTTTGGGAGGTGTAATTCAAAATAGTATTTTGGATAGTGAAGTCTTACTCTTATCACCCACAACAAAGGAAGGTATAAGCATAAAGTTTGGCACACCACACTAAGTTTTTAGACAATGCAAGTTTCCAAACCAAGCAATATCCTCAATTACAAATCATATAAAGAAGATTATGCCCAAATTTCTTCTTACAAAATGCAAGTCACTGCCAGAAATAAACTGTCTGAAGGGCTGTGTTCCTCGGACATGTATAAAGATGTCAAATACAGATACTATCCAGAGGTCAATCATTTTCTCCATTTCTCTTTTCAGGCATGCAGCTTAAATTCTTCTGATTGTGTAAAATGAAAATATGTATTTTTGAAATCCCAATTCAATACAGCGAGCAAGTGACCATAGCAAATGAGCTCAAATTTTTTTTAGAAGTCAGTGGGGGCCTACACCCCCACTGAGCCTTAGGTGAATCCGTCCCTAGTTATAATTATAGTGTTTTTGTAATTTTAGATGTTTGGTATGTATTATTTTAATTATTAAATAGTTTTTTAAGTGATTAAAAAATTAAAATTATATTTATGAAAAAAAAAAAAAGGTTTTTTACGCCTACGCCTACGCCTAACCCAGGCACGTAAAGCTTGGAGCTTTGCTATGTGTGGGGCAAAGCTTTACACTTTTTAGAACGTTGTTAAGAATCAAAAGCTTTATTTCAGTAAAACTATGTTTCATGTCGAAGAATTCAGATCTCTTGGCATTCCAAATAGAAGTCTAGAACAAAATATTCAGGATACATATATTCTTATGCAGAAAAACTGAGCATTTTAGACTTCAGACTGTACATCAGTATACAAATGATCCATTAATAATCACAACGTAAATAATATATATAAATCTAGCAACGATACCAGTAGCTTTATGAATCAAGCAAACACTTAGATAGCATTGAGTTTCAGGTAGTAGAACTCAGGTCTCCTCTAAGTAACTGTATTTTTAATATAAATTAAGAGCATATCAGTGATAGCACCTAATAATATCTTCGGCCTCGCTGCCCAGACACTCTGCCTAATATGTCATATCAATCTTACATCAATCAAGAAAACTCTTTGTTTATTGAAAATGCCAAACATGAAATGTGATTAGATTATTGGCTAAAATAAAATAGTCACAGTAAAATGAAGTAAATATATTTCCAATTTTTAGCCAATGTTTAAAAAGACGTAACTAAGTTCTGAGGCACTTTTCCTTCGCGAGGCAAGGTGTAAGCCCCGAGGAAGATTGAGGCATAAGCCTCACAAAATGCCAAAAATTCAGTCAAAAAATTATAAATAATACAAATAATAATTATTTATTCAAAAAAAAATTATTATTTTTATTTTTGTAGTCTTTAAAATATATTAATTTAACTTTTAAAATTTATTTTTATTTTTATTGTGTATTTTCATTTTCATTTTTGGGGGGTTTTCTATTTATTCAAAATGTGTGTATATATATATATAATATTCAAATCTGATCTTCATTTAATTATTTTGTACTAAAAAATAAAAATAAAAAAGATTTGATCATCATTTTATTATTTTTATTTAAATATTTTCTTTAAAATTTGATAAAAAAAATTATACAATATTCAAAGGTTGGACCTTTATTTAATTGAAAGAGGAAGAGTCCAAGCCCATTTCTGATCTACCCATCCATTTATGACCTACGGTCCTACCCGCCCACCTAACCCCAAAACTAAGCCTTTAACCCTAAATCTACGTATCATATTACGTAACAGACAGGAGCTACAGCTACTCAAGGAAAATGGAAGAGAGAATCAGAGATATCGCAGCCCTTTGTTGAGACACTCCTCCAACGGGTTCTCTCGTCGGATGACTCCTCCGATTAACGACCCCTCTAACACAGCTCCCAAGTAAGAAAAATTGACTTTTCTCCTTTTTACGGGAGGAGCACGCCTCATGCCTTGTGAGGTGCATACCTTGAGGCGTGCCCCTCATGGTTTGAGGCTATAGCCTCAGTATTTATGCCTCATAGTCGCTGCCTCAAGGCACAAGTGATGCGCCTCATTGTGAGGCACACCTCTCCGCCCCGCCTCGCCTTTTTAATCTATGTTTTTAGCTTAATTGTTGAATACCACAAGCAACATTCAACAAAATGGAGTAAACAACGTGCCCACCCAAGTCACATACAATAATCAGCGTCACCGAATTAACAAAGTTCATCACATGCATAAAGAGACTGCAGTTTCAGCAATAGCGTAGCAGCCGTAGCACACCAAAGCGGGGGGGCATACATTATACAAATTACCAACTTATAAAGCATAAGATAGATATAGATCACAAGCAAGAAGAAAAAGAGATCATTTATGGTACCAGGAGCATCTTCAGCAGTGCATGGGTCCCAATGTGGGCAAGTGAACTTTTGATTCGTTCATTCCCCTCAAGATCATCAACATAGCGGGAAACGCATTCCCCATCCTCAAATGTTTCCACCAAAACGGCAGGATGGACCAGCGGATATAAGGGCTTCGGGAAAGAAACGTCTTTCCATCTGCGAAAATTATATATAAAGCGGCTCAAGTGAGCAGCTTCTCGTGCTAAATCAACTTGAGACATCATGAAAACTGCGAACTGCTGGACACTTTCATCCAACCTCAACCAATTCAGAGCAGGAATGTATCTTGATATTTTTGCCGCTATATTAATTATCTCAAAATCCCTTTTAATTGACTCACCGACTCCAGGGTGTCTCACCTTCACTGCAACTAGCATTGGTTTCATCTCACGACCAGGGTATCGAGACCGCAGAGAAGCTCGATGCACTTGAGCTATACTTCCAGACGCCACAGGTTCTTCCTCAAAGTTGTCAAAGATTTCAGAAATCTTCCGCCGGAAAGCTCTTTCAATTGTCTTTTTTGTGTAGGAAAAGCTATGTTCAGGTGCTTTTGTGTGAAGCTTGGAAAGTTCAGTGCACAAGTCTCTAGGAAAGAGATCTGGCCGTGTGGCTGCCCACTGGCCCCATTTTATGAATGCCGGACCAGCTCTTTCTAGTGTTTGATGAACAACCTGAAGCCATAATTTCCTGAACTGAGGTCCAAAACTATCTGCAAATGGAGCCATCACAATGCTTGGCGTGAACAAAAATGATAAATACAAAGCTCTCAGCAACAAGAAAATGCCTTCGAATATTGATAAGATCAATGAAGTCAAGAACAGATGCCCATCCAGTGCATGCGTGTATAAAGTATTCCTCGGCGGAAAGATATCTGTGTCTGGCACTGCTTGTGCCCATGCTAAATGGTTTCCACATGTTACTGCAAATATACCAGGAACAAGCACATAAGAATGACTCAAAGCCAAGCTAACTGCCTGTGCAATCTTGTTTAAGGGAATGCAAGATCGGCCATGATGTAAAGACCTCTGCATCAACCTCTTCCAAGCAATGTGAGCACGATGGGCTATAGTATTATTTGCTGGAATGGCTGAATAACTCCTGATGAAACCATTGCAGAGAACATTTCTTTTTTCACGTGTAATGTTCCAAGTATGTCTCCTACCAAAGAACATATATTGCAAGTAAAATCTGTATTGAGGAGAACATAATCCAGGTCTGACAAGGGCTCCATACTCAGACCCTCTTGGATAGATGCGACACTGGTTCACCCGCAAAGATGGTAAAACTCTCTTAATATTACCAAATGTCAAGAATCTGCAACCCACAAGCAGGCAAAAGATAAACACCTAAGGATTCTTATTTTCTGAATAATTGAAAACATACCATATATGGCCCTAACCTCATTTCCATTGTATTAGTATTAATGCATATAAATACTATTTAAAAATAATAACAAAAGAATATGCTTCGAATCATTAGCAAATGCATTATCGGAGGAATGGAGTTCAATCTGTCGAGAGAAGTATAAGTTGACTATCTCAACATAATCATATTGTCACTCAAGCATATGATTAACCTATATTGAAATCTCCATCAGTTCCAAAAGCCACGCAGGCAGCACCAAAAGCTGCTTCCTTCAAAACTCATGTTAAGCAGAGTATGCATTTTGAAAGACAAATACCATGATCTAACAATCAAGTGTTGTCATTAATTATTCATGTTATGAGGAGTTGGACATGAGAAGTTTCTGCGCATGGAACACACTACAGCTTCAGGAGGCAAAGAAAAGACATCATGTGCCAAACCTTTCCACCGACTGTAACCGTAAAAATTTATATCAGTTGACCTGACCCATCCACTGACTATCATTGAATTCGGATCACCACAACTAAACGAAGCCCATCAGAACAAGTCTAGTACAAGCCCAGGGTTCATGCGAACATAAAATTTCAGGAAAATATTATTACCCAAATCGATTAATTACAGGTTATACTTCTCAAAAAAAAAAAAAAAAGCTCGTTTTAATGTACAACAACGCAGCGAGGCAAAATAAACACTACAATGGACTCTCCAAATAATTATGAAAATGGAAAAGCAAACCAATCAAGAACCCATAAAAACAATTAATAAACAGAGGAAAAAGGGAAACTGTCACAGACCTTGACATGGCGGTAATTGGGTTTGGCTGAAAATGAAGATTAACTTGCAGAGGGGGCGTGCTGTGTCACCGACAAGCATTTTCTACGGATTCCGTCAATTAAAAAAAATTTGAATCTTACAGATCATGCAATTTACGATTAAAAAATCTGCAAAACAATTGATAATATAGATGCGATATGATTTCGTATATCAAAACCTAGCTACAGGCGGCGAAAGATAAAAAGTGAAAATACCAAGGAAAGAAAATAAAAGAAGGGTTGTGTTGTGTGGTTCCAGAATTTGGCTTCTCCATGTGCCACGTGAAAGTTACGCCTTCCTCAAATTTTTGTTGTTATATACACTAGATGCTTACGTGCATCAATATATAATTCTTAAATCATAACTTTAAAAATATCTTGATTCAATCATATCAAATAAAAAACATAATTTTAATAAAATTTCAATACAAAATATTATTGAATTTGAAACTATAAAAAAGACAAAACTATTCAAAATAAAATATTCTACATGTACACTATACTGCGCCCCTCAAAATTTGACACTCATTTAAATTTTTTATATAATTTTTTTTTTTACTTTTATTTACGTTTTTCTATGAAAATTTGTCCACCTCATCACCTATTTCCCTTTTAATATATTATAATTATTTATTAATTATATTTTTAATGTTTTGCTTACATATATTTTATTTTTCCTTATTTTTTAAACATGCAAATTTTTATCGAAATGATGAAATGATTAAGCCTTCGTTTGGTAATAATGTTTGGTTTATAAATTTGTTTATTTATGATTTTTAGGTAAAAAGTAGTGGCTGAAAATTGGAGAGAGAAAATATGTGTGGTTAAAAAGTTGATAGAAAATAATTAATTATTTTTGTAACATACGTATTGAAGAGCCTACTCATTTATTAACATATTAGGAAATAAAGTTTCAATAATTCTATTTATTTATTTTTAAGATATATTAATTCAATTTTTACTTTCCTAACTTAACAAATTTATATAGCATATATTTATTTATTTTAAAATATATTAATTCAAAATTTTCATTTTCAATGTAACACATTTACATAAATATGATATGACATTTATTTATTTTAACACGTGTTATTGGATTTGAAACTTTAAAAAAAAAAAAAAACTATCAAAATAAAAAATTCTGAATGTACACTCAGTGTACCGCATCACTCAAAATTTGACACTAAATTAAATTTTTTATATAAAATTTCTTTTGACTTTTGTTTACGTTTTTCTCTAAAAATTTGCCCACCCGATCACCTATTTTCCTTTTAATATGTTTTAATTTTTTATTAACTTTATTTTTTAATATGTTGCTTACATATATTTTATTCGAAATGCAATATATTAATTTATATATTTTATTTTTCCTTATTTTTTTATACATACCAATTTTTGTCCAAATGATGAAATGATTAAATTTTCTACCAATTTATCATTTGTCGTAAAAGTTGATAGCAAATAATTAATTATTTTTGTAATATGCTTATTGAAGAACATATTCATTTATTGACATATTAGGAAGTAAAACTTCAATAATTTTATTTATTTATTTTTAAAATATGTCGATTCAAAATTTTCATTTCTAACTTAACAAATTTATATAATATGTATTTATTTATTTTCAAATATATTAATCCAACATTTTCATTTTCAATGTAACACATTTACATAAATATGACATTTATTTATGGTCAAATATATTAATACATTTTTTTCATTTTCTACATAACACATTTACATATATATCACATTTATTAATGTTCAAATATATTAATCAATTTTTTTCATTTCCTACATAACACATTTATATAGATACACATTATTCATGTTCAAATATATTAATCTAATTTTTTTCATTTTCAATGTAACACATTTACACATAATACATTTATTACAACTCTTACTAAACATGTAATAAATAATAAATTTTTCAACAAACATATTTATCTTTTCTTTTCTTTAATTTTTTTTTTTTTTTTTATATAGAAAAGTAAAAGTGATGAAAAATGGTCATTAAATGCAATTTTTTAATATTTTGCTTACATATATTTTATTCGAAATTCAATATATTAATTTATATATTTTATTTTTCCTTTTTTTTTATACATATCAATTTTTGTCCAAATGATTAAATTTTCTACCAATTTATCATTTGTCGTAAAAGTTGATAGCAAATAATTAATTATTTTTGTAATATGCTTATTAAAGAACATACTCATTTATTGACATATTAGGAAGTAAAACTTCAATAATTTTATTTATTTATTTTTAAAATATGTCGATTCAAAATTTTCATTTCTAACTTAACAAATTTATATAACATGTATTTATTTATTTTCAAATATATTATTCCAACATTTTCATTTTCAATGTAACACATTTACATAGATATGACATTTATTTATGTTCAAATATATCAATACAATTTTTTCATTTCCTACATAACAGATTTACATAGATATCACATTTATTTATGTTCAAATATATTAATCAAATTTTTTCATTTCCTACATAACACATTTATATAGATACACATTATTCATGTTCAAATATATTAATCTAAATTTTTTCATTTTCAATGTAACACATTTATACAAAATACATTTATTACAACTCTTACTAAACATGTAATAAATAATAAAATTTTCAACAAAAATATTTATCTTTTTTTTTTATTTTTATATATAAAAGTAAAAGTGATGAGAGAGGATCATTAAATGCAATTTTTCCTCCAAAATGACTCTCTCTCATCACTTCTACTTTTATATATATATAAAGAAAAGATATATATATATATATATTTTTTCCTTAAGCCAACTTTTCAGAGGGAATATTTTGCTTCAACCAGGGATCTCAAACGGCCAACTCGGCTCCGTGAAGATTAGGTTTGAGCCGGACCCGACGTGGCTCGTTTGGGACCGACTCGGCTCGCAAAGAGCAGGCCTAAATTCGGCTCGTGGGCTCATGCGATTTTATTTTTTTTGGGTGTTTGCACAAATATCTAACTTTTGGTATGATAATTGAAATTTATTTCATTTTTAAAAAAACTAAAAAATACTTCAATCTTTTTTTATGAAAAATACTATTTTTGTCAAGTATCATATTATGATACTTTTAAAGTATCTTATGATACTTTCAATTTTTAGTATCATAACATGAAATTTTTCAAATTTCTATGATACTTATGATGGAATTTTGGTATCACATCATGATACTTTACATAATTTTTATGATACTTGGTTTCAATCATAACTTCAAACACTTTTCATTCACTTTGTACTCACCGATCATCATCTTCATCAAAAGTCACGACCCACTCCTCAACCTCATCGGCTGATTTCTGATTCCCTACCACAGCATCAACCACCACCACCACCACCACCACTAGAATCAACCATCACCGAGCCATCACCACAAGAAGAATCAAACCACCACCGAAACTTTGTTGCACATGTTTGGTCATCATCAGTTCTCTTTACTGATGTCGTAATTTGTGTCTTTCTTCAGATTTTCTCCAGCAGTCCCATTCAACCCAGGCGGTGCTGTTTAGTCGGACTTTCGCAGGATTTCGTCGGCCTTTGCAAGTGTACCTTTCGTTTCGGATTTCTTCCAGGGTGGTGGCGTGGTGCTGTGATGGTGGTTTGGTGGGGAAGAAGAAGGAAGAAAACGAGTATCACCATGCAGCAGCAATGGAGAGGTGGTCGGTGTTGGGGAAGAAACGAACGTATTTATCAAATTTTTTCTTAGTACAAGGATTTTTGCAATTGATGATAAAAAGATAGTATAGGATGCAATTATCCCCCTTTTTTTTAAAACAGCTAGACGGCTAGGCTTTTTTTTTTTTTTTACTAATACTAAAATAATTGAAAATATAAAAACTTAAACACTCCTCCTTTAATCTAGGCTTGGGATCGGCTACATTTAATTTCTTGTGACGGAGTTAAAATTGTACACGAACAAAATTTTATTTGCACAATTTTTTTTTATTTAAAAGAAAGAATTAAAATTAAAGAAAAAGAAAAATACATATAATATATCGTAAATGTAAGGATAATAATTAATAATTACTCACCAATATGATTGTTCTCCGAATTCCTCGGCCAGAATTTCACTTATCTTATCTTGTAACCTCTTCTTTACAAACTGTCAATCCTTTAAACACATTAAGGCCTCCAGTATAACACTCTACCACCTGCACTAAAAGCAGCATCCGATACTACAGATACCGGGATACCGGAGGTGCTAGTATATCTCGTGCAATCATAAAAACAATCGGGTATTGACGCTAGTTTAATTTCCACCACTTAAGAATGTCAAAATTATTTCTCTCGTTCTCGTCTAACATGCTAAGAAGGTCGTGCGAGAAATACTTAGTTAACTCGCTTGAAATTTCAACTAAACTATTATATGTACTAGAAGAATTAGAACCACTAGGAAGTGTACTAGAAGTTCCCTTCATAGTATAAGGTAGGAAAGTAAATCACTGTCTTGATTTTGTATCACATTAGAGGTGGGAGCAGTTCTTCTAACATTTTTGTCTGACCTATCGACATTGATCTCTTACATTTTACATAAATATTTTTCTAAATCTGTGCATGGTAACGAGGTCCCAAAAGTTAATTTCTTTGATATTGTGTGTTTAGTTCCCGCTAAATTTATTCTAAGGTCCATAATCGTTGCTAATGAAAGCAAAGTGGGCACATCTTCCCAATATTTTCTAAACTTAATATCCATTACTACAACAATTTCAGAAAAAACAGGAAATGTTTTGTACTTGTTGAAATTATTAGCAATGCAATAAAAATTTGATGTGTTCCGAACTCTCGACAGTCGGAGTCATAACAGACTTGACGGTAAAATTTAAATATTCAAGCCAAAACAAGAATTCAACAGGTTCGACGAGTTTTGAAGATCAAACCGTGTCGAAAAGAACCAGAAAATTAAGCACCAGGCCTTTTACGGCCGTAACGCAGTTATCGCAATTTTTGGACAGAACATGACTTATGGCCGTAATCAATTTTGTCACGGCCATAACTTCGGTATTTACGGCCGTAACTAGGCGGCGGATCAGATTTTGCAGATTTTTAATTCCTTTTCTTTTATTTAGTATTTTACTTTAATTAGAATTCTATTTTGAGCCAGTTAGGGTTGATAGGTTTTGTTTGCTTATTTATACGCTTTTTCTATTCATTGTAAATTAGACTTTGAATTTGAATAAACAGTTTATTGAGTGATTCAATAATTTTATAGGTGGATTTCCTATATGTTTAGAACTTATCAAGAGTGATTCTTGTGGCGTTCGATGCCATTCGACAATCGAACTTATCAAATATTTCTTGAGAATATTTGTGGCGTTCAAAACTAGAAACTTATCAAGAAGATTGGACAAATTCTTGTGGCATTTCGAAATTCGTGGTTTTTTATTCCGCATCGTCGAGCCATCGCGTCGTGAATATCGGGTCATGATTCATCCGTCCAACCACAACCTGAGTTTGGAACTTTTCGGCGTTTTTTCCGCGCTTCGAATCTTATCATCTGGTATCAGACCTGGACTCTGAATTTAGGTTTTTATTCTACCCAGTTTAATTTTTGTGTTTATCATCGAGTCTGTCATAAGAATTATACATATCTTGTTGTTGACTCTTTCTTTTCTTAAGTGTTCTTCGTACCAGCAAATTTTTTTCAGTTTTGATCCATATAAAAATTTAACAAAACTTAAAAGTGTTTATTTTATTCAATTCTTTTCCAAATCATGTGCCGTTTGTTTTGTTGCGTTCATGTCGAATTTTCGGATTTATATAAAAAAAATCTTTTTATTTATTTTTTCTCCGAAAATTCATCCATTGTTCAGAAAAAAAAATCATTCTAAAATTCAAGAACCACTTTCTTGAGTTTCTTTAAAATTCTTGGAATTCATTTCCTTCCAAGTCAATAAAAGTCGTTCTTGCTATTTGATGTCTAAATCCTCTTCAGTCTTGAATTTTTTTAACGCCACATAAGGAATGGATTATGATCCGGGCTTTTTATTCCAAACTAAATGTTATGTGGATCATAAGGGGTGCAGTTTGGCGATTGATGGAAAGTGTTTTACTAATTTCGTTAGTAGTACCGTGGTTGAAAATTTAGGATTGCCCTTAGAACCACACTATAAATCTTATAGGATGACATGGATGATGGAGTTTGAGAATTTCAAAGTAACCAAACAAGTTCTAGTGCCTATTACCCAGAGAAGGTATAGTGAGGATGTATGGTGTGATGTAGTGCTATTGAAATCTTATTATATTTTTATTTGGAAAACCTTGGAGACGTAGGAGGGAGGCTGTTTATGATAAGAGTATGCACATATACAAATTCCTTAAGAATGGGAAAACATGCGCACTATATGGGTTGACCTTAGAGGACGCACTAGAAGATTCACGGAGGGTAAGGAAAGAGAGTGAAAGGTGGTGTAATAGGAAGCATCGTGGAGATAAGGTTATTGAGAAGAAGGAGGGGGAGCTGAAATTAAAATTAGATGATCAATCTCCTAAATTTGACGAGGAAAAAGAGTTGGGTAGCGAGAAAGTGATTGAGAATGCAATTGTTGAAGATGAGAATGAAGAATTAGAGGTGGTTGTTAAACAAGAAATTGTGAAATTAGAGGAGATGGTGGAGTGTGAGAAGAAAGAAGAAGAGGGCCATGAGCGTGAAAGTGCAATGAATGTAAAAGACGAAGAGAAGAGCCTTATGGGTCAAAAGGAGGATTTGGTGTTGATTAACCATGAATACAAGGATACATACTTTGTACCTCATGAAACTAACATTTCCCTCCCCATTTTATTTAAATCCTTTTTGCAGGTTGATTATACTTAGGAACTTCAACCACACTACATATGGTCATTCAAGTTTGCGTTTCAATCCATCCAAGTATCCCAAATGGTAGCGAATTATTGGTTGATCTTATGCAATGGAAGTGAAACTTTTCCATTTGATCCAGGAGGTGAAGTGAAACAACAGGAACAAAGCTATGATTCGGGACGAATCATCCTAAAGAAGGAGGGTATGATGTGTTTCGGACCCTCGACAATTGGAGTCATAGCATGTTTGACGGGAAAATTTAAATATTCAAGTCAAAACAAGAATTCAACAGGTTCAACGAGCTTTGAAGATCAAACTGTGTCGAAAAGAACCAGAAAATTAAGCAGCAGGCCTTTTATGGCCGTAACCTTTGGAATTACGACCGTAATGCAGCTATCGCAATTTTTGGACAGAACATGACTTATGGCCGTAATCAATTTTGTCATGGCCGTAACTTCGGTATTTACGGCCGTAACTAGGCGGCGGATCAGATTTTGCAGATTTTTAATTCCTTTTCTTTTATTTAGTTATTTTAGTATTTTACTTTAATTAGAAATCTATTTTGAGCCAGTTAGGGTTGATTGGTTTTGTTTGCTTATTTATACGCCTTTTCTATTCATTGTAAATTAGACTTTGAATTTAAATAAACAGTTTATTGAGTGATTCAATAATTTTATAGGTGGATTTCCTATATGTTTAGAACTTATCAAGAGTGATTCTTGTGGCGTTCGACAATCGAACTTATCAAATATTTCTTGAGAATATTTGTGGCATTCAAAACCAGAAACTTATCAAGGAGATTGGACAAATCCTTGTGGCGTTTCGAAAGTTGTGGTTCTCTATTCCGCATTGTCGAGCCATCGCGTCTTGAATATCGGGTTATGATTCATCCGTCCAACCGCAACCTGAGTTTGGAACTTTCCGGCGTTTCTTCCGCGCTTCGAATCTTATCAAAAATGCTTCAACACTAAAGGACTAGTGGGATAATAAACACCGTATGATTCATTTATAGTATCGTAAAAGGGTTTCAAAAAAGTTTGAACATAAAATACAAGTTCCCAATCATTAGCTCACAAATCAAAACTTGGACCGTATGAGTGCCGACCGTTGTAATATTCACATATTAAATTCTCGTAACCTTGACAATGTTAAATCATTAAATAAGTTGAGTTCCATTTATGTCCTACATCTGTAACAAATGATCGTGCTGGCATACTATTTTTTTGCACGATGTGCATCAATTGCTTGTTTTCTAGAAGGCGCTATCATAATGAAATTGCAAGCATTCCTAATTTTTTTCAATTCATTTTCTATAAGATTAAGACCATCGTACACTACTAAATTTAAAATGTGACACACACAACGAACATGAAACAAAACTCCACCAAATTCAGGATTCTTGTGGTTAGCTAATCTATCTATCACCGCTTTATTAACAGAAGCATTGTCTAATGTAAAACTACGAACTTTACTATCACAGTTAAATTCTCCAAGAATTACAAGCGGTACATTGAAGATATTTGTTACATTATATGGGTAATCAATAACTTTAAATGTCATAATTCTTTTGTTCATTAACCAAGTATCATCAATTTAATGACAAGTAACAGCTACATAACCTCTATGATTATTGCCAGTCCACAAGTCCGAAGTAAATAATAAGTTACCATTATATTTATTTAAAGCATCTATAAAACTTTGTTTTCTCTCAAAATATTTAGCAATGCAATCAACTCGTAAAGTATTTCTAGAAACGGGTTTGTAACTGGGTTGGAGATACTTTTGAATGAAATCCGTGAATTTTGAGCTTTCTACAATTGAAAGCTGGAACTCACCACTCGATACGAACATGACCATCCCTTCCATACGCGCTAGATCTTGGTTGAAAACCAATTAGTTAGACTCGATTGACCAATCTGTAGAGTTGATTGGTTTGCTTCAATCGAGCCAGGTTTTCAACATCATTTACATTGTCTGTTGAGGTATGTTGTGCCCCCACCTTTCTTCAAAGAGAAAAGTCCACCGTAAGTTTTACATTGTGCTTTATATAGTGGTTTCCCATCAATGTCTTTACCCGTTGTTTCAATCAAATCGAAAAAATTCCAGCAATTCGATTTTTCGTCCTTTTTGAATTTCTGTTGGAGCCTGTCGTCGTGCTAGCGGAGCCGGTAGGATCCATATGCAGCAGCGACATCTTCATCAACAATGTCATCCAAATTAAGAGGAGTTCTAGTATCTATATCTTCGATCTCATTTTCCAAATCCACCGAATTTTTGGGAATTGGAGTATCGTTGAGACCGAAAAATTCATCAAAAAATTGGCTAGAAGAATAACCTTGAGATTGTGAGTGTGCCATTAGAAATAATAGATTGGGAAATTTGGAGATGAAAATGAAATATGGAATTTGAGACAATATTGCATGTGAAATATAATAGTACTAGAATATAACTAGAGTCTAGAAGTAGAAGTTGAAGATTGCAATTGACTGATTGAGATTTGAAATTTGAGAGAGTTGAGAATTGAGATTGTGAAAAAAATCAATGAAATACCATTTTAACATCCATTTGATGGATTTCAAGATTATGCAATGCAGCAATTGCAATAAGAATTCTAATAGAACTAATTTGTGTAATTGGTAAGCATGTATCAAAGAAGTTAAGGCTTTTATTTTGTCTACAACCCTTTAATACTAATCTATCCTTATACTTATCAATTGATCAATCTATTTTTAAGCTTCTTCCTAAAAATCTACTTGAAACCTAATGATTTATTTCTTGGTGAAAGATCAACTATCTCCCAAGTATGATTTTTCATCATGGACTCTACCTCATTGCTGATAACATCTTTCCAAAATGGAGCTTCAAGTGTAGACATTACTACATTGAATGTATTATGATATCCCTATAGGTTAGAAAATTTGGACCAAACAAAGTGGATGTTCTGGCACGTTTACTACATCTAGGTCATTCATCATTTAGAGGAGCATCACTTACAGTCTCATAAGTTGGCTTATTTGAACTTGTTTCTTTCCTTTCTTTGCATGTAAAGATATCTTCAAAGAATGCAGCATTCCTGCATTCAATGATAGTGCTTTCATTCATATCGGAAATATATGACTTCCGCACAAGAAATTGATATGCACTACTTTTATTATTGCTTTATTTTGGTATAACAGTAAGGACATTCATTGTGAACATTCCATCATAAAGGTAGCTCTTTCAACATACATCTAATTCTTAGTACAAATTTATTGGAAACAAAAACAAATTTAAAACCATTTTTACTATGTAAAGATCCAAATACAAGATTCTTGCGAATATCCGGTACATGTAGAACATTGTTGAGTATAAGCTCTTTGCTGGAAGTCGTCTTCAAAGTTACTTTTCCTTGTCCTTCAACTTTCGAACTCGCAGAATTTCTCATAAAAGTTTTTCTCCACTAATTTGTTTGTAGTTCAAAAATATTGCCTTATTGGTACATATGTAGCAAGTAGCACCAATATCTATCCACCATTATATAGGATTTCCAACGTTGTTACATTCGGAGAAAATAGTAGACAAGTTAATTTCTTGTATCCCTTAAGATATGGTGTCTCTTTCAACCACATTTGCTTGTTTGTTCTTCTTAGGCTTGCGAGATTCATTTATGCGATATCCCACTTTACCACAATTGTAGCAATTGCCTTCGAAATTTTTAGCATTCTTGTTGTTCTCTTTCTTTGGTGCATCACTTGAATGTTTCCTCTTCTTGTTGATCCAAGAACTTGATTCCACAAGGTTGGCTACTACATTCCCAAACTGCGTTCCAATTTTCCTTTCAGTCTTTCTATTGCCTTCGCCTATTCTTAGTCAGACAATAAGATCTTCTAAATTCATCTCCTTGCGCTTGCTTGATATAATTTTTGAAGTCTCTCCAAACCGGGGCCCGGGGGGGGGGGGATTTCTCAATTATTGCTTTATTCCCGCATCCTCCATCTTGTACTTTTTCTCCAAAGATTTTGAAAGTCCTTTTGTAGACTTCAGAGCACCATAAACCCCATTTATTATGTTGTCCAGTCCATTCAAAATGCAATTTTACACAAGATGTCAGAGTGTTTCCTTGCCTCCAATGCAATGATGGATTCTATATTATTCTCTCCTTCTTGTACGATAGGAGGATCTTTCGAAAAGAACCTTGAGTAGTTCAAGGTGGTGAGATGAAATAACATTTTCTGTAGCCATCTTTTAAAATTCACACAACTAAATTCTTGTGATCTTTATCCATGCGGTACCAAAGTAAATTTGTGGTATTACTAACATTAATATCGTTGTTTCCATTTTTGTTACAAAAATAGAAGTTCAACAATGTAAATCAAATAGAAACTTATTTTCTATACCAAAAGAAAAGTAGGAAGTATAGAAAATAGTATACAATCTAATAAAAATATTCAATACACAAAATTCTTCCTAAAGTTGTTGGTGTGTAGTGTCTATATTTTAAATTATATTCTATAAATAAAAAACAAAATAATATAAGTAAACCTCAGAAAAATTACTTACTTGAAATGACAAAGTAAAAGAAATGAAGAAATGAGAAATAAACACTTCAAAAAGGTAGGTCGAGGCAAGAGTTCAACTCTTCGTCTTTAAAATGAATGTCCTACCCAGGTGCTCAAGGTGAATGACAATCATTTCCCAGGATACAACAAACCTCTTCTTACAATGGAAACACTTCAAATAAGAACAAAGATCTCGAAAAACTATTATGAAAACCATACGGTTCCTGTTGGGTCATATCGGTTCCGATTTTTTTCCCCACCCCTATGGATGACTAAAGGTTGCTCGGTTCACACTCACACTTTAATCCACTTAATTATGTATGTGGTGGACTGTACCCTGCCAGATGTATCTACCTCAACAGATGCCAATAGTGCTCAGATGTGTCTCAAGTACCTAGATGCATCTAGATTTTTCATTCACGAATTTTAGATATTTTTCTGAAAATCTTTATTTAAGGCAGTATACAGTGAGCTAATGTTTGCGAATCTTGCAAATTAAGTAAGTAAATTGTGGAGGCCAAATTTGGTAATTTATGTGTTATCTAATTTTTGAATTATTCTATTTCCATACTTATCATGTTTTTTTTAAAGAAAGGAAATTGGCAGAAATTAGGATTCTCAAGAGATGTCATTATCCACAAGGAATACAATTAAAACAAAATCTCTTGAATTCTATTTGTACTCAAATTCCTCAAAAATCTATTTTCAAATCTCGATTTTCTCTCTTTCTCTCTCACATTTGAAAAATCTAAATTCACAAAAAACCCTTTTAAACCACCTTGATATCCAATCTCTGCCTATAGCCGAACCAAGCCAAGGCGGCTCCACAAGCCACAAGTTATAGGTGCAAATCCGACACCTATGTTTGGTAATCTTCTTACCAATCACTTTTCTCCCTTAGATATTCGAAGAGAATTGATGGGTGTAGGAGAAATTTTGGGCAAACAGACTAAAACAAAGGGGGAGATGCCAAAAGATGATAAAAATGTGGAAGAAGGTAATTCTGGAAACAAATCGGCAGAAGACATAGATGGATCTGACCAGGATACAAGTTAATTTGGCAAGTTAGAGTCAAAGGATAAAGAAGAGGAAGCCGATGAATCTGAAAGTGGGGATGAATCCGATGAAACAGAGGAGTCTGGAGGCGAAGATGAATATGATGATACTGAGGGGAGTGGATATGAGGATAATGCTGATGAATCAAAGGAATCTGAAGAAGAAGAAGAAGAGACTGCTAGGCCAGACAAAAAGAACAAATAAAAAGGTGAAGATATAGTGTTTGCAAAAAAAAAAAAAAAGAGATCGAGCACAAAGGCGGATGCATATCCCGCTCCAGATGGATCTAGGTATGATCCTTCATCATTTGTTAGCACTCCTATGCAGACTGCCAAAGAGGGTGTCAAGAAGTTAAAAGATGATCTGGTGATCACTTCCAGATAACTGAACAGGGTAATATGCAAAAAGACTTTTGACACAGACTCCTCACCATAAAACAAAATCTGGGCGCTACAGATGAAGCTAGGAAGCAGGATACATCTGGACATGATAACAGAATTGGGCTACTGGAAGCAAAAGTTGTTGCTCCGAAAGCAGAAGTTGTTGAACTCTAGACTACTGTTAAAAGGATTGAGGAAACACTCAAGCCCACTGGAACAAAGAAGTAAAAAAGGACTGAGATCCATCTTAGTACCAGAGGCTCAGTCCAGATGCATTTGACCTCACTGATTTTGAAGTTTTCTGAAACTCTATTTTTATTTCCAGTATATATGGTTTGTAACCAAACTTTGCCTAATTTTTGTCTAATTTGTGCTTATATTGGCAGGTTATAAAACGTGGGAGGCTTCCCCTATTTCTTCCAAAAAGGGGGAGTTGTATTTTTTTCTCATCTTTTCTGATTGATTGAATGTTGAAGTAACTTTTGGCTTATTTGGATCCTCCTTTATGTGCTTATTATTTTTCTCTTGTTACATGCATGAATTTATTGAAGTGAGCTTATTATGATGCATGACTTGAGGGGGGAGAATTTTGATTGGGGGAGCTTGAAAATTGCATGTTACTTCTATCTATATTTGTGAAAAGATGATTAGGTTTTAAAAAAATAGAAAAAGTCAAAGGGCGAGATTGTTAATTAATTTAAGTTGACATTTTCAATTTTTCTACATGTTCGTAATTTAAGTGATTTTAATTTAATTACTAAATACGTGTATTTAGTAATTTATTAAGTTTAATTAAATTACTTGATAATTTCTTGGACTTATCATTATATTTATCTTCCAAATTTCTTGGAATAATTATCTCATATAATTGGTAATGTTTGGAAATAAATTGTATTACTTATCATTTGTGATAAGGATCAAGAATTATGATGATGTTTTATTTGACCTAAAATTCTATCTCCTATATGTTTGTGATAATGATTTAATATTTGGAGATAATGTTTGTCACTTATTATTCTTGATAAGTATTGTGATAGCTAAAATATTCCTATTGGCCGAAAATTATGGTCATATTTCTTGGTGTCCAAGTTTGTGTATGTCACTTGGTTGGTAAGTGATTCACTTATGGTAAGATTCTTTATTTCATAATTATCTTTGATTTCTTACCTTATCTCAATTTAACTTGTAATTATCTTATTGCAGAAAATAGAGATTGTGCATATCTAGATTTGTTTGGTGGACAAGAAAGTCGTGTGCCTATATATACAAAAGATGGGACGTGTTTCTCTTAAGTCTTGAAGCCAACAATTTTCATGTGGTGCTAAATATATACACGACTTTTTCAATATTTTGATTTCGTTTCTCTGGAAGGAATTTGTCAATCACTACGAGAAGAAAAGACTTTTAGCTAGAAGATCAAACGGGCGGTTTGGATCAAGATCGAACTGGTTCGAGTTTGCTGAAGATCGTTGCAGTGTCAAAGAAAGCTACTGAAGAGTGGTGTGATTCCATCTCATATTACATGTCATAGAAGAATCAGGAAGTAATTTATTTCTTGGGTGTTTGATATATTTATGCGTAAATTTATCTTGTAACTTTGATTGAACTGTGTAATTCTCTTTCTTAAATAGTGATTGATTTTTTTCCGTAGGATACGGTCACGTGAATTTTCCCTGTTAGGGTTTTTTCCACATTAAGCTCAAATATCGCGTTCATTTACTTTACAGCTCTGCATCATATATTTAGTATGTTCACGTTTTATAATCTATACGGATCTGCGATAACAACATTTATTTGGATCTGCGCTAAACAAAACTTCGTTTTCTAATAATACTCTACTGTCCAGACAAATCTGTGACAGTTAGTCTCCTCTTAGTAAATATTAGACAACTTCATATACTCAGACATCTCACTCTATTGATCAATTTTTCATTCATCTGAAATAGATTTACGAATCCAAATACATCAAGGTCATATACGTTTGAAATAAAATAATTTGAATTGGGGATGACAATAATACCCAAGGACCCGATACCCGATGAAGACCCGACATAAATAGGCGGGGATTACCCGACTAAATGGGTTCGTGGGTAGGGTATGAAGGTAAATTTTAAAATCCGATATGGGTATGGGTAGGGTGTGAGTTTTACTACAATACCCATACCCGACCCGCATAGCGATTAATTTCCTTTAAAAATTATAGAATTTAAAACAAAAGTGATTGTTTAAAAAAATAAAAAAAAAAAAAAAAAATAGAACTCAAATATTTATTGACATTGTTATCGTCTAAACCTTAATATGTTTAAATTATTGACTTTGTTAACGTCTAAAAAAATTGTTCAAATTCGCTTGTATAATATCAACATATAACAACAAGCTTTTTTCAACTCAAATTCAAGTGAAGTCCAATATTTAACTAATTCAAGTTAATGCGGAGCACATATAACCTATTTATAGCCTAAAAAAATAAATAAAAAATAAATAATTAGTAATGAGTTTTAAATGAGTATAGAAACAAACTCGCCTCCGACCCGTACTCAACCCGCAATTTTTAAATTGGTATATGGATAGGATATGGAGGTTGTAAATATTTGATGGGTAGGATACGGATTTGACAAATCCGATCCATTGCCATAACTAATTTGGATGAAACGGAAATCGGAACTCACCAAATACTGGTCAGAGTTGACCCAGTATACACCATTTCCTACATACCCACGTTTTTCTGACACAGTTTATGAATAATCAAATCATTTTTTTTTTTTTAAACTAATCAAATCATCTTTTCAGTCAATATGGAAAGTAGTTACAGTCAATTCAATAAGTTTGCTATTTTTCTCCTTCGCCCATAGTATGTGTGAGGTTTATTCAATTTCTAATAGACTGATACTTTAACCTTTGTTTCAGCCCCTGTATTCTTTTTAAAACAAAGTTTTTAAAACATTGGGCCTTTGTTTGGTCCCATTATTTAAAAATTAAATTTGTTCAACACTTAAATTTCAATCATTTATTTTAGTTACATTTATCAATTTTGACTTTTCAAATAATTTTTAACCACATATTCTCTAAAAAATATTATTCAAAACTACATTATTTTTAAAATAGGGACCAAACAAGGGCTGAATTTCAATCATTTATTCCTAATTAAGCATATAATATTTGACTTTTCAAATAAATATAAAACACGCATTTTTCAAAAAATATAAAAACTTATCAAAATTTTGGGGCTAAACAGGGCTAATTAATATGCAAATATTTCATATAGGTCAAATTCGAAAGTAACAATCCAATGAAAGGAATTAGAGTACTCTAAGTTTGAATTCTAAGATTGGAATTCTAAGACTATATTTTGAGAGTCTAACATAAACATTCAAACCATCTTTCCAGTCAATATGGAAAATAGTCACGGTCAATTCAAAGTGTATTTGATTTTATTTAAAAATAGTTTTTTTAAATGAATAGTGATTTTTAGGAAAAATGATAGTTGAAATTTGGTTGAAAAGTCAAATATTGTAGGTTTGACTTTTAATGAATGGTTGAAATTGAGTAATGTAGAAAAAAAAGATAAATTTAATGAAAATCAAACAAATGCTCAATATGTTTTCTATTTTTCTCTTTCGTCCAACGTATGGTTTAGGTTTATTCAATTTCTAATATACTATCGTCATACTTTAATATGCAAATAGTTGACATGGTAAAATTCGAAAGTAACAAACCAATGAAAGGAATTAGAATATTCTAAGTTGGAATTATAAAACTATAATATATATGAGGGTGTCCAAGTTCAAAACGATCATTATCTAAAGTTCAGATTGACAACTTGAATTTCAAAATTATTATTTTCAAGAAAGTCATAGTATTGCGAAAGCATGTTAAAGAAACTTTTTTTACATTTTGTTGCCGGTTGATTTTGTTTATGAATAAGAAATTTTTTTTGGAGGGGGGGGGGGGGGGGGGTTTAATCAAAAATATGTAATAAGAAAATGATTTCGAAAAATGTACGTGATTAATAATTGATTTGGAAAAATACGAAGAAAAAACTTGTTAACGGACAAATTTACCAAACAAATATATTTTTTCACAATTGAGCAATACTCACACGATAAATCGCTTTCAAATAATATGAATCCTTTTTTTATCCACTATAACTTGTTACAAGGTCACTTAATTTGAATGAATGTTGAATAGTTCGACTTATATTTTCCCGATATGAATCCCATAAATAAATCTCTTTATAATAGTTTCGAGGAAAATAAATGTCATCATCTGCAGGTGGAAAATGTTTCAATTGGCTGCCATTAATTTCGAAGAACTATCATGCATGTGTCTTCTACCCTATATAAATCCCATAATCAATTCTTGATTTTATCGAACAAAAGTCGACTTCTAATTAATAAGCATAGTTTGTACATCTCTCTCTGGCATGGCAGTCTACCAGAGATCCTCGTCTTTACCCAGCCATTCTTCTAATATTCATACAGAAATTGCAGATAATGGAGATATTAGACTATCTCTGGTTGCAGGTAGAACTACTCCTCAGAAATGGAGCATTCTTGAAGAAATTTCTGACCTCTCTAAACCTTATCAAATTAGTCTGAATGGACACAGCTTTCAGGTTCTCTATGCTCTAAAACTTATATTTTTTCATTTTTTATTATGAGTATCCGATATATTCACGCAAAGCAAAAAATCAGTTTTCCTTGCAGGATGAATTTTCCAGGGAATATGAACAAAAACTGAAGGATGTCAGGGAATTATTAAAATCAGAGGAATTAGAAAATCATATAGAAAGCTTAATGTTGGTGGATGCCATCCAGCGACTCGGTATTGACTACCATTTTCAGGAAGAGATTGAAGCAGTTCTTCGGCGAAATTACGTGGGGCGCACCACTTGTTTTGATGTGTACTCGGATTACACTCTTCGCGATCTTTCACTTTACTTCAGACTCTTGAGGCAACATGGTTTTTTCATTCCCGCAGGTTGATATTATAATTATTATTATTATTATTATTGATAATTTCTTAATTAAGGAAAAAAAAAATTATTTGTCTCAAATTAATTGCATGACAGACATATTCAACAACTTCAAGGGAAAAGATGGGATGTTTGAAGAGAAATTAAAGCAAGATATTAGAGGATTGATGGAATTGTATGAAGCTGCTCAGCTAGTGACAGAAGGAGAAGATATTCTTGATGAAGCTGCAAAATTTAGTAGCCAAATTGTTAGTAACAGACTGGAGCACCCTTATCACAAAAGCATTCCAAGATTTACTGCAAAAAAGTACATCAGAAATTTCCAGGGCATAAATGGTCGGGGAAAAACGTTGAAAGAGTTCGCAGTTATGGATTTTTCCTTAGCACAAACAGCCTACCAAAAAGAACTGATCCAATTTCCAAGTAAGAAAGACAAGTATGAAATTTTCTTAACTATTTTGAGGAATTAAATTCAAATTGAAATGGAATCTTCTGTAATTTTAGGTGGTGGAAAGACCTTGGCTTGGCTCAGGAATTTAAGCAGGCTAGGAACCAACCGTTAAAATGGTATACTTGGTCCATGGCCTCCCTAAGTGATCCAAGCATGTCGGAGCAAAGGCTTGAGCTCACCAAGTCCATCACTTTCATTTACATAATAGACGACATTTTTGATCTTCATGGGAGACCAGAAGAACTTGCTGTCTTTACCCGAGCTGTACACATGTATAAAACATATGCTGGGCTGTCTTCGTTTTCTTTACTGAATGTTATTTTCTTTTCTGGCTTTGTAGGGCACATTTAACAAACAAACATGCACTAAATTTAACTGTTGATTTGGGATGAGTTTTAATTTGAATATCTATTGCTTGTTTGAGTAATTATAAATTGCGTACAGATGGGACTATGCAGCCATTCACTTGTTACAAGAACCCTGGAAGATTTGTTACAAGGCCCTTCTTGACACCACGAATGATATAGGCTACAAGATCTACAAAAAGCATGGGTATAATCCAATTGATACCCTAAAATCAACAGTAAGATCGATAGTCTTTTCCATCCGTACCAATACATAATATATCTCTACACGACAAACACAGATGATATTAATGGCTTATATTATTATCCTTAATTTGTTGTAGTGGGCGAGTCTTTGCGACGCTTTCCTAGTAGAAGCTAAATGGTTTGCTTCAGGGCACTTGCCAACCTCCCATGAGTACTTAGAAAATGGGAAGGTGAGTTCAGGAGCATATGTGGTGCTCGTCCACCTCTTCTTTCTTTTGGGAATCAATGCAAAAACAGAAGGGACCGTTCAGGTTGATGATATATCGGAACTCATATCCTCTGTGGCCGTAATTCTTCGTCTCTGGGATGACTTTGGTAGTGCCAAGGTAATGAAATATTAAAATTTATTTTATAACTGGATAGAGAAGAAATTCTAGAGATGATAGAAATGGGAGTTGTAGTTTTATTCATTGAGAAATCATTTATATAGTACAACTCAATAAACTAAATATGTAAAAATGAATAACAATCCCTAAAATTAAACAGATCATCATAATCATCAATCATCTTGATCAATTTGTTTCAATGATTCCTTGATTTCCTTCATTGTATATTTTTTGTGCAAAATCTCAGTAATGCAAGTTATCCATAACTATCCCTTGATTTATTCTCTTAACACTTCCCTTCTTTATTTTCTCCACTAATGTTGAATGTCCAGATTTGTTGCTGTTAATACACTCCCTCAAACTTTGCCGGGGTTGGAGGCAAAGTTTGTTGCAAAAAAATGAAAGTTGTTTTGGATACTAATTTTGTGAAAAAAAAAATCAGCATTTTTTTTTAATCTTCATCCTTGTGAAGATATGCCACCTGCTGTGGTGGTGTGAATTCGCCTTTTCTTTTGATGGTTCGGACTATTGATATGCAATGGATTCATACGTTGATTTTTTATATGAATTTTTGTTGTTGCTGTGTTGTTTGAATTTGGTGAGGGTATGTTATTGATTTGTATTTTCTGGATCTGGTATGATATATATGGTGGAAGATAACTTGAGACGAGCGAGAATCAAATTGTTGTCTAGGATAGTGAAATTGTAATGTTTCAGATAGAAGCTCTATGACCATGATGAGAGATTTTGTGTTGACAATGAATTTACAACACGAAGCCAAGAGCTAGCATTTTTGAGAATGCAGCTAACGGAATTTATGCTTTACCAAAAGGACAAATTATTGACAAGGGAAAGAAAATTGATGGACGAGCATTTTAGAAAAAACCTAGAAGAAAAGGAAAATGAAAAAGTTGGCCGGAGTCGGAAGCAAAAGCTTGCAACTTGCTCTGATACCAAGAGAAATTTTAGAGATGATAGAAATGGGAATTGTAATTTTATTCATTGAGAAATCATCAATATATAGTACAATTCAATAAACAAAATATGTAAAAATGAATAACAATCCCTAAAATTAAGCACATCATCATAATCATAAATCATCTTGATCAATTTGTCTCAGTGATTTCTCGATTTCCTTCATCGTATATTTTTTGTGCAAAATCTCAATAATGCAAGTTATCCATGACCATTCATGATTTATTCTCTTAACACTTCCCTTCCCTTTTTTTTTCTCCACTAATGTTGACTGTATAGATTTGTTGCTGTTAATAGATAGTACTCTTCTCCTCTATGACAATTTAACCTTATAGGCAAGACCATCATGTAGAATTTTCAACATTATGATTGATCCTTCATGTTAATTACTCGTTGATTTGTTATGTATAAAACTAATGACAGGATGAGCAACAAGATGGAAATGATGGTTCGTACATAGATTGCTGCATGAAAGAGAAACCAGGAACAACCATTGAGATAGTTCGAGATTGTGTTGTTAATATGATATCAAGGGAATGGAAGCGTCTTAACAAGGAGTGTTTTCGGTTAAATCAAAATTCATCAAGTTCAACTTTCACAGAAGCTTCTCTTAATCTTGCAAGAATGGTTCCTCTAATGTACAGTTATGATGACAACCAACAACTCCCAGTCCTTGAACAGTTCATCAACTCCACACTCTTTGATGATACTACTTTCTTGGAACACCGTCATAAAAAAACAACGGTCATATGAAGTCATGATTTATGTGTCCTAGTGTTTACCGTCTTCATTAAGAATTTTTTTATGTGGGAAACTTACAGTAGAAATAATTTTTAAGTTGTGGAACCAAATAATTTTTCGAGCCTAATTACTATCGACCCTATTATTGCAACTTCGTGGAGTAGTATGGGGTTCAATCTCCAGGGAGGGTAGGGAGCAGAGGCCTCGGACAAAAAGCTAGTTAATGATTGTTTAGAAGATTGTATTATTGTAAAATCTTATTACAGAATTGGAGTCCTTGTGTAATTTGAATTTGTCCCTATTCAATCTTATAAGTAGGGCGCAATACTTAGGTTTTTATCATCAACAAAATAGAGAGAAAATAGAGGTTAGAGAAGATATGTGTACGTTTTCTTATATAAAATATTATTTTTCATTATAGTAAATTCCTACAATGGCAGAGAAGACGCAGTCTCACATTGAAGTGAACCTCTATGAATCTAGCATTTTTTTTTTATTTTTTTTCCTCCTTGATATTAATTGTTCTGGATAACATTTCATTTTCTACATACACCAAATTTAGGGTCGTTAAGGCTCTAACATAATACTAGGGGGCAACGCTTGTTAGTAGTTTGATAAACCATGGTTTGCATGCATTCATAGGTAAATTTGTAGTAGTTTACTTCGATGATATCTTGATTTTTAGTAAGGACTTAGGTGGGCATATAGAGTATATAAGATGTGTTCTTGTAGTTTTAAGACAAGATCAACTTTATGCAAATTTTAAAGAGTATACATTTTGCATGAAAAAAGTTGTGTTTCTTGGATATGTTGTTAGGGCAAAGGGGATAGAGGTAGACGAGGAGAAAATCAAAGTTATTAAAGAATGACCAACACCTAAAAGCATAACTGAGGTCAGGAGCTTCCATGGTTTGGCTAGTTTTTATAAGTGTTTTGTTAGACTTTAACACAATCGCCACACTACTAACGGTAGTTTTCAAGAAGTGTAGGGTCTAAATGAGACAATTAACAAGATCATGCATTTAATACTATTAAAGATAGGGTCTATAACTTCCTAACTTCGACAATGCTTTTGAGATTGAGTGTGATACCCCAGGGATAGATATTGGAGCTTTTATAATGAAGGATAGAAAATTGGTAGCCTTTTTTTTTAGTGAAAAGCTAAGTAGGGAAACTCTTAATTAT
This sequence comes from Ligustrum vulgare, assembly GCA_963555705.1. NCBI lineage: Eukaryota > Viridiplantae > Streptophyta > Magnoliopsida > Lamiales > Oleaceae > Ligustrum > Ligustrum vulgare. The sequence continues at coordinate 50,977,056 of OY743169.1, read as the reverse complement.
CTTACATATGAAAATGAGATTTATGCACTTGTTCAAGCTTTGAAGACATGACAACACTACCTATAGCCAAGGGATTTTATGATACACATTGACTATGAGTCCTTGAATGTAACGCCCCAAATTCTGTTAACTGGGAACGCTACTAAAGTCTAAATCTCATTTAAATAGTTATTTTCAATAAATGTCAAATACGTAATATTTTTTTCCCTAAAACAATATCAACTAGAAATAAGTTGCGAAAGCGTATTTGATTGAAATAATTTGATTTTCAATATCAAACATAATGAACGAATCGTCAAACTTTCAAAATAATAAGATTCGTAATTAATTTGACAAAATAGAAAATGATTGCCAAAAATGCTAGTTTAAAAGAAAATTATAAATTAAAATAGATTATCATTTAATGTCAAGATCGCTCTGCTCATTGTTATACATCGCTGAGCTCCTTGACCTGTAAGGGTGGAAAAAGTGGGGGTGAGCATAATGAATTATACTCAGTGGAGATACAATAATTAGTCCAAGTTAAATCTAAATATGAAAATCCAATTATGAATATCATGCCTAAAAATAATAATTTTCTATAGCTTTGTGTACTGTGGGGCAACCCCAAGAACCCACTTTGGATCCCGAACCTATTTACGGTCCTTAACAACCTTTTTGAAATCATGAAAGCATTATATCACAATCAAAATTACACATCTAGAAGTAACATGGACAAAATAACCACAATTGCTTTAATGTAAAAACCCCACCTCAAAGTCTTAAAATTTTCTTGAAATTGAACTGGATGTGAAGCTAAAGTGCTTTTAAACTATTCTCGCGAACTCGTCTAGCCAAAAGAAAATAAATCTTAAATTAGTAATTTGAGAATTAAAAGTTTAAAAATGAATTTAAAAGTTTTAGTGACTTATCTGAAATTTAACAAAGTTGAATTTGAAAAGTTTTGGGACTGAAATAGTATTTCTAGAAACTTAGGGATTGATAATTAAAACACCGTTTAAATATTTAGGGGTTGAAAATAAAGGTCTGGAATTGTTGGGCTGAAACATAAAACATTTAAAAATCTGTAAGGATTGAATTAAAACATTTTAAAACTAAAAGGCAGAATAATAGATTTTCAAAACTAGGGGGCTTAAGGGGTAATTATCAAAATCAATTTCTCTCTCCCTATTTTCAATCCGAATAGAGGCGAAGGAGAGAGAGGGACCATCGGCTGCCTGCTTCGATTAGACGACCACCGGCAGCGAAGTCGACAGTAGCGCCACCTCCCAGCGGTGGCAACGTGGGTTAGAGTGTGTGTGGAGTTTTTTTGGGGTGGATTTGGTGCGAGACCGAATGTAGATGGTTTCGGTTTGGAGCTGAAATTCCGGTCATGAACCGGGTGATTCAAGGTGAGAGTTTGGGTCATTTTGATTCTTGGTTCTGAGTTTTCGATTTTTTCCAATTTGAGATTGGAGGTGGTGGCTGTGACTGGGCAGTGGCGGTGTAGGGACATTCCTTGGTGGTTGGTTTTGGATTGTTTTGGTGTAGTATCGGTTGAGTTTGGTCGGTAGTGGCGTTGGAGTTGCTGTGGGAGAGTTTTCCGGTGAAGAAGAAGACATTGAATACTTGTTGTGGTTTGATTGTTGTTGGTGATGGATTTTGGTGAATTGTGGCTGATGGTTTGGAGATGATGGGTTTTTGCGGTGGTGTTAGTGGAAAAGGTGATGTAGACTGGTGGTGATCGAGTGGCAGTGGCGGTTGCGGTTGGGCATGGTGTTGATTGTGGCTGTGGCTTGATTTCACGAAGATGGTGGTCTGATGGTGTAGCCGGTTGTTGACAGTGGTGGGAGGTTTGTGCAAAAGCGAATTTGGTTAGCTTGTGGTTCGGGTGAGGCAGTCGGCTATGGGAAGAAATTGGTGAAAATTTGTTAAGGGATGAAAATCATACCTGAGTTTTCTGCTTGATTGTATCGTGAATTAGGGGTGGAATATAGGGTATAAATATTGATAGGGAGTGTTTTAGTTAGAATAGAAAAGGGTTGGGAAGTATTGTAGTTAGGATGAAATTGTGATAAGTTGGAACACAGGAATAACGATTGGTTTAAAATATCATGTACTATACCACTTCTTAAATGATAAGAATTTGGGTTAAAATAAATTGGATAATAAAGTGATTTCAAATTTGGACTTAAAAATAATTTGCATTTAAAAACATAAAATTTTTGGCTAACAATCAATTTGGACTTAAATTTATTTCATTGACTCGAAAATAGTTGGCTTGACTAGACGAATACGCTTAAATTTTGAAAATGGGGAAAATTATAATGACACGTTTTTATTTGAGAATGAGAAATAAAATATTTATTTAACTTGAAAATTTTCAATCGTTACATTGAAACATTTGAGAGTTTAAGGTAAGCTAAACAAGAGGCATGCAAGATGGATGTAGTTTATTGAGACATTCACATATGTCATCCGGTATATACAAGGTAAAAGAAAATATATTGGCGGATGCATTATATAGAAGGTATGTACTTCTAAATTCCTTGAGTGCTAAATTACTTGGATTTGAATACGTTAAGGACATGTATGTTAGCGACCTAGATTTTGCAAATACATATGAATCATGTGATAAGGGGGCTATAGATAGATTCTTTAGGCATGATGGTTATTTATTTTAAGAAAATAGACTGTGTGTTTCTAAATCTTCAATGAGAGAGTTTCACATAATGAGGGGTTAATGGGACATTTTGGTGTTAAGAAGACCTTAGAAATACTAAGTGAGCGTTTTATTGGCCTAAGATGAAAATCGATGTTGATCAGGTTTGTGGATGTATCACTTGTAAAAAGGCTAAATCTAATGTTTTATCTCAAGTGTACAATATCACAATCAAGTAATAAAGTGGACAAAAGAGTCCGAGTTAGTGTCCCATGAGGATGGTAATTAACTATTGAAATATGTTAGTTCTCACCTTATTTGAATAGTCAAATTGTCATGAATTATCTAAACTAGAACATCCTAACTAAAAAACAAAAGAAAAGATTACAAACTTGGATTGATGCTTGAAAGTGTTGGGATTCAAGATTTCACCATAATCAATACTTTTAATTCCAATATTCAAGTTTTATTCCTATTGAATTAACGTGCTCGATCAAATTCACTTATGTATATGAAAATTTCTCTCTCGAGCTTAAATCAACTTTACCTAATTTAGGCAACCGTGTATCTCTACAGCGGGTCCTACCAATTAGGTGCATGGAACACAAGAATTCATGTAACGATCGTAATAATAATAGATGTATATCTCTATCATTTATTCAAGTACCGAATTTTATTCCACGATCTAGATTGTTAGCCCACATCTCGGATTATGATAACAACCCATTAAATCAATGAATTAGTCACAAATTAATTCAGGTATAGAACACTAAATAATATAAACACATGCAACGCAAGCGTAAAACTAAAATTATAGAATTAAAAGCATAAAACCAAGCTACATCGATTGTCCCAACTAAAAGTTCATTTGTTCATCAATAAAGAAACAAAAATGCAGAAATAAGAATTACAATGCATGTAGAGTTCATCAAATTAACAAGAAAAGGTAAAACATAAATTAACAAGAAAATGATATTTTGCACCAAGTATTTCGCTCATCATTGATAATCTTCAATTCCCCTGCCTTTATCTTGATTTTCGAATCCAAGATTTGATGATAGAACTATGAATTATGTACTTGAGAGGTTGTGCAAAAGGTCTTTCAAATTCGTGCCTAACAAGTCCTGTTTATAATTGTTGAGAAGAACTAGTAGAATATGGAAACAATTAAAGTCAAAATTCATGCATGTGCCTTGATTTGCTAGGCCTCCCACAACTGCGTGGCAATGCAGTTTTAAATTTGGTGGTCGTTCAGGCCAATTATTTTAACTATGTCTTTTTGCCTCATGGTTGTGTGGCCACTCAAGTATGAAAGGCATGGCCGCGCGGTTCAACGATCATGTGCAATTTTCTTCTTTGAAATCAGTGCAAGTAGGTCCTCAATATTAATTTGCACTCCAAGTCCTTCCGCTTATGATTACAACAATTTAATCCCTGAACTTCTTTATTTCTTCCATTTCTCTTCCAACTTCAATTAAGACCTTGATTTCTTTCACTTTCCTCCTCAAGTATTTCCTAGTTAACTTCATCAACTTCCAATTTGTCCAATTTTGTTCCAAATGTAATCCAATTGCGAATTATTTCCATTAATTACTTCATTCACGTGATTTTGGGATATTTTCTGGAATACAAACAAATAACAAGCAATTGGTAGCTTTTACTCTAAAATGATAATATGTTATTTTAATTTTGACATATAAATAAGTGAATATAATACACTTATCAAATACCACAAACTAGAATAACTTTTCGTCGTCGAACAAAGTGAAACTAAACTATATAAAAAATGTAACAAACAAATATTTTTCTTTTGCTTGTCAACTTGTTTATCGTGTGCCTTAAAAGCCTAAATCAAAATCTCACTTTAGAAAAGAACATGGAACAACATGATAAAAATATTTTTGCATTTCCAATGCTCGACTATCCATGTGTGTCTGAATAGCCAAGATCAAACGCATATTTATGCAAAAATTTACTTAACATTATGTAGCTTATCATGCAAAAGTAAACTCGAATCCCATGTCGTCAACCTATGATTTTCTAGTAATATTTCTTACCCTCTCATGGATGATCACAACACACTAGTACAAATTAGACAAAAAAAAAAAAAAAAAAGTAATTTACGTCTCTTTATTGGAAAACTGACGCCTATAGAAATGGCGGTGGCAATTTTGTAAATATGTTATGAGAATATGTATCGGTTTCTTACACGGAACCGGGGCATAAAGTTTGATTTAACAAAAAGAGTCGGTTCTTGTGTTAAGAACCGATGCATATAGTTTTTTAACAATATGCGTCGGTTCTGACACAGGAAGCGACGCATATTGTTTAAATTTTTTTAAACCCAGATCTGGTTGTTTTCTATCACTTTATCTCCTCTCTTTACATCTCTCTTTCACTCAAACCCGCCCCAACCCCTCTTTCACTCAAACCACCCTAAACCTCTCCATGCCCCGCCTATCTCTTATTTCCACCACCGTCGTTGCCGCCGCCTCTCTCTCATTTCTGCCACGTTGCCTCAGTCGCCTCCCTTGTTTTCAAGGTATATAAAGATATACATTGTTATATTTTTATGTTTATGTGTGTTATTAGAAGTATGTATGTGTGTGTGTGTGTGTGTGTGTGTGTGTGTGTTGTATTTATGTTTATATATATTTATATGTATATTTATGTATACATATATATTTATGTGTGTGTGTGCGTGTGTGTGTGTGTATATATATATATAACATATAATATAAATATAAATATATATATGTTATGTTAAATTTATGTTTATATATATTTATATGTATATTTTCAATGTAATCTTTCATTATAAATTTCAAGTTTCATTTCATTGTAAGGCAGCGTTTATCCAAGTGATAAAATCTCCACACGTTCAAATTACCTTATATTCAAAATCTTGTATTCAATGTTTCAATTTCAACAGAATCAATATAACTTCAACGTTTCTTCGTAATTTTGTTATTTGTATAAAAATTATTTACTTTTATCTCTTCTCTACCTATCACCTGGGCTTACATGGTATCAGAGCCATTCTTGTTCAAAATAACCTTGGAATATTATACTGTTTGTGTTGGTTATTTGTTTGCAGGTTGTCAGCACTAGGAGCTGGTTAGCTTATTCCCATAAAGCCCGTTGAGCTGAGAGAGCGTTAGGATTGGGTTGCTTTGATTCAGAGTCTAGTCCCTCCTGTAATTTCATACAATCCACTGCGGTATTGTATTTCAAGATTACTTTTATTCAAGCATGACTTCTTTTTCCAATTGGTTTAGAGGATCTGGTAGTTCTAGAAATAGAACTAATAATTTGTCAAATAATTTTCTAAATGAAGAAGAAATTTCTCAAAATGAAAATGAAACTCTTCAAAATAATTTCAACTCAAATGAACTTCAAATTGCTCAAATTGAACAACTTTTGCATAATTGGACAATTCCAAAGTTAGACAAAAGTTCTATCTATGAAATTGGACGATTAGATTTCACTCAAAATTATGTTATCAAAACTTTTGAACAAAATTTGCATATTCATGGTCAAAATACAGAAGTTGAATTATTTTAAAAAAATTCAATTCAAGAACATTGTAAGAAGTTTTGGTTCTTACATATTGGTCTTGTTTAAATTGCACTCAAGCCATTGTTCAGATTTGGCTTAGATATTCCAATTTTACTCACTCTTCGTGATCAAAGGCATTCAAACTTCTAACATGATTACTTACTGTTCTAGAATCAAATCTAGAAGGTGGTCCTGTTTTCTCAAATTGCTATCCAAATTTCACTGTTAGTCTTTTTGACAAACATATCCTTAAGACTCTCAAATTGCATGTTCAAACTAAGCATCTTAGTTTGGATGAATCAAATTCTTTTGCTGTAATATACAGAGTATATTATAAGCTTTTGGGGACAAATCTCAATATCCGTGCTCTTCGTTAATCTCCAAGAAATGAATCTCTTCTTTTGGAGGTTAACAATCTTCATACTAACGTCATGATTTCTAAGAGAATTCCATGGAACCTTTAATCTAGGATCTTAGAATGGGATATTCTAAGAGCCAACAAACCTGAACCCACTCCTACTCAAGATACTACAAATGAAATTTTATCATTTCCTGATGGAAGTGTTAAGATGATTTTTGGAGAATCATCTTCCTCTTCAAATTTTTCTAGATCTGCTTCAACTAGATCTTTTCAAAATATTCCTTTTCAATCAGCAATATTTTCAACATCTTCTGACAGGCTTAAAGACGTCAACTTTAAACATGTCATTCCAAAATTGCAATAATCTAAATCTGAACAAGATTCTCCAACAGCATCTGATATACTGCTTCCTTCTAAAGATATTCCTCTTTTAAGAAAGAAATTTCATAAAAGAAGTTTGTCTTCTCAACTAAATGTTATTTCTTCTAGCATTGATAGAAAAAAAGAATTCAAAAATGATCAAACTCCTAATTTCAAAAAATTTCGAATTTTTTTTAGAAAAATGTTTTCAAAAGAAGAAATTGAATCTTATTGGGATGAGTTCTTTGCTCAACCTGAAGATTTAAGTTTTTTTGAATGGATTAATTTCAAAGTTTTTGGAAAAAAGAAATCAAAGTTCAAATGAAAAAACTTGGAAAACTTCTTCAAAACAAATTTTCAAATCAAAATACCCTCCTCTTGAAGAAATCATTTTTCCTCATGGATCTTTAGAAGTCACTACATCTCCATTCAAACAAATTCCTGATGATAGAGCTGAAAATGCTGCGGCAAAAATAGTTGATATAAAAAATATTCAATCTCAGAACAATTTCACAAATATTGTTCTTCATTCTATGTGTTCTCAATTGACCAGAATTGAAGTTAATTCTTGAACTGAAGCATCAAAACCCCGTAATAATGTATTCTCTGCATTTAGGGATCAAACTTCATCTTCTTCAAAATTTGAAGGTAAAAAGCCTTTACTTTTTCAACCTATCCATTTGGGTCTTTCCCCTAAATTAGCAGGAAGCTTTTTGACTTTTGAATTTGAAGTTCTTAAAGAACTTATAAAACAATTTTCAAAATTAAGTGCATCCAAAAATATCAATACCATTGATATTTTTGATCTTGAAAACCAATTTATTGAAGAAGAACCTCTTCAAATAATTAAATTAAAAAAATTTAATTCTTCCAAAATTCCCACTTTCTATCCTTGACCTTCTCAACAAGATCTACTTTTAGAAGAACCATCTTTTAAAATAAGAATCTTCGATACTTATTCTGGTGAAGAAATTGTCGAATTGAATTTCGATCAAATGACTGAATTTCAAATCATTCAAAAAATTGAAAAAATGTTTGTATGTTTTCATGCGTACAAATACAAAAATCTCGACGAAGTAAGTTAATGTAATAATCTAATTATAGGATTTACTGGTCAACTCAAAGGCTGGTGGATGAACTATCTTTCAAGCGACGAAAGAAATGAAGTCCTTAAATCCAAAAAACTCGATGGCAACCAAAATAGTTCATGATTGTTTCATGAATCTTATTTTTGCAAATTATAAAACATTTCGTTGGAACTCCGACTTTCCTCCAAGATAGGTCATCAGAAATTCTGATGAATCTAACTTGTCCAAAATTACTTGACTTTAGATGGTATAAGAATATTTTCCTATCTAGAGTTATGCTTCGCGAAGACTACACTCAAGATTTTTGGAATTAAAGATTTCTTTCTGGAATTCGAAAACTCTTTGCAGAAAGAGTTCACAATTCAATAAAATCTCAAAATTCTGATTCAATTCCTTATTCTACTCTTACTTATGGTGAAATTATAAATTTCATTAAACAAAGGTCTTGCTCTCTACAATGATATCAAACTCAAAGCTAAGCTCAAATCTGAAAGATATGGGACTATAAATGAGTTAGGATCATTCTGCGAGCAATATGGTTTTGAAAAAATTGCTCCTCCTTCTTCAAAATTAAAAAGGAAATTTTTTCCTTCTTTTCTCAAAAAAAAAAGAAATTTTCAAAAATCAAAAAGATTTCTTCAAACTCTCATCCAAAATTTCAAAAAACTACTCGAAAAACCTTTCGAAGAAAATTTCAATCAAAACCAAAGAAATTCCAAACGCCTTCCAAAGTTACTTGTTACAAATATCATCAAACTGGACATTATTCAAATAAATGTCCAATGAAGGGAAAAATTAATAATCTTCAAATTGATAAAGATATTAAATTTGAACTTCTCAATCTACTTAATTCCTCTTCATATGAAAATTCTGACTCAGAATTAGAACAAGTTTATCAGCATCAAGAAGATTCTGATAACGAATCTAATTCTTCCTCCTCTCAAAATTGCGAAGGCAAAGAAGTTTGTGGTTGCAAAACCATAAATGTTTTAACGAAAGAGGAAGAACTTATTCAAGAAATAATTGAGAAGATTGATAATCCTCAATTAAAGAAAAAGTTCTCTTCACTTCTTCCTTCTTCAAAAAAACTCCTCCTGAACCATTTAGTATGAAAGAAATACTAAAAAAGTTTAATCAAGAAGCAGCGTCAAAATCCTCCAGTTCTGATTTAAAATCAGAAGTCAAACAAATGAAATCTCAAATTTCTCATCTTGAACGTCAAGTTAAAGAAATCAAACTTGAAGTTACTCTTTTAAAAACAAACTCCTCAAAAAATCAAAATGATTCTTCTTCTTCTTCTTCTTCTTCTTCTTCTTCAGATGAATCTGATTCAACCTCTATCAAAGAGCGAAAATATATTGAAAAATATGATCATCCTAAACGATTTAATGACTCTGATTTTCCTCAGACGGATGAATAAAAAATCAATGTTATTAATCGTATTCAACTTAAAAAATAGTATTGTTAGATGACAATCGTCGTTGATAAAACTTTCAAATTAACAACAAGGATCTTAATTGATTCTGGAGCTGATCAAAATTGTATCTGTGAAGGATTAATACCTACAAAATATTTAGAAAAAACTACTGAGCGCTTTGTGGTGCTAATTTTAAAAAATTAAATATTCAATATAAACTCTCAAAGCTCATGTTTGTAATTCAAATATTTGTTTCAAAAATATCTTTTACTTGGTTAAGGATCTGGATCATTATTCTTGGTACTCCTTTTATTGTTCAAATTTATCCGTTTCAAGCTAATGAAAAAGGTCTTAATACAAATGTTTTTGGATAAGATTTATTTTTCAAATTTACGAATCCTCCTTCCTTCAAATATGTTAATGCTCTCAAGCAAGCATCAATTTCTCAAATTATTAACAACATTAATTTCAAAAAACGACATGATCATTTTCTCAAAGAAGAAATCAAATTTCAACGTTTCTTCATAATTTTGTTATTTGTTTATATATATATATATATATATATATATATATATATATATATATATATATATATATATATATATATATATATATATATATATATTTATTTATTTATTTATCATGTATATGATGATTTAATTTGTGTGTTAATTAGTTTAAATGACTTTTTATTAGTTTAGTTCGATTGTTAATTTTAGATTATTGATTTTGAGTTAGTAGGTGGATACATTGCAATTTTTGAAATGTTGCAATTTTAATGAAATTTTAGAATGTTATTTTTTTATAGAATATACAATTGATTATAGACATTTGATGTTGAGGAGTTGAGAATTGATGTTGAATTAATTTTGGAGTAGTTGATGATGTTGAAGTTTGACTAAAGTTGTGTTTGAGTTTTGGATATGTTAAGGTTGAATTTTTTGGTGTTATTGTGATATTTTGATTCCCCCTACAGGTTGGCTAAGTTTAACTTATAGGGGAGATTCTGCCAAAATCTTTGTAGGATTTTATAACTAAAAAATGATATTTATAATTCAAGATGATTTCATTCGTTTTAATACATTATGAATATATTGATATATAGGTCGTTAGATATAGATTGAAATTGGTTGTATGGGAGACGTAATATACTAAAATATGTGAAAGAAGTTGAAAAATTTTAAAAATGTGCTGAGGAAAACAAAATAAAGAAAGGGGAAGAAATGATTTTATGTTCCTGTTGTGAGCGTAAGAATTTGAGAAAGTTTCGCAGCTCTGAGCAAGTAAAGAGCCATTTGATTCGTCGTGGGTTTAAGGAGGGTTATACATGGTGGATATGGTATGGTGAGAGTATACTTCCTGGGACGAGCACATGTGACAATGAGAGTTTAAGCAATAATGATGAGATTAATATGAAGAATCACGAGAATGATGTGAATAATGATCGGATAGATGAAATGATTCGTGATATACAACAAGATTTAATTGAACAACCCCATATATTCGATAACTTGTTCAATGATTCTGAAAAGCCTTTGTTTGTTGGTTGTAATAAATTCACAAAATTGTCTACTGTGTTCAAATTGTATAACTTGAAAGCAAAGAATAGGTGGAGTGATAGGAGTTTTACAGAATTGTTGGAACTATTACGGGAGATACTTTCGGAGGATAACGAGCTTCCTAGTTCAATTTACAAGGCAAAGAAAATGTTGTGCCCGAGGGGTATGGAGATCGAGAGGATACATGCATGTCCAAATGATTGTGTATTGTATCGAAATGAGTATAAGGACTTGCATCCATGTCCAAAGTGTAGGGCATTGAGGTATAAGTGAAAGTATGGAAATGATAATTGTGAAGATAAGAAAGGTTCTCCGGCAAAGGTGTTATGGTACCTACCCGTAATACCAAGATTTAAACGTTTGTTTGCTAATGCAAAGGATGCTAAGAACATACGGTGGCATGCTTAAGGGAGGAAATAAAATGGAAAACTAAGACACCTTGTCGATTCTCCTCAATGGAGGAACATTAATAGGATGTTTCCCAAATTTAGTGCCGAAGAGAGGAATCTTAGGCTTGGACTATGCACAGATGGGATGAATTTGCATTGTAACATGAGTAGTCAACATAACACTTGGCTAGTTCTTTTGGTGATTTACAATATGCCTCCCTGGTTATGTATGAAGCGCAAGTACATCATGTTATCGTTGCTAATATCAGGGCCTAAACAACCGGGAAATGATGTAGATGTTTACCTTGAGCTATTAATCGAAGATTTAAGGCAGTTGTGGAATGAAGGTGTGTCGGTGTTTGATGCACATAGCGAAATGAATTTCACCATACGTGCTATGATACTTCGCACCATAAATGATTTTTCAGCTATGATAACTTGTCGGGTTATACTAACTGTAATACCGCTTTTCATTTTTCGTACACCTGTAAAATTTCACGTAATATTTATGTTAATGTTATTCGAAATTTTAAATTTAATTAATTTTATATCAATGATTTGAATTATTTTGCAGTGGAAGGATTTGGACGCCGTCCCGCTCAATGTGCCAATTAGAAAATTATAAATTTTTTTACTTGCAATTTATGTGACTAATTATTTTATTGCCTAAGCTTGCTATTTTCTATATTATTTTGTTAAATTGATAGTGGGGGTAGTTTGGCGGCGATTGGAGAGTAAATAGAACTTATGGACTAAATTATGTACTTTGAGAGAAATGAAGGACCAATTTGCAAATTACCAAAATTTTATACCTAAACCACCTCTAAATCAAACCGCACCCTCAGTCTCTCTTCATCCTGCCTCTGTTCGCGTCTCTCTCTCTCCCCTAACACTCTCGGCTCCCTCTCCTCACCTTCGACCACCGCCGCCCCCCCTCACATTGCCGGTGATCGCCACTACCTCCTTCTCGTCGCCAAACCACCGGGTAACCCATCCACTTCTCCCTCACGCATGCACACATCGTGCGCACTTGGACGCGCGCGCGCGCGCACACACACACACACACACACAGCGGGTTCACACATGCACAATGCTAATCGCACACATACTTTCACACACGAACACACACATATATGCATATGATGTGAATGTATGTATCCTCTATATAATATTAAGATTTTTAAGCTTAATTGTTAATTTCAGTATGTGAATAATATGTATATATGTATAAATATATGTAAATTTCAGATTTTATGTTTACATATATAAATTCAGATTCAATTTTAGTTTACATTTCATATGTTAAATGTCAAATTCAAAATTTGGGAGCTTTATGATGACAGTGTATATACTATACATGTGATTTTCAGATTTTGGAATTTATAGATCTAGGTTATTTTGACTGATTTTAGTAAAATGGAATCTTGTTTAAAATTTTCAGATTTTGATAAATTATGAATTTAAGCCTGTTAGTTTACTGTTCGTGTTTAACTATGAGTGGAAATTTGTAATTTGTCTAATTGGGAAAACTTCTTGAATGGTTAGAGTTGTTAGTAAAATTTTGATAATTTTGATTTAAGTTTGAATATAAGGTGATATTGAGAGATGTGAGTTTTGAATTTTTAGTTTTAGATGGGTAGTTATAGATTTACTTTGAGATTTCAGTAGAAATTTTCGGATTTGTTAAAGGATTATGGAATTTGGAAATTTAGTTAACTTAATTGCGATTTTAGTGTGAACGTGAGTAATAATTATAATTCCTAAATTTTGGGAAAATTGTAAAGGCGCGTACATTTTTCAAACTTTGGTTTTGATTTAAGTACCTTAATAGTTAAGCTTAAAATGTTGCGTCGAATGGTTTAAATCTTTTGCTTTCGAGTTTTGTATGAAAGTACTTACTATATCTTAATACCTTGTTTGGAATAAATGATCACAAGAATGAAAAGGGAAAGAAGATTTATTGTTTTACCTTGTTTAGTGTAATGTTAAAAGAATAATGAATATATCAATTTGAACTGAAAGTATATTTTACTAAATGAATGGATACAACTAGAATTTTGGTACATTGACGACACGGGCAGTCGAGGCTCCTCCACTTGCAAATCCAGATAATGGTAAATGCTAAGGACGTCAAGTAAGTAAACTTCCCCTTCTTTTAGCATAGTTGAATGTTCAATGTGGAATTATGTGCTTAATTGACATTCGTGTTAGTTACGGAATTCTAATGCTTTTGGTTTACCATATGCAAGTATGTGTATTTAAGGAAATGTTCAAGCATGCACGTTATCATCTCATTACATCATTAAGCATGCATTGGCATCGAAATGGGGGAAGTCAAATGTTTTAATGAAAGGAATGTGTCAAAGTGCAAATTTTGTCAAAAGTTATGTATCCCAAGTTTTTCAAGAAAGAATGGGTGTACTTCTATGTCATGAAAGATGCGATTGGGAAATGGGGCGCGGGGGACCAGCGTACTAGAATGAAATGAGCTGCTTTGCGGTGGAATAAAGTGAATGACCGCTTTGCGGTGGGAAAGTTAATGTTAAACCGTTTTACGATGGAAATGTGAATGTTAATCTGGTTCCAAATAAGAATTGCCCACTGTTATCTGATTGACTAGAAGATACACCAGTGAGCTCACGATGGAATGAAGTAAAATTTTTAAATCTTAAGTGAAAGTTTGAAATGTTTGAAAGTTTTGAAAGGTTAAATTGAATGGGGATACATATTTCAAAGTTTAAAGCATTTCATGTCATAAGCATGCATCACTTGCACGAAGTTTGCTTACCGAGCTTTAACTCACCCCAATCCCTCCCCAATATTTCAGGTGATGAAAGATAGATGAGACTAGGAGAGCACTCGGTGACAGACTCAAGCTATACCTACCTTCAATCTTTGAAAATAAAGTTAAATTAGAAATTATTTAAGTTTCTCATTCATTATTCCTTAATTCATTTATTATTGATAATTGTTTGGTTGAAGTTAGTTTTGATTAAGTATGGGTGTCGTATTAGAGGTTAAATTACCTCTTATTTCATTTGTTAAAGTTTATTTATTTGGTATTATATCGTTGAGGAGTTTGGGATTTATTGAAATGATTTTGGTGATATTTTGAATTGGATGAGTTGAGATGCATGTTTTAAAAACGGTTATGATGTCCCTCTATAGGTTGGCTATGTCCAATTTATAGAGGAGACTCTATTGAAATTTATGTAAAATTTTATAATAGAAAATGAAAATGTTGAAGTTTCAAATGATTTGTTTCCACATTAAAGAAAAAGGGAAGTTAACACGCCTAGGTTTAGGATTTTAAACTTGGGTGTTACACTAACAAAGGAGCTAAAACATGTCCCATTTGTGAGGAAGACATGGTTGATCTTTGGTTGAAAAACTGTAAGAAAAATGTGTTTATGAGTCATTGAATTTTTCTTCCTGTTGACCACCCTTATCGAAAGAAGAAAAAGGCATTCGATTGAAAAATCTAGACTCGAGTTTCTTGCTTGCCGTTAACAGGAAATGAGGTTTATGAACGAGTTAAAAATATTGATGTCGTGTTTGGAAAACCTTTTAAGCCTCCACAGAAGAGTCTTTGGAAGAAGAGATCCATGTTTTGGGATCTACAGTACTGGGAATATTTACAAGTTAGGCATTGACTTGATGTAATGCATGTGGAGAAAAATATATGTGATAGTATCATCGGGACATTATTGAACATTCAAGGAAAGACGAAAGATGGTATCAAAGTCATAAAAGACATGGTAGAAATGGGGATACGAGATAAGTCAGCACCTCAAGCGTCGGAAAAGCGTACCTTTTCCCGCTTGTTATACTTTGTCTAGAAAAGAGAAAACAAGCTTTTGTGAGTGCTTAAATGCTGTTAAGGTTCTATTTAGATACTCTTCAAACATCAAAAGTCTTGTGTCGATGAAGGACCTAAAATTGGTTGGCATGAAGTCTCATGATTGTCATGTCTTAATGCAACACTTATTACTAGTTGCAATTTGAGGCATACTTACAAAACATGTTAGACATGTCATTATAAAACTGTTTTATTCTTCAATGCAATTTGCAGTAAATTTGTTGATTTGGAGGCGTTGGATGATTTGCAGGCCGATATTGTTATCACTCTATTTCAGTTTGAAATGTATTTTTCGCCATCCTTTTTTTGATGTTGTGGTGCACTTATTTGTTCACTTTGTGAGAGAAATTAAGATTTGTGGTCCGGTGTTCTTAAGGTATATGTATCCATTTGAGAGATACATGGGGATATTAAAAGGATATGTGAGAAACCGATTTCGACCTGAAGGCAGTATCATTGAAGGTTATGCTGCTAAGAAGGTTATCAAATTTTGTAGTGACTACCTGGATGGTGTTGAGGCTATTGGTATTCCTAAAAAGCATCGCAAGAGAAGACTCGAAGGTAAAGATACGATTGGATGCAAAACAATCTTGCCAAGTGTTGAATTGCGAGACAAAGCACACCTCCTTATCTTGTAACACCTAACTGAGTTTCATCCATATTTGGACCAGTACATGTCCATTTTAAGACAGCAGAATCCTTCAAAAGATGAAAGGTGGGTGACTAATCAATATAATCGTTCATTTGCAAAATGGTTCAAAGATCTAGTGATGAAAGAGTTGTCACAAACATCGAATAAAATTTTTGAAACGATAAAGTGGTTAGGGTATGATCCTGGCATACTTGTGAGGTCTTATATGCATGTGACATTAATGGGTATACATTTTACACAAAACTTCAAGATTGTAAGAGTACGATGCAAAATAGTGGCGTAACACAAGTAGCATTATCAAGAGATTTTTTCAGAGCCAAAGATACTAGGCCAATAGATGATGCAATGTCTTATTATGGTGTAATTGAAGATATTCGGGAACTTGATTACAAGGAGTTCAAGTTTCTTCTCTTCCAATGTAAAAGAGTTGATAACTGACGGGGTGTTCGGGTGGATGAATTAGGTTTCACTTTGGAGGATTTTGGTCTAATGAGCTATCTTGATGAGCCATTCATACTTGCATCACAAGCGAAACATGTATTTTATGTTCCTGATCCTGTCGATACTAAGTGGTCAATTGTCCTTCAAGTTAAGAGACGTATTGTTGGCATTGGTGATGTGGTGGATAAAGAAGACTATGACCACTTTGATATTACCCCTCCATTTTCTATTGGTATACAAAAGGATGCAACTTCATGGGAAGATAACCTTGAAACCGATTACATGCGTTGAGATCATGAAGAAGGATTGTAGATTGACCATTGTTCGTGATTATTAGTTGTGTGAGGTCATTTACATTCTTATACTTTGTAATATTGTTTATATATATATATATATATATATATATATATATATATAAAAGCTTTATTCGTTAAAAATATTCATTTTTGATTTTGGTAACACTAATTAATATGCTAAATATATTTTTCTATGTTGTGATACATGCAGGTACGTTGAATAATAACCTTCAAAATCATGGCTAGTTCTTCAAGTTCATCTGATCATGATCAGTCCATTAGCTAAAGGAAAAAGACTAGAGGGCCAACAACTTGCAAAAAGATGAACAAGAAGGTGTAGGTGAAAGTCATTGAATTTGATGAGCACAATTGACCGAACAGACCATATAAGAAGAACTTCAAGCCTTATCTTGGGTCTTTGGTCTGAATTCAAGTTGATATAAATATCAGTGACTCGCACCAAGTTGAGCAAGGCCTTATGAACATAATTTGGGAAGATATAAATGTATCTCTCTCTCTCTCTCTCTCTCTCTCTCTCTCTCTCTCTCTCTCTCTCACTCACACACACACACACACACAGACACACATATATAGTTAATTAGTAATTAATCTTTTTGAAATAACATTGCATATTATTGTTGTATTTTAGAGGGATTTCAACATACCCGATGACAACATGAAAAAAACTATTTTGAGAGTTGCGGGTTCACGTTGGAAAGACTTCAAACAAGGTTGGTGTGTGATTTCATCAACAAGGAGCACTCGAATACACATCACCAACTCAGCTGTACTATTTCTTAACAGAGGAACAATGGAAAAAAATTCAAAAAGGAACGTGAGACTAAGATTTTCAAGGTCTGCATAATGTCACAATTCTTATTCATTTTTTATACTGAGTTGAAAGACTAAAAATTTGTAGTTTATTTTGTCAAGGAAAAAAGTCAGAAGGTTAGGGAAAGACAAATGTAGAACGAGCATCCACACTTTTTAGGCCAAGTTGGTTATGTTGAGATAAGGCCAGAGTGGCTTCAAACAGACCCACTGTCTTTTGCGTCTTCTTGTGTGTCAATTAGCTTGTCCATGTTAAGCCAAGATCACAATTTAGATTAGGTTAGAGCAATATCCAAGAAGAAAGACGATGGAACATATTACATCCCCAACGAGAAAACAAGGGATGTGTATCAGAAAATTGTAAGTATAGCCTCCCGTTTGTTCATATAGTGAATTTTTTATACTGAAGTTTACTTATATTAAATTCTCACTTTTTACTTTTGGAACAAATTGAAAAAGGGGAGGAACCCACACAAGGGACATTTGTCCCAAACATACACCATGATTTCTTATCCGAAGCCCTTGGGAAGGAGGAGCATCCTGGACGGGTAAGGGGGTATGGTGTCTATGTCATGATCAGAGATGTATATGGCAAGCTTGACAGTTCTAGCAGATGAACGAGTGGGGTCGTGTCGGTAGATTTTGTTAAAGATATGATCACGAGGGAGACCGATCGAGTCAGGTTAGAGTGGTAAACTAAGTTTGACAGTATGCAAAAAAAATATGATTCTATCATTCAGGACATTGGCTTAAATGTTGATGCCGATGTGGACATAACTCCGACTCCCCCACCACCAACTCGCAGCAGTTGCCACTCTGTTGATCCAAAATCCATAAGATGGGCTTCATGTATCAAATGTGAATTAAATTATTTGAATGTGTAGAATATTATTTTAAACTGATTTTAATTGTACGGTCTAAGGATGATTTTCAATCATGTAGAACAATAGAAACCGATACCCTTCCGTCTAGTTGTAAGTTGTGATAGCGAGCTTCATATAGTAGCGAAAGGGACAATGTTCCCATCTGGACCTGAAACTGTGGTGCATCTTTAATCACTCTTGACTGATCATGTTAAAGTGACGGTTGATAATGTTGTACGTGGTGCAGAAGCATATCCTCTACCAGTGCCATCTCAATATCACACCACGATGGGGGATGCTATTGGAAGCTTCAATCAATGGCCTCAACATCTGGTTATGTTAGGAGAGGTAATAATTTTTAGTTATATAAATGTTTCTTTTAAAATTGTTTACTTTGATATTTATATGAGACGAGTTATGATGATAACAATTTTCTAAATGCAGGAAGAGTCACCGAAAAAGGCAAAAAAAAAGTCAATACACAAAAAAAGGCCAAAAGTTCTGAAATGTCATCTACCCGACGGTCTCTGCTTGTTGACGATGCAACATTACAACGTTAGGGTGATAATTGCAAAATGTTGCACAATGCGGTCATTCGGACACCTGTTGGTATTGACTTTTTCACTTTTCCTTTAGACACAAATGTGTTTCATCATACGGACGACATAGATATTTACGTTACAATCGACAACATCGCCGACTTGCTTAAAATGGAGTAGTTGAATATATCTATCCTGCAAATACACATGATGTAAGACTGCTTAACACAAATTTATAAATTCCATTTAAATTTTCACCATTCATTTATTTATTGATTTAATTATTTTTAGGTACCTACATGAGTTGTGCGAGGAATTCGGTGTCAAGTTGGTTGGATTTATGTGTCCATCACAAATTGCGTCAATTAAGGTGAAAAATAATTTTGAAAGCGGCATTACGTATATAGCTGAAACCATGCAGACCTTGCAATTCAAGGAATACATTCGCGCTGTACTTCCAAGAGTAAGACTATTAATATTCATTATTTCTTATTTAGTTCGAATCATTTGGCATTTAAAGTTATATTTATACGTTCATAATATGTAGGAATCATTGGATGTTGCTTGTGATTTTTTCTCGATCCAACGCTGTGTACTTCTTGGATTCAGCAGGGTCAAATAAGCATAAAATACAAATCAGAACAGCATTGACTACGTAAGTATTTATATATTTCCTTGATCATGTTTTTTTGTTTAGTATGTGGTGGATAAGTTTTGATAGTTTTCATAGAATAATTATTATCGAGTTTGAGGTGAAATTGATGTGTTTGTGTTGTGGTTATTGATAAGTTAAAATAGTTTTTAATTCCACCGTGTCTCTACAGGTTGGTTATATTCAATTTATTGGGGGAGATTCTGCCAAAATTTTTATATAAATGTTATAATCATTCATATTTATTGAAATTTTAGGGCGCTTAAAATATTTTGGATATATGGTGGAAAGAAGAGTATAGGCAATGTAAATTAGAAACAAATTGCAGTATATCAATTCAAAAGTTACTACAAACTCCTGAATAATTAGCTCTCTCTCTCTCTCTCTCTCTCTCTCTACACACACACACACACACACTCTAATAATAATAATATTACTAATAGTTTTAATGTGAAAATTTTAGTGTTCTCGGTAACCCGGAGGTTGTGAATGTAGCTATTATGTTATGAGAAACATGTATGAGATAGACACACAATATTTTCAATTGACTTCTTTTGATAAAGTGTTATAAATATTGAATACTACGAATTGTTTAATAATAGATTTATTAGTTATTAAGAAATAACCAATAATTTATCTTAACTATTTGTAGGTATTTTATCAAAATTCTTACTCAATGGAGGAGACAGACGAGATTAGAAATTTATGGGCTAAATACTTCTATGAATCTTGTATGTAATTTTTTATTTTTTATGTTTATATATAAGTGAACATTTGTAATAACTATAATTAATATTAATGTACATTGACTTATATAATTTTATTATACATTCGTGTTGATTATTTGTTAGTTGTTGATAGTTACATTTAATGATGAGATCGAATATAAAATAATAAACAAGATTCATGGATTAAAAAAAAAAGAAAATAAAAATTATAATATGCGTCGGTTGTACTGTACAACATACGCATATTCCAATTTTTTTTTGTTATAAAACCGACGCATAAAGTAATACTTTTTGTGTCGAAAAACAACCGACGCATATTCCCCTTACCATATACGTCTATGCCAAATGCGTCACTTCCACAATCGACGCGTATTGTCTTTTACAACCAACGCAAATGACTAAAACTGTACCAGTGACATACTGTTTTTTCTCTCAAATCTCGAGATTCCCTCTATTGTGGTTTCTAAATATTTTCTCATTGCATTTTTCCACACAAGATAGTTAGGATTAGAAATAGGCATGTACAACTAGTTATTGGTAAGCAGTCCCCAATTCCATACCTCCAATTTCAAAGTTTCAATCAACAAAGCTTATACCATGCACTTTATTTAAATGATGGACGACTTTTTCTTTTTATTGTCTCTATCTTTCACCATCTTTGTGCAATACGTTTCTCATTTGCTTTCTATGTGACGCTTGTAGCCAGCTTTAGGTAGATGACTCCCAAGCAAAACGACTTTAGGGCACTAGATTCAGAGAACTCCTCAGACTTAATTACCTGAGTCACAAAGGTGACAAAGAAAAGTTAAAAATGTTTATTTAGTCATCTCTCTCTTAAGCTTTCTAAGTGACCCATGTAACGATCTTTTGGTAGGCAACTCCAAACTTAAAATATTACTTTCTCTAGTCACCAAGGCTATGGAGAGTGGAATAAGACTTATATTTATTATTTTTATGCTAGTGCTGGCTTATACCGGTTGACTAAAACCCCTTTCAATAAAAGGTGCAAAACCAAGAACCACGGACCCTCAACCCATCAATACATACTTATACTAACCTTTTCATCCCCAAACTACTTATTGAGCTTTTTTATTCTAATTTTGGGTCAGGATGTCTATAGATCTAATTTTTGGGGTTATGAAGTCATTTCTATGTTCAAGTTGCATAAATTTGCCCCACAAATACCAACATATCCCTGCACAAGTAATAATTTGATCATGGTTGATGAGGCACGTAACAGCTAGTAGATCAGAGAGACATCCAGTGCAGATGCCAGAAATTCAGGTGATTGGATCAGATGATTTAGAAAATTTGGTTGAAACATTTAAAGGAAAAGAAGAGCAATCTAATGTAGTGGATAAGCCGAAAGAAATTGTTTGTCATGTAGAGACCATTGCTCCATTGCCAAAAATTCAAGTTTCGGACATCGAGCTCGAGGGAATTTCAACTGAAAATGAAGACCAAGTGGGGAGAAAGGAGTTGATCACAGAAGAGCAAACAAACAAAGATGAACTTAAGAGTGCCAGCCCTGTCATGCAGCCCTCTAACTTCATAATTGATGTTGTCATTGGCACCGACGAGGTAATTGAAGTTTACATTTTGAAGTTTGAATCGAGTAGAGATGTTAACATTTATGACGTGGGCAAGGTAAATTTTTGGTGCATTGCACATTGGAGCAAATTCAAATGTCACAAAAAAAGACGTTCATCAAAAGCCTTATTTAAAGTTCCTTGAAAAATCAGGTAAAAAGTCGGGTTTTAGACTATAAACGGAGCGCTTATTGGGAGGAAACCCAATTTTCTACCCTTTTATTTATTTTGCTTTATTTATTGTTTTATGTTTAGTTTTAGGATTTATTTGCAGTTCCTTATTTAGTTTTTGCATGTTGAGTTATCATTTTGGCATGACACTAGTTGCACCACATTGAATTGTTGATAATTGCATGTTCCTTGATAGAGTTCATCCAGTACGATTTGCAAAAACTTGCTGAAAAATCCATTGTAGCATTTAAACAAACACATGGCGTACATGGATGAAAATAAAAGAGAATCATAGATTTTGGAACTTGGATTTCCCAAAAATTTTCACCTAGCAATCATCATCAAACCATACTAAAGTCTAGCCTAATCCCAACATCAATCATTCCACAATCTCAAAATTCCACAAGTGTATGAAAAACCTCAAAACTTGGGAAAAATAATTAAGTGAAGGAAAAAGATCATACCTTCAAGTGATTTTGATGTGATGCAACCTATGAATTCAACTCGAAGTAATATGAAATTATGTCACTTGTACATCACATGAAGTTGGGGTGAATTTGGGGAGAAAAGCATGCATTATGTTATGTTATTATGAAAGTAAAAGCTCCCAGGTTAAAACACTACTAAAATGTCACTAGAAGAGCCGAGCAACCGCATGATATAGTCCCTGCACTGCCGCGTGGTTTCATTGGTAGAAGTCAACAAATTTTCTGTTTTAATTCTCAAAGTTCATTTTCGACCCCTAAATGCCTTGTGATGCGTTCAACCAACCCCCAAACTATGTTATCATGTCCAAGACTTGTGTGTATGCTTGTTCTAACTTCAAAAATCAAGTATGCAATGCAAGTCACAATTTCATGGAATGTTTGTGCTATTTTTTCAACTGTTGAGCTCAATATGAATCAAATTCATATTCATGTTTTTAGGTTTGTGTCAATGACTATGATGTGGTGAACTTAACTAGGACCATGCACTTATCAACCTATTCATGTGGTGCAAGGAACTTTCATGCTGACTTGATAACTCAATCATGCAAATATGCGTATACTAATAATATAAATAAATACTAAAACTAAGTGTAAAGCGATATCAAGGAACTCTAATAAGGCTTTTGATGACTTTCTTCGGTTGAACTTGCTCCAATTTTCATTTATGCTCCAAAATTTCATCTTGCCGATGTCATGTATGTTGACATCTCCACTCGATTCAAACTTCAATATGTAAATTTCAATCATTTCATCGGTGCCAATGATGAAATCAATTTTTGCATATTCTTTGAATTTAGAGGGCTGCTTGGTAAAGTTGAAATGCTTAAGTGTCAACTTGTTTGTCCTCTCTTTTGTGATAAACTCATTTTTCTTCAATTAATCTTCATTTTTTATTGAAGTTTCCTCGAGCTTGATGTCCGAAATTTGAATCGTTGATAATGGAGCAACGACCTTTTGTGGTTGTTGTTTTCTTTTGGCTGATCTACTATTTTAGGTTGCTCTTCTTTTCTTTAAGTTGTTTCAACCAATTTTTCTAACTCATGTGACCTTTTTACTTGAATTTTTGGTAACGAGAAGTTTGGGTTCTCGTTCCAGTATGGATCATAAATTTGAGAATATGGGCACCTCTACTACACTAGATAATAATTTCCCACACAATCAATCTTCCACATACCATTCTAAGGTGCAATAGGGAAGTCATGTAAAGCGTGACTTCCAAAGCAGAAGTTACAAATCAAGCGTGACCAGGATGCCAATGATAACCATTTGATGCCATCTTCTCTATCTACTGTGATGCCTCCAACTATCTGGAAATTCGTTCAATCCTCAAATCAATAGGAAACAATTCACTGCTTTTAAAAGACCTCAAAAATAAGAAATAAAAATAAAAATAAAAAAGGAAAAATTCAAAGTAAAACAAGAACTAATTGGTATCGATATTAATTAACAATCTTTGATAATAGTGCCAAAAATTTGATGTCCTAAATTGCAAGCATACAATGTCGCAATAAAGTAATAAAGTGTAAAAAAGAGTTCGAATCATCATCACACGAATATTGTAATTAAGTACTGAAATTCGTTAGTTCTCGCCTTATTTGAACATTAAAATTGTGATAAATTATCTAAACTAGATTATCCTAACTAAAAAGCGAAAGAAAAGATTTAAAATTTGGATTGATGTTTGAAAGTGTTGGGACTCACAATTTCACCATAATCAATACTTTTAATTCCAAAATTCAAGTTTTATTCCTACAGTACTTGACTGAATTAACTTTTGCATATGAAATTCCTCTCTTAAGTTTAAATTAACTTTACCTAATTCAGTCAACAATGTATCCTTATAGCGGGTCATAATAATTAGGTGTATGGAACACAAGAATTCATGTAGTTATCGCAATAATAACAAACATATATTTCTATCGTTCATTCAATTACTGGATTTTATTTCACGATCTAGATTGTTAGCTTACCTCTCGGATTATGATAAAAACTCATTAAATCAATGAATTAGTCACGAATTAATTCATGTATAGAAGTTAGAACACAAAATAAAATAAACACATTCAACGCAAGCGCAAAATTAGAATTATAGAATTAAAAGCGTAAAACTAAGCTACATCGATTGTCCAACTAAAAGTTTAGTTGTTCATCAATAAAAAAACTAAAACACAGAAATAAGAATTACTACGCATGTAGAGTTTATCAAATTAATAGGAAAATGAAATCTTGCACCAATCATTTCGCTCCCCGTTGATAATCTTTAATTCCCCTGCCTTTGTCTTGATGTTCGCCTCCAAGATTTGAATGATAAAACTATGAATTATGTACTTGAGAGGTTGTGCAAAAGGTCTTTCAAATTCATGCCTAACAAGTCCTATTTATAGTTGCTGAGAAGACCTAGTACAATAAGGAAACAATTCAGGTCAAAATCCATGCATGGGCCTAGATTTGCTCGACCTTGCACAACTGCGCGACCGCGCAGTTATAAGTTTGGTGGCCATTCATGCACATTATTTTCACTTTGTCTTTTTGCCTCAATGTCGCGCGGCTACTCAAGTATGAAAGGCATTGCCACACAGTTCAACGGTCCTTGTGGAATTTTCTTCTTTCAAATCATAAAAGTAGGTCCTCAATATTTATTTGCATTCCAAGACCTCCCACTTATGATTACAACAATTTAATCCCTGAACTTATTGATTTCTTTCATTTCTCTTACAAATTCAATTCATCTTCAATTAAGCCCTTGATTTCTTTTACTCCACTCCTCAAGTATTTCCTGATTGACTTCATCAATTTCCAATTTGTCCAATTTAGCTCCAAATGTTATCCAATTGCGGATTATTTCCATCAATTGCTTCATTCACGTAATTTTGGGATATTTTCTGAAATATAAAGAAATAACAAGCAATTAGGTAGCTTTTACTCTAAAACGACAATATATTATAAATAACTGTATAAAATACACTTATCTGGTTGTTGTATACACTTTTGCCCGTTCTTAGTGAGCTTTGAGATGACATTTCTATGGACTTTGTTTTGGGTTTTACCTAGGTCTAAAAAATAATGAGATTCAATAATTGTTGTGCTAGATAGATTTCATAAGATGAAACATTTCATTCCATGTCATAAAATTGATGATGCCATCCATATAGAGGATATATTCTTTAAGGAAGTAGTGCTCTTACTTTGGGTTCCTAGGAGTACTGTCTTGGATAGGGATGTCAAATTTCTTTGCCACTTTTGGAGAATTTTGTTGAACCAGTTAGGGACTAAGTTACTATTTTCTACTACTTGTCACCTCAAAACCGATGGGCAAACCATGGTGGTTAATAGGACTATGATACAATTATTGTACACTATAGTCAATAAGAATTTGAAGAGTTGGGAAGTGTGCTTACCATTCATTGAATTTACATATAATAGGGTCATGTATTCTACTACTTCTTGTTCATCATTTGAATTTTTATATGATTTTATTCCAATAACAATTTGGATCTAATTTCTTTACCTGTTGATGAACAGGGTAGTTTAAATGGGAAGAAATAGGCTGAATTGGTAAAATCTGTTCATGAAAAGGTAATGGCGCAAATTGAAAAGAAAAACTAGCATCAAGCATCACAAGAAAATGAAGGCCAAAAGTGCTTTACATTCGAACTCGGTGATTGGGTTCAACAAACTTGAAACATGGACATTTTCTGAACACCAAAAGTCAAAGTTGATATGATGGGGGAGATGGTCAATTTCAAGTTCTTGAAAATATTAATAACAGGGCCTAAAAGCTAGATCTTCTTTGTGAGCATAAAGTTTCCGCTACATTCAATTGTCTGGTTTTTCTCTGTTTGATGCAGGAATAGATTCGAGGTCAAATTCTTTCAAAGAGGGAAGAGATGATGTGATCCAGAGCCTGAATGCAAGTCCGAGTGATGATCCATTAATTTCAAACTCACGAGAAAAGCCTAAGCTAGAAGAGATAGTGTTGAAGCTAATGGAAAAGATAGACCGGTTCATGGGGCACACAAATCATTACATGGCTAAGACAGATCATTTCATAACAAAAATAGAAAAATTCATGCGGAAAACTGAGATGATCTTACAAAGTCATCAGGCCTCAATAATGAATTAATTTAGAGACCCAAGAGGGGTCAAATAGAACGTCTTTACAAATAGGACTCTTGGGAAACTACCTGGTAACACATATACTAACCCAAATGAGCAGTTTATGGCAATTGATGTTGTGGAAGAAGGAGGGGATTATGTGCCTAGAAGTATCAATTTTGCTCCTTGTGACAGAGTCTATGTACCCCTTTTCCTTACCTTTAAAGGCTTCAACATCACACCAAAAAGGAAGAGTTAAATGCGCTTACTACTCGTACTAGTCTTCAATTACCTGAGGTACATTTGAAAAGACTAGCAGAAGATCAAAATGAAAGAGGTAAGAAGCATGTTGAAATATCTAAGGGATCATCTGAAATGAAGGACAACGGATATAAGGTGAAATCATCAATTAAGCCTAAAAATCCACATGCTCATAAACACAAAAGGTTACAGAAGAATAAGGAGGATAAGCAGTTCAACAAATTCCTCAACATGCTCTGAAACTGTACATTAGTATCCCATTCTTGGATGCTATTACACAAATATCAAGTTATGCCAAGTTTTTGAAAAAGATGGTGCCAAGTAAGAAGAAGCTTGAGGATCTCAAAGAGTGTAACCTAATCTTGTAAAAGAAGTTGCCTCCTAAGTTAAAAGATCCAGAAAGGTTTTCTATACCTTGCATCATTGGTGATTTACAGTTTAACAAGGTCTTGTGTGATCTTGGGGCTAGCATGAATGATTAAACAAAAGTAAAAAGCCACAGCTTATGAAATTTATGTCTAACACTTTTCGAACAACATTAATAATAAATTTTGTTCCAAAATCAGAACCAAACAAGTAAGAGATCCATAAATTAATAAAATAATGTTGGATAGTAAAATTACTCAAATAAATAACACCGAATTTAATTTATTGAATTCCATAGACCTGTGCATCATGACTGCACTGCATCAACCGCCAACCAACAACCCGTTCTAACATATGAAATAATAAGGGTGAGTACATGGAAATACTCAGTAGGATACGAAATTAATGTTGCAATCCTGAATAAAAATATTCAAAAATTGTGTCAAAATATCATACCGTTTTCATATCTTTAGAAACCAGTTAGAGCTCAATACATATCATATCTTTCGTATCGGGTGACCATAACATAAACATCATATAGTATCATATCTTTAACTTTCATAAGCATAATAATTCAACAAAATGTAAAAAATAATTTAAATTGGACATAAACACTTCACCTCGGTATCCTACCTTATTAAATCGAAGAAATTTCTGCAAATGAAACGACTGTACTCTCCTCGATTAATCTTCCGTGTTGACATGAACTTATGTATTTAATTATATGGTGATCTTCTGACTTAAAGATTAAATATTATACCGATCCTATCATAGTTAAAAAGAAAGAGGCGCGTACCAGAAGATATTGGATAAAGATGAATATGAATAGTTGAGTTTGATTCGGATTTCTCAAATTGAAGATGTAAATGTACCGAAGGATATTTCTTTACTTCTCAGAGCTTTAATTTGCCTTTCCTCTCTCCTCTAAGCTTCAACAACATGAGCAGCTTCCTATTCACTTTAAATTTGAGCCTCAATCTCAACAACAAGTTCCTTCATGCCTACCTCTAGATGCAACTTGATACTTCAACTTGGTTCTAAATTGCTGCTTCTACTCTCTTTACAATTTCTTCTTCTACTAATTTTAGTCCTACCACATGTTGACGCCCATTGAACAGAAAGAAATGTACATAATGTTGATAAGTGTATTTTATACACTTATTTATATGTCTAAATTAGGATATTATACTGTCGTTTTAGAATAAAAACTACATAATTGTTTATCATTTGTTTGTATTTCAGAAATTATCCCAAAATCATATGAATAAGGCAATTAATGGAAAAGATGAGCTTTAGGATGAAAATTGGAGCTCAATTAGACAACTTGGAAGATAATGGTGGAAGGCTCAATTGAAGATGAGTTGAAGTTGGAAGAGGAATTGAAGTGATTCAAAAGTTGAAGGACTAAACTGTCACAATTAGAAGATGAAGGACTCAAGGAAAATAAAAGATCAGGGAGTTACTCAAATGGAATTCAAAAATGGAAATTGAGCTGAAAAGTTTACACTGCGGGGCCACATTCATCCAACTTGGTGGCTACGCGACAACACATGAAATAGGCAGAACCTAATTTAGGTTGCCCGCGCGGCCACCATAAACCCTACTACGCGGACGCGCCTTTATCTGGCCCAACGGCGAGTTTTCCGCCTATGCGTGTTTTTTTACCTAATTTCTTTCTTATTCAACTTGGTTTTCACCTCTTTTATATATACAACTTTTCATGGACGAAAAGAGAGCCTTTGGAGACATTTTCACATCCTCTCAAGTTTGTAATCCAACATTCTATCATTCAAATTCTTGGAGGAAAATCAAGACAAAGGTTGGGGAATTGAAGATTATCAACAGGGAGCGAAATACTTGGTACAAGATTTTCTTTTCTTTGTTAATTTGATAAACTCAACATGTGTAGTTATTATTATTTCTACGTATTTATTTCTTTATTGATGAACAACTAATTTAACATTTGGGATATTTGATGTAGCTTAGATTTACGCTTTCAATTCTATAATTCTAGTTTTGTACTTTCGTTGCATGTGTTGATTTTATATTGTGATTAATGCATGAATTAATTTGCAACTAATTCATTGATTTAATGAGTTGTTTTCATAATCCGAGAAGTGGCTAACAACCTAGATCTAGGAATAAAATCGAGTAATTGAATGAACGATAGAGATATACATTTGTTATTATTGTGATTGCTACATGAATTCTTGTATTCCATGCACCTAATTATTATGACTTGCTATCTAAAAATACGGTTGACTAATTATATAGAGTTGATTTAAACTTGAGAGAGGAATTTCATATGCATAAGTGAATTTGATCGAGCACATAAATAAGAATATAACTAGATAAATGGAATTAAAAGTATTAACTAATGTGAAATCGAATGTCCCAACACTCACAAACATCAGTTTAGAAAATCTACATGACTAATCATTTCTTTTGTTTTTATTTAATTTAATTTTCTATTTTAATTTATTTAGTAATTCATCTCAATTTTATTATTCAAATAAGGTGAGAACTAACACAATTTTAGTACTTAATTACAATCCTCATGGTAACAATAACTCGGACTCAAAAAGTCCACTTTAATACTTGGATGGGACATCGTACACTTGCGATTTAGCACATCAAGTTTTTGGAGTCGTTGCTAGGGATTGTTAATTAATATCGATATCAATTAGTTCTTACTTTTGTTTGAACTTCTTCTTCTTTATTTTTATTTCTTAGTTTTTGTTTTGGGAATATTTAAAAAGATGTGAATTGTTTTTTTTAGGGATTTAACGGACTTTAAGACAATTGGAGGCATCACATCAAGATGGTAGAGAATAGTGATCATTGTTACTCTATCGAACAGTAGTTCAAACTCATCTGATTTGTGACTTATTCATTGGAAATCATAATGTCCATGATTGCCCTATTGCACCTAAGGATGGTGTGTGGAAGGTTAATTGATTGGGGAATTATTATCTAGTACAGCAGAGGTGTCCACCAATACATCAAGCTAAAATTAAAGACTTTGAAATTTTTTTTTTAAATACAAGAATTGCAAAATCGACAAGCTGAAATTGATGAAATCAAGATGTTGATGGGATAGTTGATAGTATTTCTCCCTTATTTGTAGGTGATAATTGGTCATGGTGATTAGACAATTTTTTTATTCGAAAATGAGATTTTTAAGATTATATTTTATGGGGTAGCAAATAACAAAAATTGGTTTCATAAGGTGGTATCACTCAAAAGACTCCATTTCTATACAATTATTGGACTTGATAACTAGTATTTAGTGATGGGTATTAGGCTCGAGGAAATGTCATTTTGAGGCAAAAAACGGGCCACAATTTAGTGGCCGTAAAATTTTTTTTGCTGCAGTCTTTAGCTAACTTTTTTTGTTTGACAATTTTTTTTTTGGTTTCTTGACCAATCGAATCTTTTTTTAATTTTTTCTAGTGAGTTGTTACTTCATTCTGATTTCTTAATTTTTTTCGACTGAATTGTCAGATCAATCTATTTAAATAGAGTTGTATTAGGCAGGACATTTTCTATAAATTTTCCTCTTCCCAACCATCTTAGCAACCAAACCATTCCATTCTCTCGCAATATTTTTTCCACCCGAATTCTTTCATTAGCTATAAGTTTACTTCCAAAATTTTCCTTCAGATATTAGTTTATTTCAGTGAGGTATTTACTTGACTTGGATTTCTTGTGTTGTATTCTCTATTTTTAAAGTAAGTGTACTCAAATATGTTTTGTCATATTGGTTATAAAATGTGATTTATACTCACTTAAACCTTTACCTAATAATTCTAAATTTACCCATTTAGGACTCTTAATTACCTATTAACTCCAATTGACACTAGGTTAGTAATGTTAGCTAGTGTATAACCTTGAAGTACACACCCCCTCATATAGTAGTTAGGTTAATCTATAACCTTGAAGTACACACCCCCTCATACAAACATACTCAGCAGCTTCAATAAAAATTCAGCTAGATATTCTATATATTTTCTTGTACACCAATACTTTGAAAGGATTTTTGTTCGACTTAGTAACCATGCACATCATCAAGTATTAAGGTAGGATCCCTACATCAAGTTGATCGTTATGTGAATTTAACTTTCATTCTTGCATGTTATTCATTATGTTGCTCATGAAGTATGTAACAAGCCTTAATTGGTTCTTCTTAAAGGTTGATGTTTAAAAATATTATATGTTTAATGGATGATCAACCGCAGAGGCTCATCAGAACTTTGTTTAAATCATTTGATCATTGATTTACTCATTGTGAAGGCAATATATTTTGATTACATGGTGAGATTCGCATTTAATTATGTTCATATAACATGTGTAGCCTACTAAGTATTTCTTTGAGATGTTCATTCATATCTAATACATTCAAATTAGGCGGATATCGTGCGGTGGCTCGACATGAATGACATGTTTTATCTTAGAGAAATTGATTTCAAAAATTTCAAACTATTACTTTTAATTTTAGTAACCCGTATAATTATCCAATTACTTGCATTTAAGTTTTTATATTATTTAAAATTTAAATTTGTCTAAATTTTATGTTTAAACGAATAGATTGTCACAAATATGTCTGAACAATTACAAATTAACAGTGAATCATTAAGATTAGTTTTAACGCAAGACTAGATGAATCTTGTTGATGCAGATTCGTCTTGATTGTAAAATGTAAACAGACAGTATAGACGATGCAGAACTGTAAAGTGACAAGAACACAATATTTGAGCTTAATGTGGAAAAAATCCTAACAGGGAAAACCCACATGCCCTCACCCTGCGGACAAAAATCAATCACTATTTTAAGAAAAGTTTTTACATAGATCAATCTAAGTTATAGGATAAATCTACGCATAGACTTATCAAACACCCAAGAAATAAACCACTCCCTGATCCTTCTATGGCGTGTAGTATGAGCTGGTGTCCCACCACACTTCAATAGCTTTCTTTGAAACTGCAATGATCTTCAGCAAACTGGAACTCCCGTTCGATCTTGATCCAAACCTCCCGTTTGATCTTTTGGCTAAAAGATTTTTCTTCTCTAAGTGATTGATAATCTCCTGGAGAACCGAAGACACAACAATGTAGAAGCCGTGTATTTTTGTGCACCACTCGAATTTTTACACGTCTAGGAAAACCGTCCAAGTTTCCCTTATTTATGTGCAATCGGATTGCTTGTCCATCAAGAATCTTACTTTGCACCAAATCTCTATTTTCTGCAATTAAATCAAGAATAATCAGAGATAAGGTAAGATAATTCAAGAATCTTACTATAAGTGAAGATAAGGTAAGATAATCATAAATTCAACAATCTTACCATAAATGACGATAATGTTAGATAATTATAAATTCCAGAATCTTACCATAGAATCAAACTTAGACACCTAGAATATGATCATGATTTTCGGCCATCAAGATACTCGGCCAATCAAAATATTCTTAAATCTTGAACTTCTATCAAGAGTGATAAGTGATCAAATTCTAGGCCAAGTAAAATATTAACACAATATTTCTTGATCCTTATAATAAAAGATAAGTAACAAACATTATTTCCAACATTAAATGATTATCACAAACATATAGGAGATAAAAATAATATTACGTCCAAGAAATAATTAAGTAATTTAATTAAACTTAATAAATTACTTTGGCTGCTACCTTCCTCTTTTCTTTAGCTGCCTCTGGAGCCATATCTTGTGAAGATCCACCAAGCATCTGATCTAGTGTATCTTCGAGGCTTTTGACACTAACCTTGAGGTCACACACTGCCTTTAAACCAACTATTTCTGCTTCGAGTTGCCCAATTCTGGCATTCTGGTCAGATGTATCCTGTTAAGACCCCAATGTCATCCAGATTCATTTTTTGATTGGAAGTCTGTTCCTCCAGAGTTTTTTTGCACTTCACCCTGTTTAAAAATCTTGGAGAGATCACCAAATCATCTTCCAAAGTCCGAACACCCTGATCAATCAAGTATTGTGAAATAATCCATGGGTAAACCAACAAATACGTATTACCCTGACAGGGACCACTTCCAGAGACCCGTCCAACAATGGAGTTCCAAATTCGATTAGCAAGATCAATGTTCCTTTTAGTCCCTAGAAGAAACAATGTTCTAGCAGACTCCCTTTTAAAGCTTGAATCATGGATGAGCTGATCAAAATTCGCCTTTACAATTTTATGAAGAATTTGATATTTCTTAGACATCTCAAACCTTGGTAATTGTTTTAATCCTTTCACAGGCCACGTAACCTTTCCCTCCGACAACTCCACATCAATTTCATCATTTGTGGCTTCCCTTGAATCATCTTCATCAGACACATCTTCATTCAATCCTAACCACCTCCTAAGATCTTTAGTAGAAATATTAACCAATTGACCTCTAACAAATAAGGAAGTGGTAAATAGGCATTTCTTGGAGTTAAATTCGATAGGGATATTGGCATAAAACTCTTTTACCAAAGTCTCATTAATCTCTCCCTTACATTCACATAGTTTCTTCAAACCAAAGTAGGACACTATATCATCAACCCCGAAATCATCAAACTCTTCTACAGACACCTTCGATTCATAATGCATTCGTTTCCCAAAATATGTTTTTGGAAATCAGCATATGCTCCTGACGACCAAAATTTAAAATTGAAGGGGGGTAAACATACCTCTGGCTGTTTGTATAGGGCTGCAAATAAATGAAGAAGTGTCGTACCTAGATCCATCTGAACCCGCAGATACATCACCTTTTGACATTTTCTTCTTTGAAGTCACTGCAGCTTCTTCCAACTTTTTCTTTCCCTTCCTGTTAGGGATCACTGCCTCTTTCTCTTCCTATTCTTCTGATTCCTCAGCTTCATCATCCTCCTCACACTCCTCTGTTCCATCTGGTTTTTCTTCACTTCTAGACTCATCTACTTCCTTATCTTCCTCAAATTTCTCTAACTCACCAGACACATCCTGCTCATTTGATTTTTCTTTTTCATCTTCAAACTCAGATTCACCAGATTCGTCTGCATCTTCTGCCACAATTTTCGTATCCTTTTTATTTTTCTGATTTTCCCTCATTGGTCTCCCACCAATATCTCCTGCAAGTTTTAATTCGCTAAAAATATCTAATGGTGAAATATGGCTTGAAGCAAGGTTACCAGATGCTAGTGACAGGTGTACACCCAAGGTATGTGGTATGGAGGAGACACCTTGACTCAATTTGGCCATGAGTAGAGCAGGAATCGGAGTAGTACTAGAGAGAGAGAGAGAGAGAGAGAGAGAGAGAGAGAGAGAGAGAGAGAGAGAGAGAGAGAGAGAGAGAGAGAGAAGATGGGCAGCGCTAGTACCCGTCGTTGGGACTGCCACGATAGCCCCTTCACCTGGTGTCACAAATCTCCGATGGGTCTGGTAGAGAAAGTCCCTCATTGGCAGTACCTCCTCGTGTGATTCTCCTTCTTCCAGATTGTTTGCTCCTAGCCATACTCAAGAATGGTGGGTGACGAATTTGTGAGAGAAGGGGAATAGAGAAGTTAGGGTTTCTTGATTGAGAGGTGATTTCGAAGATTGAGAGTGGGGGCATGAGATATATACAAGAGATGTGTGAGGATTTTAAGTTTAAATGGGACTCAAGTATTTGAATTCTTTATGGTAACTAGTAGATCTTAAGAGTCCTGATTCCCTCCAACTTATCTCTTTCCTTCAGAAAATAGGATAAATATAGAAACAAAATAATTCAAGAATTAGGTAACAAATATATTACCAAAATTGGGCCCCACAATTAACTGACTTGTTCTGCAAGATTTGCACATAATAGCCCACAATATACTGCCTTAAATAAAGATTTTCAGAATAATATCTAAGATTCGTGAATGAAAAAATCTAAATGCATCTAGGTACCTGAGACATGTCTGAGCTTAGTTGGTATCTGTTGAGGTAGATACATCTGGTGGTGTACAGACCACCACGTACATGATTAAGTTGATTAAAGTGTGTGTGTGATCTGATCAATGCTTAGTCATTCACATACTGTCAAAAACCATATGATTGCCCTGACTTATTGAATTGTCACCGTAGTGTACAATAAGACCGATCAATATCTATATAAAGTGCATTTTCTCAAATCCGGCTTGTCGACTTTTTTCAATGTTGTGGCAATGTCTTTTGGAGGTGGAAACGACTTCACACAATACCCAAAAGTTATCTTACAAAATGTTCCCCTTTAGACTAGAAGAAGGGTATGAACTTGGCTTGGATTGGTAGATTCACACAATCCCCAGAAGTTATCTTATTAGGTTTCCCCTTTTTCTTTGATAATTTCACTATTTCCTCTTCTTTTTTTTTTTAGACTAAAGGGTATGAACTTGGCTTGGATAGGCAACCTTCTTTTCCAGTAGCCCTACCCTTGGATAATAAGAAAATGCGTGCAATGCTATAAGCAAGATTCAGATCATAGGTGTACACACAGAATATGAAACCTCATCGAGTAACAAACCATATGACTTAGATTGTAGTGACTTATCCTTTGGATTGTCCAGATTTGAGTACTAGTTAGATTCATCTGGAGACATGTTAACTGTCATCAGCCAGACTTATCTGTCTCGTTATGAGCCTCAAGCACTCACATGTATCTGCAAGCAAAAACATGAACTACACTTAGTATAAGAAAAGAATAAGACAACCTAAATGCATTTTTTTTCCTTTCTAAATATGCATGTTCCTATTCCGGAGGAGGTGATACTACAATTTGTTTCCTAAGGTTTTCAAATTTGACAGTATCGAGGGCCTTAGTGAACAAATCTGCAAGCTGTAGATTAGTCTGTATGTGCTCCAGATTGATAATCTTTTGTTCCACCAATTCTCTAATGAAGTGGTGCTTGATGTCAATATGTTTTGTTCTGGAGTGCTGGACTGGGTTTTTTGAGATGTTGATTGCACTGGTGTTATCACAGTACATAGCTGCTTGTTTTGTAGATATCCCATAATCTTCCAACATTTGTTTCATCCAAAGAAGCTGTGTATAGGAACTACTGGCTACAATATACTCCCCTGCAGCTGTGGAAAGAGACACTGAATTTTGCTTTCTGCTTAGCCATACCTCCATGTTTTTTCCAATGTAAAAACAGTCTCCAGATGTACTCTTTCGATCATCAACATTCCCAGCCCAATCTGGGTCTGAATATCTTGCAAGATGGGCAGTGGTATCTCTTATAAACAAAATTCCATAACTTAATGTATCACTTACATATCTGATGATTCTTTCTACAGCGGAAACATGAGACTCCTTGGGTTTGGCCTGATATCTTACACACACCCCAACACTGAAGGATATGTCTGGCCTACTGGCAGTAAGGTACAGAAGACTTCCAATCATACTTCTGTAGAGGGATGGATCTACATCATTCCCACTGTCATCCTTTGAAAGTTTCAATGTAGTTGTCATGGGAGTTCTCATAGCCTTTGCATCTTTAAGTCCAAATTTCTTCACCAGATTTTTAGCATACTTTGCTTGAGATATGAATATACTAGATTCATCCTGTTGTACCTGCAAACCAAGAAAAAACGTTAGTTCACCGACCATAATCATTTCAAATTATCTTTTCATTGTATTTATAAATTCATCAATTTTGGACTTAGATGTAGACCCAAATACAATGTCATCAACATATATTTCAGCTACAGTTAGTCTAGGATTTAGATGCTTAATGAAAAGAGTTTTATCACTTCCTCCCCTTTTGTATCATTTGCTTAGCAAGAATGATGTGAGCCTTTCATACCAAGCTCTGGGGGCTTGTTTCAACCCATACAAAGCATTTTTGAGTCTAAAGACACAGTTTGGGTGAGTTGGATCTGTGAATCCTTGGGGCTGCTCCACATAAGCTTCCTCATTGAGTACACCATTTAGGGACGCACTTTTGACATCCATCTGGTATAGTCTGAAATTGATGTAACAGGCCACAGCTAGCAACAGTCTGATGGATTCCAATCTGGCTACCAGAGCAAATGTTTCTTCAAAGTCTATCCCTTCAATCTGGGTATAGTCTTGAACAACAAGTCTGACTTTATTTCTAACAACATTTTCTTGTTCATCTGATTTGTTCTTGAAGATCCATTTGGTTCCAATTATATTTCCTTCTTTAGGACGTGGTACCAGTTCCAAGACACTGTTTCTTTCAAATTGGTTGAGTTCCTCCTGCATAGCCTGTACCTAGTTTTCATCTGTCAAAGCTTCCTTGACATTTTTTGTTCAATTTGTGACATATGACAGATGTTTCCCATATTAGCAGCAAATTTTCTTCCGGTTACATTCCTTTTAAACAGATCAGTGAGAATGTTGTCAAGTGGATGAGCCTTTCGAATCCTAACTGGTGGATTTTTCGATACTTCTGGTTCTGCAATATCAGGTATATCTGGGTAGTCAGATGCATCTGGATATGCAGATGTTACTGGGTGCCCAGATTCATCCTGGTCGCATTCTTCAGTATCATTAAGACTTTCTGCTTGGTGCTGTTTCTCTACTGACTTTTCAGTTTTGGCTTGCTCTTTTGGTGGAATCTCCAATTGATCAGCATTTGCTTCCTGCAAATCCGAGTTTAAACTATTAGTGTCATCCACTTTCACATTAACTGACTCAAGAACGGTTTGGGTTCTAAGATTGTAAACTCTATAGGCCCTACTATTTTCATCATAACCCAAAAATATTCCTTCATAAGATTTTGAGTCAAATTTTCCTAGATGTTCCTTATCTTTTAAAATGTAACATTTACTTCCAAAAGCATGAAAGTAATCAACCCTAGGTTTTTAACCTTCCAGATTTCATAGGGAGTTTGATTTGTTCCTGTTTTAAGCATGACTCTATTGATAATGTAACAAGCAGTATTTATAGCTTCTGCCCAAAATTTTGTTGGCAATTCGTTGTTGTTTAGCATGACACAAGCCATCTCTTGTAGAGATCTATTTTTCCTTTCCACCACTCCATTCTGTTGAGGAGTCTTCAGGGATGAGAACTCATTCTTGATTCCATATTGGATACAAAAATCAGCAAAGTCAGAGTTTTCAAACTCTCTTCCATGATTGGCTTTTGATTTGCTTACCTTTTTTTTTCAGTCACTGTAGATTTCATCTGGAATTTTTTTATTCAAGGCAAGCCTCTCACAGCCTGAAGTCTGGTTAGATTCATGAGATCATGCTAGTTTAGATGCCCTAATAGGTTATGCCACAGTTTCTCGATTTTTGTCCTTTAGAATTGTAGGTTATGTGACTTTCAATAGCATTTGTTTTCGGATCTAACTCCTTTAAATAAAACACTTTTTAATGGATTTGAATTCTTGTCCCAACTTAGTACCTTGCAATAATCTTTAGAAAACATGAAAAGCAGGTTATCATCACACAATTGTCCTACACTGATCAAATTTTCCTTCAGTCCTATAACATATAAAACATTGGTTAATGTAGGCAATCCCTTGATGTTGATGATACCAGATCCATCTATCTTACCTTTTTGGCCATCACCAAAGGTAACAACACCAATCTCGCCTTTTTCAACGTGTGACAGCAAAGAGATATCACCTGTCATGTGTCTAGAACATCCACTATCAAAGTACCATATGTTAGGAATCAAAGCAATTAAAGATAATTGAACTACATAAGCGTTAATTCTAATTTTCTTTTCTTTCCTAGAAACAAGTCATCTTTTCTGAGAATTGATTAATTTTAAGTACTCATGACACCTAAATACATCATGGCCAGATTTAGCACAAAAATTACAGAATACCTGGAAGATAGATGTATCATGTCGACTCTGATGAGGTTAAAATTTTCTGTCAGCCTGATGGACAAACTCATCTTGCTTGTACAGATTCGGTTGAAATTGTCTTCTTGTATAGTTCCTGGCTAGATGTGAGTTTTGAGTTCCAGCAGCATTGAATTGATGATGGTAGGAGGTAGATGCATCTGTGTAGTTTATACTTTGCTCCTTGTATCCGTATTCAGGTTCTTTTACAAAATTCATTTTATTGTCATGATTTTTATCTTTACCTTCATATCCAAGAGCAGTTTTCAAGCTAATAGGT
Source organism: Ligustrum vulgare (assembly GCA_963555705.1). NCBI lineage: Eukaryota > Viridiplantae > Streptophyta > Magnoliopsida > Lamiales > Oleaceae > Ligustrum > Ligustrum vulgare. The sequence goes on along the minus strand of OY743169.1, from coordinate 50,937,778 downwards.
CTGCCATTGTTCAAAATTTCGTCAAGCTGAACAGATCCAAGTACCAGTTTCTTGATCTTGTCTTATGCTTTAGCAAGTTATGAGTTCAACTTACTTACCTCATTTTGTTCATCATCTTGGAATGCAGATACATCTGGGTGTTTTTCTTTGTTGTGTTCAGCCTAGGCTTGCAACAATTGTATCTTTTCTTCTTCATTTTGAATTTCCATTTTCAAATTTTCAGTGTTTGATCCACATTCATCGGGACTAGTGCATGCATAAGATAAGTTACCAGATTCAGTGCCAGATAAATATAAAGCAGTAAGAGTAGTTACCTATTTTTCAGAATTGCTACTATCTGATTCTGATTCTGATTCTGATTCATCTGCATCTCCATCACTCCATGTAACATTCATGGCCTTCCTTCCTTTGGTCTTCTTTTGTGTATTGGGACAATCTACCGCGATGTGTCCATATCCTTCACATTCTAAGCATTGAATACGATTCTTAGGCTTTCCTTCAGACGGGTTAGCACTATTCTTGGGATAGAAATTTTTTTTCCTCCATTGTTTTTGTTTTTGTTTTTGTTTTTTTTTTTATTTTGGCCTTGAAGATTTGTGGATCTTTCTTTTTGTTTCCCCTTGAGGAATTTTTTAAATTTTTTGTCGAGAAGTGCGAAGCTTTCATCTTCATCTGTCTTCTCAGATTCATCTGATTCTTCACTGCTTGCTTTGAAAGCAATCCCTAGTTTCTAGTATTTCTTTCTTCGATAAAGATTTAACTCATAGGTCATTAACGACCCTACAAGTTCCTCAACTCGTATGGTTGAAAGATCCATACTTTCTTCAATAGCTGTCATTTTTGCTTGGAACCTGTTTGGTAAAGATCTAAAGATTTTTTGTACAATTTGCTCATTTGAGTAGGTTTTCCCAAGAGCTTCAGCTGAGTTGGTGAGATCACTCAATCTGGTGTAGAAGCTTTTGAAGTCTTCTCTCTCATCCATAGATAGTTGTTCAAACTCAAGAGTGATCATTTGCAGCTTGTAGGTTTTAACAACATTGGTTCCTTTGTTTGCTACCCTCAAAGCATCCCATGCTTCCTTGGCGATTCTCAAGGAAGAGATCAGCCTGAATTGACCTTGATCAACCAAAGAAACAATAGCATTAAGTGTTTTTGAATTCCAATTTGCATTAGCTAATTCATCTGCAGTATAAGAACTTCTAGGTACAGCTGTGACAACACCTCCAGCATTGACAGTGGGTGCTTTGTATAACCCTCAAGAACAGATGTCCAACAACGTTCATCAATAGAGTAAATAAAATTTTCCATACGAATTTTATAATAAGCATAGTTATTATCCGTTAACAAAGGTGGCCTAAGAGATGCAGAATTTTTCATTTTAGACAACCGAATCTCACTTTCTAAAAATGAACCCGCTCTGATACCAATTGAAAATTTAAAGTTGTCTAAATTTTATGTTTAAACGAACAGACTGTCACAGATATGTCTGACAGTTACAAATTAACATTGAATCGTTAAGATTAGTTTTTGTGCAAGACCAGATGAATCTTACTGATGCAAATTCGTCTGGATTGTAAAACGTAAAGAGACAGTTGTAAAACGTAAAGAGACAGTATAAACAATGCAGAACTGTAAAGTGACAAGAACATAATATTTGAACTTAACGTGGAAAAAACCCTAGCAGGGAAAACCCACGTGCTCGCACCCTGCGAATAAAAATCAATTACTGTTTTAAGAAAAGTTTTTACATAGATCAATCTAATCTAAAGGATAAATCTACGCATAGACTTATCAAACACCTAAGAAATAAATTACTCCCTGATCCTTCTAAGGCGTGTAGTATGAGCTGGTGTCCCACCACTCTTCAGTAACTTTCTTTTAAACTGCAATGATCTTCAGTAAACTGGAACTCCCGTTCGATCTTGATCCAAACCTCCCGTTTGATCTTTTGCCTAAAAGATTTTTCTTCTCTAAGTGATTGATAATCTCCTCCCAGAGAACCGAAGACACAACAATGTAGAAGCCGTGTATTTTTGTGCACCACGCGAATTTTTATACGTCTAGGAAAATCGTCCAAGTTTCCCTTATTTATGTGCAATCGGATTGCTTGTCTATCAAGAACCCAACTTGCACCAAATCTCTATTTCCTGCAATTAAATCAAGAATAATCAGAGATAAGGTAAGATAATTCAAGAATCTTACTATAAGTGAAGATAAGGTAAGATAATCATAAATTCAACAATCTTACCATAAGTGATGATAAGGTATGATAATTATAAATTCCAGAATCTTACCATAGAATCAAACTTGGACACCAAGACTATGATCATGATTTCCAGCCATCAAGATACTCGGCCAATCAAAATATTATTAAATCTTGAACTTTTGTCAAGAGTGATAAGTGATTGAATTCTAGGCAAAGTAAAATATTATCACAATAATTTTTGATCCTTATCATAAAACATTAGTAACAAACATTATCTCCAATATTAAATGATTATCACAAACATATAGGAGATAAAAACAATATTACGTCCAAGAAATAATTAAGTAATTTAATTAAACTTAATAAATTGCTAAATACAAATATTTAGTAATTAAATTAAATTTACTTAAATTACAAACTTGTAGAAAAATAGAAAATGTCAACTTAAATAAGTTAACAATTATGATGATTGATTTTCAAATGTTTAAACATATACTTCATAGATTTTCAACATTTTGCCACAAAATTGAAAAATCACCACGGTTTGTATATTTGAAATTTCAGTACGTTTTGAGCTTCTATTTGGTTCTGATTAAAATCTGATTTTAATCTCAAGTCAAAAGTCAACCATTAATTTTAACCAAACATTTTATTGGACCCGCAAATTTTTTAACCATATATTTCATTAACTTTCATTAAAATATATTAAAAATATGATTTTAAACTATATCAGACACGACTTAATTGAAAAATGACCTTTTTATAAGTTACTAATCACCTGGAGCTGAATCAGATCGATCGAAGTTCCGTGGAATTTAATATTGTATTTTTATAAAATTGTGATGGTCAATTTCAAAAATACAGATCAACCTAGTTTAAAATCTATTTCATGCCTCAAACGTCGTCTTCAAGACCCCAAATTCTTACAACTCGTACTTACACTATAAAAAAAATTTAATTTCTCGATATGGTTTGCTAAGTTAAACAATTTTTATAAACTCATTGGGTACTCGGGAAAACAGCAGAGTTGTAAATTTTTTCTAAAACCCTTTATAAAAATCTTGTTTCCATATTTTTTTTCCAAGTATATTTGATAAAAAAGAATCATTAAGCTTTCCCAACATTATTTATATGATTTAAACTTCATTTCGAAACAGTTAAAGTTAACAAATACAAGTTTAATAACGAGTCTGGTCAAAAGAGAATTTGGGACGTTACAACACTAATTTAAACATTCTTTCGTTGTCGCATTATTATGTTGACATTCAAGTTATTTCATTTATAGCATGAATTTAAATTATAGTTCTTTATTGATATAAACAAGTTATACATGTTCCAACTTGTAGTCAAAATTTCACGTGTGTTTTTGTAATATTTGTTGTGTGAATTTCAATTCATTCTTCTTTTTTTATGTCTAGCAATAATTTTTTTTACTATTTAATTAGTTTTTAATTTGTTGTTAATCCTAAAGTATAGTATAAGTTGTATAACATTATTAATATTCTAGAAGAATATATTTGCTTATTGTTATTGAAGAAACATAAATTTATATGTACCAATATTCTAAAAGAATATTGTGTTGTTTTTGAAGAATTCCACATTTATATTACTAGTTAGTAGCGTGGACGTTGCACGTGGCTTTGTAATGATATTAAGAAATATATTTGAATGTCTTGAATTGTATATTTTCTTAATACATGTCAACTATTTTTAATAATTTTTTTCTAAAAATTGTATAAATTAAAAGCACGTATTTACACATTGATTATCTATTAGATTAATATTGAGTCAGTATTTTCGTCAAGACAATAACTGAAAAGAGACCAAATTTGCTAACAAATTGAAGTTGATTGACTTAATTTTACTAAATTGAAGATGATTTTGTTTAAAGCTCATACTTGCGTTAAGGTGAAACAAGATTTATGTCAAGTATATAGCTTTAAAATATTTATTTTTTCAAAACTTATGTCACCTAAATGATACTTTTAATGTATTACTTCATCAAATACTTGTTGCGTGCAATTTTTATAAATAATTGAAGTCGAGACTTGAGTCCAATAAAACAACGTCTCTGAAAAAGTATTGAACCACTTAAAATCATGCATGTCGACTCTCTTAGCTGCTAAAACAATTAGTTATATATGCTAATAAAAAAACATCACGAGTCCCAATATCTCTTAAAAATCACTAAACATAAATGTGTAGATTGTGAAATCTTTCCTTAAAATATAGATGAATTTGGAAGAAATTAATAATAAATAACAAAAATGATATCACATTTATACATGGATATATTAGTAAAATATTTGATGACCAATATTTATTAGTAACGTCATTCTCTTTATAAAATAGGACCATTACATGTGTAAATAATTGTGAAATTTATTTTTAATTATAAAAAGCCATAATTAAAATAAAACTAATTGAAGGATAAATAAGAAATTATAAATTATTTTCGAGACTATTAAGATCCAAAATTATTTTAGAATTAGTACATATATAAATATAGATCAACAAAATTTGAAGAGATAACGACTATTATTAAATTAGAAAATATTACATTAATTATAATATATAATAATTAAAATAGAAATAATTGAAAGGACAAATATGAAATTGCAAATTATTCTTGAAGGTATTATCGTCCAAAAATGTTTCTCTATTTAAGGGACTTTTAATAGTAGTGTGTGTGTGTGTGTTTTTTTTTTTAATACTCAAATATAATATTAATTCCTCATTGAAGGGATATCAAAAGTATCATATTTGGCAAGAATATTGTGTTATTGCTCCTAAGGAGCATAACTTTATGGGTTTCAATTTTCCGAACAATATTAATTATCATGTTTTGCTTTCGAAATAACACAATATTATTAATATTATAGAAGAATTAGGGGTCTAGAAATTAATCGATACCAAGTCAACAGAATCGAAACTGAATAAAAAATTGAAAACCTTTGATTTTTTAATTCTCAAATTGATAGGTTCTCAAAACCGATAAAACATGTTTTGTTGTATTTTTCCTTTAACTATGTCCATGGTTTTTTTTTTTTTTTTTTTCTTTTGTACAAAAGAAAAAAAAATCGAAACCGATGGGTCTATTCATGTCCCATGAATTTTTGTTTTCTATCAATAGTTTGAACTATTTAGGTGGCGAAATCTTGTTAAATCTTTTATTGTGATAACCTTTTAGAAATAAGAAAAAAATCTGTACTTAGTATTTACTTCTCCATGATTAATGAAGACATTCATTAAATTATAGGTTTAGTGTTATTTTTATGTGCAATATTTGATTCTTTTAACTTTGCTTTTGCACACATTTTGGAAATTGCATCAAATTCAGTTTTTTTAATAGAAACCGAAGAGACCTAAAAATAATTGAAATCAAAACCGCTCGGCTCTTGGGATTGAGTGGAACTTAATAGAAAGTTTTGATTCTATTTCGATTTCATGAATAATCAAACCAAATTAATAAACGCTCACGCCTAAGAAGAATATTACTTGCTCCCAAAGAGCTACTCAAAGAATATTATATTATTTATCTTGAAGAAGTATAAATCTTGATGTAATAAAATGATTTAAGATGAATTATGAAGATATCTATTTAGAAGATAGTGCAACTATAAATACAATTCTCCAAGTAATTCTTGAAATTAACATTAGTAGAAAATAATATTAACACGATATCAACTGCATTAAATATTGTTGAAGGCTCTGAAAGAGCTATTTTATCAAATAATACAAAACTTTATATTTATGAAGCACTTTATTCTTGCAAATATGAAAGGAAATTGCTTGATTTTAGGGATATCCGCTACAATGAATATCACATTGAGACAATGCAAGAAAATTACTATTGAATATATTTGCATAACTTGTGTTGTATCTGACTAGAAGTAGATTTTATTGTTATTCTGTTCAGGAGTCGTACACAATTTATAACACGATGGTTCAGAAAATAGCTCTGTTGTTCTCTTTGAGAGTCTCATACATTAAGAGTATTATTTCAAGGGTAAATGTCATGTATGCTATAGACATTCATTACACAAAAAATATGTGATGCGAACCCATTTGATGTTTGGACCAAAAATTCCCACAATAATTTGAAATCAATCCAAGAAAGCTAAAATGGTAAAATAAGTGATGAAACACATTGACTCAAGTTTATCCCAACCAAAATCCAAACGTTCTTTAACTACCCCAATGGATGAGGATCAAACAAATTTCAAGGTGGTGAAAATAAACAATACAAGAATAATATACCCAAAATGTAGTTGATTAACTTCCACATATTAGAAGTAAAAAGAAATGGGATTTTACCTCACCCAAAGAGGAGTATCTCTCGGGAGTTTCATTCATGATCAACCAAGTTCTATCTGGGGTTTGAGTGTTGGGTGCTAGTTATAGTACAAGATATTTTAAAAAAAATAAAATAAAAGAAAAAACTTGCGGATATGACTTTCAATTTGAGTGTTGGGCAAGCAGTCACTAGTACAAAAAAGCATAAAAAAGGGGAATACACGTCGATTTTTCAAAAAATCGACGTGTAAAAAAGGACGGTGGCATTTTCGTAATTTTTTTTGGAATACGCATCGGTTTGTCCTAAGAACCGACGGGTAAAGTCGAACCGGCCGACTTTGTGAGTCGGTTCAAGAAAAACCGACTCGAGAAACCAAGGTTTCTCGCTTCGGTTCAAGATGAACCGACGCGCAAAGTCACCCGGTCCGACTTTGCGTGTCGGTTCAGGAGAATCGATGCGAGAAACCTTGGTATGAGTGATCCGAAAACATACTTGGAGTGGGAAAATAAGATTGAATTGATATATGATAGCTACAATTACTTGGAGGAGAAGAAAGTTAAGGTTGTGGTGCTTGAATTCACCGATTATGCTATTACTTGGTAGAATCAAATGGTGACATCTAGGAGGAGGAATCATGATAGGCCTATTAGTACTTGGAATGAATAAAGGCTATCATGAGGAGGAGGATGAGGAGGAGGTTTGTACCAAGTCAGTATTGTAGGGAGCTTCATAAAAAATTGCAAACTCTATACCAAGGTTATAAGAGTGTTGAGGACTACCATAAGGAGATGGAGTTGTTAATGATTAGAGCTAGTGTGGAGGAGGATAGGGAGGCCACTATGACCCTGTTTCTGAATGGGTTGAATAGGGAGATAACTAATGTGGTTGAATTGCAACATTATCTGGACTTAGAAGATATGTTACACATGGCTATGAAGGTGGAGAAACAACTAAAAAGAAATGGGGTAGCAATCCATTGGGCCCTTCGGGTTCTAATTCATCTTCGAAACCGATGTATGAAAACAAAGGAGATGGGTTGTTTCAAAGGGAAAGTTTGAGGTACCATAGGTGATGAAGGAAAATGCTAGCAAATTTACACCTAAAGTGGAGCCTCAACCATCTAGGAGTAGAGACATCTAATGCTTTGGGAAGAGAACATGTAGCTGCTTGTTCACTACTGCAAGTGTATGGATCGCGCTAGTAATATAATGGACGTGAGTCCGAATATCGTTCCCGCGGAGATTGTGCAAATTTAATTTTAGATTACGATTCCTTAACCGAAACAATGAAAATTTTGAATTTGAAAATTTTGCTTTGAAAATTAAACTAAAGATTAAACTAAAAAGCGAGAAAATTTTGTTTTAAGAAAACGATGAATTAAAAATATTAGAATTGTGAATCGTCTTTGTTCCATATTCCTAATATTGCTAAGACTCTCTTTCGGACAAGAATCAACACTTTTTCCTACACATGATCCGACTATATTTCTATGACAAATACAAATGTGTAAGAAAGCATTAAAGGATTTGTGAATATTTTTCTGTGGATAACACAAAGTATAGGGGTATATTTCTATCCCCTATCGGATTTTGTGACAATTAATTAAGGTCTAATAATTTCCTACTCTTTCGAAGATAGCAAATTATCAAAAATATCAACAATTATGCGTCCACAATCATAAATGAAAATAAAAGCATAATTAATTGCATCAAACTCATGAAAAACATAAATTAAATAACAAGTCAAAACATAGAATCCAAAACTAAAGTATCATCACAATTCCAATAAGAAAATCTAGCCTAGATACAAGATTAAAGATAATTCACAAGAAGAGTGGATAGATATCACTCTATTCATGTTCTCGATCCTTGTTCTTCAATCTTTGATTTGGCCTTGAATGGATTCCCCAACAATTGGAGAGCATTTTGGCATGAAACAAGGCAATTGAGAACCTCCAACTTCATGCCTCAAGTCATATATTTATAGGTTAGGTCGAAACTTAGGTTACTTGGAGGAGAAGAATGCTGAAAATCGCGCAAAAGCCCAACAGTCGGCCCAGAAAATAATCCATGCGATCGCATGGTTATCAGGCTAGAATGCAATTTTCATCTTTTGAAGTGCTTTAAGTGGTCCTCATTGTTTTATTGCACAATAGGTCCTTCAACTTCAGATTATTGTAATTTGGACATTAAACTTCTAATTTCTTCCAAATTTGATTTCTTCTTTGAATATTCTTCCAATTGAGACAATGATCTACTTCATCCATTCTTTATCTGCATACTATGATACTTTTATCACCCAATTGCTTGATTTTGGCTTCAATTCTATTGTTTTCTTGACTTTGGGGTTTATCCTGAAATATATCAAATAATAACAAAATAAATAGCAAGTATTCTTAAACAAACAAATAAAATCATACTTTTAGGATAGAAATAAGTTTATAAAATATACTTATCAACACCCCCAAACTAGAACTATTATTCGTCCTCGAACAACAATAAAACTAAAATATCAAAATAAAAATACAAAAAATGTTTTTGTTTTGTCAACTTACTTACCATGTGCTTCAACAATCCAGATTGACAATTCATTTTAGAAAAGAAATATAAACAACAAAAATTATTTTCATTCATCCGATGCTCGACTTCATTGTGTGTGTGTGTGTGTGTGTGTGTGTGTGTGTGTGTGTGTGTGTGTGAATTAGATAAAAATCAAATGCACACTCATGTAAAAATATACTTGACACTGTGTGGTGCATTATACACAAATTAGCTCAAATCTCATGTGATCAAATAATGATTTTCTTTTGATTTCCTTTCAACTCTCATGGATGATCACAACCTTACTGTTTTTCTCTCATATCCCGATGTTTTTGCTACTGTTGTGGTTTGTAAACATTTATATATTGCATTTCTCTACATGAGGCAGTTAGGACTTGACAAGTATTCACAACAGACCAAGAATAATCCATCCCCAATCTTACACTCCAAGGTTAGGAATTTTAATCAACAAAGCTTATATCATTTTCATTCCATTTTTTCTTTTATTTGAATGAATTTTTCTTTTAATGTCCATGTCTTTTATCATTTTTATGCAAAACTTTTCATACTTGTTTTCTATATGACCCTTGTAGCGAGCATTAGTTCGGTGACTCCCAAGCCAGATAACTTTAGGGCACCAGGTTCAAAGAATCCCTCACAGACTTAATTACCAGAGTCAGAAAAGCTAAACGGAAAAGTTAAAGAAGTTTTACCGTCTTATGTGTAAGTCCACTCTCTGTACTTGCTTTCTAATTGATCCCTGTAGCGAGCTTTAGGTCGGTGACTCCCAAGCTAGACGAATATAGGGCATTAGGTTCAAAGAACCTCTCAAACTTAATTACCCGAGTAAAAAAGGCTTTTGGAGAGTAGAATAAGACCTTCAGCATTTTTCTGTTATTAGGCTAGTTATGGTTTATACCCATTGACCAAAACCTCCTAAACTAAAGATTCAAACCCTCAATCCATCAATTCCTACTCATAATAACCTTTCCATCCCCAAACTGTTTCTTGAGCAGTTTGGTTCTACATTTTAGGTCGGGATCTAAATCCTTAAGGTTTGGGATTTTTCAGTCAATTATATGTTCAAATTGCATTAATTTACGCCAGATGTATCAAGCATCTCCTACACAAGCAATTATTTAAAATGGCTATGTGCTCATGTTCTAATAAAGTTTTACATGGATGAATGTTTAATAAAAATCTAGTTCGCATGTTGCCCAATTTTCTAAATAAAGCACAAAAGTCAATTCAAATCTTATTATAAGCAATAAATAAACAAAAAATTTCAAATCCATTTTTTTATGATTTTTCAAGTTTTATGAATTTTCTACCCAAAATTGAATGAATGTTAAAATAAAAACATATGAATGAGATTCACACCCTCAAACTAAAATTATGCATTGTTCTCAATGTATTAACAGAAAATAAATAAAATAAACACAAAATAACAAAGAGCGCTTAGGTACTTCCTGGGTTTTGAGAGGTGGTGTCTCCACTTTGAAGCTTTGACTTAAATGCTTGGTTTGATGAAATGACTCATTTCTTTCTTTTCCAAGTTTGGCTCAAGGTGTCCCACAATGATATGTTTCTTGCAAACAATAAATAATTGTCATTAGAAGCATAAATATCATGTGGGAACTAAAACAAATCAACACAACACACCCAAACTAGGACTTAGAAAAATTTTGAAAGTTTTGAAAAATGGTTGACCACTGACTTTAAGCCCTTGACATCGCCTCGAAAAAATGAAAATTTCCTGAGACATGTCCCGAGCATATGAAAGTACATAATTTGATCTACAATGTATTAAAATTTCATCACATTTGGAGCTCATTTGGGGTCATGAAAATTCAAGGTGAAGTAGGTGACGTGAAGCTGAAAAGTGGTGCAGTGGTGCTGTGATGCCTTGCAATGAGGTGCATTGAAGTGCAAAGATGTTCATGTTGAGATCTATGCTTTAAATCAATGTACAAAATGAATGAATGAATGATTCACAAATGATGTAAAACATGTGGTTAAGGTGATCATCCAAAAAGATTTGCAAAAACTCAATAAAACACTCATTGAAACATTTTATCGAACACCTTATATGCATGTGAAGAAATCAATGTAGAACATAGAGTTGGATTCATGGAACAAGCCAAAATTTTTACCTAAAGAATCACAATCCATAAACCCAAAGTCTATTCTAATCCTAACTTCAACCAATTCACAATATGAAATTTCATAAGAAGTATGCAAAACTCAAAAATCATGCTTAACCCTCTAAAAGTGTGAAAATTACATACCTTTGGAATTACTTTAATGTGTTGTAATGCATGAATTTGAGTCAATATGATATGAAAACAATGGGGAATGATTTTGGACTCAATGTTGGGTGATTTGGGGGAAGAAAATCGGGTTTTGAAGTGTTAAAATGAAATTGTGTGCATAATAAAACTCATTGCTGAAATGTTCTAGCATATAACCGTGTGATCGCACCGTTATACTACCCTGGGATCGCGCAGTTCTTTTCAACAGTGTAATGACCAATTTTGAGTTTTGGACTCCATTTTCGACCCCTAAATGCTTTCAAATGCATGCAATCAACTTCTAAAATATGTCCATATGTCCTAAGCTAGGTTTTCATGTTGAAGATTGTGATGATAAGCTACAAAGCAGATCAAAATGCAATGAAACCTAAAAGTGCTAAAACATGCAAGCTAGGCGCAATGAAATATTCAATACAACTAACATGTCAAAGTGTGAACCCTAAGCATGCTAGTAATCCTAAAATGAAATGTAAAACAACTAAACAACTATAAAGCAATAAAATAAATCAAAAGCAATACATAAAACAACTAAAGAAAATGGTTTAAGAAATTGGGTTGCTCCCAATAAGCGCTCTGTTTATAGTCTAAAGCTCGACTTTTGTCAATTGATTCACGGGCACGTAAAGAAAGCTTTGGATGCCTTGCCCATTTTCCTTCATTTGGCTTTGTCCCAGTCCTCATTTACTCTCCAAAACTTGAAACTGCCTCTCTCCATATTATAGAACTGTCCTTTTCATCTAATTTAAAATTTAATTATGAAGACTTCCATCTCCTCATCGGGTTTAACCACAAAATCAATTTCTTGGCAATCAACAAAGTCAAAACAATGAAGACTGATTTTTTCCTCAATGATGGCCACATCTTTGTTTAGTTCGATTATGATTGGTATTTTATTTTCTTCAATTATTTTTTCAATAGTCGATTCGTCCTTGGGTTGAATGGCCAGTACTTCCTCAAACTCCACTGGCAATGACAAGTTTTTTTGGTTAATTCTCTCAAGTGGATTATATTCCCCACCTTTTAAACTCACTCCAATACATGGAGTCTCCTAGAACCATATCACCTTCATCTAACTTGGCTAGCTTTAAATAGTATTTTGAAATTACCCTTTCACTCCATAGTGGAGGACCATCTCCCACAAGAGTGGTGTTCTCTTCCTAATCATTCGGTACACACTCATCAAAGAGCATGTGACTTGAATCCGACGTGTCAATTGCTTGTTGTCAGCATTTCAAGTATTCTTTAAACACTAGGAGTTTCAGTGTGACCCAACTATTGCTTGCATCCAAGCACTATCCATTACAATATATTTAGTAGCAAAATTCACAACCTGGATATTCTCCAAACATGTCTTCATAGGCCATGTTGAGATTGTTCATTGCAAGTCAATGGAAAATTCAAATATACCTCAAAAGAAATACCAAACATATGAACGCTTAAAATTGTGGTGGATAATCCAAAGTAACAAAATAAAAATAAAAAAATAAAAAAAATAAAAAGTAAAATGTCCGAATTAGTTAAATTAATCTAAAAATAAATTTAAACTATAATCCATGGAAACGGCTCCAAAAACTTATTTGCTACCACAAGTTTACGGATCACGCAAGTAATATAATGAATGTGAGTCTGAATATCGTTCCCACAGAGATCTTGCAAATTGTATTTTAGATAACAATCCCTTAACCAGAACTATGAAAACTTTGATTTGAAAATTTTGTTTTGAAAATTAAACTAAAGATTAAACTAAAAAGCAAGAAAATTTTGTTTTAAGAAAAAGATGAATTAAAGATGTTAGAATTGTGAATCCGCATTGTTCCATCATCCATATTTTGACCAAATCATTTAATGCAACCCATGAGTTTTGAAAATCTATATTTCTAATGTTGCTAAGACTCCCTTTCGAACAAGAATTAACACATTTTCATACATATGATACAACTATATTTATATGACGAATACAAATGTGTAAGAAAGCATTATAGGATTTGTGATTATTTTTTTTTTAGATAATACAAAGCATAGGGGTATATTTCTATCCCCTATCGGATTTTGGGGCAATTAATCGAGATCTAATAATTTCCTACTCTTTCAAAGATAGAAAATTATCACAAACATCAACAATTATGTGTCCACAAACATAGATGAAAATAAAAACATAATTAGTTGCATCAAACTCATGAAAAGCGTAAATTAAATAACAAGTCAAAACATAGAATCCGGAACTAAAGTATCATCACAATTTCAACAAGAAAATCTAACCTAGATACATGATTAAAGATAATTCACAAGAAGAATGGATAGATATCACCCTATTCATGTTCTCGATCCTTGTTCTTCAATCTTTGATTTGGCCTTTAGTGGATTCCCCAAAAGTTGGACAGCGTTTTGGCATAAAACAAGACAATTGAGAACCTCCAATTTCGTGACTCAAGTCATGTATTTATAGGTTAGGTTGAAACTTAGGTTACTTGGAGGAGAAGAATGCTGAAAATCACGCAAAATCCGAACAGTCGGCCTATAAAATAACCATGCGATCGCGCAGGCTTTCGGAAAAATATTCTGACCATTTTTTAACAGGTCATGCCATCGCGCAGCTATAATCCGTGCGATTGCATGATTATCTAGCTAGAGTGCAATTTTCACCTTTTGAAGTGCTTTAACTTGGTCCTCATGGTTTTATTGCACATCAGGTCCTTCAACTTCCGATTGTTGTAATCTGGCCCCTAAACTTTCTGATTTCTTCTAAATTTGATTTCTTCTTTGAGTATTCTTCCAATTTAGCCCTTGATCTACTTCATCCATTCTTTATTTGCATGCTTTGATACTTTTATTATCCAATTGCTTGATTTTTTCTTCAATTTTATTGTTTTCTCGACTTTGGAGTATTCCTGAAATATAACAAATACTAACAAAATAAATAGAAAATATTCTTAAAAAAACAAATAAAATAATACTTTTATGATAGAAATAAGTGTATAACACTTATCACTGCTCAATGTTCAATAGGCAGGTAATACTTTTTGCAAAATGATGGAGTAATGGAGAGCGATAGTGAAGAAGAGGATTAGTAACATTTCCGTGTTGGAGGAAGCTAGTGATGATGAGAAGGTATTATATGGAGATAATTGCGAGCTATTGGTTTCAAGGCGAGCTCTTAGTGCTCAAATCAAAATGGATGACTTGGAACAACAAAGGAAAAACATATTCCATACACGATGTCACATCAATAACAAGGTGTGTAGTATGATTATTGATAGAGGTAGTTGTACTAATGTTGCTAGCACTACACTTGTTGAAAAAATCCACATACACGCGTTTCTAAATTTTTAGACATGTATTAACACTTTAAAAACCCACTACACTTGGTTAGATTTTTGTCTCGCTACGAGTATCGCCACCTGAAATGACTTGGTCTAGAGCTTTTGCACTAAAGTTTTACCTCTGGAAAAGGTTGCGAAGCTTAGACATGAAATTACATTGTTCCAGCAATAGGATGTCGAATCTTTTAACGACGTGTAGAACACATTCAAAGGCATGCTCATTAGTTGTCCAAATCACTAGATCAATAGGGTGATCAGGGGTGTATGAGGTAGATGCTTACGCTGCAATATCAACAAAAATTGATTCCTTGGCCACAAAGGTGGAGGACATAGCACTAGTAAGCCATTCAATGGAAAGTGCAAGAGAAAGTTGTAAAAAATGTGGTACAAATTACATTACTACAGATTGCCCCATTCTAACATGTCCATTGTAGGAGGTTGGTTTTGTGCAAGGAGGTCGGTTTTGTGCAAGGAGGTCAGGGCTAGAATAATCCTTATTCCAACACTTACAACCCAGGTTGAAGCAATCATCCTAAATTTGCTTGGAAGGACCAGAGTAATGGACTAATTGTGCCTCAATATCATATTGAAGAAACGAAGCCTGCACTAGAAGAGATTTTTGGTAAGTTCATGGAGAAAACTGAACTATTTATAGCTAAAACAGATTAGTTTATGAGAAAGATTGAAACTACATTCCAAAATCAGCAGGCGTCAATTAAAAATATGGAGATTCAGGTTTGGCAGATAGCACAGGTCTTAAAAAATAGAGCTTCAGGTACATTTCTAGGAAATACTAAGGTGAACCCAAAGGAACAAGTCATGGCTATCAAGGTAGTGGAAAATGGGGTAAATGCAATCACTACGCGAAGTGGTGCATCTTCCAGAAATTCAGGTGAAAATGTCAACTAGAGTTCCTAAAAAGGCTATGGAAGTGGGGAATCAGTAGTTGAAAAGGAAGATGGACATGAGGTAAAATCGAAATTAAGCCTCATGAGTCCCCTATCCCATTCTCACAAAGGCTAAAGAAAATAAGAAGAGACAAGCAGTTCAATAAATTTGTTAATATGCTCCGAAAACTGCACATAAATATCCCATTCTTGGAGACCATTACATAGATCCCAAGTTATGCCAAGCTTGAAAAAGATGATGTCTAGTACGAAGAAGCTTGAGGAACTTGAGGAGGTATCTCTGAACAAAGAGTGCATCGCAATCTTGGAAAAGAAGCTACCATCTAGGCTTAAAGATCTAGGGAGCTTTTCTATACCTTGCATCATTGGGGATTTATACTTTAACAAAGTGTTGTGTGACCTTGGTGCAAGTATAAATTTGTTGCCCTTATCTGTGTACAGGAAGTTGGGATTGGGAGAGCCAAAGTAAAGCAATATTCAGTTGTAGTTAGTTGATCGCTCAATCTGCTATCCATATGGAGTCATAAAGGATGTACTTGTAAAGGTTGAAAAATTTATATTTCCTGTTGACTTCATCATTTTGGACATGGAGGAGGATGAGCACAATCCATTAATCCTTGGTCGACCATTCCTAGTCACTGCACGAGCACTGATCGACGTAGAAAAAGGATAGGTAGTGCTTCAGGCAGAAAATGAGGAGCTGACATTCACTCTATGATGCAATTTAATGTACATAATCCACAATTTGAAAGTTGTTCCAGAATAGATGTAGATTGGACAATTAGCTATTGGGAGCACTTTGAGTACAGGACCAGAGCAAGTGATGAGGGCTCAACATCAGATTTCAAGCTTTCCTAATGATTTTACCATAAAGTCTAGTTCTAAACCATAAATGAAGCTCTTATTGGGAGCCAACCTAATTCTCAAACCCTTTATTTATATTGCTTTGATTATTGCTTTCTAGTTGGTTAGTTGCTTTACATTGCATTCTAGGACTGTTGGCTTGTTTAGATTTCAAATTTTGACATGTTAGTTGCATTGAGTATTTCCTTGCTCAAATTTTGCATGTTTTAGCATTCTTAGGATTTACTTGCATTTAACTTGTTCTGCTTGGGGGTTGTTTGCATGCATCACAATGTATTTGGAGACCAAAAAATGAGGTAGGAGTCAAAATGGATCAACATGTTCTGCCCAAAATTACATCGCCCGGTCGCACTAAATTCCTTAAAATCTAGGCAGTTTGCCCTGATTTATAGAATACACTGGATTTTAATTTTTTCACAACTTCAACTCGTTTTTCTTTCCTCAAATCACCCATCATTGAGTTCCTAATCATTCCCAAATGTTTGCACATCATATTGACTCAAATTCAAGGCTTGTATCACATCCAAATCATTCCAAAGGTATGGAATTTGCACAATTTTATGAGATTATGCATAATTCTTGAGTTCTTCATGTCTTATTTGAAATTTGATATTGTGAATGATTGTTATTGGGTTTAAGATAGGTTTTTGGAGTATTGAATTGTGAGTAATTAGGTGGAAAATTTTGGCTCAATTCAAGTCTCTAAATCTATGTTTCTCTTGATTTCTTTCTATGCACACCATGTATTCAATAAAATGCTACAATGAGTTTTTCGTTGAGTTTTTGTAAATCTTTTTGGATGATCATCTTCAACACATGTTATACATCGTATGTGCACCATTCATTCATAGTTTACACTGATTTAAGGTAATAAACTCGAAGTGAACGTCTTTGCACCTCACCACAGGCATCACAGTACCCACTGCACCTAAAATTTGCTTCAGGTCACTATTTCACAATACCTTTTCATGACCAAAATGAACTCCCATTTCTCTGAATTTTTAACATGTTGTAGACCAGAATATGTACTTTCATATGCTTGGGACACGTCTTGTGAAAATCTCAATTTTTCGAGGCGATGTTAAGGGCTGAATATCAGTAGTCAACCATAATTAAAAATTCAGAATTTTGATATATCCTAGTTTGGGAGTGTTTTATTGAATTGTTTCAATTCCTACATAATAATTGTGCTTCTAATGATAGTTATTTCTTGTTTGCTAGAAATATATAATTATGGGAACTTTGAGCCAAATATGGAAAAGCAAGCAAATGGTCCAATCATCCAAGAAACACAAAATAAGTTGTTAAATTTTTTTTACTATATAGTTTGGAAATTTTTTATGTTTTGTTAATTGTTGTTTATGATGAGTATATTGTAGGATCTTGTTGGAAAAAAATGTTGTTTGATTAATGATTGTGTTGCTTAAAAAGGTTTTTTTTTTTTTAATTAGGATGGATGGAATGTAGCAATAAAATAAGTTGTTCAAATAGTTTTATTTTTTTTTATTTTTTTAAAGAAAAATAATAAACGAAGTGGGGAGGCTATGGGATGCCCCGCCTTGAATCCATATCTGCCCCACCCCGCTATGACTTAGCGGGTCATGGGACGGGTATGGGTTTGGGGTTCTTCTCGTGGGGCGGGGATAGGAGTACCCGCCCCATTGCCATCCCTAGACCCCTCTTGTTGTTTTGAGTTTATTTGATTATTATGTTTGACATACATTGAGGTTAATGTATATTTCTAGTTTGGGGCGAGAATATCATTCATGTGACTTTATTTACACATTCATTCGATTTTGGGAATAAAAATCATAAAAACTTCAAAATTTTCAAAAAAAAATTGTTGATTTGTTTATCGCTTATGATTTAGTTTGGATTAAATTTGTGCTCTAGTTAGAAAAAGTGAGCAATATTGAACTTGATTTTTTTTTACATTTATCCATGTTAGACTTTATTAAACTTGAGTATATAGCCGTTTTCAAATAATCACTTGTCTAGGAAGATGCTTGATATATGTGAAGCAAAATTACGCAATTTGAACATAGGATTGACTGTAAAATCCCAAACCTTATGATTTTAGATTCCGACCTTAAATTTAGAACCAAATCGCTCAAGAAGCAGTTTGAGGTGAAAAGGTTAGTATATGTTTGCATTGATTGATTTAGGGTCTGAAATTCTTGGTTTTACACCTTTGATTGAAGAGGTTTTGATCAACGGGTATAAGCCAGCACTAGCATAATATTAAATAGTCTTATTCTTCTCTTCGTAGTATTTTTACTCGAGTAAGTAAGCTTTTAAGGATCTTTAAACCTGATACCCTAAATTTAATTGAATTGGAAGTTATTAGCTCAAAGCTTATTACATGGGTTAATTAGAAAGTTTAAGGGAGAGATAACTTACATATAAGACGCTAAAACATCTTTAACTTTTCTTTGTCGTCTTTGTGACTCGGGTTATTAAGTCTTTAAGTATTCTCTGAATCTAGTGCTCTAAAGTCATCTGATTTTGGAGTCACCGACCCAAAACTCACTACAAGGGTCACTTATAATTCAAATGAGAAAATTATTGCACAAAGATGGTAAAAAACAAGGATATAAAAAGAAAAAGTCGTCCATTTAAAAAATAAAATAAATAAAGTGTATGGTATAAGCTTAGTTGATTGAAACTTCGAATACTGTTGTGGAATTGAGAATTGATTACCTTTGATCGGTTATGTATGCTTATCTAATTCAACTGTTTTGTGTGGAAAAATGCAATACATGATTGTTTAGAAACCATATAAATAGCAAACACCTCGGAATATGAGAGAAAAGTGGTAAGGTTGTGATCATCCACGAGAGATCTGAGGAAAATCTAAAAGAAAATCATTGTTTGACCAAGTGAGATTCTGACTTATTTGTGCATGATTCACCCACACAGTAATAAGTGTATTTTTACATGAGTTTACATTTGATTTCTGTCTATTCACACGCCCACACACACACACACACATAAAAAAAACTTGAGCATCAAATAAATAAAAATATTTTTATGTCGTTCATCTTTCTTTTCTAAAGTGAAATGTTAATCTGAATTGTTGAAACTCATGGTAAACAAGTCAATAAAAAAATTGTTTATTTGCATTTTTGTTTATAGTTTATTTTCAATTTGTTCGAGGACGAACAAGAATTCTAATTTGGGAGTGTTGATAAATGTAATTTATACACTTATTTCTATCCAAAAAGTAGGATTTATTGTCACCATTATAGATTATTTGTGTAATACCCCAACTAAGAAAGCTTAAGAGAATTGATAGGTACTACTCATACCAACAATGTGCACCTTCTTTTCCGGAAGTCCATTGTTAGAAACTCCAAAGTTAAGCGTACTTGACTTGGAGCAATTCTGGGATGGGTGACCTCTTGGGAAGTTTTCTCGGGGAGCGTGCGAGTGAGGACAAAGCATGCTGAAAAGACTCGTGTTGGTACGGTAGGGATAGTACGCCGTCATTTAACGATCGGGATAGCCCGTTAAGTGGGACCCGGGTCGTTACAAATGGTATCAGAGCCGATCGCTAGCCGAAAATCGGGAACTAAGTGCTACGCCATAGGACGAGAGACACCTCTAGAATCCCAACGCCTGGCAACAGATTCTCAGATGGGTTAAGCGCGACAAGGACGTCGCGAGTCTAACAGGGGGTGTTGTAATACCCCAACTAAGAAAGCTTAAGAGAATTGATAGGTATTACTCATACCAACAAGGTGCATCTTCTTTTCCGAAAGTTCATCGTTAGAAACTCCAAAGTTAAGTGTGCTTGGCTTGGAGCAATTCTGGGATGGGTGACCTCCTAGGAAGTTTTCTCGGGGAACGTGCGAGTGAGGACAAAGCATGCTGAAAAGACTCGTGTTGGTACGGTGGGGACAGTACGCCGTCATTTAACGACCGGGATAGCCTGTTAAGTGGGACCCGGGTCGTTACAATTTGCTATTTATTTTGTTGGTATTTGTTTATATTTCAGAAATATCTCAAAGTCGAGAAAAATAAGAAATTGAAGCAAATAAATGACAAATTGGATGATAATTGAGCTAAAGTAGAAGAATGAGGAAGATCAAGAGCTTAATTGAAGGAATCAAGACAAGAAATAATTTAAATTGAAGAAATCAAAAGTTCAGGGACTCAATTATATCAATTGAAAGTTGGAGGAGCTAGATGCAATTAAATCATAAGGACCAACATAAAGAAATTCAAAAGATGAAATTGCATGTGAGCCAGTGAACCATGCGGCCGCAAGAGATTATATTGTGAGGTCGCATGACCACTATTAAAACTGAAAGAATAAAAAATCATCAACTGCGCGGTCACGTACTTGTCTGGTTAGGCCGATTGATGGGCTTTTTGCACGAATTTCAACAGAATCTTCTTCTCTTCAACCTAGGTTTCGCTTAAATCTATAAATACTTGACTTGAGGCACGAAATTGGGGAGTTCCCGATAAGTCTAATACATGCAAAAATGCCGTCAAATCATCAAGGAACCAAGTCACGCCAAAAATGAATATTGAAGATCCAAGTGCAAGATTATTATCCCATTGATGAGCCCTCATAATTATTCTTGTATTTATTCTTTAATCATGTTTCTACGCTTAATTTTATTGTTAGGATTGTGGTGAATCTTTATTTTACGGATTCCATGTTTTGACTTGTTTAATTTAAGCTTTTTATTGGTTTGAATTAATTGTGTTATAATTTTCATCTATAATTTAGGACACATAAATATGAGATGTGTGTGATGTTTTCTTAAGTTTGAAAGATTGGGAAATCATTAGACTTGAATTAATTATTGCAAGGTTCAATAAGAGATAGAAATATACCTCTATACTTTGTGTAATCCTGAAAGTGTTCACAAATCAATAATGATTTTCTATATATTTGAATTTACCATAGAAATATAGTCAAATTCTGTATAGAAAAAAGCTTTAATTCACTATTGGAAAGTGGGTTTTAATAACTTTAAGAACATGAATTTTCAAAACCCCGTAAATTGTTGTTAAATGTGTAGGTCAAAATATGGATGATGGAAATAAATTTTCGTTCAGTAATTCAAAGCTACCACATTCAAAATTTTCGTTCATCTGAATAAAACAGGGAGAAGGGAAGGATGATGACTGACCTTAGACCAAAATTTCAGCAACTGCCCTAAAATTTCAGCAACTGCCCTAAAATTTCAGCAACTACCCTCGAGAATGGAAGCTATTGATGCCTTGAAAACTCTCCTCCAGCAAAAACTCGAGGTTCCTATTATCCTCTCAGCCCAAAAACAACGAATGAAAATTCTTGATTGGGTCACCACCGTGCAATAGCTCCAGCTTCCTGAAGAAGATCTGCTTTGAAGAAGAAATAGATTGGCGGCTTTGGCTTGAGAGCGTTTTTAGGTTTTAGGTTTTTAGGTTTTGGTTTTGGCTTCTCTGAAGAAGAAAAGAAGAAAAGAAGAAAAGAAGAAAGCGGGAAGAAAAAAAAAATAGCGCCCTATTTTTTCATTTTTAGGCATTTTTCACGGCGTGCGAATATGTACGCCGTGTTTTTTTTTTTTAAAAAAAAAAATTTACGGCGTGCGAATATGTACGCCGTGTTTTTTTTTTTTTTTTTTTAAAATTTTTACGGCGTGCGAAAATGTACGCCGTGTTTTTTTTTTTTTTTTTTAAAAATTTTTACGGCGTGCGAAAATGTACGCCGTGTTTTTTTTTTTTTTTTTTTTTTTAAATTTTTACGGCGTGCGAATATGTACGCCGTGTTTTTTTTTTTTTTTAAAAATTTTTTACGGCGTGCGAATATGTACGCCGTTTAAAGGTGATAATAAATGAAATTTTACGGCGTGCGAATATGCACGCCGTGTTTTTTTTTTTTTTTTAAAATTTTTACGGCGTGCGAATATGTACGCCGTTAAAGGTGATAATAAATGAAATTTTACGGCGTGCGAATATGCACGCCGTAAAAGATATTCCTTTACGGCATTCATTTTATGCACGCCGTAAATAATTAAGATTTACGGCGTGCCCTATATGCACGCCGTAAATTCATGTCGTAAAAGGTCACTTTTGTTGTAGTGAACAACACATACCGTTTTGTAAAAGTGTTTATAAATAACACATTTTCCTAAATCACTTTTTAGTCACATACATTTTTTTTCAAAATAAATTTTTAATTACAAATTTTACCTCGGAGACAACAATTTTTTTGTTTATAAACAAAAACTTTTACGAAACAGAGTAATCTTTTCTTGCCCGACTCCCGTAATGTTTCAGATATGGCCTTTTTGTCAACTTTATTAAGTTATCAACAAGAATAAAAACATCAGTAGCTATAAAAACAATGACTTATTTGACTAAAATCCCGAAAATTGTGTAACAACGGGAAGACACAAGCCCCGAATAAATTGAAAATATAGGCTCTGTTCGATGACATTGTTGCAATTATAAATTAGTTTATAAAATATAATTAATGATTGCATTAGAGAATATATACTTAATTTACACTTAGGAGAAGATGCCATTCAGTTTCTTTTCCTAACGCTAGGCATCTAACTACAACACCAACTAATAGAAGACATTACAAAAGATAAAGAACGGTCCATTTTCAATGCCACAACATGACATGGATTTAAATAAAGGAAAAGAAAAGATGTGAATCAAATAGTGTTAGGTAAAAAAAATGGGGAGCATTTTATAGCAAAAATTCTAGTCCATGATGGTAAATAACAGTAAAATACATGAAGAATAAACATCAAGGAAGGACTTCAAGGAGTCTTATTTACACATATGGCAGCGTTTCAAATCGCAAGTAGTAGAACTAGAACTTAGGAAAGGAGGTTAGAAAATATATGTCCTGAGATTCAACACTAGCGTATATTCAGCCTTAAAGTGATTTACCTGAATGTGTTCCTTCTCAGCAATGTAAGATATTGGCCAATTTATTTTTATTTTTCTTTATTTTAATGCAAAGGGATAAGGGAGGGGAGGGAGTATAGTGGAGGTGTAGGATTCGAACTCGAGACCGGATAGGGAAAACTAGAGCAACCTGACTAAGCTGCACACTCCCGAATCCTTAAATCAATAAATTTTAGTCTTACCATATTTAATAGACTTTTCTATCTTTATAAAAATCTAGAGTACTTGGTAATGTTTGTAGTCCTTAAAAACGATGTTATAAAAAGCTCGCTTATGCTTACGTTTAGGCGCGTTTAGGTTTGAAGTTTGGTCTCGTCGCTTCGTCACGCTTTGCGCTTCACCCGCGCTTCATCAACGACAAGACATGGAGTTTCGACACTGACTTTTTGGATGGCAAAACTCAAATTTCTTGTTTGCAAGATTCTTTTCTCTCTCAATATTTTCCTAAACCTTTTTCTCTCTTTCTATCCATATTTTTTCCCTTTTCAGTGTTTCCCATTTTCTTGAAAAAAAAAAAAAAGAAGATAAAATTGAAATCAAAATCTTAAACAATTGTTAATTTTTAGTTCATTAATAACTTCCAAAATTTTTAAGTCATGATAAAAATTAATGGTCTTTTATCATTTTAGTTTTTATTACATTTTTTTTTCTCGGGCCGGGGTGGTTGATTTTTTCTAATGACTATACACATTTGATGAATTTCAAGGAAAATCCTTTAGAATGAAAGTGCACATAAGTTTACAAAGTATATAAAATTAATTTTATTGAAAACAATGATTTTTTTTTTTTTAAATAAAAGTCAATAATAGTTTAAACAAACATAAAAAATATGCTTATAATGTACTAAATTCCAAAAAAAAATTATGATCATACATATAATACTCACAAGATGTTTTTGATCTATTTTCTTTTAGAAGTCATAAAAGTAGATACAAATATTTTATGCATTGCATTGACCAATTCACCCAATAATATCAGTGGGAAAAAAATTAAGTAGTGCCAAAAGATTTGGAAATATTTCAACTATTGCACATCATTTGGTAAGAAAAAATGACTAGTGTATTCTTATTTAAAGTTCCAAATGACAACTTTTTCTTCACAATACCCAAAAAGTTGGAACCTTTTCTTGTTGGCCTTAATTTCTGCACATCAAGAACAAATGCAATTCCAATGAAACTTCACTCTCTTTGATTGGTCACCCCAAAGACTATTGAAGCAAGAGATATCTTTATTATTAATTAATTGCATTTCCATTGAAACTAATGTGTCAATGAACTAGACTAGAAACTAGATTCAACAATTCACACATGTTGGGTCTTGCCCAACTTTAACACCCATGGTCCCAATAAGGACAACAAAATAATAATATATTCCTAAAAACTTGCCCAGCTTTAACACCCATGATCCCAATAAGGATAACAAATTAATAATATATTCCTAAAAACAAATTTGAAAGACGATGGAGATATTGACTACTATAGAAGTTGTTTTTGTTTAGTGTAACACGTTAAAAATAAGAGTAATTCTAGATGGACATTTATTTTTGACATTTTAAAGTGACATTGTGATGTCACTTTTTCATTGGGTGATGATTCATTTATTGATAACTTCATTATTTAATGCACATCTTTATCATTCAATGAGAAATTGACACATCACAATGTCACTTTAAAATGTTCAAAATGAATGTTCCTCTAGAATTATTATAAAAATAAATATAATTATACATTTTTTAACTTTTTAAAAAGTAAATTTGTATCACTTTCTATGTCTATAATATAATAAAAAGGAGAACAACCATCTTCATGGCATTATTATACTGCATTCTTGTAATTCATCCCTGGAGGCAAACTAGAAAACATTGCGATTTTCAGTACCAACTCATGCAAATATAGAGAGAGAGAATATTACATCGTTTGAGAACTCTACATATCAATGAAGATATATAATGGCCTTTAGCTCTGATTAATTTACATTCATAATATAACGTGATGACACCTTTGCAGCTTTGCGTTCTAGGACAACTTCCCAATCCAATAAGATCTAATCCAGGATGCACGACTCATGAAAATACCCAATTCAAATAGCTAGAAAATAAATAGTCTTTTTTTTTTGCACAAACAAAACAACCCTTGACAACCGTGAAGTCCAAGAGTTGAGCTTTATGAACTTAAGCGGGAGTATGCGTTAAAAAACGTTTTTCAATTCCTACATATTGTATTTAAACTTTACACATATTTTAACACATAAAAATGCGCTTTTTCGCTCTTAGGCATGCGCGCTTAGGGGTGCTTTTTTTATATATATAAAAAAAAAAATCTAGACGCTTTTTTCACGCTTTTGGCCAAATCAACGCGTGGCAAGCGCACATCACGCCTAGTGCGCACATTTTTTGAGCCGTTTTAGAACACTGCTTTTTATAGGCATATATCATCTCGAATCTTTTACAATCTTAATATTCTATTAGTAGTATATTTGCAATCTACAAACAAGAAGAAAAAAAACACAGGTTTTCCAATTTCCGGGTTTCTTTTGTTCTTAAACTTCCTTAATTTGAACACAATTTCCTCTTTAGTGATGTACTGTCTGTCATATTAAGTACTTTACAAGAAAGACCAGAGAAGAGCAAATCAGGTAAGAAACATGACAATTTTGGCACAAGACACAAAACCCACTTTTTTCACAACCTTATTGAAAACTTTCAATTGCCATTTTCTTGCTGGTCCAGTCCGGTCGACCCACACGATAGATAGAGAGAGAAACAAGGGCTGGAAAGAGACGCATGATTTCTTCTAAAAGATGCTACTCGTACATGCTTCTTTGACATGAAGGTCGACAATAAATGATATAAAAGTCTGAAGAGTATTAATTTAAATGATGATGTGATCAGTTAGAAAATATTGCTTGTTAGCAAAATGATTATAAAGGGTTATAATTATTTCAACTTTCAATATCAATTTTTAATTATACATATTATTTTAAATAAATTTTTAATCACAAATTTTACTTACAAATTACAAAACATTTCAAAATAATAGCGGCTACAATTTTCCGAGCACATGCATAATTGCGCCACGTATTTATTACGTTTATAATATGTATGTTAAAGTGTATATATACATGTAACAAAGTTGATTTCTTGCCCCTAAGGGATATGGTCGGTTTCGTCAAATACCGACTGCAAGCTTTATACCCTCCAAATTTATCGACACGTTAGCCTATATTAATTGAAGAATTGGATAGACACAGAAAAAAGGCTTATCTCACGCATAATTGTGACGTAGAGCTGTCGTACACGGAGGCTATAGAGGTAAGAAGGTTTGACCTTTGGTGAAAGATACGTAGATGTATTTTAAGGCAAGGAGTTGACTACAGTGCAAAGTGCGGATGAATTGAGGCTACAGATTTACAAATGGTGGCTTATTATTGGTTTTCCAATTTTTAATGATTGTTGTAGGGTCGTAAGTCATAGAAAATGATATAACGGCGGGAAAAAGGTTGTAATCCATGAGGTTGCAATAATTTTTATTTTTATTATTTTTCAATTCAATCATTTGTGTTTCTTCTTTTAGCCTTTCATGATTGTCGGAGGATCATTAGAATAAATTTTGTACTTGTTAAATGGAAATAATTCAGCTTACAGATTAGCATCTAATCTTGCATGTATATTTGCTTGATTATTTTGTTTAGTGGTTCAATAATTTTATGGAGACAATTTTTGAAAATATTTTTAAATGACATTGTGATATGTCGTACATTTATTTTATGGTGAAAAAGTAAGTGATGAGTTAGTTATTTTCACAATCTAATAAATGTATGACATGTCACAATATCACTTAAAAATTTCTCAAAAGAATGTCTCCCTAGAATTACTCTTAGAAATTTGTAATTGAATATAAATGTACAATTAATAGATTTTAGAGCACGGGCATGCCGCGCTAGCTGAATCTTCCGATCAATTTTTGATTTTTGCTTTTAATTTTAAATTATAAAATTGACAATAAAGATCGATCAACCCAATTCAAATAAAATGGAATGGTCCAATTCCAAATATCCAAACCTTTTTCTTTTTAAATTTAGTTCATTGATGTCAGACTCTATAGACTTGCCTATTCTTCAAAAACAATTCAAGAATTAGGGAGTGTAACCCACACTTTGAGAGCTCGAATCGATCCTGACCTTGGTCATTGGTTGAAGTGGTAAATCGCAAGTTGTGTTTCTCAAAATTAGGGTGAAGGGCATTGATAACTTCCACGAATGGTAATGACTCTTACTTATCACAGGATTCGAACCCTATACACGATTGCGATGAGCAAATTTTTTGTCTTTCCCTTTGTCACTCAAAGAAATATCCTGGTGGCACAATTTAAGAATTAGGAGACCTAACTAATGGTGGCCCTTGGCAGCACCCACTCGACTCCGCCGCAAGACCCACTTCACCAATTCCCTAGGTCGTGAACTGCAATTGACCTCACGTTAATCAGCTTTTTGCTTGCTTCCTAGGTTAGTTGACACCCCTTTATTAGGTGTCTTTAATTTTGTTAATTTTGAATAAATTTTTTATAACCACTTGTGTGCCCATGTTCCCCTTAATTGTTTTGAGATTTTGCCTTTTAGTACATAATTTTAGTTAATTTTTTATAGGCACTTGTGAATCTCATATTCTACTTTTATTTGTTTTGGTCTTTTAGATGTGAGTGAATAACAAAATAAACAAGGAAAAGAGCCACGACTTATTTTGTATGTTATATAATTTAATGCAGCAATTGCCAATGGTAGACATTTTTTTATTATTAATTTATAAAAGAGCCACACATAACATACACAATACAAACAAACGTCGAGAAAATAAATTAACATGGTGCATAAAAAGACTTACGAAAGGAAAGAAAATGGAAGATTTTTAATATTATTTAGTTAAATAATAATAAACAATCTCGCTATTGTGACTGTTGCAGTTGAAAGTCAACGGTCAACTACTGCTCTAATTGAATTTAGATGTTCGTTCGCTAGATTATTGTGTTTAGAAGTGTAAAATTAAATTGAAATCATGTCGATAATTTTGGAAGGCAAAGCTAAACCATATTTGCGTCCGATGTACAAATACATCAAAATGGTGCAAATATAGTTTAACATGAATTGTCTTTTCAAACATGTCTTGAAAAATAAATTATATAACAAACTAAATTAAGATAGCATTTGAAGATGGTGGCGAGAATCGAATTGACCCTTACAGTGTTGGGTTTTTTATACTCAATAAATTCGAGCGATATTGTAAAATAATTGTGAGATTATATCGACACCAAGGTGAATAGTTCCATTCGATAACAACTCAGGCCACTTGAAGTGACTTAATTGGTAGTTGCTCGCGCCTAACTTGGATGGCTCATTTGTGGTGTTTTTTGGGCAAAGACTTTGGACTTGGTTGGATTGTGTGTTGGGCATTGGGTGTTGATTGGCCAAATTAGTTGACCTAGCTTAACCACTATATATTCCTACACTCGACCAGAACTTGGCTGAAAATGGTGTTGACAATCGAGCAGAAACGGAATGTAGAATCGAGGAAGAAATCTGTGCAAAAAGATGTTGATTTTTTAACTAAAAAATCAAGTTTTCGACAAAAAAAAAAAAAAAAAAAAACTCATATGTAGACTCGGCAGGGTGAGGCAATGCTGGTAGGATAGCACGTGGGACATGTGGTGGTGGGTGAGGCGCGTGCGATGGTTTCCCATCAAAGAGAAGATAGCTTGTTTCTCGTGTCGAGACAGATCTGTTAGTGCAGACGAATTTTAGTTTGGAGTTTATTTACTGAAGATTGGACGATTTTGCCCCTGCGGTCGTTCGGTCGACAAGAAATTCGTGTTGCTACAACTCTTGGTGGATGATTTAGGGTGTATGATGGTGTTTCTAAAGTCGTGATGTTCGCATGTCTCCTAATTTACGGACACAGAAAAGTTTACTCTAGTAAATGGGCTTAAACATTTATTTATTGTACTAGTAGATCATCATGTGGGATGATCATTAGGATTGAGGATTGACATTGCTTGGTAACCATTGTCTGATGATAGTCCTAGGAATTATTTGTTTAATTTGTACCATGCATTACGTGTGAATTTGATATATTAATTTCTGTTTGGATTTAATATATTTCGCTTTAGATGTTCTTTTATTATTTAGAAATGCATGTGACCTTAGGAAATATGATTAACTAGAGTTTTGAACTGTAGAGAGGATACATATAGAGCAACCGTCTAGGAGTCTTTCTTGTTATTCTTCATTTTTTTTTTTGTCATCTTCTCCCTTTGTTGCAATACTTTACAATACTTTTCTTGTGGTCGTTGCTAGGGCTGGGCAAAAATCGACCCAACCCGCCAAACCCATCCAAACCGACTCAACCCGATCGGTTTGGGTCAATTTTTCATGAAAATTGGGTTGGGTTGGATTTTTTTTTTTAATTTTTTTTTCGGGTTGGGTCGGGTTGCGGGTTGGGTGAATAACCCGACCCAAAAAAAAAATACAGTTTTTTTTTTTAAAACTTGACTTATTTAAATATTGATTGAATATATTTTAATTTTATTAGCAAGTGTTCAATTTATTGAATCTTTGGTTATTGTAGTGTACATAATTGATTTGAATTAAAGATAGATTCATGAGTTTTTTTTTTTTTTTCAAAATTTTTACTAATTGGGCCAAAGCCCAAACCGACCAACCCGACCCGACCCGACCCGACCGAAATTTGGTGGGTTGGGTTGGGTTGGGTTTGAATTCGTAATTGGGTGGGTTGGGTTGATTTTTTATCAACCTGACCGTGGTGGGTTGGGTTCGGGTTGGGCAAAAAATCGACCCAACCCAACCCACGCCCACCCCTAGTCGTTGCATTTATTGTGTGTTGTGTTTGTGCATTTTTTAGGAAAAATGAAAACAGTTAGGATTGTTTGGATAGTATGTTGATCTGGTTTTCTAGAGCGTAGGATGACTAGGTTTTGGGTCTAGTTTGTGCAATATGTAAGGTGATGGGAGAGTGCAAGGTGTTAAGATATAGATGAGGCAAATAGTGCTACTAATCTAGGTAAGATCCATGCGAGACATATTGAGAATAAGTACTCGATGTTGCTGCATGAGCATCTATGTGACCCTTTCTACATGTGTTTGATTACATAATTTGATGCATCGTTTTGTGTAGAATTTCAATTTATTTGATATGTGTTACTTTGCATGAATTTGCGTATTGTAGCGACCTAGAATTTTCATGCATTTAATAATTATTTTAAAATTATGAAAACGTGCCGCTGCGATCTCACCCATTTTTAATTTAAAGTCGCGACGTATTCGTCTAGCCAAGTCGAGAAATATCAAGTCCATTCGATTTTAAATAAATTTCGACTTTCTAAAATTATTTATTTATTTTATTCTTTCAAAATCGTTTTAAATTTCCAAAATTTTATTAAGCTCATTTTATCAGATTCATTTTCCGACCCAGTTGAATTCGCGTATTATTTTTCTCGAATTCTGTGTATTGCTTGTCTAGGTTTCCATAACATCCTACATCAACCTATACTACCACCAACTTCCACCAATCACATCAATCGCATACCTATCAAATTCTCATATACACTACACAGACCACTCCTCAGCAAATCAGTCTCTCTCTCTCTCTCTCTGCAAACCACAACACGATTCAACATCTCCATTCTTCAGCTCCACAATTCTGATTCCCTACAACCAAGCTTCAAGGTAAGAATTTTTCCCCAACACTCAACCAGCCACGGTTCCAACTCAATAATACCACCAATTTCAACACCACAACCGAATCACCATCCAACCTGGAATGACCATCTCCTTCATCATCATCATCATCATCATCATCATCTTCACCACTCAAACCGTCACAAGCCAAGCCACAACCAAACTACTGCTTTTTCCATAATCATGAACATCACCACCATCATCGCTATTGAGCACCACCAGCCCACTGCCAAGACCCCAAACCGTCACCACCGCCACCTCTATCATCACCACCTCAACAGCCCCAACACCATCACTAACCGGCCAACCTAACTCCAATCTCATCCAAAATCAAACACAAAACCAAAGAAATATGTTTCCCAACAACTTACCTCAACCCATGACCATTCCAACTGGATTTACCATCGAAAATCGCGATATAAGCCACGGTTTTTGCCTCGACTTTCGCACCTAAACTCGTACCAAACCTCTAAAAAACATGAACCCCTCCCTTTCCGCTGCTCGTCGCCACCTGCCAGCGATGTTTAGCCGGCACCTCGCCGGCTGAAGACCGATTTGGGCGAAGAGCCGCTCCGGTCGCGCCCTCCCCTCTCTCTTGTCTCTTATCAGAATGGGAAGGAGAGAGAGAAAATTGGTTTTTAATATTTTTGATTTTTGAAAATCTTAGCTTAGCCCCAAGTTTTAAAATTATTCAAATCAGTCCTTATAGTTTTAAAAATAATCATTTCAGCCCCTTAAGTTTTAAATGATTTTAATCAGTCCCTTCATTTTTTAAAATCAATTATTTCAATCCCTACAATTTAATATCCATTTTGAATTTCAACCCAAGTTTTGAAAATTTACATTTTAGTCCCCCAAGTTTAAAAGTATTCATTTTAGTCCCCCAACTTTCAAATCATCAATTTCAGTCCCTAAATTTTAAATTATCATTTTAAAATGCAAATTTCAAAAGACTAATTTAACTTATTTTTCTAATTGGCTAGACGAGGCGTACAGAGATTTAAAGGATTGAAGTCATTTCTCCCTCGACTTTGCACTCGTTGAATTTAAGGTAGACTCGCCTCTATTAATTGATTTAAATTATGATTGCATGTGAATGTATATGTTATGTGACTTATGTGAAAGTCTTTTTTATGAAAAGAGACGAGAATATATTTCTTCGGAAATATTTATGTTGTTACGCTTGTCATAACTTATATGCTTTTATGCATGAGAAAGAAAGAAGAGAATATCTTGCAAGATAAATGATGATGTTATGCATAACTTATGTGCCTTAAGTGCACGAGACGAGACTACCCACACCTGATGATTTTAAGAAGCTTATGATTTTTCAAAGAGAAGCCATGTGCTTTAATGCACGAGAAGAGACTACCCACACCCTATGATTTCTAAAGAGCCTACATTTACGTGTTCAATTATATTGTAGATTAATTAATTGGGGATGAGTTTACTGAGTATTTCTATGAAATGTCCATTCCTATTCTAACAATATTTGCAGATTTCGGAGAGGGTGACACGTGATGGATGATTGTAGCAATAGTCATTAAATAATCGAAAATCTTATTTTGATGATCCATATTTCTAAACTTTGGATATTTTTTAGATTTTCAATTATTTGAGAAATTATGGCATTGCCGAATGTTTTGTATTACTAATGGCTCAATTTATTATTTTGAATTGTTTCATAAATGTTTTTCAAGTTTTATTGACCATTACAGTTTATTTAATGTTACCAATAATGAATTTCAGTTATTTCTTCCGTTAAAATATTATTTTAAAAGCTAGACAAGACGATGACGTGGTGGACCCGCTATTTAGAACTTGGGGCGCTACACGTGTAATCAATTTTACTGAGTGTAATGTGTTGACATGCATAGTAGGTTTGTGATGCATTAGCAGTAAGTGTGAAGATGTCTTTTGGTAATGTGTGGAGTAGATGCATGATAATTGCATTGATGAGATGGGGGGAGTGTGACATTTGAATCACGAGTTGAGATGTGATTAAATGTACTGTAAATCTTCTATTTGAAAATTCATGTCGGGTGGAGTATTAGAGATGCTTTGATCACTTCTATTAGGTAGAGACCCATTATGCCCTTAGGTTGATAAAAGTGAGGTATTGATAGAGGAGCATCTCATAGACTAAGGTATTCATGCTTATCGGTTAGACATGTGTAGTGATCAATCTAGTTAGCATGAGTGGCGGTGTGTGTGACATGAAATTAGAAAATAAATGAATGCTAAGCCCTTGTTCTCTTTGCTGTTTTGAGGTCGTTTTCTGTTTTTATTTCCAAAAACGCTAAAAACGCGTTCTCTTTACCATTTTCGAAAACGCATTTTGAAAAAAAAAAAAAAAAAACTTGTACACAAAACGCAAAACGCCCAAAACCTCGTTTTGGGCATTTTGTGTGTATTTCGACAAAAAATGTCCAAAACGCGAAAAATGTGTTTTGGGATTTTATTTTATTTTTATTTTTTTTAAAGAATTATCTTAACTTAGAATTAAGTTTAATATAAATTTTTAATTTTTTTATTACTTTTTTTTTAGAATTATCTTAACTTGGAACTAAGCCCAAATAATTTTTTTTTTTTTTTTTTTTGAGAATTATTCTTACTTGGAACTAAGTTTAAATAAAGTTTTATTGAATTCAATATTAACATTACAAAAAAAAATTAAGTGAGAATTCTTGTTATTATATTTCAAAAAATGCACTGATAAATGGACTCTGGTGGTTTTAAAAGAACTTGCATTTTCTGAATTTTAATAGAAGTAGAGTTTTTTCAAATCCCGAACCCGACCAAGCTGTGTTAATATAGACTCTTAATGCTCACATTAATGTGTTGCATGTAACCATGTTTTCAGTGTATTTTGAAAGGAAATTTGAGTTTGAATTAATAGTATTCTGCAAGCAAATTAATTAAAAATAGTTTAAGTAGTATTCTGCAAAATTTTAAACAGAACGTGTTTTTCAGCTTTTCATTTTCAAAAACAGTTTTCTGAAATGAAAAACCAAACGCGTTTTCAGCAAATTTGAAAACAAAAATGAAAACAGGAAACACAAAATATTTTCGAAAATGAAAATACAAAATAAAATACAAATAAAATGCCACCTAATCTTTTTCAAAAAAGCTCAACCATAAAAGCAAAACTAATTAGGACAAGTCATTGCTTAACTTGAAAGTGAGATTGAAGTCAAAAATGTCATTGAAAGAAACACTTTTATTGAAATTACATATTTACATTATGAAATTCATGTTCATGGATGAACACATTCAAAACAAACGTCTAGATAGAAAACTAACAGATGAAATTATATATTTAAAACCTCATATTTAAAGTTTTATTTTTTTTTCAAAACTCATTTTCAACAACGCATTCTAACAATAAAATAATATATATACACATAAATTCAAAAAATTGCAAACCTTTTAATCAGACATTTTAAAAAATTTATTATTACAAATCACATTATGTGAAATAATGATTCTCAAGCAAGAGCATAATAATACAATAAATTTATAATTAACTTAATTTCATAAGTAGAAAGCAAGAACTCATTTTTCTAACAAATAAGTCCGCAACAAATGCTCAATAACGTACAAAACAAAGCATAAACCTCAATAAAATTGATGAAAATAAAAATGACATTCCTAGGTCTTGAAAGAAATAATGAGATTTGAAGGGAAAAAACTTGGGCAAAGAAGGAAAAGGTTAAAATTTTTAAAAAAATAATTGTAAGTTGACCCCCACATGCGCCCATGGTGCATCCGCCATCGTACTGTTGAGATCTACGAAACCATTTCGGCGTGTTAAAAACTATTATTAATTATAAAAAAAATAAATAATATGATTTACTAGAAATAATCAGACAAGGATCCTTACGCACAGGGACGAATCCAGGATTTCGGTTCAGTTAGAGCGGACCTTTGACCTTTGACCGTTGACCAACCAACGATCATGAACGGAGAACAGTCCCATTAAAAAAATATTAAATTTTTTTCAACAACATATAAATACTATAAAACGTAATTGTTATTTAATACAAAAATATAAACCAAAACTAAAGGTTGATTGACTAATAAGATAAACCAAAACCAAAACCAAGATCATCCATGTTAAATTGACCTCGAGACTTCCTTGTGTTATCTTCGTCTAAAGGTTGATTTTCTTGTATAGAATTAGTGTCGGGTGTAGAACTAGATGAACTAGATTGTGACTTCCGTTTCAGTTGGAAAAAGCGTTCCATATAAATATATAATCAGACCAGGAGACAGTCTGCAATTTCCAAATAAATTCAAATTTATGTACAAATTACAATACATTTCAACAATCACAATGAATGATATATAATTCACAAATTTGCAATTTCTAAGCTAAATAATTAAAAATCCCCAAAAAACACAATCTGAAAATTGAAAATAAACAAAAAAATCTATTTGCAAACAATTAGTACATTTATACTACACCAAATACTCACAAATATAAAGAAAAAATATTGGGGCTCACAAGTAACTAGTAGAAATTAAAGCAAAATTAAGTAATTAAGTTTTCACAATCTAGGGTTTATCTCAAAAATCACTAACCTGTTAAAGTGTTAAACTGACTGAGGACTGAAGAGAGGAGTGACCACCGAGTGAGGAGAACCGAGAGTCGAGTGAAGCTGGAACTGGAAGAGCCGTAGCTGGCGCCGACGGCTGGCGGTTTGATTGAAGAGCAGAGCAGCCGACTGCCGAGCAGGAGCAAGGATGAACTTCAAGTCTGGACTGGGCTTACGAACGACAAAATGAGGATTCGATTTTAATTATGCCAAGAAGATGAAATCCGAAATCAGATGTAGTCAGGCTGAACTCTGGAGGTTTTGGACTGCTGCGCTGAAGAGTAGAAGACGGAAATGGAATGAAAGTGAACTAGACAACTAGTGAACTGAAGCCTGAAGTCGAAGAAGAGCTGGAGCCTCAGCATGGTAATGTGATTTTCACCCACAATTTGGGCTTACGGCCTACCATAATATTGGCCCAATTCTGAATCATAAAATTATCATCTGGGTTTGGAGTTGAAACTGTCGGTTCAATTTATTATAATTAAAAAAAAAAAAAAATTTAATCTGAAAATTCAACAGGATCCAGCACGAGCGGCCGAACGGGCTGGCCGCATGCTAGATCCGTCCTTGCTTACGCAGAATTTATCATAAAATTAATATTATGTGTCTATATGTGGATATGATATGCGTCTATATGTGGAAGTCTTATCATGATAGCCACACTTATTGATTAAGTGAATGTTTGATTTTAGTTAAAATGAGTTTTTTTGAAATGAATAGTGATTTTTAGGAGAATTAATGGTTGAAATTTGGTTGAAAAGTCAAATATTGTGCATTGACTTTTAATGAATGATTGAGACAGAATACTGTAGAAAAATAAGAAAATTTTGGATGAAAATCAAACAAGCTCTAAATATATTAATTCGACATTGCTCACTGCGTTCGGCGAGCTTGCGCCGTCATATTTTTTGTTTTTTTTTATACTTTCTAGGTACATGTGTGGTTTAAAATTGGAAAGGAAAAATATGGGTGGTTAAAAAACTGTTTAAAAAATTATGTTGTTTATAAATTTATTTA
Source organism: Ligustrum vulgare (assembly GCA_963555705.1). Lineage (NCBI taxonomy): Eukaryota > Viridiplantae > Streptophyta > Magnoliopsida > Lamiales > Oleaceae > Ligustrum > Ligustrum vulgare. Next base: position 50,901,046 of record OY743169.1, on the reverse strand, counting down.
TAAATCGTAATCATTGCGTAAATCAACTGTGTATTATATATTAATGTATTGACTGCCGATTTAATTATTTTTGAGCGGTAGACAATGTCTATTTATTTGATTTTCTGTCTGTCCATTCAAATCAAATTGATTATAATAGCAATTAGATACGCAATAAGAAATTAATTATTTTAAGTTACTGCCTATAAGATGATTTTAATTGAATTGAATCTTTTTCACGTAGCCAACAAACTGCAATTCAATATCGTAAACAATTTCTGGTGAAGCAAAATAAAATCAAAGACGATACATGTTCCGTTATGCCACGAGCTTTAGAAATTTTCTACGAATTCTTTAATGATAAATTTTACCAGAAACGAGATCAAGGACTTAGCCTAATGGTTGGCGACCCTTTCCCTAGACTTGGCAACTTGGGTTTGAGTCTCACGGGGATTTGGGTGTGGCTTATTTGTTAAAAAAAAAAAAAAAAACTAGAAACAATAGATTCCATAAAAGCTCAGACGATTTTTTCTTTTTTTTTTTTCTTTTTTCTTTTTTTTTTTTTAAGAGAAAAAAAAAGGAAAAAACTCGCTGATCGTTTCTCAGTTTACATGAAGTCATTAACATCCAACGTCATATCTGGTATATTAAACTTCAACAAATTACGGCAGTAGCTTTCTTTCTCTTCTTCAGTACTGTTGCTGGTCAATTTGATAGAATTAGAATGCAACTGCGTAGGACTTGATGAAGGGCTTGACATATTGGACAAAACTGTTTGAAAGCTGAAGTTACTGCTGCCGTTGGATTGAAACGTTGAAGTATCTGACGGAGGAGGATCCGACCCGTATGCGTAATCACATCCATAATTTGACAAGGGTACATAATCTTCTGTTATTTGATTGGTTTGCCACTCATTTATTTGGCAATTTTGTGGACTGAAATTTGGATTTTCCAACGTTGTACAAGTAGGAATATTTTGGTTTTGCAGTTGACAAGGTTGGAGTAATGGTGGCATATGATTTTGGAGTTGTGAATTACTGCAGATTTGATTGTCTTGACCATTGTTTTGTAGCAGAAAATTTTGGTTCTGGAACTGGGTCTGGGAGGATGATAAAAGGTTGGCTAACCTAAGGAGTTGAGGGTTTACAAGATTTTGCATTCCAATACCCAGTCTTGAATCCATTTGCGACGACGAGTTTAAAATTGTGGAGAGATGAAGAAGATCTAGTCGAGGCGTGTGTGTCACTGGATCAATTCCCATTCGTAGAAGCTTTTTTCTAATATTCGTGTTCCAGTAGTTCTTGATTTCATTGTCTGTTCTTCCTGGTAGACGAGCTGCAATAACCGACCACCTGAAATCAAACAAAATTCAACTTTAGTACCATGAAACCAAAGTAACAACGTACGTACGTACTTGTTTCCCATGATGCTGTGGAGTTGAATAATAGTTTCTTCTTCTTCAAAAGAGAATCTTCCTCGTTTGATATCAGGGCGAAGATAATTAGTCCAACGGAGTCTGCAACTCTTTCCACACCTTCGCAGCCCTACAAAACAAAATACCATAATTAGCATAAAACACGGAAAAATTAAAAAAAAAATAATAATAATAATAAATTGAAAAGAAAGAGGAGATTTATACTAACCAGCATTTTTTGGAAGAGCTCTCCAATTTCCATACCCATTTTTCTGTATATAACCAATGAGTAATTGATCTTCTTCTGATGTCCATGGACCCCTTTTCAGTCCAATTTTATCACAACATGGTGCTCTCCCCATTGTTTTGATTTGAATTCGCTATGGAGGTTCTAGAGAGAGAAGAAATGATTTTAGGTCTGTAACTGAATGTCAAGTGTGTGGTGGGGTGTATCTATAGAGAGAGCAAAGAGAAAAGTTAAACAATAATTCTATTAAGACATTTTTTTTGAACATTTTTAATTAATATTATGACAACATGTCACACAATATCAATTAAAAATATTTCTTTAGAATTACTTAAACTTGAAAGAAAGGGAACGAAATCAAAGTTGAAAGGATTAGCCGACCCTATTTCATACAAAGGTGACGTGTCCCCTTCTGTGGAGAAATAAACACAAAATACATAAAAATGATTTTTGATTCTATTGTGTTTAAAAATATGTTTTTAAGATAAAAAAAATATTATTAAAAAGTTAAAAGAGAAAATATATATACGGTTAAAAGTGATTTGAATAATTGCGTTATTTAAAATCATGTTTTTAACAAGTTCGTGAAATAGAGGCTTGGCAAACTTTTTAAAAAAATACATGTTTTTAAAAAATATAATTTTTCAAACTACTTTTTAACCACACATTTTCTTTCTCATTTTTTCAACCATATATTTTACCTCGAAAACATAAAAAATATGTTTTTAACATAAAAATTTAAACAAATAGAGCCCATGTATATTATCACTCATCAAATATCATTTTCCGGTTCTCTCTTTCCATTTTGAATTCATATTGTGAACAACATTAGTAGGCCCCAAGTAAAGGGCCAAACTATTATAAATTGATCTATATTTTCATTTTTATTTTACGTGAATTTTATCTCTTAACATACTCCACAAGATGCTGACTCGTTTAAATCGACTAATCTTGAAATTTGTGTACTTTTTTTTGTCTTAATCATGTTGAATTGCTCATTTAACCTTAATATGCTCTGATATGTATTAAAATTTGAAGTTCCATCTTAAAATGTTATTCTCGTTAAGAGTAGTAGTATTCCAAATTTTTATTTGATTTGAAATTTATCATTTAACTCTCGTTTTATAATACTAGTGATTCGAACACTTGGCTATATTGTGGACTATATAATAGCATTTGTTTGGTAAATCAAGTAAACTGATTTATAAATCGATTTATCAATTATACAATTTTTTAAATTACTTTTTAATTACACACATTTATTTCTTCAATTTTCAACTGTTACTTTTTTATTTTAAAAATATAAATTAATTAATTTATAAATCATATAGTGTTATCAAACAGAGGCTAATATTAAAGGTAGACATCTCCAATTTGATGATGTAAAGTAAATATAATTTGTGATTTACATTTGAAAGTAAAATCTTTCAACGAAGCTTTTTGTATTTTCAAATAATAATAATAATAATAATGTTAATTTACATCTTCTATTTTATTCACAAGAAGAAGCAAAAGTGGATTCGGATATTTTCACTGAAACAAGGATTTAAATTCATCTAGATGTAAATAAAAATGTAAAAGTGATTTTAAAAATCAAATTATACTCAACTTTACATAATCATTGGGGATATTTATTTGGATTTGAATAGTCTTTGAAATATTTTCAAAAAATCAAATTATTAAAGACGGTTTGAAAACAATTCAAATAGAAGTCAACTTGATATATCCCATCAAAATTTCTACGATCTCACTAATGGGTTTCGTTGGGCATTTTGGATTTTCAGGTTTAAGATTTTTTCAAACAACTTTTTAATCATAAATTTTATTTCGAAAATAAAAAAAATTTTATTTTTTTTTTCACCTTTATTTATTTCAAATATACTCCTTGACAATTTGATGAATAAATAACCTCATTTTCTTCCCAAAAATAAAAATAAAAATAAAAATGTGGACTATCTTTATAATCTATATCTATATATATCTATATTATAACAACGTTGTCTGCACCTACTATTTTCACACGTATTCTTGCCATTTTGAATTTATAATTTTTTTTTTACTAAGTATAATTACACAATTTCGTTCCAGTATTTATTGTCTTATTAGTCAGCATTATATTACCCATTTATTGAATGCATACATAAATGTGAAAATATAAAAGTTTTAATATCATTCATTGCTTTGAAACGTGTTCCATTGGTATATGATAGTTGTTTAGTGCATAGTTCATTGGAAATGCATAATTAATCTTTATCTTCTTTATAGTATACATATATATATAAGGAAGTGGTTTTGTGTGAACACATGTTAACTTTTAGTAAATTATTGTTTGATTAAAATATGATTAATTATTTGATAAATATTTATTTGGTTAATGAATTTTTTTTTTTGGCTAATGAATGCTTGACTATTTAAGTTTGCATTTGGATTATTTTCAAACTAATACTATATTTACCTAAATTTATTAAAATTTTAAATTAAATAATTAAAGTAATTTTTGTAACAACACTTTTCTACATGTATATTTTTAATATTGAAATATGAGATTAAAATTGAATACTATAATAAAAATAATTTTTTTTTCTTTTTAATGAATACCAAACAGGGACTTATTATGTAATGATTAAATCTTTATATTAACTATATTTTGTTCACAAATGTTTGACTACAATATAATTAACTATTTGGTTAATATTTAATGATTCAGTATAAAAACAGTGTGTTAATACAATGTTGTTAACTATTTGATTAATATTTATTTGGTTAATAAAAGTTTGATTACAATATGGTTAATTATTTGGTTAATTCATGTGTTGACTATTTAAGTTTACATTTGGATTATATTCGAACCACTATTACATTTACCTATACTTAATTTTTTTACTTTTTAAAATATTTTTTATTTTCTAAAATATTTTTCAAGGTACAACTAATTAAAGCACACTTAACTCATTTGTCTTGAAAATTCCACGGGTGGAAACATATTTTTCGTCACGTTGATTACTATTATCAAGTACAAATGAGTGAAAAAAAAAAAAAAAATATAATTAAAATAACTAAATTTTGTTTTATTTGCAATGGAAAATAATATCAATTAAACAACAAATTTAGGAAAATTTCCTACTTTTTCACTCGACACTTCCAATTGACATTTTTCAGTAAAATAATTTCCAAGCAAATCAATGCCAAGAAAATATTTTCTTTCCATCCATTTCCAATTTTTCAATCAAACATATGCAAGATTGTCTTTCAAGTTCAATAGGACTATTTCAGTTGGTAACTTTGTATGCTATGAATATCAACAAGAGTCAAGGGAAATCACTTTTCAAGGTTGGTCTTTATTTAAAAAAGTAAGTTTTCAGCTACGGACAGTTGTAATTTGCAGTCTCTAGGGTGACGAATCGCAGTGGTTTGAAGATGATCATTTGCGACAAAGATGAAAATAGAACAAACTCAACTACGAATGTAGTTTATATAGAAGTTTTAAAAATTATAGTGGAAACATTGCAACCTATTAATTACAGTATCATTTTATTATTTTTCTATCTATTTCCTTATACACATCTTTGACATATAATTAAAAAAAATTTAAAAATATTGAAGTTGCAATTATATGTTTCGACATGATGTCGTGCATCGCACGGGTGAAACACTAGTGTTGATACCATGCCCAAAATGTAGTACATTGAACCACCAACGAAGACCCAATAGGGGCCCAATGGACCTTAGCTCATGATTAAAGTCTAGGATATCACCTTGGGCCAACTTCCGAGGTAGAATCTCACGCGAACTTATTTGGCCGAACTGATTTATGTATAGCCGATGTGCTTTATGCTTAGCCGTGGTGCTTTACGGTGACATCCCAGACGAGTGATGGGACAAGGGATAGAGTCAGAGATGTGACATGTCCTTTACCAAGAAGTGACAGACGCCCATCTCCTACCAAACGTAGTAATGATTACAGTCAAAAAGCAAGATTTTCCTCTCCAACAGCTAGGGTAAACACACGTGTAAAGTCTACCACGTGTCGCCATCCAAGATTATAAATTCCTCTATAAATAGGACGCTCCTCCCACCTTAGAAGGGGTTAGCAATCTTATACTATGAACTAAATATTTTATTCTCACTCCATTTTCTCTCTTTTACAAACTTATATTTTCCACACCCAATTTATATCTGCTTGAAATGGGCACTGACTTTAGCATCAGAGTGCAAACGGGAGCCACCTCGGCCCCATCTGCAAACTGATCGTTTGTCGTAGTTCGCAGGAGATCCACGTGTCAAAGAGGGAGCTGCTGAGACGTGTTGGTTCAAGGTCCAGCCGGATTTTGTGGTCAGCATTTTGGCGCCGTCTGTGGGAAACATACTGCTAACCATGAAAACGCATGGTAAAAAGCCACTTACAAAAAGGAAACCTTGAAAAAGGGCGAATAACCTCTTACAAAAGGGTAGAAAACTACAAGAACTTTGAAACATAAGTTTATTAACCTTGAAAAAGGTGTGAAACTTTGAAACATAAGTTTAACAACCTTGGAAAAAGCTTAGGACTTTGAGATAAAAGTTCACCCATCTTTGAAAGAAAAGATAAAACCAAGAAATTGCTCTAAACATGAATGAAAGTGACGATGATATTAGCTCTCGTAGGAGTATAAATGACCAACACAGCTAGGAATAGGCTCCTCAGAGGCCTCATGAGAATGCAAACGAGGGAATGGCCCAACCTAACCCTCCGCGCCGGCACCGAAATTGCCGCATGCTGCAAGACATGACTCGCATGGCAGCCAAAATGCTGGAAATGCAGAAATAGCATATAGAACAAACTGCTGCGATGAATGCCTACATGGCTAGAGGGTATGTTATGAACGATCCCATGATGCCCCCGCAATATTCACAGCCACATTACTAACCATCTGATGCGGCTACCGCCTCCTATTATTATCAAGAGTATATCTCTATCTCTCGTTCAATTACCAGATTTATTACCACATTCTAAGTTATTAACTCACCTCTCGGATTATGGAAATAACTCAATATATCATGAATTGGTGATCAAGCAATTCAAGCATTAAGAACAATAATAAATCAATACATGCAACAAAACATTAAAACATGAAATTTGGAATTAAAATAATATGACTAGGCTACATCGTTCATCCCAACATAGAATTTAGTTACACATCATTGATAAAGAACAAAAACAGTAAATATAAGCATTCATTGAAAGTAATGTAAAGAATGGAAATCTTGCACCAAATTTTGAATCTTCAATTATCTTCAATTCACACCCCTTTGCGATGTTTGATTCTCCAAGAATTTGATGTTGAATTCTCTGTTGGGGCTCGTTCTATGGAGAGGCAAAGGTCCTGATGTGCCTCATGTGTTGTATATATAGGTTTTGGAGAAACCTAGGTCAAGAAAGAGAGAATTCTGTTGAAAATCGCGAGAAAAAGCCCATAGTCGGCCCAGCCGGATAACTGCGCGATCGCGCAGGCATATTTAAGACGATCGCTTGGTTATTGTCCAGCGATCGCGATTTTCATCTTTCCTCGGCTGTGTAAGTTGGTCCCCGAATTTTAATTGTACATTCAATCCTCAACTTCCAATTGTTGCAATTTAGTCCCCAAACTTTATATTCTTCTCGATTTACTCGTTTCAACTCTCAATTCCTTCAACTGGATCCTCCAACTTCTTATTCATTCACTTTGGCACATTGCATCTTTCTGGTTGACATCACAAACTTATCAATTGCTCATTTTAGCTCCAATTAACATCCAATTATGCATTTTTCTTATCAATTGCTTCATTTTTCATCTTTTGGAATATTTTCTGCAAAGTAAATAAATAAAGACAAATTAAATAGCATATATTCTAAAACGAAAATAATTTATTCTAATTTAGACGTACAAATAAGTGTATAAAATACACTTATCAAATACCCCCAAACTAGAATTATTATTCGTCCTCGAACAATGTAAACTAAAATAACAACATACAATTGTTTTTGTTATGTCAACATGTTTACCAAATGCCTCAACAGTCCAAATCAATTCAAGCTTTAAGCAAGAGTTAAGAACAACAATGCAAAATAATTTCTAATTGTATCATGCTAGATTTTCAAGTGTGAGTGTGAATAGCCAACTTCAAACGCATACTTATGCAAAAGATATACTCAACACTGTGTGGCTCATTATGCATAATCAAGCCCAAATCCCATGTGGTCAATCTATGATTTCTAATGAAATTCCTTTCTACGCTCATGGATGATCACCACTTTCTGCTTTTCTCTCACATCTCGGGTTTTTATCTATGTGGGTTCTCAACATTTTTCATTGCTTTTTTCACACGAGGCAGTCAGAATCAGAAATATGCATGCACAACAAATCAAAAGAAAGCAGTCCCCAATTCTACAACATCAACCACCACAGCCCAGTCAACTAAGTTTATACCATGCATTTATATATATATATATATACACACACACACATATATTGTTCTTTTGATGGACGACTTTTTTTTTTAATTGTCCCCGTCTTTTACCATCTTTGTGCAGAACTTTTCATACTTGCTTTCTATATGACCCTTGTAACAGGCTTTCAGATCGGAAACTCCCAAACCAGTTGCTTTTAGGGTACCAGGTTCAAAGAACCCCTCAGACGTACTTGCCCGAGTCATAAAGGCTTAAAAAGAAAAGTTAAAGATGTTATAATGTCTTATGTGTAAGTCCACTCTCCGTACTTGCTTTCTAATTGGCCCCTGTAGAGAGCTTTAGGTCGATGACTCCCAAGCCAGTTGGCTTTAGGTCACCAGGTTTGAAGGACCCCTCGGACTTACTTACTCAAGTCAAAAAGGCATTTGAAGAGCAGAATAAGACCTTCAACATTTTTCTGTTTTTATCCTAGAAATGATTTATACCAATTGACCAAACTGCAGTGACTCAAGTGCAAAACCAAGAACCACAGACCTCCAACCTGTCAATACATACAGATTCCAACAATTCTACCCCCAAACTCGCCTTTTAGCATGATTGGTTCTAATTTAGGAATGAGATGTCTAATGATCTAAGTTCAGGGATTTTCAAGTCATTCCTAAGTTCAAATTGCATAAAACTTTGCCCCACATGTATTAAACAAATCTCTACACAAGTATTTATCCAATAATGACTACGTGTGCAATGAATATGAATCTAGCAAAACAAAACTAGTTCAAAATAAGTTCATGCTTTCATGTTGTCCAATTTTCAAGCCTATGCACAAATTGATTCATACTATATCCTAGGCAATAAATAAGTCGACACAATTTTTCAATTTTTTTTCAATTTTTTTTAATCCCAATAAAAATAGAATGAGAACAAAGAATGAATAGGGTGAATATGGAAGCGTTTTGCATGAATGATATTTCCCACCCCCAAACTAGAAAGACACATTGTCCTCAATGTTTGTCAAAAAGATTTAAAAATGTAAAACAAGACAAAGGAGAGAGAACGAGAACTTCCCAGGTGCATTGGAGATGTTTTGTTGCCTTGATGCTTCCATTTGAAATTGCACTTTGATACATTTGACCCTTTCTTTACATTGCCCAACTTGATTGGATATGTTTTGATTGGTGTGTGCCTTGCAAAACAAAAGATAAATGACTCTAGAAGACATGAACACCAATAAGAAACTATCCAATTCTAATTGTGTGTGTGTGCGCGCTTGGGATGACGATGAATACCTAAACTACTAAAAATTGCATAAAAATCAAAACACCCCTAAACATGCAAAATAATGTAACAAGCAAAATTGTCTTAACACGCAAACATGCAAAACACTTAAAACATGTCACCTATCATCCATGTATCTAAAAACAAGTAAATAAAATAAATACTTAAAGCATAATAAATAAAAGGGAAGAAATTTTGAGTTGCCTCCCAATAAACGCTCCGTTTATAGTCTAAAGCCCGAAATTTTGCATTTTTTCTTTAAGGAACTCTAAATAAGGCTTTTGATGACCTTCTTTGTTTGTGTCGTTTGAACTTGCTCCAATTTCCATTCATGCTCCAAAATTTTACCTTGCCCATATCATGTATGTTGACTTCTCTACTCAATTCGAACTTCAATATATATACTTCAATCATCTCTTCAGTGTCAATGATGAAATCAATTTTCCCCCAGTGATTGAAGTTAGAGGATTACATTGTAAAGTCAGCACTTTTAAGTGTCTCCTTGTTTATTTGCTCTTCTGTGATCAACTCCTCCGTTTTTATTGAAGTTTATTCAAGCTTGATGTCCGGAAATTGAATTGTTGACATTTGGACAATGATATCTTCATGGCAGCTATTTTCTTCTGGTTGATCCACTCTTTTAGGTTCTTCTTCTTTTTCTTCAGTTGTTTCAACCATTTTTTCTAGCTCATCTGATCTTTTTACCAAAAAATGTTCTAGTGGATACCCATGCTCTGTTAGATAAAAATCCCCCACACAATCAATACTCCACAAACCATCTTGAGGTGCAATAGGACAACCATATAAAGCATGATTTTCCCAGCAAAAGTCACACATCAGATACGTCTGAACTGCAGTTCGATTAAAGAGCTATTGATTATTGTTTGCTGCCATCTTGTTGTATTGCCTCCAACTGTCTAAAAATTCATTCAATACCTGAATAGGAAACAATACACAGCTTTTAAAAATATTTCCTAAACAAAAACTAAGAAATAAAAATAAAAATAAAAACTAAATTAAAGTTCAAACTAAAGCAAGAACTAATTGGTATCGATATTAATTAACAGTCCCCGACAACGGCCCCAAAAACTTGTTGTTGTAAAATCGCAATTATACGATATCGCAATCAAGTAATAAAGTGACTTTTGAGTCGAGTGATCGTTCCCACGAGGACTGTTTACTAAGTACCGAAATATGTCAGTTCTAAACTTTATTTGAACAGAAAAAGAGAATTTGTGATTGTAAACTAAAACTAATAAATAAACTAAATGATGCGTGTTGCGATACACCAAAATAATAAATAATTCCTTACTCGCTAAATATTAATTAATAATGTAGTAGTGAGAGTAAGGGTCGATCCCACGAGGAACAGAAACTAATTTTAGTTATTCGATCAATTAGAATGGAATGAGGGGTTTTTTGTTTGAAACTGCTTGAATAAAAAATATGTATGAAAATAAATAATTAAATATGACTAGAGAAATAATATAAGAAGAAATCTTGTTCTCGGGTTCGGTTGTGCCCTTAATTAATGTTATAATTTTCCTTGTAATGTGTTTATATCCCTATTCAATTATCAATCATAAATAATCAACAAGCTCTGATTATCTAAATTCTTCCTTATGTATATTGATTCAAAACAAGTTCTTCGAACCAATTCTAGCCGCGGACAATCCTAAACAAACTCTTAGGATTTAATGTATGACTAGTATGAAAATTTAGAAGAATAGATTGAATTGGATCGTTAATTACACGAGCTCAAATTAATTAATCCAAGTAGAATTATTACTAAATCTGCACGAGATTTATTTGTTACTAAAGTAAAGATTCAATGACAATTACGGATCAAGAATCTAAACATAGCATATTCATGAATCCAAAGATCAATAATCCAATTGGCCAAATTAAACTATTAATCAAATAAACTCAATTGAACATTCAAAACATAATAATCCAACAATTGAAATAAATGAATAAATTCACGCTACTAATTTGCAGGAAAAGAAAATAACATAATTAAATTGACATAACTTCCCCTTTGAATAAGATATAGAATTTAGCCTTACATGGTTGTGGTAGATTCTTCAAGTTGCTTCATGAATTCCGTTGTTGTTGATATTCTTGCGCTTGAAAATCTCCCAAGAATGCTCTATATTTTTCTCTCAATTTTCCTCAATGTCTAGCCTCCTTTTTGGGGTGATTTTGCTCATTTAATACTTTCAAAATCGCGCCCTAACTTTACCCACAAGATATACCAAAGATAGACCTTGAATCAGATTAGGAAATTACTTCGCGAGAAAGTTACGGTCGTAACTTTTTCATTTACGGCCGTAAGTGAGCTACTGAAAATTTTCGGAATTTGGAAGTTACGGCCGTAACTTTATCATTTACGGCCTTAAGTGCATTTCTGTCGAGAAGTGCATGTGCTCAATGTTTTCGTCATAACTTTCTCTCCCTAAGTCTGATTGTGGTGATTTAATTTGCGTTAGAAAGAAAAAGCAAATATATACAATTCTTTATGAAATAGATTTTCCCAAATTCGAAAGTATTCTATGGCAAAATTGAGCTTCAATCTATGACTAAAATTCATGATCACAATCCTTGCGGGTTCTTGAATTCCAACTTCACCCCAAACCTTCTTTGACCATAATTTTTGCATCTAATCTTCTTCCCACATGCCATTATTGATTTGGATCTCTTTGAATATGCCCTTGAACCTCACTTCTTGATTATTTTGTATTTCTTTGGTCCTGTTTTCTTTCTTTTCTTCTTTTTGACCTTACATAGCACAATAAGTGAAAGTGCATTAAACGATACTTCAATAGGATCAAACCAATAATAAAATAAGATAATAAGTGAATTAAATACGTTCTAATAAAGCACTTATCACTAAAGAATTAAATTAGCAAGATTGCTTTTGGTTTAAAAACGATTGTAAAGTAGTTGGGATTCACGATTTCACCTAACCAATTAAATCAATTCCAATTCCAGTTTTATTTCCTAAAAATGCATTCGGTCGAATTCATTAATATATATTGAAACGTCTCTCTCGAGTTTAAATCAATTCTACATAAATAAGTCAACATTGTATCTCTACAGAGGGTCCGAATATTCCTTATCTAGATGCATAACATGCAAGAATTCACACGCGACCGCAATAATAACAAGAGTATATCTCTATCTCTCGTTCAATTACCGGATTTATTACCACGTTCTAAGTTATTAACTCACCTCTCGGATTATGAAAATAACTCAATATATCGTGAATTGGTGATCAAGCAATTCAAGCATTAAGAACAATAATAAATCAATACATGCAACAAAACATTAAAACATGAAATTTGAAATTAAATTAATATGACTAGGTTACATCGTTCATCCCAATATAGAATTTAGTTACACATCATTGATAAAGAACAAAAATAGTAAATATAAGCATTCATTGAAAGTAATGTAAATAATGGAAATCTTGCACCAAGTTTTGAATCTTCAATTATCTTCAATTCACGCCCCTTTGCGATGCTTGATTCTCCAAGAATTTGATGCTGAATTCTCTGTTGTGGCTTGTTCTACGGAGAGGCAAAGGTCCTGATCTCGTGCCTCATGTGTTGTATATATAGGTTTTGGAGAAACCTAGGTCAAGAAAGAGAGAATTCTGTTGAAAATCGCGAGAAAAAGCCCACAGTCGGCCCAGCCGGATAACCGCGCGATCGCGCAGGCATATTTACGACGATCGCGTGGTTATTGTCCAGCGATCGCGATTTCCATCTTTCCTCGGCTGTGTAAGTTGGTCCCCGACTTTTAGTTGCACATTCAATCATCAACTCTCAATTGTTGCAATTTAGTCCCCAAACTTTATATTCTTCTCGATTTGCTCGTTTCAACTCTCAATTCCTTCAACTGAATCTTCCACCTTTTTATTCATTCACTTTGGCACATTGCATCTTTCCGGTTGACATCACAAACTTATCAATTGCTCATTTTAGCTCCAATTATGCATTTTTCTCTTCAATTGCTTCATTCTTCATCTTTTGGAATATTTTCTGCAAAGTAAACAAATAAACACAAATTAAATAGCATTTATTCTAAAATGACAATAATTTATTCTAATTTAGACGTACAAATAAGTGTATAAAATACACTTATCAGTGGGGTAGGATAGGGTAGGGGTGGGGTGGTGGGTGGGGAATGATAGGAAAACATCAAAAGGAAAAAAATAAAAATTATTTTTGGTGTACGGTGGGTGGGGGTGGGGTGGTGGTCTGTGGCTGAGATAAGATCAATTTGTCACTTTGCGATGAGGTGGGGTAGATTCGAGTTGAGTGGAGTTGGGGTGGGATGGGGAAGTGTAGGAAAATATCGGGAGAAAATAAAAATGAATTTATTTTTGGGGTGAGGTAGGATGTGGGTGGGGTCTGAGGATGTGGTTAGGGTGAGATCAATTTGTCACTTTACGATGAGGTGGGGTGGGATGGAGGTGTCAAGACGGACGACCGACCAGACCCGTGAAAACCAGCCCGGATTGACCCGGGACCGCGGGCCGACCCATGACCCGTGCGGGCGGTTCACGGGTCAAGAAGTTGTGAACCGCGGATTTTGCTGGTCAAACATTCGCGGGCCGCGGTTAACCCCCTGGCCCATAAAAAAAACTGTTTTTATTAAATATGGTAACATTGAAAATCTCTCTTCTTTTAAAAACTCTAATACAACTTTTAAAGTAAAATCTTATTTTTTCTCCCTAATAGCTAAAAAAATAATGTTTTTTGACAATAGTAATTAGAAATATATTTATCATTTAATTGTTATTTGTTTATATTTTATTTAAATTTGCAAATTTAGAAGTAATTCATATAACATAAACAATAATTTTAAATTCTATGTAAATATTTTATGGTATAAATATGAATTTATCATTTTAATCATTTTTGTATTTAGAAACTTGACAAAAAATTTACTATAAATATGAAAAAATTTATGTTTTTATTCATACGGGCCAAATCAGAACAAAACGCGACCCGCATGAGCTCAACCCGGATGGGCCAGCGGGCGGGCTTGGGTTGTAGTTCAGAATTTGTGGGCTGACCCGTAACCGGCCCGTAACCCGCGACGGGCGGGCTTTTTTTCAAGCGGGCGTTACCGGGCTTTTTATTGACGGGTCGACCTGGCCCGGACCACCCGGATGACACCTCTAGGGAAGTGTAGGAAAACATCGAGAGAAAGTAAAAATAAACTTATTTTTGTTATGGGTAGGATATGGGTGGTGAGGTGGGGTGGGTTGGAGGGGTCGGGGGATGTGGCTAGGGTGAGATCAATTTGTCACTTTGCGATGAGGTGGGGTAGGGTCGAGTGGGATTGGGGTGAGGTGGGAAAATATCGAGAGAAAATAAAAATAAACTTATTTTTGGGGTGGGGTGGAGTAGGATATGGGTGGTGATGTGGGGTGGGTGGGTGTGTGGGGTCGAAGGTGTGGTTAGGATGAGATCAATTTGTCACTTTGCGATGAGGTGGGGTAGGGTCGAGTGGGGTTTGGATGGGGGTGAGATGGGGAATGATAGGAAAACAGCGAAAGAAAAAAATAAAAAATATTTTTTGGGTGGGGTGGTGGGCGGGGCATGGGCGGGATGGTGAGAGGTTTTGATGTCAAAATTTGGGTTTTTGATTTAATATTATATTAGTTTTAATATAATATATAGTAGATAATTATGTTTGTCTTATAAATATTATTATATTTATTTTTAATTATTAGACACCTAATTAAATGAATTAGCACCTGAAATTTAAAAAAAAAAAAAAGATTTCCTTCACTTGATTTTTGAATTGCATCTTTGAAATATAAGGTTTTATGTAATTTTCCCAAAAAATAACTTCCATTGGGAACTTTTGGACAAAAAAATGCAAGGGTAATTTTTAGGGAAAAATTCACATGTCCCTGAAATTAAAAAAAAAAAAGATTTTCTTCACATGATTTTTGAATTGCATCTTTGAAATATAAGGTTTTATGTAATTTCCCCAAAAAATAACTTCCATTGGGAACTTTTGGACAAAAAAATGCAACGGTAATTTTTAGGGAAAAATTCATATGTCCGGTTGTTATAGATTGCCATTTCAAAATTGGAAAACAACTAAAATTCTTTCAATAATCCGGTCCTATATATATATATATATTGAGAGGGGTGCGCCCAGACTTGTAATCAATTACAAGCCTCTTAATTCTTCATTGCAATGGATAAGATATCCAATGCCTCAAAAGAAAGACCTCCTCAATCGTCTCCTCAAGGCAGTCGTTTTTTTCCAAATTTGATACGAAGTCAGGATTTTGGCAGATTCAAATTAAAGAAGAAGACTGCTACAAAACTGCATTTAATGTTCCCTTTGGTCAATACGAATGGAATGTTATGTCATTTGGACTTAAAAATGCTCCTTCTGAATTTCAAAAAATTATGAATGACATTTTTAATCCTTTTCAAAATTTCCTCATTGTTTACATTGATGATGTTCTTCTCTATTATGAGAACTTAGAACAACATTTCAAACATGTACATACTTTTTACAAAATTGTCAAAATTAATGGTTTAGCAGTTTCTGCAAAGAAAATTGTTTTATGTCAAGAAAGTATTCGTTTTCTTTGACATACAATTTTTCAAGGAACTATTACACCAATTCAAAGAAGTTTGGATTTTACTGAAAAATTTCCAGATCAAATCCTTGATAAAACTTCTCTTCAAAGATTCATTGGGTGTGTGAATTATGTTTCTGATTTCGTCAAAGATATCAGAATTCTTTGTTCCCCACTCTTCAAAAGACTTCAAAATAATCCAAAACCATGGGGGCCCTGAGTGTACCTTAGCTGTCCAAAAGGTCAAAAGTGCTATCAAGAGTATCCCATGCCTTTCAGAATTCTGTTGTTTTGTTTGTGTTTTGTTGCTAGGTATTTAGTGGTTCAGGGAAACCCGGGGGAAGGGTAGCATGACAGTAAGACCCGTGTAAGACCACGTGGGGGAGTAAGGTTCTTCTCATACCAAACCAGCAAAATACCTTCAACCTGCAGGTAGTAATACCTTTCAAGCTTACCTTGTTAAAAAATGTCATCTTTTTCTAGTTGGTTCAAAGGATCTGGTAGTTCTAGAAATAGAGCTATTAATTTGTCAAAAAAATTTCAAAATACTAAAGAATCGCTTCAAAATGATTCTAAAACTTTTCAAAATACAAATGAACTTCAAATTTCTCAAATTGAACAATTATTCCATAACTGAACAATTCCTAAGGTAGACAAAGGATCTATCTATGAAATTGGTCGGTTTGATTTTTCTCAAAATTACATCATCAAAACTCATGAACAAACCATGCATGTTTTGGGTCAAAATACTGAGCTTGTTCTCTTTTCAAAAATCTCCATACAAGAACATCGTAAGAAATTTCAGTTCTTACACATTGGTCTTGTTCAAATTGCTCTCAAGCCCTTGTTCAGACTTGGACTTGACATTCCTATCTTGATTACTCTTCGTGATCAAAGACATTCAAACTTCGAGCATTCGCTCTTGACCGTTCTAGAATCAAATCTAGAAAGTGGTCCAATCTTCTCAAACTGCTATCCAAATTTCACAGTCAGTCTTTTTGATAAACATATCCTTAAGACTCTCAAACTTCATGTTCAAACTAAGAATCTTAGTTTGGATGAATCAAATTATTTCGCTGTAATATACAGAGTATATTACAAACTCTTGGGTACGAATCTCAACATTCATGCTCTTCGATCATCTCCAAGAAACGAATCGCTTCTTATGGAGGTGAATGATCTTCATACTAACACCATGATTCATAAGAGAATTCCTTGGAATCTTCAAACTAGGAGCTTAGAATGGGATATTCTAAAGGCCAACAAGCCTGAGCCTCCTCCTTCATCTGATACTCCTAATCAGATTCTTTCATTTCCTGATGGAAGTGTTAGGATGATCTTTGGAGAATCTTCAAACAACTCTTCAATTGTTTCAAGATCTAGTTCATCTAAATCTTTTCAAAATTCATTTCAAAATACTTTTTCTTCAAGATTCTCAACTTCTTCTAGCAGACTCAAAGATGTCAACTTTGACTTTGTTATTCCAAAACCTCAATATTCTGAATCTGAACAAGATTCACCCACTGCATCTGATATGCAGCCTCCTTCTGAAGAAATTCGTCTTCTGAGAAAGAAACATCACAGAAGAAGTTTATCTGCTCAACTCAACGTCATTTCTTCTAGCATTGATAGAAGATCTGAATTCAAAAATGATCAATCACCCAAAGTCAAAAATCTTCGGAAAATTTTCCGTCAAACTTTTTCAAAAGAAGAAATTGAATCTTACTGGGAAGAGTTCTTTGCTCAACCAGAAGATTTAAGTTTTTACAAATGGATTAATTTCAAATTTTTTGGTGAACAAAAGAAGTCTTCAAAATCTTCTTCCAAATCCAAATCCCCTTCGAAATCCAAATCCATTCAAACTTCATCTTCAAAAGAAAAAATTTGGAAAAATTCTTCAAATCAAACTTTCAAATCTGAATACCCTCCGCTTGAAGAAATCATTTTTTCTCATGGAAATGCAGAAGTTACTGCGTCTCCTTTCAAACAAATTAGTCCTGAAGATAGAGTTGACAATGCAGCAGCCAAAACTGTTGATGTCAAGAATCTTCAAATTCAGAACAATTACACAAATATTGTTCTTCATTCTATGAGTTCTCAGTTAAACAGAATTGAAGCCAATTCTGAAACTGAAACCAAATCCAAAATACCATCTAATGTGTTTTCAGCCATTAGAGATTCTCCTTCCTCCTCATCTTCTTCGAGTAATCAAATGTTACTCTTTCAACCTACCAATCTTACTCCTGATCTTGGTAAGAAATCTTTAGACGCTGATTCTGCAGTGATTAAAGAGCTTGCCTCTCAATTTTCAAAATTATCTGCATCTTCAAAAAATATCTTATCCATTGCAATGCAGAATTAAGAGGCTTGTAATTGATTACAAGTCTGGGCGCACCCCTCTCAATCTCTGCTTGGTTGAGAACATAGAACGCCGAACAACTCCAATAAAGAATTTTTTTCTTTATTCGATGAATTTTGAAGGTGATTAGAAATCCGCTGAAATTTGATTTCTTTTTTGAGAAAAGAAATGTGTTGTTTTTTGAAATTGATGTTGTTGATAATTTGAGAAATTGACGCTTGTTTGAGAGCATTAACGTCCTTGAAAGAAGGAGGATTGGTAAATTTGAAAATCAAATTTTGACCGAAAACATTGGTCTGAAGACCATTTTCGTTTGCTTGAAAAGGGTAAATTTGAACAATGAAAGGTGTACCAAGAATGACTTCTTGATCCAGATCTTTCACTAGGTAGAAAACATTTTTGAAACAAATGTTTGAGTTACAAACATGAGCTTTTGAAAGTTTATATTGAATGTTGAGTTTTTTACCACTAGCACCATAAAGACGCTCAGTAGTTTTCTAAAAGTATTTTGTAGGTATTAATCCTTCCCGGATGTAGTTCTGATCTGCTCCAGAATCAATTAAAACCCTGGTGGTAATTTGAAAGGTTTTATCAACGACAGTCGTCATTTGACAATACCACTTTTGAAGTTGAATACGATTAATAACATTAATCCTTTCTTTATCAGTTTGAAGAGGACTAAAATCATTAATGCGATCAGGAAGATATTCTTCAGAAGAAGAGGAGGAAGAATCAGAATTATTTTGAATATTTGAAGGGGAATTCTTGAGAATGGCAACATCAAGTTTAATTTCTTTAACCTGACGTTCCAGAAAGGAAATTTGAGACTTCATTTCCTTCACTTCTGATTTCAAATCATAACTTGAAGATTTAGAAGTAGATTCTTGATCAAATCTTTTTAGTATTTCTTTCATACTAAACGATTTATAGGTTTTTGAAGAAGAAGGAAGGAGCGAAGAGAACTTCTTCTTTAATTGAGGGTTGTCAATCCTCTCAATTACTTCTTGAATAAGTTCTTCTTCTTTTGTAAGGACATTAATGGTTTTGCAACCACAAATTCCTTTACCTTCGCAAGAATGAGAAGAGGAGGAAAAATTAGATTCATTATCAGAATCTTCTTGATGTTGATAAATTCTTTCAAATTCATAATCATCATCAGATGATGAATGGAGTAGATTGAGAAGATCAAGTTTAATATCTTCAGCAATTTGAAGATTATTAATCTTATTCTTCATAGGACATTCGTTTGAATAATGACCAGTTTGATGACACTTGGAACAAGTGACTTTGGTCTGATCAAAAGTTTTTGAAAACGTTTTGGTTTTGAAGAAATTCTTCCTCCCTCTTCAAAAAACAAGAAGAAGTTTTCTTCATTTCTAAGGAAACGAAATTTTCAAATTTCCAAAAGATTTTTTTCAAAATCTCATCCTCAATTTCAAAAATATTTTCAAAAGAATTTTCAACAGTGTCTAAAGAGCTTGCCTCTCAATTTTCAAAATAATCTGCATCTTCAAAAAATATCAGCACAATAGACATTTCAGATGTCGAAAACCAATTTGTTGAAGAGCCTCTTCAAGTAAACAAATTGAGATTTCAAACTTCAAAACTTCAAACATTTTATCCTCGTCCTACTCAACCAGATCTACTTTTAGAAGAATCATCTTTTAAAAGGAAAGTCACTGAGACATACTCAGGCGACGAAATCGTTGAATGGAATATTGATGGAATGACGAAATTCCGGATTATTCAAACTATCGAGAAAATGTTTGTGTGCTTCAATGCATACATATGTCAAAGGATTGAAGAAGTGAATGCATGTAATAATCTTATTATTGGTTTCACTGGACAATTAAAGGGATGGTGGTCTAATTATCTCACTGACGCAAGTCGGTTGGAGGTTATTAATGCCACAAAAACCGAAAATGGTCAGATTGTTTCTGATACATTGACGACCCTTGTCTTTGACATTGTCAAACATTTCATCGGTTCTCCAAACTTCCTTCGAGATAGATCGTCGAAAATTCTGATGAATTTGTCTTATCCAAAATTGCACGACTTCAGATGGTACAAGGACATCTTCCTTACCAGAGTCATGCTTCGCGACGACTGCAATCAAGAGTTCTGGAAAGAAAGATTTCTATCTGGGCTTCCTAAACTTTTTGCAGAAAAGGTTCGCAATGCAATCAAACTTCAATTTAACAATTTAATTCCTTTTGGCGACTTAACTTATGGCAAACTTGTTAGTTATGTCAATAAGGAAGGGTTAGCCCTCTGTAATGATATCAAACTCAAAGCCAAAATCAAATCTGAAAGTTTTGGGTCTAAGCATGAGTTAGGTTCACTCTGTGAACAATATGGTTTTGAAAAAATTCTTCCTCCCTCTTCAAAAAACAAGAAGTAGTTTCCTTCATTTCTGAGGAAACGAAATTTTCAAAATTCCAAAAAGATTTTCTTCAAAATCTCATCCTCAATTTCAAAAATATTTTCAAAAGAATTTTCATCAAAAATTTCATTCAAAACCAAAACGTTTTCAAAAAACTTTTGATCAGACCAAAGTCACTTGTTTCAAGTGTCATCAAACTTGTCATTATTCAAACAAATGCCCTATGAAGAATAAGATTAATAATCTTCAAATTGCTGAAGATTTTAAACTTGATCTTCTCAATCTACTCCATTCATCATCTGATGATGAATCTGAATTAGAAAGAATTTATCAGCATCAAGAAGATTCTGGTAATGAATCTAATTCTTCCTCCTCTTCTCATTCTTGCGAAGGTAAAGGAATTTGTGGTTGCAAAACCATTAATGTCCTTACAAAAGAAGAAGAACCTATTCAAGAAGTAATTGAGAGGATTGACAACCCTCAATTAAAGAAGAAGTTCTCTTCGCTCCTTCCTTCTTCTTCAAAAACCCATGAATCGTTTAGTATGAAAGAAATACTAAAAATATTTGATCAAGAATCTACTTCTAAATCTTCAAGTTCTGATTTGAAATCAGAAGTGAAGGAAATGAAGTCTCAAATTTCCTTTCTGGAACGTCAGGTTAAAGAAATTAAACTTGATGTTGCCACTCTCAAGAATTCCCCTTCAAATATTCAAAATAATTCTAATTCTTCTTCCTCTTCTTCTGAAGAATCTCTTCCTGATCGCATTAATGATTTTAGTCCTCTTCAAACTGATGAAGAAAGGATTAATGTTATTAATCGTATTCAACTTCAAAAGTGGTATTGTCAAATGACGATTGTCGTTGATAAAACCTTTCAAATTACCACCAGGGTTTTAATTGATTCTGGAGCAGATCAGAACTGCATCCGGGAAGGATTAATACCTACAAAATACTTTGAGAAAACTACTGAGCGTCTTTACGGTGCTAGTGGTAAAAAACTCAACATTCAAAATAAACTTTCAAAAGCTCGTGTTTGCAATTCTAACATTTGTTTCAAAAATATCTTTTACTTAGCGAAAGATCTGGATCAAGAAGTCATTCTTGGTACTCCTTTCATTGTTCAAATTTACCCTTTTCAAGCTAACGAAAATGGTCTTCAGACCAATGTTTTCGGTCAAAATTTTTTTTCCAAATTCATGCATCCTCCATCTTTTAAAGATGTTCATGATCTCAAAAATGCATTAATTTCTCAAATTAATAATATTAATTTTAGAAATTTCAAAATTAAAGAATCTTCAATTTTCAAAACAGACAAATTGACAGATCTCTTTCTTCAAAATTTCTTTGGATCCATTAATAAAGAATCTTTCTTTATTAATTCCTTTTCAAAAGACAATCATGAGTGTCACCCACTCCTCAAAAGAAACCAAAATCGTCAAAAGCTTTGGGTCCCAGAAAACACCTTTGTCAACCAAATTGTCAAAAGTGTTATCATCGGTATCCTTTTCATTATTGTTTCAAAGAATTTTTCCTCTGTCCAAATGGCTATGTCAGACATAGGATTTGGTGGGATCATTGGGGGAAACCTACAGCAGATT
Source organism: Ligustrum vulgare (assembly GCA_963555705.1). NCBI lineage: Eukaryota > Viridiplantae > Streptophyta > Magnoliopsida > Lamiales > Oleaceae > Ligustrum > Ligustrum vulgare. The sequence goes on along the minus strand of OY743169.1, from coordinate 50,878,746 downwards.
CCTTTAGAAGATCTTATACCAAATAGAACACAGGTTAGATAGATCAAGGATATTGCGGATAATATGAAAGAACAATAATCAAAATACAGAAAAAGATTCAACTGAAATGAAACAATTGAAAATAACTTGAACAACAAATAGAATATTGAAAGTATTTTGAATTATAACGCTGAACGTTACAAGTATTTTGATAAGAGAAAGCTTAGGATAACGTATTCTCAAAGAGAATGTTTAACGCTCACTGACTCACTATCTCTCAGATGTTTGAAGGAGATATTAATTGTTATAGTTCCAATTAATTCTTGGATACAATTAATTCTTCCTGACAATTGAAATGAAACCTTACATTTATAGAAACTAAAAATGAAAAGTTACATTGAGGGAATCTTGAATAATTGAACTACAGCTGGAATGTCTTGATTGAACAGTGATTGAACAATGCTCTGTCGACTACTTTCCAAAAAGTAGGAATCTTGAACAGTTGATTGATGTTTGAAAGTCGTTGATTAAATAGTGACTTGTCTGAAGCTTTTTCCAAAAGCTAGCCAACCATTCCACCAACTCCACCAAAAGTTTGAAAAGTTAAAACGAATCTGTCCTTTTATGAAGAAAAAGATTTTTTGAATAAAGTGGACATTGATTTTTAACTTTTATTATTTTGAGTGCAATTTCTTTTGATTTTTGAACTCGGAAATCTCTGAGGTCATCAAGGAAACTGCGTCCATGTAGTCATTTGGTAGTTCGAATATTTTTTTGAAGAGTTTCATCAAAATCAACTCCAAGAAAATCATCTTCATTTTGATAGAAACTGTCCTCGACATTGAAATCTGCCTCTGAACTGGTTTCTGAGGAATCTTGAACTGAAGAAGCATTCTCAGCAAGAGCTGCAATTTTCTCTGCTAAAATTGACATTTCTTCAGGGTTGGTGCATTTTGCAAGGAGTGCTAAAAATCTTCCTTTTTCGGCAAGAAAATCAGCATGTTTATCTTGAAGCTTTTTTGACGGAAGTCCTTCATTTGATTTTTGATTAATCCATGATTGAACTGCCTTTGGACAACAATTTGTTTCATGAAATTTTGCCCACCATTTTATCTTGAATCTTCTAACAATCCTTTGAGGACTGAAAGAATCGGTTGAATTTTGAAGAAGAAAAAAGTCTCAACAAAGAATCCATGAGACTTTAAAATTGAAAGAAAATTGAAGGAGAAGATTCTCCTGAGGCTTAAGCAAATCTTTTGCCTCATTTTTGAAGTGATTGAATCCTTGAATAGGGAGACTGGGTAGAATACTCTCTTCAAGTCCAAAATAATTAAACCAATTTTGAAACCATTTGGGAAAATTATTTTGGAAATTTTGATGAAAAAGGATGAACCAAGAATGATTCACTGGTCTAAACAAAAAGGCATTAAACCAGGCCTCTTGATAATCCAGGTAATTGAAACGAGATGAGAAAGCTTCACCTTTTGCAAGGTTCATCTTTTTCTCAACCCAAAGTTGTTGTCCCCAGTCATCAAATGACAAAACCTTAACAATTGAACATTTTGAAAAATCAAAATTTTGAGGATTCTCTTTGTTTGGAGTATGAGTAATAATGGCTGATCCTGTTTTGAGAAGGATCATTTCATAGAACTCACGGGTTTTTTGAATTGAAGTTGGCATGAAATGGAAGTTGGGAGGAAAGATATCTGATAAACAATGATTGATATCAGAATATTTTCCAATCTAAGAGGGTTCCATTGAAAGAACAGAAAGAAAAGGGTTTTTTGTAAAATATTGAAAAGGGCTTTTATTGATTTCAGGAAGTTTTCCTGAACCAGTAAGAACGGCCTTTTTGTAGTTTGAAGGTCTTGGTTTTTCTGGAGTCTGAGGGACTTTACCAAGAACTGAAAATTTGTTTGAAGTAGAAATTTGAGGTAAGTTTGAAGCAGATGAAGTTCTGCTGGAATTTTGAACAAAAGTTTCAATTGAAGGAAGAGGAGTAAGAGCAGTTTTCTTGCCCTTATTCTTATTTTTTGATGAAGAGGCCATGGAGGAAGCCATGTCTTCAAGAACTTTGTTGTACCAATCAATCTTGATACCTTTTGTTTGATCACTCTTTTGGGGTGGTCTCTCAACCACTCGAAATTTCTCTAATTTATAGGGAAATTTCTTCGTGAAACAGTTATCCCAAAAATAATTTTGAAATTTCTTGTTTTTTGAAAAGTAATTTTGAAAACGATTTTTGTTACTACAATAGTAAAAATACTGTTGTTTTTGAATTGATTCAAAAGGAATCTGCTGTAGGTTTCCCCCAATGATCCCACCAAATCCTATGTCTGACACAGCCGTTTGGACAGAGGAAAAAGTCTTTGAAACAATAATGAAAAGGATACTGATGATGACACTTTTGACAATTTGGTTGACAAAGGTGTTTTCTGGGACCCAAAGCTTTTGACGATTTTGGTTTCTTTTGAGGAGTGGGTGACACTCATGATTGTCTTTTGAAAAGGAATTAATAAAGAAAGATTCTTTATTAATGGATCCAAAGAAATTTTGAAGAAAGAGATCTGTCAATTTGTCTGTTTTGAAAATTGAAGATTCTTTAATTTTGAAATTTCTAAAATTAATATTATTAATTTGAGAATTTGATGCATTTTTGAGATCATGAACATCTTTAAAAGATGGAGGATGCATGAATTTGAAAGAAAAAAAATTTGACCGAAAACATTGGTCTGAAGACCATTTTCGTTAGCTTGAAAAGGGTAAATTTGAACAATGAAAGGAGTACCAAGAATGACTTCTTGATCCAGATCTTTCGCTAAGTAAAAGATATTTTTGAAACAAATGTTAGAATTGCAAACACGAGCTTTTGAAAGTTTATTTTGAATGTTGAGTTTTTTACCACTAGCACCGTAAAGACGCTCAGTAGTTTTCTCAAAGTATTTTGTAGGTATTAATCCTTCCCGGATGCAGTTCTGATCTGCTCCAGAATCAATTAAAACCCTGGTGGTAATTTGAAAGGTTTTATCAACGACAATCGTCATTTGACAATACCACTTTTGAAGTTGAATACGATTAATAACATTAATCCTTTCTTCATCAGTTTGAAGAGGACTAAAATCATTAATGCGATCAGGAAGAGATTCTTCAGAAAAAGAGGGAGAAGAATCAGAATTATTTTGAATATTTGAAGGGGAATTCTTGAGAATGGCAACATCAAGTTTAATTTCTTTAACCTGACGTTCCAGAAAGGAAATTTGAGACTTCATTTCCTTCACTTCTGATTTCAAATCAGAACTTGAAGATTTAGAAGTAGATTCTTGATTAAATATTTTTAGTATTTCTTTCATACAAAACGATTCAGGGGTTTTTGAAGAAGAAGGAAGGAGCGAAGAGAACTTCTTCTTTAATTGAGGGTTGTCAATCCTCTCAATTACTTCTTGAATAAGTTCTTCTTCTTTTGTAAGGACATTAATGGTTTTGCAACCACAAATTCCTTTACCTTCGCAAGAATGAGAAGAGGAGGAAGAATTAAATTCATTACTAGAATCTTCTTGATGCTGATAAATTCTTTCTAATTCAGATTCATCATCAGATGATGAATGGAGTAGATTGAGAAGATCTAGTTTAATATCTTCAGCAATTTGAAGATTATTAATCTTATTCTTCATAGGGCATTCGTTTGAATAATGACAAGTTTGATGACACTTGAAACAAGTGACTTTGGTCTGATCAAAATTTTTTTGAAAACGTTTTGGTTTTGAATGAAATTTTTGATGAAAATTCTTTTGAAAATATTTTTGAAATTGAGGATGAGATTTTGAAGAAAATCTTTTTGGAATTTTGCAGTCGTCGCGAAGCATGACTCTGGTAAGGAAGATGTCCTTGTACCAAATGAAGTCGTGCAATTTTGGATAAGACAAATTCATCAGAATTTCTGACGATCTATCTCGAAGGAAGTTTGGAGAACCGATGAAATGTTTGAAAATGGCAAAGACAAGGGTCGTCAATGTATCAGAAACAATCTGACCATTTTCGATTTTTGTGGCATTAATAACCTCCAACCGACTTGCGTCAGTGAGATAATTAGTCCACCATCCCTTTAATTGTCCAGTGAAACCAATAATAAGATTATTACAGGCATTCACTTCTTCAATCATTTGACATCTGTATGCATTGAAGCACGCAAACATTTTCTCGGTAGTTTGAATAATCTAGAATTCCGTCATCCCATCAATATTCCATTCAACGATTTCGTCGCCTGAGTATGTCTCAGTGACTTTCCTTTTAAAAGACGATTCTTCTAAAAGTAAATCTGGTTGAGTAGGACGAGGATAAAATGTTTGAAGTTTTGAAGTTTGAAATCTCAATTTGTTTACTTGAAGAGTCTCTTCTTCAACAAATTGGTTTTCGACATCTGAAATGTCTATTGTGTTGATATTTTTTGAAGATGCAGATAATTTTGAAAATTGAGAGGCAAGCTCTTTAATCACTGCAGAATCAGTGTCTAAAGATTTGTTACCAAGATCAGGAGTAAGATTGGTAGGTTGAAAGAGTAACATTTGATTACTCGAAGAAGATGAGGAGGAAGGAGAATCTCTAATGGCTGAAAACACATTAGATGGTATTTTGGATTTGGTTTCAGTTTCAGAATTGGCTTCAATTCTGTTTAACTGAGAACTCATAGAATGAAGAACAATATTTGTGTAATTGTTCTGAATTTGAAGATTCTTGACATCAACAGTTTTGGCTGCTGCATTGTCAACTCTATCTTCAGGAATTTGTTTGAAAGGAGACGCAGTAACTTCTACATTTCCATGAGGAAAAATGATTTCTTCAAGCGGAGGATATTCAGATTTGAAAGTTTGATTTGAAGAATTTTTCTAAATTTTTTCTTTTGAAGATGAAGTTCGAATGGATTTGGATTTCGAAGGGGATTTGGATTTGGAAGAAGATTTTGAAGACTTCTTTTGTTCACCAAAAACTTTGAAATTAATCCATTTGTAAAAACTTAAGGCTGCGTTCTCTTTGGCGTTTTCCAGTCGTTTTCTGTTTTCCATTTCCGAAAACGCGGAAAACGCGTTCTCCTGCGCCGTTTTCGGAAAAAAATTTCGAAAACGTTTTCAAAATTTGTAAAGGAAATGGAAAACGTGAAAATCACGTTTTCCACGTTTTCCGAAATTTTTGCCTTGTAAGTGGAAAACGTGGAAAACGCGCGTTTTCCACTTTAAAAAAATAAAAAAATTAAAATAATAAAAAAAATTTGAAATTTGTCAAAATTTATTATTTTTAATTACATTATTGGTCCCTGATTTTCAAAACTTTTCATTTTAATCCTCAAATTTTGAAATTTCTTTCGAAAATATTCTTTCAATTTAGTCCTTTTCGTATTTGCTTTATAGGTCATTGTCTTCAAACATGTATAACTTTTGATGTACAACTCCGAATTGCACTCTGTTTTTTGCATAGAACTCCAAATTCAACCATCTTTCTGATGATGTATCATGTGCTTAATTATTAAACATTTCTTTTTTACTTTTGTATTGTAGACACTTATTTTGTAAGGGCATAATTAATTAACGTAAATTGATTTTTGCAAATTTTATTGAAACTTAAATTTTAAACGTTATGAGTGCTTACTAGAAGGATGTATCTATATAAAGTATTAAATGGAACGATTACTTTAGAAGGAAAAATTACTACTAAAATGTGGAACGATTACTTTAGAAGGGCAACATTAATTTTTGAACTTTTTTGGTATAACCAAATTGTGTGATAGGGGTTATTTTATTTATTTTTGTTGCGTAACTCAAAATATGATATCTTTATTTCATTTATATTCACAAACAATATGAAATAATTTTCTTCAAAATTTTAAACAGAACGCGTTTTCCAGCTTTTCATTTTCGAAAACAGTTTTCAGAAATAACAAACCAAACGCGTTTTCAGCAATTTCGAAAAAAGTCACAGAAAATGGAAAATAGAAAAAAATTTCGTAAATGAAAACAGGAAACTGAAACACAAAAAGAACGCAACCAAGTTTTTACAAATGGATTAATTTCAAAGTTTTTGGTGAACAAAAGAAGTCTTCAAAATCTTCTTCCAAATCCAAATCCCCTTCGAAATCCAAATCCATTCGAACTTCATCTTCAAAAGAAAAAATTTGGAAAAATTCTTCAAATCAAACTTTCAAATCTGAATACCCTCCGCTTGAAGAAATCATTTTTCCTCATGGAAATGCAGAAGTTACTGCGTCTCCTTTCAAACAAATTAGTCCTGAAGATAGAGTTAACAATACAGCAGCCAAAACTGTTGATGTCAAGAATCTTCAAATTCAGACCAATTACACAAATATTGTTCTTCACTCTATGAGTTCTCAGTTAAACAGAATTGAAGCCAATTCTGAAACTGAAACCAAATCCAAAATACCATCTAATGTGTTTTCAGCCATTAGAGATTCTCCTTCCTCCTCATCTTCTTCGAGTAATCAAATGTTACTCTTTCAACCTACCAATCTTACTCCTGATCTTGGTAAGAAATATTTAGACACTGATTCTGCAGTGATTAAAGAGCTTGCCTCTCAATTTTCAAAATTATCTGCATCTTCAAAAAATATCAACACAATAGACATTTCAGATGTCGGAAACCAATTTGTTGAAGAAGAGCCTCTTCAAGTAAACAAATTGAGATTTCAAACTTCAAAACTTCAAACATTTTATCCTCGTCCTACTCAACCAGATTTACTTTTAGAAGAATCATCTTTTAAAAGGAAAGTCACTGAGACATACTCAGGCGACGAAATCATTGAATGGAATATTGATGGAATGACGGAATTCCAGATTATTCAAACTACCGAGAAAATGTTTGTGTGCTTCAATGCATACAGATGTCAAAGGATTGAAGAAGTGAATGCCTGTAATAATCTTATTATTGGTTTCACTGGACAATTAAAGGGATGGTGGTCTAATTATCTCACTGACGGAAGTCGGTTGGAGGTTATTAATGCCACAAAAACCTAAAATGTTCAGATTGTTTCTGATACATTGACGACCCTTGTCTTTTCCATTGTCAAACATTTCATCGGTTCTCCAAACTTCCTTCGAGACAGATCGTCAAAAATTTTGATGAATTTGTCTTGTCTAAAATTGCACTACTTCAGATAGTACAAGGACATCTTCCTTACCAGAGTCATGCTTCACGACGACTGCAATCAAGAGTTCTAGAAAGAAAGATTTCTATCTGGACTTCCTAAAGTTTTTACAGAAAAGGTTCGCAATTCAATCAAACTTCAATATAACAATTCAATTCCTTTTGGCGACTTAACTTAGGCGAACTTGTTAGTTACGTCAATAAGGAAGGGTTAGCCCTCTGTAATGATATCAAACTCAAAGCCAAGCTCAAATCTGAAAGTTTTGGGTCTAAGCATGAGTTAGGTTCATTCTGTGAACAATATGGTTTTGAAAAAATTCTTCCTCCCTCTTCAAAAAACAAGAAGAAGTTTCCTTCATTTCTGAGGAAACGAAAATTTCAAAATTCCAAAAGATTTTCTTCAAAATCTCATCATCAATTTCAAAAATCTTTTCAAAAGAATTTTCATCAAAAAATTCATTCAAAACCAAAACGTTTTCAAAAAACTTTTGATCAGACCAAAGTCACTTGTTTCAAGTGTCATCAAACTGGTCATTATTCAAACGAATGTCCTATGAAGAATAAGATTAATAATCTTCAAATTGCTGAAGATATTAAACTTGATCTTCTCAATCTACTCCATTCATCATCTGATGATGATTCTGAATTAGAAAGAATTTATCAGCATCAAGAAGATTCTGATAATGAATCTAATTCTTTCTCCTCTTCTCATTCTTGCGAAGGTAAAGGAATTTGTGGTTGCAAAACCATTAATGTCCTTACAAAAGAAGAAGAACTTATTCAAGAAGTAATTGAGAGGATTGACAACCCTCAATTAAAGAAGAAGTTCTCTTCGCTCCTTCCTTCTTCTTCAAAAACCCATGAATCGTTTAGTATGAAAGAAATACTAAAAAGATTTGATCAAGAATCTACTTCTAAATCTTCAAGTTCTGATTTGAAATCGGAAGTGAAGGAAATGAAGTCTCAAATTTCCTTTCTGGAACGTCAGGTTAAAGAAACTAAACTTGATGTTGCCATTCTCAGGAATTCCCCTTCAAATATTCAAAATAATTCTGATTCTTCTTCCTCTTCCTCTTCTTCTGAAGAATCTCTTCCTGATCGCATTAATGATTTTAGTCCTCTTCAAACTGACGAAGAAAGGATTAATGTTATTAATCGTATTCAACTTCAAAAGTGGTATTGTCAAATGACGATTGTCGTTGATAAAACCTTTCAAATTAGCACCAGGGTTTTAATTGATTCTGGAGCAGATCAGAACTGCATCCGGGAAGGATTAATACCTACAAAATACTTTGAGAAAACTACTGAGCGTCTTTACGGTGCTAGTGGTAAAAAACTCAACATTCAAAATAAAATTTCAAAAGCTCATATTTGCAATTCAAACATTTGTTTCAAAAATATCTTTTACTTAGTGAAAGATTTGGATCAACAAGTCATTCTTGGTACTCCTTTCATTGTTCAAATTTACCCTTTTCAAGCTAACGAAAATGGTCTTCAGACCAATGTTTTCGGTCAAAATTTGTTTTTCAAATTCATGATCTGAAAAATGCATCAATTTCTCAAATTAATAATATTAATTTTAGAAATTTCAAAATTAAAGAATCTTCAATTTTCAAAACAGACAAATTGACAGATCTCTTTCTTCAAAATTTCTTTGGATCCATTAATAAAGAATCTTTCTTTATTAATTCCTTTTCAAAAGACAATCATGAGTGTCACCTACTCCTCAAAAGAAACCAAAATCGTCAAAAGCTTTGGGTCCCAGAAAACACCTTTGTCAACCAAATTGTCAAAAGTGTCATCATCGGTATCCTTTTCATTATAGTTTCAAAGACTTTTTCCTCTGTACAAACGGCTGTGTCAGACATAGGATTTGGTGGGATCATTGGGGGAAACCTACAGCAGATTCCTTTTGAATCAATTCAAAAACAGCAGTATTTTTACTATTGTAGTAACAAAAACCGTTTTCAAAATTACTTTTCAAAAAACAAGAAATTTCAAAAATATTTTTGGGATAACTGTTTCACGAAGAAATTTCCCTATAAATTAGAGAAATTTCGAGTGGTTGAGAGACCACCCCAAAAGAGTGATCAAACAAAAGGTAACAACATTGATTGGTACAACAAAGTTCTTGAAGACATGGCTTCCTCCATGGCCTCTTCATCAAAAAATAAGAATAAGGGCAAGAAAACTGCTCTTACTCCTCTTCCTTCAATTGAAACTTTTGTTCAAAATTCCAGCAGAACTTCATCTGCTTCAAACTTACCTCAAATTTCTACTTCAAACAAAATTTCAGTTCTTGGTAAAGTCACTCGGACTCCAGAAAAACCAAGACCTTCAAATTACAAAAAGGCCGTTATTACTGGTTCAGGAAAACTTCCTGAAATCAATAAAAGCCCTTTTCAATATTTTACAAAAAAACCCTTTCTTTCTGTTCTTTCAATGGAACCCTTTTGGATTGAAAAATATTCTAATATCAATCATTGTTTATCAGATATCTTTCCTCCCAACTTCCATTTCATGCCAACTTCAATTCAAAAAACCCGTGAGTTCTATGAAATGATCATTCTCAAAACAGGATCAGCCATTATTACTCATACTCCAAACAAAGAGAATCCTCAAAATATTGATTTTTCAAAATGTTCAATTGTTAAGGTTTTGTCATTTGATGACTGGGGACAACAACCTTGGGTTGAGAAAAAGATGAACCTTGCAAAAGGTGAAGTTTTCTCATCTCGTTTCAATTACCTGGATTATCGAGAGGCCTGGTTTAATGCCTTTTTGTTTAGACCAGTGAATCATTCTTGGTTCATCCTTTTTCATCAAAATTTCCAAAATAATTTTCCCAAATGGTTTCAAAATTGGTTTAATTATTTTGGATTTGAAGAGAGTATTCTACCCAGTCTCCCTCTTCAAGGATTCAATCACTTCAAAAATGAGGCAAAAGAGTTGCTTAAGGCTCAGGAGAATCTTCTCCTTCAATTTTCTTTCAATTTTAATGTCTCATGGATTCTTTGTTGGGACTTTTTTCTTCTTCAAAATTCAACCGATTCTTTCAGTCATCAAAGGATTGTTAGAAGATTCAAGATAAAATGGTGGGCAAGATTTCATGAAACAAATTGTTGTCCAAAGGCATTTCAATCATGGATTAATCAAAAATCAAATGAAGGACTTCCGTCAAAAAAGCTTCAAGATAAACATGCTGATTTTCTTGCTGAAAAAGGAAGATTATTAGCACTCCTTGCAAAATGCACCAGCCCTGAAGAAATGTCAATTTTAGCAGAGAAAATTGCAGCTCTTGCTGAGAATGCTTCTTCAGTTCAAGATTCCTCAGAAACCAGTTCAGAGGCAGATTTCAATGTCGAGGACAGTTTCTATCAAAATGAAGATGATTTTCTTGGAGTTGATTTTGATGAAACTCTTCAAGAAAATATTCAAACTACCAAATAACTACATGGACGCAGTTTCCTTGATGACCTCAGAGATTTCCGAGTTCAAAAATCAAAAGAAATTGCACTCAAAATAATAAAAGTTAAAAATCAATGTCCACTTTATTCAGAAAATCTTTTTCTTCATAAAATGACAGATTCGTTTTAACTTTTCAAACTTTCGGTGGAGTTGGTGGAATGGTTGGCTAGCTTTTGGAAAAAGCTTCAGACAAGTCACTATTTAATCAACGACTTTCAAACATCAATCAACTGTTCAAGATTCCTACTTTTTGGAAAGTAATCGACAGAGCATTGTTCAATCACTGTTCAATCATGACTTTCCAGCTGTAGTTCAATTATTCAAGATTCCCTCAATGTAACTTTTCATTTTTAGTTTCTATAAATGTAAGGTTTCATTTCAATTGTCAGGCAGAATTAATTGTATCCGAGAATTAATTGGAACTATAACAATTAATATCTCCTTCAAACATTCGAGAGATAGTGAGTCAGCGACCATTAAACATTCTCTTTGAGAATACGTTATCCTAAGCTTTCTCTTAAGCTTTCTCTTATCAAAATACTTGTAACGTTCAGCGTTATAATTCAAAATACTTTCAATATTATATTTGTTGTTCAAGTTATTTTCAATTGTTTCATTTCAGTTGAATCTTTTTCTGTATTTTGATTATTGTTCTTTCATATTATCCGCACTATCCTTGATCTATCTAACCTGGGTTCTATTTGATATATATATATATAAGCGAACTAAATTCCCTGAAATCATGCTGTCAGTTATGGCAACCATTCCATATGAACTTGCTCTCTCCATTGAATCTTTCAGTGACGGGATCAGGATTTCGTTCATCACACAAAATGATCGGGCAGAAATTTTAGAAACTGTCGCCGCCTGGATACCATTTTTTCGATACAGACGCCATATCAGGTCACAAGTAGTCAAGAACCGACATCGGAACACCATCAAGAAACATCACCCGTTGCATTTTGTGGAAGAAGCATTAAAAATCAAGTTAATCTGTCTATTTTATGTATTATTCCGAAGAATGTTGGATCACATCCAGAATTTCTTGAAATTTTAACGTATCCTATACATCTCGTTAAGGATATCACATTGTGACCCAACGTATTAACCTATGTTATCCACTTGAAGTTAGTATTACTGTACAGTAGATGTTTAATTCAAACATTGAGGTCACATAAGTAAGCTTCTTTCATTTCTGTGCGTAGTGTGACATGATTGTAGATTAGATATCACGCATTGTGTGACCTGAATGTATTTGAATTTGGAGTACTCTATCCTGTGATTTAAATGTAATAATTTGAAATGACTTTGTGTTGAGATTTAATATGTGTAGTGTGACCTCGATTTGAATAACTGTGACCTCGAGTTTTGTAAGCTTGACGATATGTTTTTTTATCTAACAGTACTAGAATCCTTGAATGTATTTTAATTTTGGGTATTAGCATGTGTGTCCTAAATAAATTAGTGTGCAATGGCCATTACTTTGTGTGACCTTGCCTTAAATGTAAAAATCGAGACCAGTGTATAATTTTTATTACGACTTGTGTCCTTGTTTATTTTTTTACATTGAAATGATCGGTAATATATATGACTTGATCTATTGTGACCTCAATTTGGGAAAATGTGACCTCGAAGTTTGTCTGCTTGATGATATGTTTTGTGAACCGATAGTACTGGAATCCTTGAATGAATTATAATTTTGGGTGTTAGCATGTGTGACCTAAATAAATTAGTGTGTAAAGGCCATTACTTTGTGTGACCTTGCCTTATCTGTAAACAATGAAACCACTGTGTAATATGTATTAATGTGTGTGACCTTGCTTATTTTTTTTTTTTTTTTACATTGAAATGATGTTAATATATGTGACCTGATGTGGTGAGAATAATTTACCAAATGATGGGGGTGTTTTGTAATTGGATTATTCCTATTAAAAGTTGAGACCTGGACTTAAATTTAAGAATTGAAAACCTATTCTAATTGAATATTTGGAAAAAATAAAATACATAAGTGACCTTCGATATTATATTATGTTGGATTGGTTAGATATATATCGCATGTTCATAAGTAATGGGACTTCTCAACTTGAAATGATAATGTGACCTAAGTCCCTTCAGCGTGATTGACCAATGGGACTTGATGAAACTTGCCTAGGAAATTTAATTATCTGGAAGGCAATGTGTTCAACCTTGTTCAAATAGTGTGACTTGATGAAACTTGCCTATGAAATTTAAGTTCGCCATTGTTATTAATTAGATAGAAACAAATACCAAATGCACATTAATTCTTTGAATATTGTGTAATGCATGATGAAAAAGAACTGCTAGGAAAAGTATGCATCCATGATTATCACGAAATTGTAACCTGGTTGAAATAACTTCTCAAATGTGGCCTCGTTAATGCCTCGTATTAACTTGTAGGATGAATACTGGATCTTGTTTCAAAAACATCTTATCTAGGTGTAAAAAAGTCTTATAACATCTGACTGTACATGTAATTTGGGTCTTATGAAATGTGACCTCATTTATAACATGTCAACTGTAATAGACGACATGTGAGAGAGGTGCACGTCAAATTGTAATATGACTGAGGGGGGAAAATAAGAGCATGTGACATGAATGAAATGACACTGTGACCTGAATGATAAAAATAACTAAGCAAAAGTACTCCATGAAATCTATTGAAAAAATGTATTCCATTACCTAAGTTGGAAATCCATTACATCTCTCAGTTTGAAAATATTAAACAAAAGCAATCAATAAACAAAACTATGTGTACTGATTGGACCGAATTTCATTTATATCTGCCTATTATATGTGAGAATGTCATTTAAAGGATAATTTCTCTTCCACCTTGTTCTTCCATTGCCCAAACACTTGCATAAAACAAACCACGTGAGAGTGTCATTCGTGCCCAATGTATAAAGCGAAGCATGGTACAACGAACAAAAAATCAATGCACCACTCAAACAAAAATCAATTTGATGGTGTGTGAACTGTGAACATTGTAACCTCATGCAAGTGTTGTTCACATGTTCCGAAATGTTCTCCATTCGGATCAATGCACCACTCAAACACAAATCAATGTCGTATGTTTATAGGTTGGTCATAATTTCATTTCTTCAAGGTCACGTGTAATTGAACACGAATCTCTTCACATAAAATCAAATTAAGGTATATTTTTAATGGGAATCACATTAATCTATTCTTAGGTCACATTTTATAAATTGTTCCAAATCAGAAAAGGGCAACACAGAAATTGACTAAGGCTTCGTCTAGATCAGATTGTCGTGCTGTAAAAAACATACCCATCAACAATGCTCAGGTTACAAATTAATTGTTAGGTCACAATTGAGAGGATATGTTCACATATCGGAGGAGTTTCATCGGGTTCGCTATCTTCAGATTTGCTCGGGATATTAGTCTTAATTTCTTGGTCGACATCTTCCCTCTTCCTTTTATGGCCGGTGTCTCCTTTCTCCTTCTCTTTCTTCGTCAGTGAATTCCGGTGTGATTCTTGATTTTCAACATTTCCCTCAAATGCCCTCTTCGGTTCAAATTTCAGGGATGGAGTAGATTGTGTGTTGCAGCGTGGTTGGGTAACAGTATAATGAATTTTGAGTGTGGACGGGGGTGTATTCTCTAGTAGAAGTGGTGAGATTCAATATGATAGTAGCCGGATATTTAGGTATACTAATCTGCGTAAATTTTCGCTTATTGATTTTTATGAAGCGGTTATGTGAGATGATAAATGATTAATGATTAATAATTTATAAAAACCCTAATGTCAACCTGAAAATTGAATCTATTAAGTTTTGGCCTGATTTTTAAATTTCAATCTTTATAAACTGGGTAGCCTGTAATTTCCACGAATTTTTATTAAACTCTATTTTTTCTTTATTTCCTCTTACAAAACAAAATTGTTCTCGAAAGTTATATTATAAAGCACGCATTGATTTAATCAAAGTTATAAAAATCATGTCTGAAATTTTAGGAAGTTTTAATATTCATTTATTCTTCAGGAAGTTCCCATATGTACATGTTCACTAAAGCAACGTATTGAAACATAATTGTGCTGAATTAAAAACAGAACAACATAAAAAATACATTTTAGGTTAATACGTAGTTTCTTTTTCTGTGATGCATATGTTAGCATGAAATCTCAATTAAAGCATAATGTTTCTCTTGCAACTACTGAATCTGAATACATTATCATGATTGGATCCATTAAAGAACTACTTTGGTTGAAAGGCCTATGTTGTGAATTAGGATATTCTCGTGATTCTCCTATTTTATATTCAGAAGATGGTCAGTTTGCAATTCACTATGTAAAAACCCTGTTTTGCATGAAAGAACAAAACGTATTGATGTGAAATTGCATTTTAATAGAGTTATTGTACCTAGGAACTTAGTTATTCTTGAGAAAATTCCTTCTCAATTTAATTCTATAGACATGGGTACAAAAATCCGACCATTAATTAAGCTTGAGAGCTGTTTGAGTCTTTTAAACATTGACATAGGTAAGTTGAAGTTTTGACTATTTTTATCCTTTACTTTGTGTTATTTTTTAACAATGCGTATTTCTTTTTTTTTCTTTTTTTTTACAGGTACTTAGAAGCTATTTAATTTTTTGTTGACATTATTGAAACTAGTATCACACCGTACGATGCACGGAATTTCTATCCATGATACTGGTTTATAATTCATCAAAATATGTTTATTATACAAACATATCAAATAAAAAATATAGTCCAAATAATATTTTGTTACAATATATTATTGAATTTAAAATTTAATAAAAAACTCTTATCAAAATAGGAAAAAATACACGTGTCTTAAAATTTTGTGCTTAATTAAGTTTTTTTTATTAGGGTTTAGTTTTAATTTTATTTGTATTCATCACCAATTTTCTTTTTAATATATTTTAAGTTTTGATTAAGTTTAATTTTTAATGTAGTGATTACATATATATTTTACAAAACTTCATTATACATACATACATACACACACACACACATACACACACATATATATTATAGAAATGATAATATCTTGCACGTTGCTCAAGACATTTCCTTTTTTTGGAATTCATGAAAATATATTGATTATACAATTATGTCAAATAAAAAAATGGTACAAATAATATTTTATTACAATTTATTATCGAATTCGGAATTTTAAGAAAGACAACACTAATCAAAACAGAAAAAAATATCCACGCATCTTAAAATTTGGTGCTTAATTAAATTTTTTGTATTAAATTTATTTTAATTTTATTTGTATTCTTCACCAATTTTCTTTTTAATGCATTTTAATTTTTGATTAAGTTTAATTTTTATTGTATTGATTACATATATTTTATAAAAACTTCAATATATATATATATATATATATATATATATATATATATATATATATATATATAGAGAGAGAGAGAGAGAGAGAGAGAGAGAGAGAGAGAGAGACGCACGCATATTAAAGAAAGGATATTGTCTTGCACGGTGCTCAAAATATTTTTATTTTTTGAAATTCATGAAAATATGTCGATTATGCAATCATATCAAATAAAAAAATATAGTACAAATAATATTTTATTACAAAATATTATCGAATTCGAAATTTTAAAAAAGATAACACTAATCAAAGTAGGAAAAGATACTCACGCGTCTTAAAATTTGGCGCTTAATCAAATTTGTTGTATTAAATATGTTTTAATTTTATTTGTATTCGTCACCAAATTTCTTTTTAATGTATTTTAATTTTTGATTATGTTTAGTTTTTAATGTATTGATTACATATATTTTACTTCAATATATATATATATATATATATATATATATATATATATATATATATATATATATATATATATATATATATATATTTGTATTCTTCACCAATTTTCTTTTTAATGCATTTTAATTTTTGATTAAGTTTAATTTTTATTGTATTGATTACATATATTTTATAAAAACTTCAATATATATATATATATATATAGAGAGAGAGAGAGAGAGAGAGAGAGAGAGAGAGAGAGAGAGAGAGAGAGAGAGACGCACGCATATTAAAGAAAGGATATTGTCTTGCACGGTGCTCAAAATATTTTTATTTTTTGAAATTCATGAAAATATGTCGATTATGCAATCATATCAAATAAAAAAATATAGTACAAATAATATTTTATTACAAAATATTATCGAATTCGAAATTTTAAAAAAGATAACACTAATCAAAGTAGGAAAAGATACTCACGCGTCTTAAAATTTGGCGCTTAATCAAATTTGTTGTATTAAATATGTTTTAATTTTATTTGTATTCGTCACCAAATTTCTTTTTAATGTATTTTAATTTTTGATTATGTTTAGTTTTTAATGTATTGATTACATATATTTTACTTCAATATATATATATATATATATATATATATATATATATATATATATATATATATATATATATATATATAAATTAATTTAAAGCTTAAAATTGGCAAACAAAATTACATTTAGATGGAATTTGTAATAAGTAAAAAAATAGATATATCTGTGATACGTTCAGAGTTTTATTAAAGCGAAAAAATGAAAAGAAAAATATATTGATGAACACTCCTATTTCATACTCTTTTAAAAAAAAAAAAAAGAATCACGTGATATTGACAATTTTTTTATTTTTTTATTTTTATTTATTTATTTTTTTTACGAATTTTAAAAAAAATGTAATTAATTTTCAAGAAGCAAAGGGGACGAAGAAATTTTGAGACCTAAAAAATGCACCTATTTAAAAATATGCATTCAATTGGATTAATCTTTTAATTTGAATTTTGTCCAAAATAAATAATAATAAATAGTAACAATTAATTATCATTTTATGATATATGCTTTAGGGAGGAAAATGTACTAATACCTATTCTTGAGAAGTATTCTCCCTTTATGTATTACGATTTTCTACTATGAACATATGTAGTCCTTATTTGAGCCTTCATTATCTACAAAATGAGTTTTATAATAGTGATTTTTTGGAGAATGTATACTTAAGCCCCTGTTTGAGACCCATTACTTCAAATAATGAAGTTTGTAACAGTAAATGGGACAATTAGTTGTTAAAAAGTATGATTTTATTATAAAAAAAAACTTCAATGGCCATTTGCTTAGCTCATTTATATAACTATTCAATTTTAATGATAATTATCAAAATATAATTTCTAGATTATAACAAATAATTTATTACTACCCTAACAGTATTATTAGAATTGGTACTAACTATCTTAATACAATATTTGATATTTATATATATTAAATATATATTTCATTTCATATTTACTTTAACATTATAAATTAGATCCATGTGGTCCTATATTTACATGAGTGTAATAAATTAAATAATATGAAATGTTAGTTTTAATTAAATTTTAACTAATGTATGTTGCAAATACATTTAATTTTATATATAAATCATCAATGCAACTCAATTTATAAAAGTGGTGAGATTGTTTAACCCACAACACATAAAAAATCACTATTCAAAAAATCAATTATCAAAAAATTAAAATCAAACAGTTAAGTTCCATATAAATCGGTCTAAACGTGAAACCACGACTAATGACAGGAATTTAAAATCGGTCTAAATAGGTCTTCGATTTGATACTCATATTGCATATTTTTCAATTTCAAAATAATAGTGTAATTATCAAAAGTATTCCGGTTCATATAAATACCTCCATTTTAAGAAATGCAGTTTAGGCGGGAAAAGTTCAAAGCATATTTTCGGGAAGTGCTCTTCTTTTACACACACACACACACACACACACATTTGTATCAAGGTGGATATTGTGATAAAAATGTGATAAAGTCCCTTATTAGGCAAAAACATGTTATTTGAACACGCCTTTTTCACTTGCAAAAGTGTGACTCTTTGGAGGCTTAATCTAAGTCGTTGATCTGCATGATTGAATTATGGCCATTGGGTGTTGTTATATAAACATACTAGTCGATTTTTTTTTAGGGTTAGAATTCATTCTAACCTTAAATGCCTCTCTCTTCTTTCTCACCTCTTCAGTCTCCATTTATGCTCTCTTTGTTCTTTACATACTTTCGAGTGAGACCTCAGTAAATCTCTAATTTACTGAGTTATAGCATAGATCGAGTGGTTATAGTGAGGTTTGATGTATAGATCTTCGTTTGTGTGATTCACCATGTGAGATTGAGGGTTTTTTGGTTCTCACCTTTGAACGATGTGTTTAGATTAGTGTGGTAATACTTGGTATTTTGATTCTTTGTACTTACTGAAATATATAGAAATCATAATCTACATTTTTGGAACTTCTATGAGAAGTAGCCAGAGGTTGGGCGAACTCGGCCTACGGCATAAATCTTGGTGTTTATGTTTATTCTGTATTTTTTTTTATTTTTGATGCGTTTATTGTACTGTTGTGAAACCTAGAATGTATAATTAGTGAGCTATCTTTTGATATTAGGAAATTCTTCTTGTAATTTGGTCTGGATAAGTTAAATAAGCTTGTGGCAAGTTTTGCACTTTTCTTTAACACTGTATCAATTTATAAATTTGTTTATTTATATTTTTTAGGTAAAATACATGATTAAAATTAGAGAAAAAATATGTATGGTTGAAAAGTGATTTGGAAAATTGGGTTATTTATACATTGGTATATAAATTATAATGATTGCGTTAAATAACAGATTGTTTGTTTACAAAAACTATTACCCTCTTTTGATTCCCATTTTTTTAAAATGCTTTTTTCCCTCTCATTTTCAACCACGTACATTTACACAATAAAGAATTCTATACATATCTCAATTTTTTCCAACATTTTGATCACACATTCTCCAAAATATCTTCAAAACCACCACAATCTCTAGTGGATCACAACCATAGTCTCCGGAGAACCACCACCACAACAGCCTCCAAAGCACCACCACCATGTTCACCGTCATCTCCAATGAACACCTACAACCACAACCACCACCACGAACTATTACATGTGACCTAGGAATTATTACACGCGACTTGAGAAAAAGAAAATGTGAACTGATGGAGTGAAAGGCCGTGACTTGAGATATTGAACTGGAGAAGTGTAACGACTCGAATTTTTAGGCATAGACTGGCTTAGTTGTAATCATGCTACGATTAAGTATCATGAGAGGGTGGTGCTCTTTCAAAAACCAGAAGAATGTGAATTCACCTTCTTTGGGACAAAAGTCAAAACCATGCCTCATGTCATATCAGTGTTGAAAGCACAAAGGATGTTGAGAAAGAGTATTAGTTCAGCGTATCTAGTGAGCATCACTAGTGTTCAGGCAACTAAGGTAACTGTTACAGATTTACCATTTGTGGTATTTCAAAAAGATCTACTTGGTATTCCTTGGGGTTGTCCTATAGTGCACAACTTTATTTAGCGCTAATAACATGTTGTTAGTGGTCGTAAATAGGTCTGAGATCGTAATTGGGTTCTTGGGGATTTCCCACAGTACATTTTAAAAAGGAAATTTTTTATTGGTATCATATTCATAATTTGATTTCATGTTTGGATTTAACTTGGATTGATTGATGTTTCTCCACCGACTATAATTCCTTATGTTTACCCCAATATTTTCTACCCTTTCAGGTTAGAAAGCTCGGCAAGGTAAGACAATAAGCGGGGCAATCTTTGAATAAAATGATAGACTATTTCAATTAACAAATTTTAGGAAACTAGTATTTTGAAGTTTATTTCCATTTGTTAAATTAAATTTCAAAATTTAGTATTTCACAAATTTTGTCATTTTGCTTATTATCATGTTTGGTAGTGACAATTTGATTTGGGTAAACTATTTCAATAAATGATGCTTCCGCGTTCTATTTCTAAAATATATTATTTTAGCAACTATTTTCTATTTGTCAAATTAATTTCGAATTTTATTATTTTGAAAGGTTGACAAGAGCCGTTTGCAGGTAGTGTTCGATCAATTACATATTAATCAATATTCGATTGATTGGTCTAAGGTTATCGAAAAAAAAGATTTGTATTCGTTCACTATGGTTGATATTGAACTTAAATTATTTCAATCAATTAGGCTTCTGCATTTTGTTTCAAGTTTGATGTTGTTTAAATATATATATATATATATATATATATATATATATATATATATATATATATATATATATATATGCATTTTGACATTTATTTAAAATACTTATATTAAGCAGATTTAGACATTAGTAGCGTTCCGAGTTAATAGAATTTGGGGCATTATAGTGTAGTATCAGAGCGGGTCTACCTTTCTGTAGACTTGTGAAAATTATATGAAAAAAGAAATTGAGGAAAATGTTAAGTTTTTAAATTGACTACTACCCGCTCTTGTCGCGCCACGTCGACTCCGGAAAGGTAAAAAGTTTATAAAATTCTATATGATGAAGTTTGAAAATTCTTATTTGCTAGATATCATGAATTTATTAAATGACTGCATTACAATGAAAGTTTACATGAGAATGAAATTTTACTACAGTTGATGCAATTTGAAATGTTTAAAAGTTTGTATCCAGTACATGTTATGAAATTTTCCATTTAAAATTTTAAGAAATGTTAAGTTTAGTCCTTAAAATTAGACTAAAACATGTTGTAACCCATTTCATTGGAGTTTACTATCATAATTTGTATGACAAAAGGAACGTATGAGAGAGACTTATAGTAAATCTTACTCGTGGAAAAACAATGAAGCATATGAAGTTCACAGAAAACTTAAAGAGTATTTGTGGACCCACGATCGTAACATAGGTGAGCATATCAGGGAATGCTAATAATATGGAGAGAAGCGAGGATTGATAGTCACGCTATCAGTGGCCACACTTCTAGACGCCACCTTATTGGTTCTCTGCTTGAGGAATGACAAGAGATTTTTGAGACCATTTATCAGAAATTAATGGAGAACATACTTAACAATTCACCTATTATTAATTAACCACGGTTCCCAATTCGACTTACCCAAGAACGGAGGATTGCTCAACAGAACCCATTAGATGATATTATACCTTCGGTCAGAAAGCCTAAAGTTGTTATTGAGATTAATAGTGATAATGATATTGAGAAGTAGAGTTTGAATATTTGATTGATTGAAGAAAATATTTTTTCTGTAGGATTTATTTCACATTTAGCTCAATAGGAATTGCTTTACATGGAATTTAGTAGGAGTACAAATTTCAGGTTATGGATATATGTTGTAATTTTATTATTTTGTTTTCCTTTTGGAAGATTTCAGATAATAATAAAATTTGCTTTTTAGCTCCTCTGTTTTTCTTCTATGCTTTTCCCTTGAGATTTGTATTATTCATGAATGAGCATTGTTAATAGTACAATTAAGTGGATGCTAAAGCTAGAATGTGTATGAAGGTGTGAATGATGCCTTAGAGGTTAGTATTCCTTCAGGTGAAACTATTATAACTAATCTAATGTCGAAAGCTATTAAGCTTGAAATAGATGGGAAGAACATAGAAGAAGATTAGTACTTAACAGGCATGAAGAATTTTGATATCATTTTAGGCATAGACTGGCTTAGTTTTAATCATGCTACGATTAAGTATCATGAGAGGGTGGTGCTCTTTCAAAAACCAGAATAATGTGAATTCACCTTCTTTGGGGCAAAAGTCAAAACCATGCCTCATGTCATATCAGTGTTGAAAGCACAAAGGATGTTGAGAAAGAGTATTAGTTAAGGGTATCTAGTGAGCATCACTAGTGTTCAGGAAACTAAGGTAACTGTTACAGATTTACCATTTTTGGTATTTCAAAAAGATCTGCTTGGTATTCCACTATTCCACTAGATAGACAGGTGGAATCCACGATTAATTTGGTGCTTGAAGCTGCACCCATATCTAAAGCACCCTACAGGATGGGGTCGAAGGAACTCCAGGAGTTAAAGGTGCAACTACAAGAACTATTGGATAAAGGATTTATTCGACCAAGAGTATTTCCTGGGGGAGCTCCAGTACTACTTTTGAAAAGAAAGATGGATCGATGAGGATGTGCATTGACTACAGAGAATTGAATCACCTCACAATCAAGAATAAGTATCATTTTCCACGAATATAAGATTTGTTTGATCTGTTAAAGGGCACCAGTGCATTCTCCAAGATTCAGGTTATCATCAGTTGAAGGTTAAGGATAGTGATATACCAAAAACAACATTTAGGACTCCATACGAATATTACGAATTCACTGTGATGCCATTTGGGTTGACTGATGCACTAGTTTTCTTGAACCAAGTATTTCACCCATATTTGGATCGGTTCATAATAGTCTTTATTGATAACATCCTGATTTACTCAAGGAACAAGTAACAACATGGGGAACATCGTAGCATTGTGTTACAGACACTCCGACAGGGAAGGTTGTATGCAAACTTCAAGAAGTGTGAATTCTAACTTGATCAAATTGGTTTTCTTGGACGTGGTTACAACAGATGGTATTGAAGTTGATCCAGCTAAGGTTGAGGCTGTCACAAATTGGAGTACACCAACCAATGTGAATGAAGTTCGTACCTTATTGGGATTGGCTGGCTATTATAAAAGGTCTATCGAAGGATTTTTGAAATTAGCTAGGCCGATGACACAGCCGACCAGAAAAGGAATAAAGTTTCATTGGATAAAAAAGTGAGTAAGATTTGATTATGTGTTTTGGATGTTAGTTTCTCATATGGTTGTGAATTCTTCTTTGAATTTTATACTACTTTAGTTGGTGTGATTAATGGTTATTGATTGGATGAATGTTATGCCAAGATTAAGGTTAGAAATTCAAATTCAAATGCTTTCCAAGTGTTTGATTAAATGTGTAAATGAAATATGTCTTAGCAAGTTCTTATGGAATCCTACCTATAAGTTGAATGTGAAGGGTAAACATGGGAATTAGAATGAAGTTTTAGGTTGCTAATTTTGTATAAATGATCGGGGAAATTTAGTTTTTATGTCAAGTTTATTATTGTGTTTAATCTCATTTTAAGCTAGTATGTTGGCGTAAGAAAGAAATTGAAATGTTGGGATACAATGATGAAATTTCATGGTTTAATCATGTTTATAAAGTGTAAAATTCAGACTTGATATGCATATATGGTATTGCAAGTTAGTTCTTTTATACTTTGTTGATGAACTTTCAAGATTTGATAAAGTCTTACCTATAAGTTGCAAACTTTGTGGATTTGAGATAATAGTAAAGAGATAGAGAATTGCCAAGATGTTTAGTTCTTACTTTTGATTTTAGATAATATTAAATGGACATGTTATGTTGAAGTTAATAGAATTGAAGATCCAACTTTGATTGAGAACGTTGAAATATGATTGTAGTAAGAAATTTTCTAGATCATGTTCTACTTTATGAATTAAACTTATCCTTGAATTTCATGTACTACGATCTTGTTTTAGAGTTGATTTTATTGGGTTATGAAATCTGAAATTTGAAGTGATGAATATAGACGTTTCCATTTTAAGATTGAGACTTAAGAATTGTTGAATCTAAGACTAGAAATCTTGTTCTAAGTAAAGTATGTTATATGTCTAGTATGCAACTATAATAATCTAAACTGGAGTTGAATATGAGGAATTTAATATGATCTTAGATATCTTACATATAAGATGTAAGCTTTGCTTGAAGAATATAAATATGTAAATGTGGGGAATTGTAGAAAGTTTTAAGTTGATGATTGAGAATTGACTTTAACTGGTTGCTTTATATTGAATTTACTGTGATTATAGATCTGATTTCTTTGGGAAACTTAGACCAATGTTTATTGGACCTTTTGAAATATTGGAAAGAGTTGGGAACGCTGCCTACAGGTTGGCCTTACCGCCAGAGTTATTAGCAGTAAATAATGTTTTCCACATCTCAATGTTATGGAGATATGTCGATGATCTGGACCACATTGTTAGTCATGCATCTTTGGATGTCAGTAAGGATATGACAGATGAGGAAAATCCTACGGTCATACTTGAAAGGAAAGTCCATACCTTGAGGAATAGAAATATTCTATTAGTTGAAGTCTAATGGAGCAGACATGGTAAAGAAGAGACAACTTAGGAAAGATAACAAGAAATCTTAGTCATATACCCAGACATTTGTAAACAAGTTTAATTTTGAGGACAAAATTTGTTTAAGTGCGGAGATTGTAAAGACCCGAATTTTTAAATGTAAGTTTTCTAAATTAACTTGTGTTGCTATGATTTTCCTTGTAAATTTTAGAATTTATTTTACGTCCGTCGATTTGTCTAGCAAAAAACATTTAATATAAGAATTTAAAAGACGATTTTAAACTTGAAAATTCGAATATTTTATCGAGTCGAAGTTTCCATCTTTCATTTAATTAAAATTATTCTTACTCCAAATTAACTGACTTAATCTCTTTTTTTTTAAAAAAAAAAAAAAAATTGTTATGGGATTGATCTAATCAATCAAACCCAATATTATTCTTAAACCCAAGTTTAAGTCTATAGTTGGCCCAAAATAAATTCAATTTTCTATTGAAATCTGAACAGTAGGGGTTGGGAAAAATATCACTTAACCTACCACTATTCATCAGTCACCACTCTCCAATCAAACAATTCCATTCATCAAAAAGAAATTCTCATGGTAGATTTCTCAAAGGTGGAACTAGGTAAAACTCTTAACTCTTTCATCATTCAGTGGCGGATCCAGGACTAAAGTCCAACTAGAGCGGCCGACGGTTGACCGTTAATCGATGACCGATGATGGCGCAATAGCTAAATATTTTTTTTAATATTTAATTAAATAATATTAAAAACTAATCAATAAGTATATCATCCTAACATCATCTCTAATGTTAGGATCATACGAATCGACTGGGGTCTTTTTCCTGGATTTGACACAAGATCATTTATATTGAATGCAGTGCGAAATTTCATTGTGTTATCAAAGTCTAATATACCAGAAGTAATTGCGGGACCACCAGAACTAGAATTACTAGGTTGAGAATTCCATTGAGATTGAAAAAAAATGTTCTATTATCTGTAACTCAATTATCACAATTCACAAATTAAATCAAATACTCAACAAATCTGAAATCCCAATAAACATAATCACAATTTAGAAGTCAAATATTTACCAAAATCCAAATCAAAATTCACTAAATAATTCATTTCACATAAGGGGAATATGAGCTCACCAGTGAACACATTCCAAAAACTTAACATTTAGGCAAAATTTCCAAATAACATTTCAAATTCAAAACTAAAATAAGGCAAGCCTCACATACCTAAGATTCAAATGATGAGAAATTGAGATTCAAACGATGACAAATCAAATCATAGATTCATCCCAATAATCACAATTTACAAATCTAACCACATTGCAATTGCAAAAACTTAAATGGAACATTTATGCATAATTTCCAAATCAATTATAACGAATCAAGGTTTAGCCTCATTACCTGATAATTGAAATGAGAAATCACAAATTGATCAAAAATTGGGGAATGACAATGGGCAGCCAAGCCGAGTAATCTAACCAAAAAATTGAGAAATCAAACATCAATATTTCTGATTAAAATGTTTAAAACTTAGACATTCACAGCCCACAAAATCTGAAATTACAAAACCAAATATATATGTATGTGTGTGTGTGTGTGTATTTATAACAACAGACATTTAGAATCTCAGATTGTATTACCGGTCGGACTTGTGGTCAGAAGCAAAAGGAACTGGATTGGAGCCACCGACGTCCGGTGACGACGACAGGCAGCAGCGCTGCTGCTACAGACGACACTGGTGGTGACTGGTGAAGGCAAACTCGAAGGGCATTGACCACGCTGAGAGAAAATCAGGAAAGGGGTTAGGATAGGGATTTTCTTGGGTTGTGGGTTCAATTGTTACAACCCAATATTATTTAGTCATAGTCCAATAAGGACTTAAATGGAATAAATAATTATTCTGGTATATTTTACAATTAAATATACTTAAGGGGGTTTAAATGGATTATATAGAAGTTTCAGAATTTATTTTGTTATTATACAAGTTATGGACCAAAGTGTTATGTAAAAAGAAATGTAGGGACTTACCTTGTGAAAATTAGAGTTAGTGGTCCACTAACTAAACATTATAACCCATTTTCTCACACTTTGGAAGGAAGAGGAAGTTTGACACGAAACAGAGGCTGAAATCGGTGAAATAGAGGAAGGAAAAAGAGGAAGAAAAAGGGAAAAGAAAAGGAGGAAGTGGTCTTGGATGCCAACACGAAATTATTGTTCAATTGTTGTTCTTCAAAAGGTAAGAAAGCATATAATTATGAGATATTTTTGGTAATTGATTAGGGATTTAACTTATTACTTAAATTTTTTTTCCGTTTGAGAAAAGAAGCACAATTTCAAGCTAAGCACTTTGATTTCTCATATCTATTTTCAGCAAGGTAAGGAATTCAAATTATGGCAAACCCTAGAATTCTATTTGGGTTCTTGAATGTATGAAATTATGGGGAATCAATGTTTTTAGTGAGATGATTATTTGAAGGAATTGTGGTATGGGTTAAGCTAAGAATTTCATTGGAGCTTTATGATTCATGATTTTTTTAGAATGGAGAAATGGAATATTACGATGTTATCTAGTTTGAAGGTAAATTTGATGATTATAAATTATTAAAAGGATAAGAAAATAGAGTAATCTTATATTAATTAAAGGAATTTAGGAATTTTGTTAAGTATGGAGATTCTAAGTCATTATGGTTTTATATATATATGGGGGTTGTAGTAGTTGTTAATTTTATTATTTATATTGTATTTCAGGCGATGAAGATGAGGTTGGGAAAGCATATCGACCTTCCTAGTTGTAGCTCATACCTTGTGAGTAGAATAATTATTTTAAGAAAATAAGCACTTCTTTAAATTATTTCAATTCCAAGCCTTTTATGAAATGTTTGTGTTACATAGTGCATGTTGATATTCATATCTATTGTAGAAGTTGAATATTTCTATTTTTCATTTATAGTTTATGATTTTCAGAATGAAGCGAATTTTTATAAATAAGTATTTATTCTTAAGAGTTTTAATCAGTTCAGTCTAAGAATTTTAAATTGACAAATATCAATATTATATATTTTAGAATATTTAGAGATTTATTATTTAAAACCATCAAAAGTACCCAGGTGATTTTACCCAGTCTACAATGATGTGAATTTGTTTCCTCAATGTTTGACCGATATGGTTATTTTACCCACTCTACACTATTGTGAATTTGTTTCCATAGTGTATGACCACTTTATAGCATTTGGGAAACTCTGCCCGCTTATGACTAGAATTACAGAATCTCAGAATTTCAGAATTATCAGATTATGGGTACCTTTGGTGTGATTTTTCAGTATTATTATAGTTTACCAGAATCCAAGAATTTCAGAATCCAGTTATTTAATTTACAGAATAAAGATTTTAGTTTATACTAACTTGAAATGATATTTTACTGTTGTTTTCTTTGATATAAGGTTACTTATACTTACATGTCTTACAGTTACTCATCTAGAATAAACAGGAAAGTGCTTTACGTTTCAGTTATGTTTCAATCTAAGATATGTATAAGAATTAAAGAATAAGTAAAGCTTTTCCAGTATTTATGCATAAACGGGTAAAGTATATTTATTTTCGAACTATCTACTCACCGAGTTTCAAACTCATATAGTTCTTCCCTATTTCTCTTATCAGATAGTAATTGAGTTGAGTAGGGAGCATGTTGATCCACCGAGTCAAGCCGCATTTTGTTATTAGTTGTATGACTCATTTTGTCATTTTATATAATTTATATTTCTTTTGGAGTATACTTATCATGTTTGATAAGCCATTTTGAGTTTTGTTTATAAATGTTGGGCGAGCTGCATTTTGTATAGTCAGTGTATTTTGGGACTTTTAATTGTAAAACATAGAAAGGTCGATTCGCATGTACTTATTTTGACTAGTTAGTTATTATAGGGACATGGGTGCCCATTTGAAATCAAATTTTTATGTTTGAGAAAAATTGTTGTTTTTCAAGTTATTTTAGTCCATTTTCTAAAGGAAACCCTATCAAATTTATTTTAAAATATTTATCATAGTCAAAAAGTCAATGTGGCCTTGGTGGTAAGTCCAGTATCTAGCTGGCGTCCACCACCGGCGCACAGCATGTCTCGAGTTCATTAGGTGATTTGAGACAGGTCGTGTCAATTGGTATCAGATTCAAGTTATTGAGTATCATCAAGGTCATCAAGTCAGTAGTCTTGCATTACATTCAATTTTATTTTGTTCTGAGCATGTCATACATATTTGGCATAGGTTATGGCTCATGGTGGTAAGACTCGTAGGCTCCAGGATACACCGCCTCAACCAAATGTTGCTTCTGATAGGGAAAATGTTAGAGAAGTCAACAGGGTTGAGGCATCAGTCCCTCAGACTAATGAGCAGCGAGAACAAGAGAATGTTACTCAGACTGATCCTATGGCAGATATGATTGCTACAGCTATTGCTTCTGCTCTACGCAGAACCGATAAAGAATATAGTACTTAACGAGCAACTATATTGGAGACTATTTACTGGCACAGATAATCCCGTCGTAGCTGAATCATGGATAGAAAAAATTGAAAGGGTTTTTGAGGTTGTGGTTTGTCCTGATGATAGGAAACTACGTTTTGCTACCTTTTTTCTTGAAGGAGGTGCATATGACTGGTGGAGATCAATTCAGAGTAGATATACTGATCAATCTGTTATTACGTGGGATAATTTTAAGGATGAATTTAACGAATACTACTACCCTCATTCTTATAGAGATGACAAGCAGAATGAAATTTTGAAATTAGTATAGATGTATACTATGGCTGAATACCAGAAGAAGTTCGTGGAGTTATCAAAGTATGCTAAAGTTCTTGTAGCTGAGGAAGCTGATAAATGTAAAAGGTTTGAATATGGTTTAAAGGAGGAAATCAGATTAGTTGTGATAGCTACCGAGTATCAAATTTTTGGTAAACTGGTAAAAGCAGCTTTGAGAGTGGAGAAGAGCCTTTCTGAGCATCAGCTTAGTACAAAACAAATGAGGCACAGAATTGGTAGCAGTCAATTTTTGGCAGGAGCCTCCCTTGATAGGCCTCCGAGGAGGGATCATACAGGAGCTGGACTAGGTATTTCCTCTTCAAGCAACTTCAAGTCCAGGTCCCGAAGAAGCCAGAGTTCAAGAGCGATTCAGGGATCAGTACAACAGCCAGGGTATAAACATCCTCAGACCCAGGGATCTTTCCAGAGGTCATTTACTCCCGGATAGGGTGATAGTTCTAGTTTTACTAGATTTCCTCAATATCAGTCATGTGGAAAATTTCACCCTGGTGAGTGCCTTAAGGATGTTGGTATATGTTATCATTGTGGTTAGGTTGGACACATGAGGAGAGAGAGAGTGCCCCATGCGTCTATAGTAAGGTGGTTTATCACAGGGGATGTCTTCACAGGCAAGTGTCAGTACATCTATACAGAATCAGAACCGGAATACATTGACAGAGAAAGTAGGCACTACTAGTTCTGTTCAATCTGATGTAGTTGGTGGTAGTGGTACTAGATAGAAGGAACACAAGGGAGAGTTTTTGCAGTGACTCAGCATGATGCCAATGAATCACCAGATGTAGTCATGGGTACGTTATCTATTTTTTGGTAAAAAATCTCATTCTTTAATTGATTCGGGTGCTAGAAATTCATTCATTTATTATGCATTTTCTAATCATGCAAACCATGTGTTAGAACCATTAGGTAGTGAATTGGCAGTAGCCACTCCATTGGGAGATTCTCTATTGGCTAGCAATGTGTGCAAAGATTGTACAAATAGAGTGAATGACCAAGAATTGAAAGCTAATTTAATTCCACTTGATATTCATGATTTTGATGTTACCTTGGGCATGGTGTTCACCTGATATCTCGCGATGCGAGATATCCCTGCAAGTGTACGGGTCGTGAGAAGTAATAAAGTGGACCTAAGAGTCCGGATTATCGTCCCACGAGGACTGCTATTAAGTACCGAAATGTGTTAGTTCCTAACTCTATTTGAACGACCGAATTTGTTTGAGATTGTTAACTACAACTAAAGAATTAAACTAAAGAAATAAAATTTCGAAATTGCTTTTGTTTTTAAATACGATTGTAACGTAGTTGGGAATCCCGATTTCACCTAGCCAATTATATTAACTCCAATTCAAGTTTTATTTCCTAATTATGCATTCGGTCGAATTCACTAATTTAAATTGAAATTCCTCTCTTGAGTTTAAATCAATTCTACCTAAATAAGTCAACCATGTATCTCTGCAGAGGGTCCGAATATTCCTTATCTAAATGCATAACACACAAGAATTCACACACGACCGCAATAATAACAGGAGTATATCTCTATCCTTGTTCAATTACTGGATTTATTACCACGTTCTAAATTATTAACTCACCTCTCGGATTATGGAAATAACTCAATAAATCATGAATTGGTGATCAAGCAATTCAAGCATTAAGAACAATAATAAATCAGTACATGCAACAAAACATTAAAACAAGGAATATGGAATTAAAATAATATAACTAGGCTACATCGTTCATCCCAACATAGAATTTAGTTACACATCATCAATAAATAACAAAAACAATAAAAATTAACGTTCATTAAAAATAATATAAAGAATGGAAATCTTGCACCAAGTTTTGATTCTTCAATTATCTTCAATTCACGCGCCTTTGCAATGCTTGATTCCCCAAGAATTTGATGTGGATTTCTCGATTGTGGCTCGTTCTTTGGAGAGGCAAAGGTCTGATTTTCGTGCCTCTTATGTTGTATATATAGGTTTTAGAGAAAACTAGGTCAAAAATCCCAAAGCCTGTCAAAAATCGAGAGAAATATCTGATTTGCGGCCCAGTCGGACAAGCGCGCGATCGCGCAAGCGTAATGCCGGCGATCGCGTGGAAGACCCAAAAACTCTCAGGTTATAATTTACAACCATCTCGCGATCGCTTGGTGTGTAACCAGAGATCGCGACTTCATCTTTCTTCCGGCTGTGCAAGTTAGTCCCTGACTTTTAATTGCACCTTCAGTCCTCAACTTTCAATTGTTGCAATTTAGTCCCCCCAGACTTTATCTTCTTCTCGGTTTGACCATTCAAGCTCTTAATTCATTCAATTAGGTCCTCCAACCTCTGATTTAGTCACTTTGGCACCAAACATGTTTCCCGGTTGTTGTCACAACTCCTCACTTGTCCAATTTAGCTCCAATTAACATCCAATCGTGTCATTTTTCCATTAATTGCTTCATTCTTCTTCAATTGGGACATTTTCTGAAAAGTAAACAAATAAACATAAATTAAATAGCAAATATTCTCAAAAGACAATAATTAATCCTAATTTAGACATACAAATAAGTGTATAAAATACGCTTATCACATGGATATTTTAGCTGCAAATCATGCTTTAGTTGATTGTTTTCGTAAGGTAGTGGTATTCAAAAGGCCTGGAGAGCCTAAAATTGTTCTTAGTGGTGAGCGGAGAATATTGCCATCATGTATTATATCCGCACTGGATGTTGGTAGACTACTTAGAAATGGTTGTCATGCATATTTGGCTCACGTGATTGATACACAAATCACTAAGTCGAAACTTGAAGATATACCAGTTGCACGAGATTTCCTCGATGTCTTCCTTGAAGACCTTCCAGGATTACCACCAGATAGGGAAATTGAATTTACTATTGACTTAGTCCCAGGGACTACTCCTATCTCACAAACACCTTATAGAATGGCTCCAGCTGAGTTGAAGGAGTTGAAGGTGCAGTTGCAAGATTTGGTTGATGCAAGATTTGGTGGATAAGGGTTTCATTAGACCCAGTGTATCTCCATGGGAAGCACCAATTTTATTTTGTAGAAGAAAGATGGCATCATGAGACTGTGTATTGATTACCGAAAGTTGAACAAAGTGAGAATTCAAACAAATATCCTTTGCCTCGTATTGATGATTTGTTCGACCAACTCCGAAATGCCATGGTGTTTTCTAAGATTGACTTGCGATCAGGGTATCATCAGCTCAAAATTAGAGAGGTTGATGTGTAGATACGGCTTTTAGATCACGATATGGCGACCATGAGTTTTTAGTGATGCCATTTGGGTTGACTAATGCCCCAGCAGCATTTATAGATCTGATGGACAGGGTACTTCGTCTATATTTAGAAAAATTTGTGATTTTTTTTATTGATGACATATTGGTTTATTCTCGTAGTCGTGATGAACATGCTAAGCACTTGAGTATTATTTTGCAGACTTTGTGTGATAAGCAATTGTATGCTAAGTTCAGTAAATGTGAATTATGGCTTGACAAAGTTGTATTTTTGGGTCATGTTATTTCACCAGAAGGCATTTATGTAGATCCTTTTAAAACTGAGGCAGTAATGAATTGGGAGCGCCCTACTAATGTGATCGAAGTATGGAGTTTTCTTGGGTTAGCAGGTTATTATCGTCGATTTGTAGAGGATTTCTCGAGAATTGCCCTCCCTTCGACTAGTTTGACTCAAAAGGATCATAAATTCTTGTGGACTGAGGACTGTGAAAAGAGCTATCAAGAGTTGAAGAACAGATTAGCTTCTGCCCCTATTCTTACTCTTCCATATACAGGTGACGTCATGGTTTGGAATGTGCTTTAATGCAAGATGGAAAAGTTAAGCTTATGCTTCAAGACAATTGAAGAAGCATGAGTTAAACTACCCAACACATGATTTGGAGTTAGCAGCAGTGATGCTGGCACTGAAGATTTGGAGGCATTACCTTTATGGTGAGAAATGTCAAATATTTACTGATCACAGAAGTTTGAATTATATTTTTTATCAAAAGGAATTGAAACAGAGACAAAGAAGATGTTTGGAATTGATAAAGGATTATGATTGTAAGATTGACTACCATCTAGGGAAAGCTAATATTGTTGTAGATGCTCTTAGTAGAAAGAATAGTTCCTTGTCTCAATCCAGTGCAGTGGATGCTTCTTCGATTTGTGAGTTCAGAAAGTTGAATGCCAAATTTGTCAGCTACTACTTCAGGAGTGATATTAGCTCATTTTCAGGTAAGACCTACTTTAATTGATAAGATTAAAGAAGCTCAATCTCAAGACCTGGTTATGAGAACATTAAAGGATGAAGTTAGGATAGGGTTAAGGATAGATTATGTGATTAGAGATGATGGTGCTTTGGCTATAAGAAACCGATTGTGTGTTCCAAACATTCCAGATTTGAAGAAAGAGATTTTAGAAGAGGCACACAGTTCAGTTTATGTTATGCATCCCGTTAGTATTAAAATGTATCATACATTGAAAGATCGTTACTAGTGGTTGGGCATGAAGAGGGAAATATCAGATTTTGTATCACAATGCATTGTTTGTCAATAGGTTAAGCCAGTTCGTCTTAAATCAGCAGGATTATTGCAGCCATTACCTATTCCAGAATGGAAATGGGAACACATTACCATGGACTTTTTGTTTGGTCTTCCTCGTACACAAAGTGGTCATGATGGTGTTTGGGTTATTGTGGATAGATTGACCAAAACTGCTAGATTTTTCTCGATCAAAGCTATTTATTCTTTGAATCAGTTGACAAAATTGTATGTTGATGAGATAGTTAGTTTATATGGTGCTCCATTGTCTATAGTGTCAGATAGAGATCCTCGTTTTATATCTAAGTCTGGCCTAGTTTGCAGGAAGCTATAGGCACTAAACTACGTTTTAGTACAGCTTTTCATCCACAGACAGATGGCCAGTCAGAGAGAACCGTACAGACTCTTGAGGATATGTTGAGAGCATGTGTTTTAGAGTTCAAAGGTAGCTGGGATACTCACTTGTATTTGATAGAGTTTGCTTACAACAACAGCTACCACTCTAGGATTGAAATGGCTCCTTTTGAAGCTTTATATTGTAAGAAGTGCAGAATGCCAGTTTGGTGGGATGAAGCAGGTAAGAGGAAATTAGTAGGCCCTGAATTGATTCAAATTGCTTCAAACAATGTGAGAATTATCAGAGAAAACTTGAAAGCGGCACAAGACAGACAGAAAAGCTATGCTGATAGAAGAAGGAAAGATCTTGAATTTTCAGTTGGAAATAAAGTCTTTCTGAAATTGTTGCCATAGAAGGGTGTTTTGAGGTTTAGAAAGAGAGGAAAATTGAGCCCGCGTTATATTGGGCCTTATGAGATCGTTAAGAGGATTGGTCCAGTTGCATACCAATTGGCTTTACCGGTTGAATTATCTAGGATCCATGATGTTTTCCATGTTTCTATGCTTCGTAAATACATCGCAGATCCTTCACATGTTCTAGAGCCACAGCCAGTTGAACTTAAAGAGAATTTAACTTATGAAGAGGAGCCAGAAGGGATACTTGAAAGAAAAGAACAAATTCAGCGCAACAAGATCATTCCATTAGTCAAAGTTCTTTGGAAGAATCATCCAGCAGACAAGGCTATATGGGAAAATGAAGATCAAATCCGGGTAAGATTGTTACAACCCAATTTTATTTAGTCAAAGTCATAGTCCAATAAGGACTTAAATGAAATAAATAATTATTTTGGTTATAATTTACAATTAAATATACTTAAGGGGGTTTAAATGGATTATATAGAATTTTGAGAATTTATTTTGTTATTATAACAAGTTATGGACCAAAGTGTTATGTAAAAAGAAATGTAGGGACTTACCTTGTAAAAATTAGAGTTAGTGGTCCACTAACTAAACATTATAACCCATTTTCTCACACTTTGGAAGGAAGAGGAAGCTGGACATGAAACAGAGGCTGAAATCGGTGAAAAAGATGAAGGAAAAATAGGAGAAAAAGAAGAAGAAAAAGGGAAAAGAAAAGGAGGAAGTAGTATTGGATACCAACTCGAAATTAGAGTTCAATTGTTGTTCTTCAAAAGGTAAGAAAGAATAGAATTATGAGATATTTGTGGTAATTGATTAGAGATTTAACTTATTACTTAATTTTTTTTCAGTTTGAGAAAAGAAGCACAATTTCAAGCTAAGCAATTTGATTTTCCATCTCTATTTTCAGCAAGGTAGGGAATTCAAATTATGGAAAACCCTAGAATTCTATTTGGGTTCTTGAATGTATGAAATTATGGGGAATCAATGTTTTTAATGAGATGATTATTTGAAGAAATTGTGTTATGGGTTAAGCTAAGAATTTAATTGGAGCTTTATGTTTCATGGTTTTTGTTAGAATGGAAAAATGGAATATTACCATATTATCTAGTCTAGTTTGAAGGTAAATTTGATGATTATAAATTATTAAAGAGACAAGAAAATAGAGTAATCTTATACTGATTAAAGGAATTTAGGAATTTTGTTAAGTATGGAGATTCTAAGTCATTACGGTTTTATATATTTATATACGGGGTTGTAGTAGTAGTTGTTAATATAATTATTTATATTATATTTCAGGCGGTGAAGAGGAGGTTGGGAAAGCATATCGACCTTCCTAGTTGTAGCTCATACCTTGTAATGGAATAATTATTTTAAGAAAATAAGCAGTTATTTAAATTATTTCAATTCCAAGCCTTTTATGAAATGTTTGTGTTACATAGTGCATGTTGATATTCATATATATTGTAGAAGTTTAATATTTCTATTTTTCACTATAGTTTATGGTTTTCATAAAGAAACGAATTTTTATAAACAAGTATTTATTCTTAAGAGTTTTAATCAGTTCAGTCTACGCATTTTAAATTGACAAAATATCAATATTATATATTTTAGAATATTTAGAGATTTATTATTTAAAACCATCAAAAGTACCCAGGTGATTTTACCCAGTCTACACTGATGTGAATTTGTTTCCATAGTGTTTGACGGATATGGTTATTTTACCCACTCAGCACTATTGTGAATTTGTTTCCATATTATATGACCACTTTATAGCCTTCAGGCAACTCTGCGCGCGTATGACCAGAATTACAGAATCTCATAATCATAGAATTACAAAATCTCAGAATTTTAGAATTATCAGATTATGGGTACTTTTGGTGTGATTTTTCAGTATTATTATAATTTACCAGAATCCAAGAATTTCATAATCCAGTTATTTAATTTACGGAATAAAGATTTTAGTTTATAGTAACTTGTAATGATATTTTACTGTTGTTTTCATTGATTTAAGGTTACTTATACTTACATGTCTTACAGATACTCATCTAGAATAAACAGCAAAGTGCTTTACGTTTCAGTTATGGTTCAATCTAAGGTATGTAAAAGAATTAAAGAATAAGTAAAGCTTTTCCAATATATATGCATAAATGGGTAAAGTATATTTATTTTCAAACTATCCACTCACTGAGTTTCAAACTCATATAGTTCTTCCCTTTTTCTCTTATCAGATAGTAGTTGAGTTTAGCAGCATTGGAGCCTGTTGATCCACCGAGTCGAGCCGCATTTTGTTATTAGTTGTATGACTCATTTTGTCATTTTATATAATTTATATTTCTTTTGGAGTATGCTTACCATGTTAGATAAGCCATTTTGAATTTTGTATATAAATGTTGGGCTAGCTGCATTTTGTATAGTCAGTGTATTTTGGGACTTTTAATTGTAAAACACAGAAAGGTTGATTTGCAAGTATTTATTTTGACTAGTTAGTTATTATATATAGGAACATGCGTGCTCATTTGAAATCAAATTTTTATGTTTGAGAAAAATTGTTACTTTTCTGATGATTTTAGTCCATTTTCTAAAGGAAACTCTGTCAAATTTATTTTAAAATATTTATCATAGTCAATGTGGCATTGGTGGTAAGTTCAGTATCTAGCTGGAGTCCACCACCGACGCACGACACGTCTCGAGTTCATTAGGTGATTTGGGATGGGTCGTGTCATCAATACTTGCAAATTTGGACAAAATGGAAGAACAATTTTTTTCTGTTTTGGGCTTGGGTAGTAATTTGGGCAACCAAAAAAAAAATTGAAACATCTGCACAAGCACACAGCGCCACTGCAAGCTATCCACCGAAGGTGTGGTAGCGCAACCGTGCTACTACCTCGCATAGAGGTGGATCCGCCTCTGTGATCATTACTTTTCCACTGATAATCATATATATGGTATCTCTTACGCAAAGCATTGCAAACTACTTCTTCCAGCCTAAAAATTTGCCCATTTAACTTTTGAGTCCAATAATCATTCTCGACATTCTCACCAGGTACATTCAAAGAAAATTTTTCATCCTTGTTAGAATTCTATAATCAGTGTTCTTTCAATATATATATATATATATATATATAAAAAAAAAAGGAAAATAGAAAATTTTGGAGTTAAGCAGTGAACTCCATTCTTGCTTCAATCCAAGAAAACATCATTCATTTTTCATGCATTCTTCCATGTAGTGCTATATATATATATATAGAAACTACATCGTCAATGCTGAAAATTTTCTACCCAAAGTTCACTGCCCAACCTTTATTCTCTCTCTAGTATCGGTCTCTGCCGCCGGGAAGACATAAGCCGTCCACCTTACCCACCGTCAACTTCAATTTTGGCATGAATCCATTGAAATGAATTGAAAAATAGATAGACCCATATTTATTTTCGAGAATTAAAATAAAGGTGAGGGCTTGGTTATAAAAGTCAAAATTTCATTTTAAATACTGAAGTTTTGCAAAAAGTTTAAGTTAGCCCTCAACTTTATTTTAATTCTCTTAACAGCCACAAATTTTTTGTATTCTATCAATTAAATTTTAAACACTTTCTAATTCCATCAACATGACCCTAAACTCTCCAATTTTGATAATTAAACCCTAAATAATTTAAAAATCTATCAAATTACTCTTTCCCTTTATTTTCAAAAAGTTCAATCAAGTCCCTAAAAGTTTTAAAGTATTAATTCGAACTTAGTATTCTAAATTATGCTTATTTAAATTGTTCTTGCTAGATAAGGTCACGAGAAAAGTATAAAGCACGGTAGTTTCACATCCGTTCAATTTCAAGAAAATTTCCAAGACTTGAGGTGGGGGTTTTATTAAAGCTAATTGTGGTTATTTTGTTCATATTATTCTTGATGTGTGATTTTAATTGTGATATAGTGCTTCTACGTATGAAAATTTTGACAAGGACCGTAAATAGGTCCATGATTGAAAGTAGGTCTTTGGGTGTAGCGACCGAGAATTTTCATTTCTTTTTAAATTAAATGTTTTAAAAACTTTAAATGCGCGTCGCTACGACTTTTCCAATTTTATTTAAAGGAGTGTTCGTTTAGCCAAGTTATAAATTTGGAGTTGAAAATAATAAATTTCAGTCCAATTTGGTTTTACGTCTAATAATTTCAAAATCTATTTTTTTTTAAAATCCAATTTCATTTTTTTTTATTATTATTTAACTATTTATTTATTCAAATTAAATCACTAGATAATTTTATTTCAAAACTGAGTTTATTACACTTCAAATTTTAAATTCAGCATTTATCTTGACAAATCATAATAATCATCCTATCCCATATTTACTCAACCAAGTCTATCACAAGAAATCTTCCCCGGTTGCAACTCCAATTCAAACCAAAGACTAATCCCCAGCTATTTTAAACTCTTCTTCATGATCAGATTTTTCACGACTCAGCCTTTGAATTCAGGTATCATCATCCATAATTTCTGTTTCTGCGTCATCACCACCGAGCCCATCATCAATCTGCCCAGTTTACTGCAAATCCCACACCAACCTTCCACCAAACTGGCAGCCGGTGTCCTTGCCGATCGAGCCTCCATTCACGATGTCCAACCACCCACAATTCTACAGTAAAGAACCAAACACACACACCTCAAACCTCCATAGCCGAGTGCAAACCAATCTCCATTACTCCCCAATCGTGCACCAAAACAACCAAATTACAACCCAAACCATCACGCACCCTACCAATCTGCAAACCACATAACCCAATCAACAGAATTCAACACCTCAATCGCCACTGCCCGACCATGCCCACTATACTCACCGACGAACCACCATCATCGCCATCAACCAACACCGACGGAACCATTATCACCACCGCGAGCCACCCTCATCGAGACAACACCTCGACCGCACACCACAGCCCACCTCCCAAAATTCTTCCAAACTCAAATCAAAACCCAAGAAGAGCAAGGAATAAACCCAGAAAACCAATTTCTTACCTCACCGCCGTCTTATTGCCGAACCATCGCCGGAAACCCACGAACAGACTCGGATTCCCCCTCAGTTTGCCTCAAAACCCGCACCCATAAACAGCCCAAAACCCCTTAGACCTAACCTCTTCTTGTCCCGCGCACTCGCCGCCACTGGACGGCAGCGTTACACCGGCAGATCACCGGCGATGGCGCTGGATTTGATAGGTGCGACTGGAAGTCGCACCCCCTTTCTCTTCTCTGCGTTGTGAACCAGAGAGAGAGAATGATGTTTTGTATTAATATTTTGATTTTTTGAAAATTGCACCTTGATCCCCAATGTTTCAAATGTGTCATTACGGCTATGAGATCAAATATTTTAAAATTCTATCCCTTAATTTTAAAAATCTGTTATTCCAGTCCCTGATTATTTTAAGCAGCATTTTTTTAAATGAGTCCTTTAATTTTCGAAAATACTAATTTAATTAATTTTTCTTGGCTAGAAGAATCATTTGGAGAATTAAGAGATTGACGTATTTTCCCGCTCCAATTTTTGAGAACTCGTAAAGTTAAAGGTAGACTCGCCCCCACTAATTGATTTATTTTATAATTGCACGTGATTATGTGGATTTGTGTGATTTGGTATGCTTAATTGCATGAGAAAAGAAAAGAATATCTCGTATGAGATAAATTTGAGAATTTATGTTATGCACGTCATAACTTATCTGCTAGCATGATGACAAAAAAAGAA
Organism: Ligustrum vulgare; assembly: GCA_963555705.1. Lineage (NCBI taxonomy): Eukaryota > Viridiplantae > Streptophyta > Magnoliopsida > Lamiales > Oleaceae > Ligustrum > Ligustrum vulgare. The sequence goes on along the minus strand of OY743169.1, from coordinate 50,838,296 downwards.
TGTGTTCATTTGCACTCATTTTATGATGCTTATGGATAAGAAAAGAACATCACTACATTATTTGCACGATTACTTGTCCAATTATCTTATAAATTAATTATTGGAGTTGAGTCAACTAAGTATTTCATCTTGAAATGCTCACCCCGTTGTTTTAACAAATTTGCAGATTTCGGTGACGGAGGCGAGTGATGGGCAATGGCGAAGAATATAATTTGGATATTATTTTTGAAAGTTGTGGATTTCGAAATAAACATTTCATTTTATCAAGAATTTTTATTTTTATAAGTTTGTAAGAATTTCTTTATTTAATCTGAATTATCGCTAAACTTATATCCAATAAATGTGCTATTTAATATTTAATTCATTTTTTGCAACAAAGTTTATTCCAGAATTTAGAAAAGTGACGTTCCCGCGCTCCTCGGAACTCGGATCGTTACATTGGGGTTATCCCACAGTACACAATTTTATTTGGCGCTAATAACATGTTATCAAGGACCGTAATTGGGTCATTGGGGATGTCACACAGTACATTTTCAAAAGAAAATTTTTTATTGGTATTATACTCATAATTTGATTTCATGTTTGGATTTAACTTGGACTGATTGTTGTATCTCCATTGAATATAATTCATTATACTCACTCCAATATTTTCTACCCTTTCAGGTTAAATAGCTCGGCAAGGCAAGGCAATGAGCGGGTCAATCTTTGAATAAAATGATAGACTATTTCAATTAACAAATTTTAAGAAATTAGTATTTTGATAGTTGATTTCCATTAGTTAAATTAAATTTTAAATTTTAGTATTTCAAAAGTTTTGGCATTTGGCTTATTATTATGTTTGGCGGCCACTACGCAATGAGCATAGTGGCCACCGCGCACAACAGGCTACTTGTACATAAGGAAGTTCGTCATCGCACTATCCACAACCACAGCTTTCGACGAACCTTGCAGAGGATGTTGCCAGAGGAAAGGAGAGAGGAGGTCTCCATCGTCGGAGGAGGAGAGGAGAGGAGAGGGGAGGTTGCCATCGTGTTTGCTGATTTGTGTATGGAGAAGAGTTTTGGGGTGGGGAAGAATTAGGTTTTATACCAGTAGAACTGGTGTAGGGTGGGGGGACTTTGGGGTGGGGGAGGAATTAGGGATTTTTTAATTAATGAATAAACAATATTAACAACCTGATTTATGATAAGAATAACTACATGACTTGTGAAATTATTATCTTTTCATATGCTGAATGAATTGCAATCTTTAGGAATCGGCCTGGGCATAATTTCCTCAATTTTTAATTTATGGGTTAAGAATTTGAAGCCTAAAACATTTAGAATTTCAAATTTTTAATGGCCCAACTAAATAAACAATTAAGTTATTTCGTGTTATATGACAATATATCCTGCAAATTTGTAGGGAACTAATCAAAGCGATTCGGAAATTGGACCTTCAGTTAGTGATTTTAAGTTAGCTAATACTTTTGATTTTTTTTTACTTTTTTTTTTACTTTTTTGCATTTTCATAGTGAGTTTGCATATTATTTAGTACATTTTTCTTATGTGAATTTGAATTTTATAGTTATTTTTCGAACTTTTCCTAAAACAAATTCGGTGGCGCTGCCCCGAAAATCCCGTAAAATTCGCTGCGATCAGAATGTAATATTTCACCCCCACAACATATAATTCCTAGCTCCGCCAATGTATGGATTTTGTTGCCATTTATAAATTTTGCAGTAAATGAATAATTTCTTGTGTGTCTCTATCATATTCTCTTGTTATGGAGTTAATAAATATTTATTTAATCAAATTAGTAGAAACTTAGGTAAATAAAACAACCAGATATACTATAAAATCTCGCACGTTTGGTTTGTAAACTTGTTTATTTATGATTTTGAGGTAAAAGATAATGGTTGAAAATTACAAGGGTAATTTTTATTAAACTCTGTTTTGCTTTATATATTTTCTCTTAGAAAACCAAATTGATGTCGAAAATTATATTATAAAGCACGCATTGATTAAATTAAAGTTATAAAAATCATGTCTGGAATTTTAGGAAGTTTTATCATTCATTTTTCAGAAAGTTCCCATATGTACATGTTCACTGAAACAACATATTTAAACATAATTGTGGTGAATTAAAACTGAACAACCTAAAAAATACATTTTACTTGGATATTTAATATTTTTCTTTTACATAGTTCTTTTCAACGTCATTTTGTAGTTGTACAATTGTTGGGTTATGTCTCTTTTCAATGTCCTTTTGTAGTTGTACAATTATGGGGTTATGTTACTATATATATGAAAGACAATTGGAATAACTATATTAAGATTATTCCAGCTAAGACATGGCAAAAACATTTGCATTTACTTGTGTTTGCTTGATACTTTTGACCAATTATGGGGTTATGTTACTATATATACTTTTGAGCCTAATGATTCAAGTCCAACGTGATATTTGGTTTTGAAAGTAGAAAATGGAAACACGTGCCATCTTTTTATACACGTGCCATCTTTTTATACACGCTTACGATTAATTCAAGTCCAACGTGCTATCTGGTTTTGGAAGTAGAAAATGGAAACACGTGCCATCTTTTTATACACGCTTACGATAAATTCTACGCCATTAATCCTAATATTGATTGTGATGACCTGTTTATAGGGCAATGGGTCTGCATATGGGGAGAGGCATAAATTCAAGAACACTTTCTTGGTAATAAATTGTGTTTTAAGCTTGTTGAAATTATCTGTTCATGTTACTTGTGGTGTTCACTTGCAAGAAAGTGAGTGGATCGATTTACTTTTGCAATGAAAGGTGTGTGTAAAGACACGAATGTTGTTCTTTCATCATCGGCCAATTGCTCGAATAAAACTTGTGAAATCGATTTTACTTTTAACATATTTGTAATTGTTTGTTACGGTTGTTGATTCATTCATTGATGCCATACAGTTCCTTTTATTATGCCATTAATATACATTTCATGGTATTGGATTTGTCTAGGGATGACAGTAATACCCACGAACCCGATACTCGATGGAGACCCGACATAAATGGGCGGGGATTACCCGATTAAATGGGTTCGTGGATAGGGTATGAAGGTAAATTTTAAAACCCGACATAGGTATAGGTCGGGTGTGAGTTTTACTACAATACTCATACCCGACCTGCGTACCCATTAATTTCCTTTAAAAATTATAGAATTTAAAACAAAAGGAAAATTTTAAAAAAATTTAAAAATTAAATAAAAAATAGAACTCAAATATCTATTGACATTGTTATCGTCTAAACCTTAATATGTTTAAACTATTGACTTTGTTAACGTCTAAAAAAATTGTTCAAATTCGCTTGTATAATTTCAACATATAACAAGTTTTTTTCAACTCAAATTCAAGTGAAGCTCAATATTTAACTGATTCAAGTTAATTCGGAGCACCTATAACCTATTTATAGCCTAAAAAATAATAAAAAAATAAATAATTAGTAATGAGTTTTAAATGGGTATAGAAGCAAACCCGCCTCCGACCTGCACCAGGCCCGTAATTTTTAAATGGGTATATGGGTAGGGTATGGAGGTTGTAAATATTTAGTGGATAGGGTACGGGTTTAGTAAACCCGACCTATACCCGACCCATTGCCATCACTAGACTTGTCTCCAAATTTATTAATATAAGCGAAGCAATTACCTAAAGTTCAATTTTCACTTCATTCATTCTAGGCATTGTATTTTGTCTAGTCCATGCCTCAGTTTAATACTCAATTCGTCCCGTGAAAATTGGTTTGTATTTCTTATTTATCCGTCCCATAATATAGGTCACCTTCCTTATTAAAAATATTTTTTTTTTATTTTCTAATACGTCCTTATTGAATATAAATTGTTATCAACAAATATAAAATAATCAAATTTATTATGTAATTTGATGTAATGATATATTAGTAAAATGTAAAAAAAATTTATATTTTCAACTATATAATTACATTTTATTAATCTATGTGGAAAAAAAAGATCTATCCTCACGAGACGGAGGAAGTAGTAATTTATTAGCTTCTATTGAAAGCCTCGAAAAGCTTGTACATGCTTGTAACGACCTAGATCCAACTTAACGGGCTGTCCAGATCGTTAGATGACGACGTACTGTCCCCACTGTACCAACATAAGTCTTTTCAGCATGCTTTGTCCTTACTCGCACGCTCCCCGAGAAAACTTCTCAGGAGGTCACCCATCATAAAATTGCTCCAAGTCAAGCACGCTAAACTGTGGAGTTTCTAACAACGAAATTTCGGAAAAGAAGGTACACCTTGTTGATATGAGTAGTACCTATCAAATCTTTAAAGTTCTCCTGGCCTGAGTGTTACAATCACCCCCGTTAGACTCGTGATGTCCTCGTCGCGCTTAAACCATCTAAAGATCCATTGCCAGGCGTTGGAATTCTAGAGGCGGCTCCTACAGGTTCAAGAGGTGGCTCTCGTTCTATGACGCAACACTTTGTCCCGCATAGCACTTAGTTCTCGATTTTCGACTGGCGGCCAGCTCTGATACCATTTGTAACGACCCGGATCCCATTTAACGGGCTGTCCCGATAGTTAAATGACGACGTACTGTCCCCACTGTACCAACATAGGTCTTTTTAGCATACTTTGTCTTCACTCGCACGCTCTCCGAGAAAACTTTCTAGGAGGTCACCCATCATAAACTTGCTCCAAGCCAAACACGCTTAACTGTGAAATTTCTAACGATGGAATTCCTAAAAAGAAGGTGCACCTTGTTAGTATGAGTAGTACATATGGCCTGGTGTTACAATATACCAACAAGATGCACTTTTTTTTCGGAAGTCCATCATTAGAAAATAGAAACAGTTAAGCTTGTTTGGCTTGGAGAAATTTTAGGATGAGTAATCTCCTGGAAAGTTTTCTCGGAGAGCGTGCGAGTGAAGACAAAGCATGTTGAAAAGACTCGTATTGATACAGTAGGGACAGTACGTCGTCGATCTAACAATCGAGACAGCTCGTTAAGTGGGAACCGGATCGTTACAGTGCCTATGTACAAAACTTTATATTGTGGTCCAAACTTTTGTACACATTCCTCCATAGGAAGTCTTTTCAAGTTTTCAAGAAACCATAGTTCCCAATAAACGTTGTTGAAGTTGTTGAAGAAACCGAAGATGGTGCATAAAGTTTGGTGAAAAATATAGAAAAATGTCTCGTGCAAGACATTAAGGCCAACCAACAACCAATTTGGCAAAATGGTCCAAGAGACCCCATCGTTTAATTTTTGTCACTGATCCAAGAATTTGTTCATTGTGGCGAGCCTTACGAAGTGCATCTGGGACCACCTTCTACAGTTCTACGTTCTATGCGTCTTCAAGCACTGTTCATAACTTGCTTTCGGTATAACAAATCTCCCATGCACACTATTGGACAGTAGTACCTCTCTTTTCATCTTAAATCTCGAACAAAAATTCAATCTTGCCACCAACTTAACTAAGACTGTGTTTGATAGCGATGGTGAAATTTGGATGGAAAGAAAATGAATTTCAGATAATTGAATTCTAAGGAATTGAATTCCTGAAAATGGAAAGTTTAATGTGTTTGATTAGTTTAATTTTCTAGGTGAAAAAAGTAGGAAATTTTTTAATTTTTGTTGTTTGATTAACATTATTTTTCATGGAAAATAATGTAAACTTTGTCTATTTTAATAAAAAAAAAAATATTTTTTTATACATTTGTACTTGATGATAATAATGTTAATTTTTAGAAAAAAAAATTAATTAACAATAAACAAAAGGATCAAACGTAACAAAAATTGTATAAGATTTTCCATGAAAAATAAAACTTCATTCCACCCCCCCCCCCCGGAAAACGAATTCATTCAAAATAAGGAAAATATCGGATTTCGAGGCAAGTGAAAAAATGAATTTCATGAAAAATTTAGGCAACCAAATAGCGAAAAATCACATGAAAAATCATATTTTCCATGAAAAACATGGCGAATCCAACGCAGCCTGAGAGATTCGAGTCGAAAAAAATAAACTGCACTTGGCTTTATAAAGGAACTAATTGGTATGTGAATTTCTTCATCCTCATAAAAGAGGGTTATGATGACCCTCTTTTTGTGAGGGTGAAATGCACGCATTAAAATTTGTAAAAAACTAAATAAAAAATTAATTCATATTATATTATACATCGAGAACTTCGATATGAGTATAGTCTTGTTATATAACTTTTATTATTTTAAAAAATACTAATTTTTAATGATAAATTTTTATTATTAAAATAATTAACTTTTGAAATAACAAAAATTAAATATCAAAATTATACTCATATCCAAGCTTTCAATGAATAAAATAATATGGACAAAAAAATTCACATTTATCAATTTTATACACGTATATTTTGTACTTAATTGTTTACTAATTATTTCTTAGATTAGGAATTTGAAAGAATCATAAGCATTCTCTTAACCAGTTCAATCAAGATCTTTTCTAAGTAGACTTAAAATTGGGATATGAAAATAAGATATGTTGAGGTGGCAACTCGACATTCTCATGTAAGAATAAACCAATAAAGCATAAAATCATCCAAACAATAGGCTTCACGTCCGCAATATCCACTTTTATGTTTGTTCAAAATAATTTCATGATCGTCCACGTTTATTTATTATCTCTAACATGACCAATTGATGGAATTGGAGGGAAGTAGAGTAATTGTTTGGTAAAAAGAAAAATAAAAATTCTATAGTACCCAATCTCAATTATCCCTTAAAAAATCAAATCCATAATATTTGACTTTTCAACTAAATTTCAACAATCCACTCTCCTAAAAATTATTATTCATTTCAAACAAAAAAATTTTTAAACAAAAAATATGAAACACAAACTAAATGACCATTGCCTATGGAAGGATTCATCTGTGCTAGTGTAATCCGCAAAGCGTAAAGAAGATCTTCCTAACGAAAAGCTTAATGTGTAGTTTCTCTAATTCGCTTGGACCCGCAAAAAAGACTCCTTGAACACATCAAGATCATACTAAATAAACATTCCTCACAACAAAGAAATAATAGAAGAGAAAAAGACAAGCAAAGACAGGAGGAAGCAGATCATATATCAGCACTCTTGTTAATTTTTGTACACAAGGCAATGTTTAACCAAAACATTGATGGCTACTTATCACATGCCCATCTCCAATTCATGCTCTTCCCATGTGCAATTGGGCACAAAACCATACAAGAATTCCAGCTAACTTTAAATAACACACTGTCGTTTTGCATTTTTGCAAACTACAATATCAAAATTGCAGTTCTACTGGAATCAAGTTTATGGTTAATTACTCAAACGGAACTAATATGGTGATATACAAACAAAAAATGATAAAAATTGAATTACATTAATTCAAGAACGCCAAATCGCACTAAAGATATTTCGGAATTTACTCGACGATAATCTTCTGACAATCGTTTTTGCATCCGAAACCTCGGCCTCTGCAAGCTTTTCAATATTCCTTAAGTAGCCAGAATTCATAATCTTCTTTCTTGCACTATTGCAACTTGTCAATGACACCAGTATAGAAAGCAAGAGCTTTTTGTTAGCAGAATTGATCTCCCTTGGATCAAGCATTTGCATAAGCAAGCCGACATTTTGATCATTCTGCACGAATCTTTTCCGGTTTCTTGGTATAATTACCATGCTAGAGAGCGTTTCAGCTGCCATTTCACGCATTTTGTATGGTTTTGAGTCTAGAAATTTAACAAGAGCCGGCATAAACCCCACATCACCCATTACCTTTTTGGCCGCCTCTGATGTTCCACATAACCAAAATGCTGCCTTCAATGCCAATTCTTGAACTGAAACATCCCCATATCGAAGAAAATAAAGTATATGATCCATAAATCCATAATTTATCAGCATATTCAAGGAATCATTAGATGACAAACATAAACTCATAATCCCTCTAAATGCCACCTCTCTAGTCTTGGATGAAAAAGATGATTTAGGATCCAAAACATGTACTAATGAGCGAATTCCGCCTTCTTTTACTATCACCTCCCTGACTGGTTCATCCCCATAAGCCATAGCCTGCAGAACATCTAGTGAACTTATCTGTTTAATCTCATCTTTAGACCTTGCAAGCTTAACAAACAAGGAAATGGCCCCTTCCTCAACCATAAACCTCTTAATTTCTTCAACTCTAACAATATTTTTCAACACGCCACAAGCCAGACTAACCAATTCAGCTGCACTATTCCCATTACTACATATTTTCATCAGTATAGACACTCCACCATGAGAAGAAACTGACCAAGCATTATCGGAATTCTCTGTGAGTTTATTCAAACACATTGCTGCTAATTCTTTGCTCAATTCACTCCCACACTCCAAGACTCTAATTAATGGCGAAATTATCCCGGCCCTGATCAATACTTCTCTGAAGGATTGACATCCTGCAATGAAGGAAACAGCCTTGGCAGCCTCCTCTTGAACCTCATTATCCTGAAAATCAAGAAAATTCACCAAGTAATTGATGAAACTGTCAATTTGAACTGCAATTTTTACATATCTATCATCGTATTGAATGGATTCATTGAAGGCAACAAGGGCTTCTTTCTTCATGTCCACACTACCAATCTTGAGCCTGGAAAGCAAATCATTGATATAGAACTTCATATCATCCCGAGAAGCCGAAATGCTCGGCCGTGAAACAACTATGGCATATCCATGTGAGAGCAAACCAAGAGCATATATTTCCGAAAGTCTCTTTATATGACTATCCAATTTTGATGATACAATATCAAGGTCGCTTTTCATTAGCAACTTCCCACTATAAGATAAATCGACACATCGTTTTGCAAGGTCATCGCAGTCTCTAAGCGTGATTAAAATCTTCTCTAATGTGCTAGAGAGAGAAAAATTCTCACCAGAATCACAATTTTCAATTGCAGTGAGGTTGGTAAGAAGCTCTTCGAGCCTTGGGCGTATGGATTGCCATTTCACTGCAAAAACCTTGATTGAATAAGACACAGAAATCAACGAAGAAATCTTCTCAATAGCTTGTTTCAATACTGGTTTTCTTTCTTCACCATCCATGTTGAAATTCATTTGTTTGAAAGAAAACCCATTTTCCGGCAAAGATTTCAAATTCCGGCGAAATTTCAGAGTTTTGGTGGGAGAAGAAACAAGAATTTTATTGATGGTGTTTTGATGAAGCTAAAGACTGGGTTTCTCTCCAAGGTCAAAGTTGGTTGTGATGACTTGGTCAGTTGGGCCGTTGGAACCTAAATTACGCGTGTTAGAAACAAATTAAATATAAGCCAACCAATCCTCTTACAGGAATCAATTTTTTTTTTTTTTTTTACATTCACATACGTGACAACGATTTAATTATTTATTTATCACGATAAATTTGAAAATTAATAACTCACATTTATCCACCTCATTTTTGGTCAACTATGATGACAAAGTAGCATTATTCATAATCCAACTACTTAGACATCGATTTTCCTATTTTTTTGAAATTTTATTTTACTCCTTCTGTTTCACAAAGATTAAAAAATGTCATTAATGTTATTGAAAAAATAAATTTTACAATCACTTTTCCTAATATACCCTTAATAAATTTATGTAGTTTCCCATAAAATTGAAAGAGTATAAATTTATTTAGACTAATAAAAAATACATTAAATCAGGACAAAATGAGACATAAAATATTAACTCTATTTTTAAAAAAGAAAATGGACTATCTTCGTGGGACAGATGAAGTATTTATGTTAAAAAAATAAAATAAAATTTGGTACACATAATATAACCTCAAAGATTCAGAGGGTTAGTAGTTGAAGAATTAGGGATCGTTGGGCATATTGATTGTGAATAGAGTTTTTACCCGTAGATTTTTTTTTCAAGAAAGAAATTGTTATTAAAGAATCATTTGACTCGTGATTATTAATATTGTCAATTAAAGTGTTGTGAACATAAGATATATACACTTGGAGATAAATACCAATAATAAAGTTATGTTTATCGCTAAAATTTCATATTTATCTCACTATCGTCCTTTGAAATAAAATAACATTGATGTTCAAACTTTTCCAACGTTTTCATAAAACTTCACTCTTGAAATAAGTCCATTCTCTCTTTGGTAAAGTGTTAAAAAACCTATTTTTAAAAAATACAATTCTTCAAATCACTTTTTAACAACAAAATATTTTCTCTCTCCACTTTTCAACCACATATTTTACCTCGAAAATATTTTTTTTAAAAAAATATATATTTTTAAACCAAAATTTTTTAACAAACAGATGCAAAACACTATCAAATTTGTCTAATAATAATAGGCAAAGACAACAAGGTCCCAAATGGACCACTCAGAATAAGGACAATGCTTTTTAATTAGGTGAAAAGGCAGAAGCCTCTGAGCGTTACCTTTCAGCACCCCAGAATTGCATTAGGACCTCACCCTACCCTACCTTACCCTACCCTACCATGTGATTGTTAAGAAAATCAGAAACCCCCGCCCTTGTTCCTTAATTGCTTTGGTAAGCCATTTCAAAATGATAAATCTCATTACTATTTGACAACTCATTATAAATAGTAATTATTTCAATTTATAATTAACATAATTTTTTAAATCACTTTTTAACTACCCTACCATGTGATTGTTAAGAAAATCAGAAACCCCCGCCCTTGTTCCTTAATTGCTTTGGTAAGCCATTTCAAAATGATAAATTTCATTACTATTTGACAACTCATTATAAATAGTAATTATTTCAATTTATAATTAACATAATTTTTTAAATCACTTTTTAACTACACATATTTTTTCTCTCCAATTTTCAACCACAAAATTTACCTCGAAATTCAAAAATTAGAAAAAAAAACAAGTCCTTCACCTTTCTTTAACATTTTTGTGACCGGTAATATCACTTCTTTATTGCTGTTGAGTTCGGATTCTGTAAATTCTATTTTTGCTACGTTATAAGGTACGTTGATCCCAATTGTGTTTGGTCCGATCTTGAAAAGTTAATGATGCAATGTGTAATAAAACTACATCTTTTATATTGTAAACTTTCTCTTCATATGTTCTTGTACTGTTTTTTTATTGCCGATTCTTCCTTTTTCGCTACACAGTAACATGTATTTTTTTGGGAGGATGTGTGATTTAAAATATTTGAAAAGTAAAAAAAAAAAATTTAAGATTAACTAAGATGAATAATTGAGATTGAGTAATGAATAAATTTTGTTTTCAAAAAATGGGGGTCAAACAAGGGCTTAATGTTGTTGAAAATGTTGAAAAAATAAATTTTAAAATCACTTTTCCTAATTTACTCCTAATAATTTTTTTTATTTCCCACAAAATTTATTTAGATTAATAAAAGAACACATTAAATACGGGCAAAATTGAATATAAAATATTAAATTTACTCTAAAAAAAGAAAGTTGATTATCTTTGTGAGATGGGTGAATAGTTGGCATGTCATAAAAACTGACATGCCATCTGCATTCATTTGGTAAACAAAATAAATTAGTTTATAAATCAATTTGTAAAATATACAATTTCTCGAACCACTTTTTAACAACACATATTTTCTCTTTCCAATTTTGAATCACTACTTTGTACCTCAAAATCATAAATAAATCAGTTTATAAATTAAACATTATTACCAAACAAAGGCATTAATCAATAATTTAAATTAAAAATTAGGTAATATGATATTAAGCATGATGAGTTGATTACTTGAAGTGTTGTCGTCGAGGCTTTCAATTATCAAGAAATAGATAATATACTCGAGTCTAGCGACCATTTTTTTATATTATGAAAAACATGTCAAACTATTAATAAAAACCAATATAGTTAATATGCTTGGTGTATGGTGTACTAGGCTTAGAGCCTATTTGGTAATGTGAAAAATTTTGAATTTTGTACGTTTTTTTTAATTTTTTTTATGGATGTGTGGTTTAAAAATGTATGAAAAGTAAAAAATTATAGACTTCACTAAGAATGAATAATTGAGATTGAGTTTGAAAATTGTGGTAAAAATTTTACCTTTACCAAACAAGCTCTTAATATAAATATAGAACAATTTCTTTTCAAATTTGTTCTATACTGTCAAGTTCTCCGTGTCAAACACATTTTTTTTTTTAATGGTGATTTTTTTTTAACGAAAATACAAGATGCATGGGCAAATCAATAAACAAGATGTCAAAAAGAAATGAAGCGGATAAGTTTGTTGATTTTGTTTAGTCCTGAATGTCCTAAATCATAATATAGTCTTAGTACATGACAAAATGCCCATTATTTGTTAATCAAGGACAAATATTTTTAATGTAATTTCTTAGCATGCTTAAGAATAATCTTTGAGGAATAAGCTACTTTTAAGTAATGAATTATAATAATTGGTCAATCGTTTAAAAACGTTTGTCTATAAATATTGTTTATTAATAGTGAATTGTCAACATTACGTTGGCCATTTTTAAAAAATAAAAAATGGTAGGCTCTTTTACTAGTCATAATTGTTGACTTTCTAAATTAAAAAAAAAAAGATCAATAAAATGTTGTCAGGTAGTCGTTTATAAACAAAAATAATTAAATGAATTTAAGTGGGGGTGGCGGCCTTAATTATTTTTTGTTGTCGACTTTGCTTTTCATAACGTTTGTTTCAACTATGTTTCCCTTCACCTACATCATTGAGTTGGCAAGAATCAATAATCATCAACCATATTATATTGGAAGTTTGGACGAAGATAAATTGAAATATTGTATTGAAATCACTTACTCCAATCTTTATATTGTGGTTTAACTTATTTTATAAATAAATCCAGGCCTCACTTCACTAGTATTTTTTTTTTTTTTTTTTGCTCTTATCAGTATTTTTGTACACCAAAATCAGTTATGTCATTTAATTGTGAACCGCACGAGTCACCAATTTTTTTTTAACAATATGTTCCCTAAATTGAGCTGGATAAGAAAAAGAAATTAAACATTGTTAATGATCTGTTCAATTTAATATAATACATTGTAACCTACCCTGTAGGAACTTGGATGATGTGGTTGATGTTTTGTGCATTGTTAGGTAAAAAGGCCATGGCATCAAAATTCAGTGATTGTACTAAAGAACTTTGAGTGACAAGGAAGTGAAAATCCAAGGCACTATATAAATATATACCTTAGCTTTGAAGAGAAAATACGTGTAGCAATATCATGTGCACCCACTTTGTTGAAGTACTATTTGATCTTGTAATAATAAGTATAATAATAAGTAATAAAAGATTTAAAAATAAATAAATTTACTACCAAAAATACTAACAAGGGAGAAGTGAGGATTTATAGATCTAGTTATGTTGAGATTAATAAATTTATAGACTGTAAATTGAAATTTAGAAGTGCTTCTTTATTTAAATTTGTGATGTTATCTAGACGACGAATACAAATCTAGACAAAGATTCATTGATCCTGTCCTATGATTCGGTTGAGAGCAAAGAGGATCAAAGAAGCGATGGATGGATGAAGCAACACTCTTAACTAGAGATGGCCAAAAAAAAAAAAATTCCGACTCGTCCCGAACCCAATGGGCACCCGACCCTAATGGGGTGAAAAAACTCACCCTTCCGACCTGCGGTACGGGTTTGGGACGAGATGGAATTACTCGAGTGGTTCGCGGGGCAGGGCGGGTTTTGGCCAACTCGACCCGAATCCGCCCGAAGAATTATTTTGACAATATTATAAGAAGAAGAAAATGAAGAAAAAACAAATAAAAAAATATACTAAGTGGGTCAGTAAACTGGGCGGAAGTGTTGACCGGACCTGGCCCAACCCGAACCCACCTCGTCCCAAAATTCGCGGAACGGGTTTTGGTTTATTTATTTTTCGTGAGACAAGGCATGGGGCGAGGTGACCCGCCCTATTGTCATCCTTAATCTTGCCAAGTAAAGGAGCAAGTTTCGTGTTGGACTCCAATTAAGAAATGAATTGGAGCAACTTGATTCAAGCGTGTGAAGAAGAGTGCAAAAGAACAAGCAAGTGATCACATGCCTAAATGAATGAGCGATCGTACGTTCAGTGTTTTAAAAACCCGAGAGAAATTTCTTCATCCTTGTTATCGCACGTTGTAACACCATGCGATCGCATGGTTAGCCTTAAAGGATTTTTCCACAACTTTGATATTATATTTCGAGAGGCAAATTGCTTTTAATCTTTGTTCTTCACTGAACCAACTACAAACTTATCGAGATTATTTTCTTTTGGAGTTCAAACAAACTTCTGGTGAGATTTTCTAGTATTATGATCAAGAGAGAAGGTCAATATATTTTCTGCAACTGGTGGTTGCTTGGTTCAATATTCTTGAATCAAACTCTAAACTTTGATCCATTGGCTTTTTGGGGTTGTGATTCAATCTCGTGTGGGTTTCGTAACTACAATTGTTACATGGGTTCAAGTCAGTTGGTATCAGAGCTTACAATCCAAAAATCGAGGTTATATCATTTATTTTATTGTGAAGTCTTTTGTTTTCTTTTTTGTCATTTTTTCGCATTCTTCGTCTTTTGAGTCTTCAATCTAGAAAATTATCAAAAAAAAAATCAAAAAAACGTTATTGTACTCATTTAGCATCCAAAATAATTTTCGTTTATTTTGCAGGTTTCTAATTGAATTTTAGAACAAAAAAATCCGAATTTCAAAAAAGTTATTATTATTTTTCGAAAGTTCCCAACAGAAAAGCCGTTTTCAATCTTGAGTCAAAAAATTCAAGAATCACCTTCTTGAATTACTATTAGTTCCCGATTTTCAAATTCTTTACTTTCCAATTCCTTTATTGAGTATTCTAAATTACCAAATTCTCACTCACATTCTAGTTTGAATTCTTTGAGAATAAGACTTGATTGAGTTCGAATTCATTCTTTGAAGAGGTTAAGTGGAAAAAAGGAAGAGTGGTGAGACTAATATATGGAAAATTCCAAATGTGAGTGATACAAAGCGTAAAAATGTGAGGAAAATATTGCTTAGATTTAGGGTGTCAAACCATTCTACTTCAGACATGAACAACAACAATCAAGTCAATACATCAGAGGAATTTTTACATTGGTTTGAGCGGCTATTTGGAGATGTGAAGGATATGTTGGACAGGAAAGAGGCATGGATGGAGAGACAAGACCTATTACTTGCTAATTTACGTGGGGGAGTGACCTAGGGTAGTTCCCAACGCAAGGAGGCAAGGTAGGCGAAGGCCTAGGGTGGAGAATCATGATGAATATGGTGAAGGTAGTGACATTGATGAGGGAACAGTTTGAAACCATAAATAAGGAGCTTAAGAAAATAAAAGATGGTAGAAATAAATAGGTTGTATTGATTATCAAAGTGATTACAAATCACAGATATATATATAAAAGAATAGGAGCTATACACAATACATAAAAAATGCCTAGCTAATAGACTCAATACAAAAAAACGTTATTCTATCAAACTTGGACAACAATCCAAGAAATTCACGGTGGATGATCTGATATCAATTGTATCTATTAATCATTAGATCATTCTAGATTCATGCCAAGTGGATTTTTATTTCTCTGATCCTTCTTCTTTATATTTGAGCTATATTCATCCTTATTGTCAACCTCCTTTGTATAAATATCCTTCCTGTTATTTCCTTGTGAATGTTGATCCTCTTTGTTTTCCTTAGCCATATGTCGAGCAATATTTTCATCACTCCTAACACCCACCTTCGAGTTGGAGACAGTTTCGACTACTAAAAGCTTGTTACATAAGTATGTGTCCGGTGTGTAGGAGAGGCTTAATTAAAATATTAGCAATTTGATGTGATGTTGGGATGTAGTTAATTATCAGTTTCTTTCCTAGAACCTTGTCACGAACAAAATACACATCAATTTCAATGTGTTTTTCTTGAGCTTGATAAACTGGATTACGAGCCAATGCACTTGCACCTAAATTGTCGCTCTAGATCTTAGGGACTTCTTCCTGTGTTAACTTTAGTTCTTACAGAAATGATTGTATCCAAGATATCTTTGCAGATGTTTGAGCAAGAGTCCTATACTCTGCTTCAGTGCTAGATCTTAACACAACTTGCTGCTTCTTTAAACACCATGAAACCAAAGTGTCACCAAGGTAAAAGCAAAATCCAATAGTCGACTTCCTGTTATCTGGGCATGATGCCCAGTATGCATCTCCATAGGCCATGATGTCAAGACTTTGTGCTTTCTGAATAACTAGACCTAGATTGAGTGTACCATTAACATATCTGAATATCATTTTCAGCAAGCTCCAATGAGTATCAATAGGGTTTTGAAGATACTAGCTAACCCTGTTCACAGCAAAATTTAAGTTCGGTCTGGTGTGTGTGTGTTAAATATTGCAGGGCAACCACTACACTTCTAAATTGAGTGGGATTCATCAGGATTTTCCCTTCATTCTTGCTCGCAAGTTTTCCTGCTGCCATGGGAGTTACATAGGGTTTTAGATTATCAAAGTTAAATCTCCTTAACATATCAACAGCATTCCTCTTTCTATCTTTCGAGATAGGTGGAGGCCCACTTAATCTCTGTAGAACTCAATTCCTAGGAATTTTTTTAAGATGCCCATGTACTTCAATGCAAAAGATGAATTCAACTTTTCAATAATTCTATTAACTTCCTTTCTGCAGCTTCTTGTTACAATGATTCTTCTACAAGTAGATAGATGATGAACTCTTGTGAGGTTGAATAAAAAATAGAGTTGTTGGCTATGATTTTTTGTAATCCCACTTGAGTAGGGTCTCTTTTAAGTTATCATGCCATGCTCGAGGGGCTTGTTTCAGCCCATACAAATCCTTTCTCAACTTGCACACATAGAATGGCATTTCCTTGTCTACAAAACCCTGTGGTTGTTCAATGTAAACAGTCTCTTCCAACTTCCCATTTAAAAATACATTTTTAATGTTGATATGTCTGATTATCCATCCTCTTATGACTATGTAAGAACAATTTTAGAGTAGGTGCCTTAGCAACAGGATTGAATGTTTCATAGTAATCAATCCCAGGAGTTTGTAAGAAGCCTTTTGCAACCAGTCTGGCTTTGTGCCTTGCAACTTTTCCATCTGAGTTAGATTTTAGCTTAAGAATCCATCTACATCCAATCAATTTCATATTAGGCTTAATCGGCACAAGTGTCCATGTTTCATTTCTGATTAAAGCATCAAATTCTTCTTTCATTGCTTTGCTCCATCTTTCATCTCTCAATGCCTCTTCAACAATTGTTGGTTCTTTCACATATTCAATGATGCAGGATGAGTATGTTTTAGGTTTGATGATCCCAGCTTTTCCTGTTGTTATCATATGATGTCCATCAGTTTTATCTCCACATTCTTGTTCACGGATTTCATCACCTTCATGAGATATGTTTTCTGATTCATTAGTATGTTCATACATAAGTTCTATTTCACCCTATGTTCTCTTAATGATTCATCGTTGCTTATATACTCATATGTCAGCTGATTAAAATTCAGATCTGTTTCATCACCATGATTTCTTCCATTTCCACCACTGGAGGTTTCTTGTTCAGAGGCTACAGAGGGATGTGTTATACCACATGTTTCCTTTATGGTTTTAGGAGTGCTAAGGAGGACAAGTAACTGAAAAGAATTTATGTGAGATGTTTTAGGTTGAGCTTTTTTATTCAAAAAACCATCCTTTGAAATGAAATGTACTTTCATCAAATATGATATGTCTTGATATATAAATTCCACCAACAGAATTCAGGCACTTATATCCTTTGTGTGAGGTACTAGGTCCAAGGTAGACACACTTTTCAGTATGAAAATATAGTTTATGTTTTTGGTATGGTCTTAAACAAGGGTAACACACACAGCCAAACACTCTAAGTTGTTTATAGTATGTTTTTTGCAGTGTTCAGAAAATCGAAAGCTAGTTCAAACCAGAAAAGGCAACGGGGTCAAGGGTCAAAGTTTCAAACCGATTTCAATTAAAACATAAAAAATTATTCCAAAAATCACAAAAATTTCTAAAAACATGTTATTTTACAAATAAACTAATATTTACTTATTTAGAAGGTAAAATTATATACAAAAGTAACTTAAAACAACTAGATAAAAGCAAAAGCAAAAAAATAATAATTAAATATCGGGTTTTAAACCCGGCCGATTCCCAGTTTTCTGTTGATTTTTTACCGAAAGATTTTTGAGATCGGTCGGACCGATTTTTCGCCCGGTTCCCGATTTTCCCGGTTGAACAGGCCGGTCCGGTCCGATTTTCTAAACATTGGTTTTTGGTTTGAAAACAAGTTCATGTGGTGATCTGTGTTTGAATAGAGGTGTTGGCGGTCTGTTAATGAGATAGGATGCTGTGCAAAAAGCTTCTCACCACTAGTATAAGGGCATATGGACTTGTGCTAATAGGGTTAGACCAATCTCAATTAAGTGCCTCTATTTTCTCTTGGCATGAGCATTTTGTGCAGATATATAGGGGCAAGAATATCTCAATTGATTCAAGATTGATATGCTATCTTGTCTAACACTCTGTATTCCCACCCCCCCCCCACCAAATCAGATTGAATGGTTTTCATTTTACTTTCAAACTGATTTTCAACAAGGTTTTTGAATTGTATAAAGTAGTGTATAACTTCAAACTTGTATTTTAATGGATATATCCAAATATATCTAGTACAATCATCAACAAATAATAGATAGTACTTGAAGCCTAAGGTAGAATTTAGAGGTGTTAGTCCCCACACATCATTGTGGACTAGATCAAGGGGTTTAATTGCATGAGATGACGATAGTTTGAAGGGTAGAGCATGAGATTTTCCAAAACTACATGCTTCACAAAACGAGAATTCTTTATTTAGAAGTTTGGAATTATTATATGGCTTGAATACTTGACACATTACAGAGGCAGAAGAATAGGAGCTATACATAATACATACAAAATGCCTAACTAACAGACTCAATATAAAAAAACGAGATTCTATCAAACTTGGGCAGCAATCTAAGAAATTCACAGTGGATGATCTGATATCAATTGTATCAGTTGATCATTGAATCCTTTTAGATTTATGCCAAGTGGATATTTATTTCTCTGGTCCTTCTTTTTTATATTTCAGCTATATTCATCCTTTGTCAACCTCCTTTGTATAAAGATCATTCCTGTTATTGCCATGTGAATGTTGATCCTCTCTGTTGTCCTTAGCCATATGTTGAGTAGAAATTCCATCACTCCTAATAGGAACATTAGTGGATGAAGAGTTAGGAAGAATGATAGATATTGGACTTAGGCATGAAAGGAGTTGTTAAGATCTTTTGGGAGATGGAGTTGATAGTAGCATGGGAAAATAAAATGGAAATTCCTTCATTCAAGGAAATGAGTGATCTGGAAGTGTACATAGACTAGGAAAAGAAAAATAGTTGATATTTGATTGCTACAATTATTTAGAGAAAAAGAAGGTAAATGTTGTGGTACTTGAATTCACCTATTATGCTATTAATTGGTGGGATCAAGTAGTGACATCTAGGAGGAGGAATCATAAGAGGCCTATTAGTACTTGAGAAGAATTGAAGGCTATCGTGAGGAAAAAGTTTGTGCTTAATCATTATCATAGGGATCTTCATCAAAATTTAAAAACCCTCTACCAAGGGTATAGGAGTTTGGAGGACTATCATAAGGGAATGGAGTTGTTGATGATTAGAGCGAATGTAGGGGAGGATGGAGAGGCTACCATGGCCTGGTTTTTAAATAGTATAAATAGGAAAATAACTAATGTAGTAGAATTACAACATTATGTGAGTGGGTGATATGATACATGTGGCTATGAAGGTAGAAAGACAATTGAAGAGACAGGGGACAACTAGGTATCCATCACGTTTTTCAGGTTCTAATCCACAATGGGAATCAAATTGGGATAATAACAAAGGAAATGAGGTTGTTTCAAAAGGAAGAATGGCGATATCGAAGGGGAAATAGGAAAGTGCTAGTAGGGTCCCACCTAAAGTGAAATCTCAGCCATCTAGGAGTTGAGACAGCAATTGTTTTAAGTGTTTGGGAGATAGGACACACTGCTTCTCAATGTCCCAAGAAGAGTAATGTATTTTCTAAAATGGAGAGACAAATAGTAATAATATGGAGGACTATAATGATATTTAGGCATTGGAAGAGATTAGTAATTTTTTAAAGATGGAGTATGCAGTGTGCAAGCTATTGGTTACACGATGAGCTCTAAGTGCTCAGATCAAGACGGATGACTTGAACAACAAAGGGAGAACATATTTCATACGTGACGCCACATCAATAGTAAGGTATGTAGCATGATTATTGACGGGGGCAGTTGTACTAATATGGCTAGCACTAAACCTATTGAAAAATTGGGATTAATCTTGATTAAAAAAATCCTAAATCTTATATACTTCAATGGTTGAATGATTATGGAGATATTAAGGTGAATAGAGGGTGTTAGTGAGTTTTTAAATTGGTAGCTATCATGATGAGATGATGCGCGATGTAGTTCCTATACATGCCAGACACATTATGTTGGGTAAGCCATGAAAATATGATAGGAAAGTGATACATAATTGGTACAAAAGTAGGTATAGTTTTACTAAGGGTGAAAGGTCTATTATCCTTGGGCCATTAACACTAGTACAAGTTATGAAAACCAATCAAATTGAAAAATGAGGAAGAGAAAAGATTGAGGGAAATAGAGAAAATGAGAGTTAAGTCACGACCTCAAAGAAAGGATAGGAGAGAGTTGGGGTCATGACCTCAAAGAAAGGAGAGGAGAAAGAAAAAAACAGAGTGTTAATGTTCATACCTTAGAAAAAGGAAAGGGTGTAGAGTGGTAGAAAAGAATAGACAAAGATTAATTTCTTTACAAAAGGGACTGAGATCATGATGGCGTTCATGGACAACCAACAATTGATTTTGTTAGTATACAAGGACTTCTTCCTTGCACTTGATAAAACTAACTAATCCCTCCTATGTCTCGATTGAGAGAAAAGAAGGTCAAAAAAGCGATGGTTCCACTTGTGCATGCTAAGATTGACAAAGCAACAATCTTAGCAAGCAAAGGAGCAAGCTTCGTGTTGGACTCGAGTCAAGAAAAGAAATTGGAGCAACTTGATTCAAGCGTATGAAGAAGGGTGCAAAAGAACAACCATGCAATCGCATGCCTAAATGAAGATCAATCAGATGTTTAGTGTTTTGAAAAGCTGAGACCAATTTCTTCTTCCATGCGATCGTACGGTTAGCCTAAAAGGGTGTTTTCGTGTTTTTTAGTTAATTTTTGTTTTTCTAATTTTAATTCCATTTTGCTACTTTACAATTCTAGTTTAGCCTTTATTGTTATAAAGAAGTTTGTTTTATTTATTTCCTAATCAGATTAAGATTTGTTTTATTTTAACTCCTAATTAGATTAGATTTTTATATAGTTTCCTAAGTAGAATAAAATCTTGCATCCTATATAAAGGCTTCTTTATTGTAACTTTAAATACACAACTTTGATATTATATTTCGAGAGGAAAATTGCTTTAAATCATTGTTCTTCTTTGAACTAACTCCAAACTTATCCAAATTATTTTCTTTTGGAGCTCAAACAAATTTCAGGTGAGATTTTCTAATCTTATGATCAAGAAAGTGGTCAACATATTTTCTGCAATTGCTGGTTGCTTGTTTCAATATTCTTAAATCAAAATTAAAGTTTGATTCATTGACTTTTGTGGATTTCGTAACTACAATTATTATGTGGATTCGCATCAATTTGACATTCCAAGGTTCACATTAATAAAAGAATTAATTAACTTTCATCTTAACAAACTAATTAGTATTCCGGAATATCCAAAATCAGAAAAATCTTTAGCAACAATCGAGATAGGAGTTATTTACCAATTATTCAACAAAGTTTCATAAATGTAGCTTTTGAACTAGTAGTAGATCTTAGAAACAAGCCTAACTTTTTTGGAGAAACGATAAGACCATGTTCTCTTTACTGTTTTGATGTTGTTTTCTGTTTTTATTTTCGAAAACACTAAAAACGCGTTCTCTTTATCATTTTCGAAAACGCATTTTGGAAAAAAAAAAATTATACACAAAACATAAAACGCCTAAGTGTATTTCAACAAAAAATATTCAAAACGCGAAAAACAGATTTTTGGATTTTGTTTTTTATTTTTTTCCCTAACTTGGAACTAAGTTTAAAATAAAGTTGATTTTTTTTTTTTTTTTTTTTTTTTTTTTTGGAATTATCATAACTTATAACCTAAGATTAAAATAAAGTTTTATTGAATTCAATATCAACATTAAAAAAAAAAATTAAGTGGAAATTCTTGTTGTTATATTTCAAAAAATGTCTTCATAAATGGACTCTGATGGTTTTGAAAGAACTTGTATTTTCTGAATTTTAATAGAACCAGAGCTTCCTCAAATCTCTAAACTGACTAAGTTGTGTTAATATAGACTCTTAGTACTCACATTAGTGTATTGCAGGTAACCATGTTTTCAGTGTATTGTGAAAGGGAATTTGAATTTGAGCCAGTGGTATTCTACAAACAAATTAATTAAAAATAGTTTAAATAGTATTATTCAACATTTCAAACAGAATGTGTTTTCCCGCTTTTCATTTTCAAAAACAATTTTCAGAAATGACAAATCAAACGCGTTTTCAGCAAATTTGAAAACAAAAATAAAAATATAAAATATTTTCAAAAATGAAAATACAAAATAAAATACAAAAAGAACGCCACCTAAATGTTTAAGAAAAATTATTCACAACTAAAACTAACTTTTTTTGTAATTATATGAAATGGTTCATAAATAGCCAGTATGAATATGGAAATGAAATTTAAAAAAAAAAAAAAAATGACAATTTTTTTTGATGATGTGTCGAAATAACTTTTCATTTTATTTACAGTTAAAATGACTATGATTATGTAAGTTATAATAATTGAGTAGGCATTATTGGCTAATACATTATTATATGCTTTTAATCTTCTATGTTCATTGATTAATGTATACTTCATCAACAATTTGTGCCATATTATTGTAAGTACTAATAAAGAGGCGAAAATTAATTATTGAAGGCTATTATGATTCCCTTCAATAATCGAGAAATAAAGATAAAAGATATAAATAGAATTGGTAATAATGTGAATAAATTCTTGAATTATTATAAGGAATTATTATAAGGTAATAATGCAATTCAAATTCCAAAATGAATAAAAATAGAACTTAAGAGCATCTGTATTGAATGTATTAAATTTAACTAGCCATATAGCTAAAAGTAGATGTTAAATGACACATGTACATGTTAAAGTTAACACATTCATTATTGTCACAATGAATGTTTTAATTTTTTCTTAATTTCAAAAATATGATAAATATTTATTTTTAAAATAACAAAATTTATATATTAATATCGTACTCATTTTGAAGATCTCATTAAATTATTTAATATGAAATCAATAAAAGAATTATTTTTTTTATTGATGTTAAGAAATTTAAGAAGAAAAAGAAAAATGAACAAGGGAGTGGGGGTTTGGAGTGGAAGGTCATTGGACATTTTCAACTTAAAATTTTCATATAATCAGTTAAAATGCTAGCTATATTTAATAAGAAAAATATATTTTAAATTACATTTATACATGTTAAAGTTAAAACACATTATTGCCACAATGGATATATTAATTTCTAAATAAGTTCAATGAATATGATAAATACTTATTTTAAAATCGCAAAATTTATATATTAATATGGTACTCATTTAAAAGATCTCATTAACAGTGCGTTCGGCAGTAGGTGGCACGTTTGTTTTTTTTTTTTTTTTTTTTTTGGTCTTTTGTGTGTGTATTTTTTTTCTAGGTAAGATGTATAATAAAAAATTAGAGAAAGGAAATGTGTGTGGTTAAAAAGTGGTTTGGAATTAATTAGCCACATAGACAAAAAATAAATTTTAAATGACATTTATACATGTTAAAGTTACACAATGGATATTTTAATTTCTAATTAAGTTCAATGAATATGATAAATACTTATTCTAAAATTGCAAAATTTATATCTTAATATGATACTCATTTAGAAGATTTCATTAACAGTGCATTTGGCAATAGGTAGCACGGTTTTTTTTTTCTAGGTAAGATGTATGATCAAAAATTGAAGAAATTAAATGTGTGTGATTTCGAAAATTGCGTAAAAAATGGTTTAAAAACCATTACCAAACAGGTTGTTAATCATATAATATGAAATCAATATTTTTTTTTTCAATGTTAAAAATTTAAGAAGAAAAAAGAAAAGAAAATGAATAAATAAGGGATTGAGTGTGTGAGTGAGCGAGGGTTAGATGTATTTACGCTTTTACAAAATTTTAACAAAAGTGTCATGTCACATGTACATACTAGTTAAATTTAATAAGAAAGGTAACTTGCTACAAAAATTCTTTTAGCAAACAAGTTAACATATCAAATGTAGGCATGAAATTCACTATTATTTAATATCTCACACTAACAAACACTTTAACACATCCAATATAGATGCTCTAACTTGTAAGTAAAAAGATTCTCTTAACTTTTGTTTTACTATATCCAACTCCTTACTAACTTATTCTACTAACATCTACTTTAACATATCCAATGCGAATGCTCTAAAATCCCAAGTTCTATTGAGTAATAATATCTTTTTCGAAATACCCATCGTAGAGATTCTTGAAATGGAACAAGAAAAATCAATTTATGATTTTTTTAAGTGATGCTTAAATGTGTTGAGATATTCGATTTCACATATGTCAATACTATTAATTCCAATCATCAAAGTTTAATCATATCCATGTGCTCGATCGAATTCACTTGTGCACATGAAATCCCTCTCTCGATTTTAAATCAACTCTACCTAATTATTTAACCGTATTTCTAAACAGCGTGTCGTAATGACTAGGTGCATGGAACATATGATTCATTTAGCGGTCGCAATACTAATAAACTTATATCTCTATCATTTATCAAAGTACTGAAATTTATTCCTAGATCTAAGTATTAGCTCATTTCTCAGATTATGAAAACACTCATGAAATCATGAATAAGTGATTGATTCATTAATGCATTATACACAAAAATAAAATCAACACATGCAAAGTATATGTAAAACTCAATTCATGGAATTAATAGTATAAAACTTATGCTACATCGAATATCCCAACTAATAGTTTAGCGACTCATCACAAAATAATTGGAAGCACAATAATTAAATACAAATATATTGAACATATCTAATTAACAAAGATAAAAAGAACTCTTGCACTAAGAAATTCTTCCACGTTAATAATCTTCAATCCTCTTCCTTTACCTTTGTTGAGATCGTACCCAAAATGTGGCACATTGGGCCATCAGTGAAGGCCCAATGGACTTTAGCCCATGATTAAGGTTTAAGATATCGCCTGAGCCAATGGCCGAGGTGGAAAAACACACGAGCTCCTCTGGCCGAACTGATTTGTGTCTAGCAGACCCGCTTTATGCTTAGCCGAGGTGCTTACGGTGGCGCCTCAGATGTAAAGATGGGACAAGGGATGAAGTCAGAGATGTGATACCGCCTTTACCAAGATGTGACAGGCGCCCATCCCCTACGAAATGTAGCAATGATTACGGTCAAAAAGCAAGGTTGTCCCCTCCAAGAGCTAGGGTGAATACACGTGTAAAGTCTGCCATGTGTCATAATCCGAAACAACGAATCCTTCTATAAATAAAAGCCTCCTCCCGCCATGTAAGGGGTTAGCAACTTCATACTCTTAGCGAAATATTTCATTCTCACTCCATTTTCTCTCTTTTACACACTTATACTTCCCGCACTCAACTTTTATTTGCTTGAAATGAGCACTGACTTTGGCATCGGAGTGCAAATGGGAGCCACCTCGGCCCCCTTTGCAAACTGATCGTTTGTCACAGTGCGCAGGAGATCTACGTGTTCAAGAGGGAGGAGCTGAGACGTGTTGGTCCAATGTCCAGCCGGATTTTGTGGTCAACATTTTGGCGCCGTCTGTGGGAAACCATACTGCTAACCACGAAAACGCATGATGAAAAGCCACACATAGAAAGGAAGTTTTTAAAAAGGACGAGTAACCTCTTGCAAAAGAGCGGAGAACTGCAAGGACTTTGAAACATAAATTTGTTCACCTTGAAAAATGCTTAAAACTTTGAAACATAAGTTTGTTCACCTTGAAAAAGGCTTAAAACTTTGAAACATAAGTTTGTTCGCCTTGAAAAAGGCTTAAAACTTTGAAACATAAGTTTGTTCGCCTTGAAAAAGGCTTAAAACTTTGAAATACAAGTTTAATAACCTTGAAAAAGGCTTAGAGCTTTAAGATAAAAGTTCACCTATCTTTGAAAGAGAAGATAAAACCAAAAAATTGCTCTGAGCATGAATGAAAGTGACGATGATATTAACCCTCGTAGGAGTAGGAATGACCGGCTCAGCGAGGAGGAGGCTCCTCAAAAGCCTCGTGAGAACACAAACGAGGGAGTGGCCCAACCTAACCCTCCACACCGGCATTGAAATCGCCGCATGCTGCGAGACATGACTCGCATGGCAACCCAAATGCTGGAAATACAGAAACAGCAGATAGAACTAACTGTTGCGATGAATGCTTACATGGCTAGAGGGTATGCTATTGATAAGTACGGTTTTTGTACTTATCTTGACTTTAAATTTAGACAATTACGAGTGTTTTAGGATATAATATTGCTAATTATGTATTTATTTTGTTTGTTTTAGGAAAAACCCAAATTTGGACGCGTTTGGAGGTAAAACGGATAAAAAGGGACTAAAACCATACAAAATGGACTCAATTGCATCATATAAAAAGTCTAGGGACCGATTTGATCAGCAAACTATGGTAACATGTATATGGGCCTAATTCTAATCCAATGAGTGACCTAATTTTATATGAGCATCAGTTTTTTGGGAGAAGAGGAGGAAGAGCCGCACAGAAAATTGGAGAGAATTATTCATAAAGGTGCTCCGCTGGTGAGTCTCGGTGGGAAGAAAAGAAGGAAGAGCATTATCAATCATTATTAAGGTGGTCGAGAATCAAGAATCACAAGTTTAGGCGTGTCAATGCGAAGAATAAGCGTCATAATGCGTTTTGTATTTTTAATATTAATTTAATTATTTTAAGACATTAAATATATTTTTATATAAAAAAAATAGATTTTTTACCCTTAAAAAAAACGTTGGATTAGGCGCGCCTAGGCCGGTCAAAAAAAATCGTTGACCGCATTTTTACGTTCATACCACTTATTCGACGGGTTTTGGTCACATATCGCGCCTAGGCGGCGCATTTTCGTGCATTTTAGAACACTGATTAAGGCAGGGGGATCGGCAGATTACTAGCTGGGGAATTAAGGTGGTCGGCGGCTGATACATTGCTGGGAATTAAGGTGGAATTAAGCTGGGGTGTTGGAATTAAGAAAGGAGAGATATACATTGGTTGGTGAATTGAAGGAGGGAAGAATTAATTCAATAGTGCACGGCAAGGCTGGGAGTTCTTTTGGCATTGGAGAGTTGAGTGTGCAGGCTGGTTTGGCAATAGTGGACAGCATTGCTGGGAATTAATAACAAGTCGGCAGCCTGGGAAAAGATTGAGGAACCGCGCACTGTCAACTTTGGAGCAATTTTGCGAATTAATTACGTTATTGGCCGGTGATATTTTTCCACTTCTTTGTCTTAAATTTACATATTAAGATGGTTGGCTAATTCACCATAATGTATTGGATGAAGATGAAACTTGTTATTAATTTATTTTTATTCGATTACTAGTAGTTTAATAATTTTTGTGTTGTCTTGATTGATTTTGCATGCTTTATTGTTATTATTATTTGATTGATTGGCCACCAATTAAATATATCGTTACTTGTTGTAGTTTTGAAAAAGTCACAATAGGTTTGAATATTGCATGATCAACACATGAACACTAGATGTTAGGAATAACACTATGACATGTGCAATCTAATTGATAATTGTGTGATTTAATGCGTTCTAAACATTCGTATTCGGATTAGGAATAGATTCGTTTCATGTTTGGGATAGATTTAATTTGTCTTGGAAAAGAAAATTAATTGCATGTGAATTATCGATTGTCAAGCAACACATGAATGATTTAAACTTCGAATTGTTGAATTGAGATAGGTGATAACAAGTGGATTCGGATTCCAATACTTGCTCTCCATTCATATTTTACTCCCAAACATTTATTTTTATTTAATTTTTATTTATTGTAATTTTTTAGAATAGATAGACAAACAAAATCATCTTTTTATTTTAATTGTTTTCCTTAATTGAATCGACGATAAACTAATAATTAGGACTAAACATTATTCCTCGTGGGAACGATACTCTCAACTCATCACAATTATTACTTGTCAACGATCCCGTGCACTTGCAGGATTCGAACCGAACAAGTTTTTGGCGCCATTGTCGGGGAATAACGGATTTAGTATAATTATTAGTTTACCTTTAATTCAATTAAATTTTGATTTTTAGTTTTCATTATTTTTATTTTTATTTTTACTTTGTTTTGGTTATTCATAATTCCTTATTTTTCTCTTCACATTGGTCATTGAGTAGTATATGCTAGGTTTTAACGAGCCTGAACTATTACCAATAGATCCTGAAATAGAAAGAACCTTTAGACAACGTAGAAAAGAACAAAGAGAAAATAGGGATATGGCAAATAATCAAAATCAAAATCAATTGTCGCTTGCTCCTCATGAGCAAGAAGTGCAAATTCAACCAGGAGCAGTTCACGATAATGCTCAAGCGCTGGTTGGGGATTATGTAAATCCCGCGCCCGCCCTTGTACAACAAACTATTGTTTATCCACCATTCAGGCAGACAAATTACCACCTTAGACCTGATGTCATAAACTTATTTCAAAACCATCAAGACATCAAGTTCTTTGGTAAGGCGACTGAAAATCCGCATGAGCACATTCAAGCCTTTTTAATGCTATGCGATGTAATCAATCACGAAGGGATGTCAGCAGACGCTTTTCGAATGTGTTTGTTTCCCCATACTTTAAAAGATAATGCTAGGGAATGGCTACGCTCGTTAGCTCCTGGAAGCATTGTATCTTGGAATGATATGGTGCAAAAATTCACCATGAAATTTTTCCCTCCATCTCGAGTTCTCTAAATCAGAAATGAAGTTCACACTTTCAAACAACGAGACCTTGAGAGTTACCCTGAGGCATGGACGAGATTCAAGGACTATTTTAGAAAGTGTCCAAATTTTGACATACCAAAAAATGCTCAGGTTTACATCTTTTATTTAGGATTGCATCCTGAATACCGCAATATGCTTGATGCTTCAGCAGGGGGATCAGTAATGAGATTAGTTATTGACGGAGCACATGAACTATATGAGAGAATTGCGGAGAACCAGGCGATGTGGCCTACTGAAAGGGAAATTCCAAGAAAAGTATCTGGTGTCCACAATGTCGATGCAGTTACGCAATTGGCAGCTCAAATGGAAGTGATTTCAAAAAATCTGGACAATTTAACTAGACATGTGCACATGGTGCAACAACCAACACCAATTTGCGAAGGGTGTGGGGTAGATCATGTTACAGCTAGCTGTCCTTTAGCCTCAACACATGGAATGCAATGCGAGAATGTCAACTATGCCCAGAATTTTCAGAAGTATCAAAATAACCCCTATTCCAATACCTATAATCCAGGGTGGAGAAATCATCCAAATTTCTCTTGGTCTAACAATCAAAGTCAAAGTCATGAAGGAAATTTTCAAACAAAACCACCAGGTTTTCAACCTCAACAACAACAGCAACCAAAGAAGCCGTCGTTGGAAGACATGTTTGCACAGTACATGGAAAAGACTGAACAAGTTTTTCAAAACCAATAGGCAGCTATAAAAAATTTGGAAAATCAAATGGGACAGATGGCTGTAGCATT
Organism: Ligustrum vulgare; assembly: GCA_963555705.1. Taxonomy (NCBI): domain Eukaryota; kingdom Viridiplantae; phylum Streptophyta; class Magnoliopsida; order Lamiales; family Oleaceae; genus Ligustrum; species Ligustrum vulgare. The sequence goes on along the minus strand of OY743169.1, from coordinate 50,808,388 downwards.
AACAAGCAGAAATCAAGGAACTCTACCAAGCAACACAGAGAAAAATCCTAAGGAACAGGTACAAGCTATTACCACTAGAAGTGGTATACAACTACCTGAAATAACTGTTAAGAGACCACCAATTGCCACAGAGAAGGTACCTAATACTGAAAAGGAACAAGTGGACCAATTCGACGACTCAATAAAAGGAAATCAAGAAGAAGCTTCAGAAGCTCCACAAGTTAAAGCAACTGTTCCTGTAAAGGCATATGTACCTCCTATTCCATTCCCACAAAGGTTGCAAACACACAAGCTTGATAAACAATTTGCAAAATTTTTGGAGGTGTTCAAGAAATTGCACATCAACATACCATTTGCAGATGCCTTGGCACAAATGCCCAGCTATGCTAAGTTTATGAAGGACATATTGTCAAACAAGAGAAGGCTGGAGGAGAATGAAACTGTGATGTTGACTGAGGATTGCAGTGCTAGACTATTACACAAGTTACCACCAAAATTGAAAGACCCTAGGAGTTTCATTATTCCCTGCAATATTGGTAACAAGTTTGTGGATGATGCACTTTGTGATTTAAGCGCAAGCATTAATTTGATGCCATTGTCTCTTTTCAAGAAGCTTGGTTTGGGGGAAGCAAAATCCACTACCATCACCCTACAGCTTGCTGACAGGTCAATCAAACACCCTAGGGGGATAGTGGAAGATATTCTAGTAAAGGTTGATAAATTCATTTTTCCAGCAGATTTTGTAATCTTGGACATGGAAGAAGACAGAGACGTTCCCCTCATTTTGGGACGTCCATTTTTAGCTACTGGTAGAGCATTGATTGATGTGCAGAAGGGACAATTGATTTTCAGAATCAATGATGAAGAATTAAAAATCAATGTTTTCAACGCAATCAAATTTGGAGATGAAGTCGAATCCTGCTATAAAATTGATGCAATAGACAAAGTCGTGACAAAGGAGTTCATGCTTGATCACCATCAAGATCCGCTTGAGGCTTGTATGATGTACTCTGGAAAACGTCCATGTCCCTCTGAAAAAGTGGAGAAATGCATTCGAGATTTGGAAGCAATTCCCCCATGCATAAAACAACCCATGTTGGAGCTAAGTGAAGGTTCTGAGAAATCTCTACCATCTATTCAAAAGGCTCCAACACTTGAGTTAAAACAACTTCCACCTCATCTGCGATATGCATACCTAGGAGAGAAGAACACACTTCCAGTTATCATATCTAACTCTCTTTCCGAGAATGAAGAAGATCAATTGCTTAGAGTTCTTCGAGATCACAAAACTGCAATTGGATGGACAATTTCTGACATAAAAGGAATTAGTCCTTCCCTTTGCATGCACAAGGTTCTAATGGAAGATGAGTTCAAACCATCAATTGAACGACAACACAGATTGAACCCAAACATGCAGGAGGTTGTGAAAGCAGAAGTGCTGAAATTGTTGGATGCAGGAATGATTTATCCTATATCTGATAGCCATTGGGTAAGTCCTGTGCATGTAGTTCCCAAAAGGGGAGGAATTACAGTGGTCCCAAATGAAAATAATGAGCTCATTCCAACACGCACAGTAACAGGTTGGCGAGTTTGCATTGACTATCGCAAGCTCAATAATGCCACTAGGAAGGATCATTTTCCCCTTCCTTTCATTGATCAAATGCTGGAAAGACTTGCAAGGCATTCACATTATTGTTTCCTGGATGGGTATTCAGGATATAATCAGATTCCCATAGCACCAGAAGATCAGGAGAAAACTACTTTCACTTGTCCTTATGGGACTTTTGCATACAGAAGAATGCCTTTTGGACTATGTAATGCTCCAGCTACTTTTCAGAGATGTATGACGTCCATCTTCTCTGATATGGTGGGTAAGGTCATTGAGGTATTCATAGATGATTTCTCAGTATTTACGTCTTCATTTAATGAATGTTTAAGTCACTTAAAGACAGTGATGCAGAGGTGCGAAGAGACTAACCTAGTGCTCAACTGGGAGAAATGTCACTTTATGGTTCAGGAAAGAATTGTTTTAGGAAACTTAATTTCAGCAAGAGGAATTGAGTTGGAGAAGGCCAAGATACAAGTGATAGAGAAGTTACCTCCACCTAGTACCGTAAAAGGGATCAGAAGTTTCTTGGGACATGCTGGTTTCTATCGACGTTTCATCAAAGATTTTTCAAAAATAACCAAACCTCTTTGCACACTGTTGGAAAAGGATGTCCCTTTTAACTTTTCTGAGGAGTGTTTGGATGCATTTAACACTTTAAAAGAAAAATTGGTCACGGCTCCAGTGTTATCTTCACCTAATTAGGGTTATCCATTCGAATTAATGTGTGATGCTAGTGACTATGCAATTGGAACAGTTTTGGGGCAACGAAAGAACAAAATCCTACATGTGATTTATTATACCAGCAGGACTCTAGATGAAGCTCAGTTAAATTATGCCACCACAAAAAAAGAGCTTTTGGCAATGGTGTTCGCCTTTAATAAATTCAGATCTTATTTGATTGGATCAAAGGTGATAGTATACACTGACCATTCAGCACTGAAGTACCTGTTTGAAAAGAAGGATGCAAAACCAAGACTTATCAGATGGATACTTCTATTGCAGGGATTCAATTTGGAAATTAGGGATAAAAAAGGGTGTGAGAACTTGGTAGCTGATCATTTATCTCTCATGGAGCAGCAAGAAGAAGATCCTCCTGGTGAAATCAATGAGATATTTCCAGATGAAACTCTTTTAAAAATTGAGATAGCACCTTGGTATGCTGATTATGTAAATATTTGGCAAGTACTGTGATTCCCCCAGAGTATTCAAGTCAACAGAAGAAGAAATTTTTCAGTGATCTTAAGCATTACTTTTGGGATGATCCATTCCTCTATAGAAGAAGCCCAGATCAAATCATACGTCGTTGCGTGCCAGAAGAAGAACAGGAACATATTCTAGAACACTGTCACTCCGCTCCATACGGGGGTCACTTCGCAGCTACCAAAATAGCAGCTAAAGTCTTACAATCTGGTTTTTATTGGCCTACACTGTTTAGGGATGCTTATGCCTTAGTGAAAAAGTGTAATACGTGCCAAAGACAAGGGAATATCTCAAGGAAGAATGAGATGCCTTTAAACAATATTTTAGAAGTTGAGTTATTTGATGTTTGGGGCGTTGACTTCATGGGACCATTCCCATCTTCATATGGTCAATAATATATTTTGGTGGCTGTAGATTATGTATCTAAATGGGTTGAGGCTGTTGCTTTTCCAACAAATGATGGACGAGTTGTGACACAATTCATAAAGAAGAACATTTTGTCAAGGTATGGCACACCTCGAGCTATCATTAGTGATGGAGGAAAACACTTTTGCAACCGCCAATTCTCAGCATTGTTAGCTAAATATGGAGTCAAACATCGAGTTGCAACACCTTATCATCCTCAGACAAGTGGACTGGTTGAAATTTCCAATAGAGAGCTAAAAAAAATTCTTGAGGCAACAGTTAATACATCACGCATTGATTGGTCAAAGAAGCTGGATGATGCATTATGAGCATATCGCACAGCCTTCAAGACACCAATTGGGATGTCCCCTTATCAGTTAGTCTTTGGAAAAGCATGTCACTTGCTAGTAGAGCTTGAGCATAAAGCATATTGGGCAACACATTTTCTGAATTTTGATATGAAGTCAGCTAGAAAGAAGAGAATCCTACAACTAAATGAGCTTGACGAATTTAGATTGGGGGCATATGAGAATGCCAAGTTGAATATGGAAAAGACAAAAAAGTGGCACGATAAGCATATCAAAGAAAAAGAGTTTGTGGTTGGTCAACAAGTTTTGATGTTCAATTCTCACCTCAAGCTCTTTCCAGGGAAGTTGAAATCCAGATGGTCAGGTCCATACACAGTTGTGGATGTTTATCCTTATAGGATAGTGGAGGTTGTTTCACAAGATCATTTGAAACGGTTCAAGATTAATGGCCAAAGGTTGAAAGCTTATTGGGGGGGGTGATTACTCCAATGAGAAGACAATCCTACCACTTGAAAATCCAAATGAAGAGTAGCCAAAATATCAAAGCCAAGCTAATGACTATAAACAAGCACTTGTTGGGAGGCAACCCAATTTTCTTTTCTTTTATTTATTCAGCTTTATATGCATTAGTTTGATTTATTTATTTGTTTGCTTTATTTATTTATTTTTACATCTTCATCCAATAACATTTCTAATGCCTGAATTTCATTTTTGCCTTGATAGGACTGATTCTGTAACAGGAAGATGATCAGGGAACTTTGGGAATGCATATCTCCATCACATTCAGATTGACCAGGGAAGTCCTTTAACCTCTCCTAGTTATACTTTTTATATACTTGATCTGATACATTGAGGACAATGTATATTTTAAGTTTGGGGGTGGGTAGTTCATTTTTCTGCTAAAGTTTTCTTTTTTATTCAGCATGTATCTTAAAAAAAAAAAAAAATTGAAAAACTTGTTGACATGTGTATTGCCTAGGATATAGTATGGATCAAATTTTGCTTTGGTTTGAATTTTGAACAGCATGAAAACAAGAATTTTATGAACTAGTTACTACTTGCTAGATTTCATCTTCACGCGCACATAGCCATTGTTAGATTATTACTTGTGTAGGGATTTGTTTAATACATGTGGGGCAAATTTATGCAATTTGAACTTAGGAATGACTTGATAATCCCTAAACTTAGATGATGAGACATCCCAACCTTTAAAACTTAGAAACTAAACTTGCTCAAGAGCAGTTTGGGGGTGGAAAGAAGTGGTGAAGGTAGGCTTGAACTTTTAAGGGTCTGTAGTTCCTGAAATGTGTCATTGGTTGAAGAGGTCTTGGTCAACAGGTATAAATCATTGCCGGCATAAAAACAGAAAAATGTTGAACGTCTTATTCTACTCTTCAAATTCCTTTTTGACTTGAGTAATTAAGTCTGAGGGGTCTTTCAAACCTGGTGCCCTAAATCTGTCTGGCTTGGGAGCCACCGACCTAAAGCTCGCTACAGGGGTCAATTAGAAAGCAAGTACATAGAGTGGACTTACACATAAGACAATAAAACATCTTTAACTTTTTGATGTTGACTGTGTGACTCGAGTAATTAAGTCTGAGGGGTCTTTCAAACCTGGTGCCCTAAAGCCGTCTGGCTTGGGAGCCACCGACCTAAAGCTCGCTACAGGGGTCACATAGAACGTAAATGAGAAAAATATTGCACAAAGATGGTAAAAGACGTGGATATAAAAAGAAAAAGTCGTCCATAAAAAAAAAGAAAAATAAAATTATTGTTTGGTATAAGCTTGTTGATTGAGACTTTGATACTAAAGGCATGGATTAGGGAACCGCTTACCATTGATTGTTTGGGCAGACTTAGCTAATTCTGACCACTTGGTGTGGAAAAATGCAAATTGTTGATGTTTAGAAACCACATGAATAGAAGGAACCTTGGGATTCGAGAGAAAAGCAGTAAGTTGTGATCATCCATAAGCGATACAAGGAAAATCATTAGATTCATTAGGGTGACCACATGGGATTCGAGCTTGATATTGCATAATAAGCTACACAATGTTAAATATATCATTTACATGAGTAGGAGTTTGACATTGGCTATTCACGCGCACACACTTGACAATCTGGCATGAGATAACTAAAATTATTTTACCTTATTGTTCATAACTCTTGCTAAAGTACAAATTGATCTGGATTATTAAGGCATATAATATTGCTAATTATGTATTTATTTTGTTTGTTTTAGGAAAAACCCAAATTTGGACGCGTTTGGAGGCAAAACGGATAAAAAGGGACTAAAACCATACAAAATGGACTCAATTGCATCATATAAAAAGTCTAGGGACCGATTTGATCAGCAAACTATGGTAACATGTATATGGGCCTAATTCTAATCCAATGAGTGACCTAATTTTATATGAGCATCAGTTTTTTGGGAGAAGAGGAGGAAGAGCAGCACAGAAAATTGGAGAGAATTATTCATAAAGGTGCTCCGCTGGTGAGTCTTGGTGGGAAGAAAAGAAGGAAGAGCATTATCAATCATTATTAAGGCAGGGGGCTCGGCAGATTACTAGCTTGGGAATTAAGGTGGTCGGCGACTGATACATTGCTGGGAATTAAAGGTGGAATTAAGCTGGGGTGTTGGAATTAAGAAAGGAGAGATATACATTGGTTGGTGAATTGAAGGAGGGAGGAATTAATTCAATAGTGCACGGCAAGGCTGGGAATTCTTTTGGCATTGGAGAGTTGAGTGTGCAGACTGGTTTTTGCAATAGTGGACAGCATTGCTGGGAATTAAGAACAAGTCGGTAGCCTGGGAAAAGATTGAGGAACCGCGCACTGTCAACTTTGGAGCAATTTTGCGAATTAATTACGTTATTGGCCGGTGATATTTTTCCACTTCTTTGTCTTAAATTTACATATTAAGATGGTTGGCTAATTCACCCTAATGTATTGGATGAAGATGAAACTTGTTATTAATTTATTTTTATTCGATTACTAGTAGTTCAATAATTTTTGTGTTGTCTTGATTGATTTTGCATGCTTTATTGTTATTATTATTTGATTGATTGGCCACCAATTAAATATATCGTTACTTGTTGTAGTCTTGGAAAAGTCACAATAGGTTTGAACATTGCATGATCAACACATGAACACTAGATGTTAGGAATAACACTATGACATGTGCAATCTAATTGATAATTGTGTGATTTAATGCGTTCTAAACATTCGTATTCGGACTAGGAATAGATTCGTTTCATGTTTGGGATAGATTTAATTTGTCTTGGAAAAGAAAATTAATTGCACGTGAATTATCGATTGTCAAGCAACACATGAATGACTTAAACTTCGAATTGTTGAATTGAGATAGGTGATGACAAGTGGATTCGGATTTCAATACATGCTCTCCATTCATATTTTACTCCCAAACATTTGTTTTTATTTAATTTTTATTTATTGCAATTTTTTAGAATAGATAGACAAACAAAATCATCTTTTTATTTTAATTGTTTTCATTAATTGAATCGACGATAAACTAATAATTAGGACTAAACATTATTCCTCGTGGGAACGATACTCTCAACTCATCAAAATTATTACTTGTCAACGATCTCGTGCACTTACAGGATTCGAACCGAACAGCTATGAACGAGCCCATCATACCCCCACAATACTCACAGCCACATTACTCACCATCCGATGCGGCCACCGCCTCCTATTATTTTCAAGATCCACAGGAATATGCCGAGATAGAATCCGAGCCCCTCTACGAAGAGGGCCCGGAGCATGAAGCACCTGAAGAACAAGACCAACTCCCAGCTAGACACAGGGAGGCTTCGCCCACAAAATCTGCCAGTGTCTTCAGCCGAATAGGAGAGTTATTCAAAGGTAAGCGAGGGGGTCGAACTGATCAAGGTCGGCACAATGTAGCTGAGCCTATAAATAGGTGGGAGCGATGCGCTGAAGAAGCCTTGTCGCAAAGTCAAATGCATAGGGACCAGCATGGTACGGCAGCAAAAAAGTTGACTCCCACGCATGACGCTACGAATAGGCAGGAAAGGAGAGCCGAAGCAGCTCGGACCAAATCTCGTAATGAGTTACCGACCCATGAAAGGCCAAACTACGGCTGAGTTTTGCCACCAAAAAGGTAGGAGTACGCTCCACCGACCTACGACCAATACCATGACCCAATGTATTCTGGTCATGGCGAGAATAGTGAACTACCCTCATACGAGCTGGATGACGAAGAGGAAATAAGTCCTTTCACGGAGGGCATCTGTAGTTGCCCAGTGCCTCATGACTTCGAAATGCCAGAAATAACAAAGTATTCTGGCCGATGTGACCCTGAAGATCACCTGCTAAACTACCGCGCTAGCATGGAAATAGCCGGAGCCACTCCGGCACTGAAGTACAAGGCTTTTGCTTTTGACCCTGGAGGGAAGCGCGATACGATGGTACAAAAAGCTCCCTCTGGGTAGCATCCACAGTTGGAGAGATCTGAAAACAGCATTTAAGAATGGCTTTGTTTCCTCCAGGCCTGGCCAGTTCCCACTCCAATGCCTTCAAGATCTAAGGCAAGGAAGGGATGAATATCTGAAAAGTTACCTAGGTCGGTTTACTGAAGAGATGCGCATTTGTGAAAACATCACCGAAGCGGAGATGTTTTCCGCTCTCAAAGGAGGGCTAGATATGACGAGCATGTTTTGGAGGGATGTCCGAAGCAGGAAGTCGAGGGATTACAACGCCCTAGTAGACCTGATGAAGGAGGAGATCGTACCAGAAGAAATGGCTAGGGCCAAAGACAACCATCCCCAAGGGAGATACAATCTTGGGTATTCTAACGAAGCAAACCTCAAGAAAGGAGGTAACAAGGATAGGTTCGGCAGTAACCGAAGTGGTGCTCCGCGTCCATTTCCGGGGACAGGGTCCAGCTATGCAGTAGAGATCACGGAAGCTATCCCCAACTTGCACTCCAACGCTCCTTCTCAGAATCTTTCCATGGCTCAAGGAAGAATGGAAAGTAGCCGAAGTGGAAAACAACCCATGATTGGGGCTTACTGTGCCTACCACAGGTATTACGGTCACGCAACAGAAGATTTCAGGAAAATCCACATGTTGGCGGACCAAAAGGCGCATAGAAGAAGGGGAAGTGATTTCTCCCCTGACAAGGGGAAAACTCAAAAACCTGGTGGCCAGAAGTTCAACCGAGCTGATAGGAGAGCTCCGTGGAAGAACTCGACCAAAGAGAGGATTGACAATCGTTAAAGAGACAGGAACGAGGGCCAGGATACCTCCTCGGCGCACGCTAAAGGTACAAGAGAACCACCAACACCTGTTGCCGACCCTCCTATTCGTGAAATTGACACAATATTGGGAGGCCCCCATCCAAGTGGGAGCACAAATAACTCCCAAAAGAGATATATCATAGAGGCCAAGCAGCCCACCAACGTGAATTACCATATCCATTCACATCCTGTTGGAATGCCTCAGACAGAACCTATCACCTTTACCCAAGACGATGCTATTGGAGTGCACTTTCCACATAATGATGCATTGGTTATCAGGGTAGTAGTGGCTCGGAATGGGTTGTCACGAATGATGGTGGATGATGGTGCCTCGGTAAATGTGATTTACGGGGTAATTTTTTATAAGATGGGGATCAGCACTCCACTCATTCCAGTCCCAGACCCAATATATGGATTCACTAGGGACAGCATAACTCCCAGAGGATCCATAACCCTTATGACCGAGGTAGGGCAATCACCAACTCTTTCCAGAATCCCCATGGAATTTTTGGTTGTGGACAAAATCTCCTCCTATCATGGCTCAATCGGGAGGCCAGACCTTATTGACTTAGGAGTTGTAACCCATAAAAAATATATTTGCATGAAATTCCCCACGGAGCATGGTGTTGCTACTGTAAGGGGGAGCCAAACTGAATTGCGGGCCTATTACACAAATGCAATCAAGAAATTTCAAGACCGAAGCTTGAACATGATTAGTAATGTAGCAATGGCCGAGGCTACTCCAGACCCTGAAAGACTGGGTGGAGGTCCCTCGGGAAATGAGGATGTTACAATGACGCTGGAAGAAGATCTGGCAGTTTTGGACCCAAGAATGGCAGGAGGTAATTGCTCTACCCCAGCTGCAAAGTTGGAATGCTTCGGTGTAGATCCCCTTGACCCAATCAAGGAGTTGCAGATTGGATTAAATTCAACGGTTGAATACAAAGATCAGCTGAAAAAGCTTCTTACTTGAAAACCTCAAAGTATTCGCATGGAAACATGATGACATGGTTGGGATTGATCCTAAAGTGTCCTGTCACGGACTCCAGCTTGATCCCAGAAGCCATGGGCACAGGAAAAAGAGAAGACCTATGAGTTCTGATAAGTATGAGGCCTTGAAAGAAGAGGTTACGAAGCTATTGAAAAATGGATTTATCAGAGAATCCCGGTATCCGAAGTGGGTATCAAACCCTGTTTTGGTACCAAAACATAATGGGAAGCTGAGAGTATGTATTGATTTTTCAAACTTGAACCAGGCATGTCCCAAAGATAGTTTTTCGTTGCCTCGAATTGATCAGTTAGTTGACTCCACAGTAGGACATGAGATGTTGAGTTTTATGGATGCATACTTCGGGTACAATAAAATCCTCATGTATGAATCAGATGAGGAGCATACTTCGTTTATCACAGATAGGGGACTCTATTGTTACAAAGCTATGCCATTTGGCTTAAAAATGCTGGAGCCACCTATCAAAGGTTGGTAAATCGCATGTTTTCAGAACAATTAGGAAACACCATGGAGGTATATGTTGATGACATGCTGGTCAAAAACATGGTCGCCGCAGAGCATATCCGCCATTTGGCAGAGGCCTTCGATGTGTTGAGGAAATATCGAATGAAGCTCAACCCGACGAAGTGCGCTTTTGGGGTAGCGTCCGGAAAATTTCTTGGATTAATGGTGAATAGGAGAGGGATCGAAGCCAATCCTGATAAAATCAATGCTTTGTTAAACATGCGATCACCTCGGAATCCAAAAGAAGTGCAAAGCTTGACGGGGAGAATTGCGGCCTTAAATCGATTCGTTTCCAAGTCCACTGACAAATTCTTGCCATTCTTTAAGGTCTTGAAGGGAGGAAAGTGATTTCAATGGATGCCGGAATGTGAGCAGGCTTTTGCCGATCTGAAAGCATTCTGGGGACGGGCCCCATTACTATCAAAACCAAAGGCTGGAGAACTTCTCTACTTGTATTTAGCCATATCAAATGAGGCTGTTAGCTCGGTATTGGTCAGAGAGGAGGATGGGGATCAGTTCTCGGTATATTATGTAACCAAAGTCATGCTGGATGCTGAAACACGTTACCCAGATATGGAAAAACTTGCTCTCTCATTGATCACAGCATCTCACAAGCTCCGTCCCTACTTTTAGTCGCACTCCATACACGTGCTCACCAACTTTCCTATGAGACAGGTGTTGCAGAAACCTGATGTATCTAGAAGGTTAATGAAGTGGGCGATTGAAATTAGCCAGTTCGACCTACATTATGAGACTCGGACCGCTGTAAAGGGGCAAGCATTAGCGGATTTTATAGTTGAATTTACACATCCGCCGGAGGTTGAGATGGTTGACAACACGGATGACAATCGAGAGTGGAAATTGTTCGTTGATGGGTCCTCGGTTGAGGGACGATCCGGTGCGGGAATATTGCTAATAAGCCCAGAATGATTCAAACTACACAGTGCGATCCGTTTTGACTTTAAAGCCTCAAACAATGTTGTTGAATACGAGGCACTATTAGCTGGGCTGAGACTTGTGAAAGCTTTGAACATTAAATCCGTAGGGGCGAATAGCAATTCGCAGCTCGTTGTGAGTCAATTTAATGGACAATTTTCTTCCAAAGAACCAGCTATGGTCGCTTATTTGAAGAAAGTAAAATATTTGGTTGTGCACTTCGGAAAAATGGAGTTACAACACATTCCCAGAACTGAGAATTCCAATGCCGATGCTTTATCCAAATTAGCAAGCAGTAATGATTCCGAGCTCCACAATCTGATCCCAATTGAGCACTTATTGACTTCTTCTATTGAGCCAAGGCCGGGGATTTTGGCAATAAAAGAAGAAGGATCCTAGATGAATCCTATAATAGCATACTTGAAGCATCAGACAGTGCCAAACGAGCCGGAAGCAGCTCGGAAGTTGCGAAGATATGCCGTGAATTTCGTACTTTTGGATGACCTGCTTTATAAACGGAGCTACACCTCCCCTTTACTGAGATGTGTGGGGCCGGAGGAAGGACGTTATTTGATGAAAGAAATCCATGAGGGCATATGCGGCAACCACGCCGGGGCGCTATCACTGGCTCGGAAAGCTCTTAAACAGGGATACTTTTGGCCGACTATGCGGAAGGATTCCCATGACTTCGTACGCAAGTGCGATAAATTCCAAAGACATGCAACCATACCGCATCAGCCGCATCATAAGCTGACTATAGTAACTAGCCCTTGGCCTTTTGTGAAATGGGGGGTTGATATTATTGGTCCTATGCCACGGGGTGCTGGTAATAATTGCTTTGCAATAGTGGCAATTGACTAATTCACCAAGTGGGTCAAGGCGGAACCTCTGATGAGGATTACCGAGGCCAACACCACAAAGTTCATCTGGAAGAATGTCATATTCCGATTCGGAATACCGCACTCGCTGGTTAGTGATAATGCAAAACAGTTCAAAAACAGAAGCATAGATGAATTGTGCGACGATTTGGGAATCAAGAAATTATTTTCATCTTCACATCACCCACAAGCTAACGGACAGGTTGAAACTGTGAACAAGACCATAAAGAATACCCTGAAAAGGAAGCTGGAGTCCAAAAAGGGCGCATGGGTAGATGAACTCCCGCAAGTATTATGGGCACTTCGAACCACCTCGCACACTGCCACTGGTGAAACACCTTTCTCCTTGGGATATGGATCCTAGGCGGTATGCCCAGTCGAAATTGGGGTTCCTTCTCTTCATCAAATCCATTATGACGACGTGGGAAACAAAGAAGCACAAAGTGCTAATTTGGATTTCCTCATGAAAAAACGGAGTGATTCCCAAGTGGTGATGGCCAGGTATCAGAAAAAGATGGCTCACTACTACAAGAAAAGAGTAAAAAGTTGACACTTTAACACTGGGATTTAGTCCTCAAGAAGGTCCTTCCCTCTACTCAAGAACCTGGAGTAGGGACTTTAGGTCCTAACTGGGAGGGCCCTTACAAAGTCACTGCCGAGGTGGTACTCGGAACATACATGATCGAGGACTTATTCGGGGTGCCTTTATGTAATCCTTGGAACACGGATCACCTTCATCGTTATTTTCAATGAATCAAATTCCTTTTTCAACGGTTATAACATTCCCGTGTAAGTTTATAAAATCCTAAATGAGTTACGTTCAGGGTTGTACCAATTACTGATTAGACAAACATAATGGAAAAACAAAATTCCTAGATTATTTTGGTTATGAGACCATATGTCTACACCATGCATGAAATTTGTTAAAAACAAGGGACTCTTACAAGCATACACTGCGACCACTGCGTATGGATTGAAAGTGTTAACACCATCAATAGGAGTTCATAAAAATTTATAAACATAGGTGTTATAAAGTATAAGACAAATATGTTCAAAGATTGGTCAAAATCAGATCTAACCAGCAAACATGAATGCCTTGAGCTACTTAGATCTAAGGGACTATACACATATCTTCATATCTTCATACGATACGTTTGCAATTCTTCATATCTTCATACTATATGTTTGCAAGGCGTTTTTGTCTGGAAGTGTTCACGCTTTAACAGATAAGGTCGCATACGATACGTTTGCAAGGCGTTTGTGTCTGGAAGCGTTCACGCTTTAACAGATAAAGTCGTACAAACTAAGACATTAAACTAAACATGAATAAATCATTGCATTCATAAAATCAAAATATTTACAATTTGAATGTTGTTACATTTACAAATATACCAGGTGCACCCAAACGATCTGCAAGGTTGTTAGGAGAATCATCTTGAGGTTCGGGGTATAGGGCTTCAATAGAGGATAGGTCCAGGGTTGGGAAAGCTTCCTTCACGTCCCCCAAAGCCATCCTGGCCCCTACGTTCCCAAAGACCCTCTGCATGGCCTCGTATTCTGGGGTCTCTTCAAAAGTGTCTTTAAAATTCTGGATAACCTCAGACACTTTGGCACTTAGAGCGTTCTCCACCCGTGTAATGACGGTCTGCTCCAGAACCTCTGTGATCCTAGTTTGCATGTGCCGTTCTAAAGAGACAAGGTCCTCCTCCGCTTTTGCCTTAGCCTCCATCTCCCTCCCCAATTTTTCGTTGGCTGTTGCCACCTCAACCTCCAGCTTAGACTTGGCTGCGTTAGCGGCGGTCAGAGCTTCAGATGTGATGGACTGTGCACGGTTGGAATCATCTAGTTTCTTACACAGAGCCGCCACGTCTGACTTAGAGGCCTGGAGGTCATGTTTCAATTTATCATTATCTTCCTGGAGGCGCTTAGCGTTAGCCCTCTCCTCGGAGGAAGATTTACGGGCTACGAACAGCTGAGTTTTGAGGTCATTAATGTCCTTTAGCATGTTGTCTGCATGGCGGAGAGCAGTCTCAGCATCTTTCTTCTCCCGCTGCGCCTCCTCCGCGGAAGAATCCACCTCGTCAATAAGGGCCAGCGCCCTAGCGTTCATGGCCTTAACAGCGAGCACCTTCCGAGACGGACTGGCACTGGAAGAAAAGGCAGACCAGCCCTCCGTCCAAAATTGTTCAGTAATTAATGCGGCCCTGGAGGGAGGAGAGTCGGGGGAGTCTAATAGGGAAGGACTGAAGGTAACATCTCTGGGGAGAACACTGGTTTTAATGCGCTTGAGTTTTTCTGTCCCCTCAGGTGTCATTTCGTAAGCCAAATCTGGGATAGACACAGATGGCTCGTCCTCCAAGTCCTGAGTCTCTGGTGGCAAAGGTGCGGAGGTGGATTGATAAGTGTGTTTTATACACTTATTTGTATGTCTAAATTAGAATAAATTACTATCATTTTAGAATATATGCTATTTAATTTTTGTTTATCTGTTTACTTTGCAGAAAATATCCCAAAAGATGAAGAATGAAGTAATTGATGAGAAAAATGCATAATTGGATGCTGATTGGAGCTAAAACGAGCAATTGATAAGTTTGTGACGTCAACCGGAAAGATATGGTCGAAATACTGAACGCTGTGCAAATACCAAAAAAGACTCGCGCGCGGATTTGATGAAGTTCTTTCCTTCTTCAACTTGATCTCTTCACCAACTATAAATACAACCTCTTTGCACGAAAATCAGACGTTTGCCTCTCCATAGAACGAGCCACAACAGAGATTTTAATTAAAATTCTTGGAGATTCAAGCATCGCAGATGGGCGTGAATTGAAGATATTTGAAGAATTGATAATTGGTGCAATCTTTCCATTCTTCTTTGTTATTTTCAATGAACGTTATATTTTATTGTTTTTGTTCTACAATCATGATGTGTAACTAATTTTAACGTTGGGATGAATGATGTAGCATAGTCATATTATTTTAATTTCATATTCCTTGTTTTAACGCTTTGATGCATGTGTTGATTTATTATTGCGTTTAATGCGTGAATGAACTGGCCACTTATTCATGATTTTATGTGTTATTTCCATAATCCGAGAGGTGAGTTAATAACATAGATCTAGGTAATAAATCCGGTAATTGAACGAGAGATAAAGATATACTCTTGTGATTATTACGGTCGTGTGTGAATTCTTGGGTGTAATGCATCTAGATAAGGAATATTCGGACCCTCTGTAGAGATACAAGATTGACTTATTTAAGTAGGATTGATTTAAACTCGAGAGAGAAATTTCAATTTGAATCAGTGAATTCGATCGATCACATATTTAGAAAATAAAACTGGAATTGGAATTTATTTAATTGGTTAGGTGAAATCGTGAATCACAACCACTTTACAATCATCTCTTAAAACAAAACAATTATCCAATTTAAAATTCTTAGTTTAATTCTTTAGTTTTAGTTTAAAATCTCAAATTCATTCGTCCGTTCAAATAAAGTGTAGAACTAAAATATTTAGGTAATTAATAGCAGTCCTCGTGGGACGATAATCCGGACTCCTAGGTCCACTTTATTACTTCTCACAACCCGTGCACTTGCGGGGGTATTTCGCATCGCGAGATATCAGTGAACATGGATTCCTTGTCCTTGCCCCTTCTGAGCCTCTTCAAGGGGGCGGGATCCTCCTCGGATATGCGCTCGAAAATATCCTCGGAGAATGAGGATGGCGCAAAGACATCCTTAGCCTCCCTTTCCCTCTTAGAGCCACTCCTATCTGACCTTTTCCATTTCCCCTTTGCGGTAACTCTTTTAGGATCAGCCTCCTTTTCTATGCTGGGCTGTTGGGGACCCACTGGCAGCAGATTGGGTGGTGGCAGTAGGGCGGGAAGAGGACCCTGAAGTTGGGCTGTGGACGCCTCAGACACCTCCTTTGCCACCCCAACTTGCAGGTTAGCAAGTACTGCTTTCTGCCTCTTTCCAATTTCGCTGTCGTGGCGAAGGGCAGGAGGGATCTTCTTAGCCAACAGACCCTTCAAAGAAATCTTCGAAAAGTCCTTGGAACCTAGCAAGAAAAGAAGGAAATTGGGGTTATAAACAGAAGAGGCATAAGATGTAAAGGCAATAAGGAAACAAACTTACTCATGGCTCGCATAAGACCGTGTTTAACAAATAATTTATTTTGTTGAATGACCCCCAGGAAAGTGCCCTTGTAAGTAAACAAGTGCCTTACTGCCGCTAAGTCTGCGTCAGGGAGGAGGCGGGCAAAAGTGTCCCCTGCCATAAACCAATAACATGTTAGGAACCAGTCAAGAAAAGTGAATAGAAATTAAAAAGAAAATGACACATGACACTTAAAGACACTAAAGCAAGTACAAGACTCACTAGGTAGGAAAAGAGTTCGGGGAACTGTAATTTCTGGACTAGGGTCCACAGGAGAGCTCTGCCACTCCCCAGCGACCCAGAACCATTGGTTCCTCCAGTTCTTTATCGAAGTTGGATGACCGGTAATAACAGGAGGATATGAGCCCCTGGGAGACAAGTAATACCAATCTTTGACGTCCGACCTCACGTCGTTTTCCCTTCTAACTGATTTCTTCAAAGTATACAGGGTATGAATGATGTGCAGTGAGATGGGATAGTCAGGGTTGACCTCTTACCACACTAACCAAGTACCCACAGCCTATGTCCGGGAGTTGGGGGCCAGCTTGTAGGGGCACAGGTTGTAGCTCCTAAGCAACGCCCTGAAGAAAGGGTGTAGGGATAGCCTCATCCCGCAGGATAGAGCATCATAACATATGGTCACTTGACCTGGGGGAGGGCTCCAGGGTCGGCAAGAAGGTGTAGGGTGCACTAATCGAACCCCTTCTGACATCCTGAATTTTGCCGAGGCTCCAGCCAAATCAACCCCTCGAATTTCAGTAGCAATCTCACTGCTCTCCCACGATTCTGGGTTTGGATCAGGGTCCACATGATACCTAGATACTTTATGTACCAGGTCTACCCTTCCTTCAACTTGGGTTATCTCCTCCTCCGAAAGCCGCAACTCTTCCCTATGTGCCCTAAATGGGGCCCTAACAATTAAACCGAGGTCCTGGTGACCGGAAGAAGAGCCTACTGCCTCTTCTCTTCCTAAATCCCTGTCCCGCTTACTTCAAAACTCTCTCAAAGATGCCTCCTCCTTGGATGATAGATGAGCCGTGTAGTTCTGGTCTTTTTCTTCTTCGATGTCAGAATCACTCAAATAAGTTATACCACTGATTTTCTTATTCCTCCGCTTAATCTGCTCCCTAAAGAAATGGGAACTAAAAATCGACAAAGATATTGGGCAGAAAACTCTGACAGGAATCGTCATTGCTAACATTTCTTGTGAACCCATTCCCACAGCTCTTTCCATTTATTCTTAAAAAAAAAAAAAAGAAAGAGCCAAACTCACCGAAAGAAAAAACAAAGGGCAAAACAAAAATTTCAAATACACGCTTGAAGACTAGAAATAAAGAAGTTTTCTTTACACTTACAAAGGAAAAGAAATTTACCTTCGGAAATGGAAGTTCAAGATTGTATACTCGGGACGAAGAATGCGCCAATGAAGAGTGTATAGCAACAGGGATGAGTTCCTAAATGGAAATCCCTTGAAGAGATATTGAAAGAATTGCTGAAATGAGAGAGACACTGCAACTTCTTGCTAGAATGTGGCTACAAGAAAAATTCTGAGAAAACGGTAAAGGGAAAACAATTAGCAGAAGGGGGCTTTATATGGAACCTAACGATCTAGAACCCTTGGTTTGCGAGCCACATAATTAACACGGGTAACCAACGCCCCTTGGAGAATGGATTAATCAAGGCGCCAACTGTCAAACGAATGGAGAAAACCGTTCAGTTACCACAGTGGGCGCCACGCGCGGAGGGATGTCACCTATCTTTCTTTTCCTGCTCCTTGGGAACCGATATTAGTAGCCCCCCTTTTTATATTAAATGTTGGTGTAATTCCAATTTTCGCTTGAGAAGTATAACTAGAATAGAAGGTCGGCTTTACTTTAAATCCGAGCTCCCGCTAAGGAATGTCGCTCCGAGCTTCAAGCTTGCAGCGCCATTTGATAATTCCAAGCCGAAAGAGGGCAGAATAATAAAATATAAATATATATATTGGATGTAACATATAACAAAGTTTGAGCCAGATCGTAATCCAGTAGCTACACGATTACAGAAGGCCATCAAAACAAAGTCAGTGCCTCGAACATACAACAAATCCTACCTCCCCATAGATGACCACATCGGATTTGAGGGACTAGTGTTGAGATCGTACCCAAAATGTGGCACATTAGGCCATCATTGAAGGCCCAATGATGGCCCAATGGACTTTATCCCATGATTAAGTTTTAGGATATCTCCCTGGGCCAATGGCCGAGGTGGAAAAGCACACGAGCTCCTCTGGCCGAACTGATTTATGTCTAGCAGACGCGCTTTATGCTTAGCCGAGGTGCTTACGGTGGTGCCTTAGATGTAAATATGGGACAAGGGATGAAGTCAGAGATGTGACATCGCCTTTACCAAGATGTGACAGGCGCCCATCCCCTACGAAATGTAGCAATGATTACGGTCAAAAAGCAAGGTTGTCCCCTCCAAGAGCTAGAGTGAATACACGTGTAAAGTTCGCCATGTGTCACAATCCGAAATGACGAATCCTTTGATAAATAGAAGCCTCCTCCCGCCATGTAAGGGGTTAGGTACTTCATACTCTTAGCGAAATATTTCATTCTCACTCCCTTTTCTCTCTTTTACACACTTATACTTCCCGCACCCAACTTATATTTGCTTGAAATGAGCACTGACTTTGGCATCGGAGTACAAATGGGAGCCACCGCGGCCCCCTTTGCAAACGGATCGTTTGTCACAGTACGCAGGAGATCCACGTGTTCAAGAGGGAGGAGCTAAGACGTGTTGGTCCAAGGTCCAGCCGGATTTTGTGGTCAACAACCTTGATTTTTGCCTTCCAAGATTTCAATGATAAAATCAAATTTTTGTGTGGAATAGGCTGTGACGTACATGACCATTTGTATATATAGGTTGCTGAAGAAACCTAGGCGATTAACTTAAGAAATCGCATATGGACCTGAACTCGTACTGGCTAGAGAATTACGCGGCCGCGTAGAAAAAATTGTGGTGGCCGTGCAGTTATCCAATTTTTTATTATGCTAATTTAAGGTTGAAGTTGTGGCCACCAAGCACAAAAGGCCTGGCCGTGCAGGGTTAGATTTCCCGCAACTTTTCATCTTTCAAACTTGTTTAAGTAATTCCCCAATCTTTAATTACCTACAAATCCTTAATCTTCAATTGTTGCATTTCAGTTCCTTTATTCTCAAATCTCTTCAAATCTTTCTTCCAAGTTCTTTTCATCTTCAATTGAGTCATCCAACATTAATTTCTAACGCTTTGCACCTCTTGGTAAATTTCGGTTGACATGATCATCATCTATTTGTCTATTTTAGCTCCAATTATTACCCAAATACACATTATTTACCTCAATTACACAATTCACTTGATTTTGGGGTATTTCCCGAAAAATAAACAAATACTAACAATTATATAAACTTTATTCTAAAATGACATTAAATAATTCTAATTCAAATATATAAATAAGAGCCCTATAGCGAGTTTTAGGCTGGTTAACCCAAGTCAGATGACCATAGGCACCAGATGTTTTAACACTCTCACAAGCTTAATTGCTGAAGTCAAATAAGCTCCAAAGAAAAACATAAGATATTGAGCTATATTTTATTTTGAAATTTTTTTTATGTTTGTTTTTTTTTTTTTTGTGAAGCATTCATATTTTAATATAAAAAATCACAAAAAATTTGAAAACTGAAAAACAACATAAATATGTTTATTTGAGTTGAAGTATTTTCTATTGCGTACTATATAATATTCTTTAAAGTGTATGTGTGTGTTGTGGCTATGTTTAAGTTAACTTGATGAGTTGTAATGTACTTTCCATTACTTGCTTAGATTGCTATGGAGTACTTAATATATTTATATTCATGTACCAGATGCACTGTACACAATATGATGTGATCCCGGGAGGGGTCACGACGAACACGCGGAATAAACGTCCGAAAAGTTCCGAATTCAGGTTGGAGCGGACGGTAACAATGCAACCCCGACCTCACGACGCAAGAACCAGGGGTATATTAAACCCGAGACCCGTTACGATGTGGAGATAAGAACCACAAAGGGGTGAACTCCACAAGGAATGTCCAGATCCTTGATAAGTTCGATTTGGTAAACGTCACAAATATCTTACACTATTTGATAAGTTCGAAAGTGTTCAATCAAGAACAATATTTGGGAGGGAATACCACTCAACAAAATTTTCATTAATCAAAGTCTAACTTCCTATTACATTGAATGGAAAAGCATATAAATAAGCAAAATAAAACCTAGTCGCTAATTGACTCTGAATAGAATTCTAATTAAGCTAAAATAACTAAAATTACCAAAATTGGAAAAAGGAAATAAAAATCAACTGAAATACTAAAATCCCGAAAATCTGATTCGCGCCGCTTACGGCCGTAAAAGTTGGACTTACGGCCATAAGTCCTCCTCGGATCAAAATGTCTTAATATTAGATACGGCCGAGAAGATTTATGTTACGGTCGTAAATCTCCTTCTGAACGAAAATACCAATATTCATTTACGGCCGTGAGAAATGTGATGCGGCCGTGAAATCCATAAGTAAGTTACGGCCGTGAAAAACAATGTTACGGCCATAATTGCAACTCTGCTCCAAATTGTGCGCCATATTAGTTACGGTTGCGACTCCGGGTTTGACGGCCGTAATGCATCTTCTGCCAAATTTTCTGATCCGTCGACGTGATTTGAATCTCGACTTAAGCCCAACATGAAACTTGTTCATTTTCCTATGTAGAATATTGTTGAATTGCCCGTATCTTGATTTCTCATTTTTGACACTTTTTCCGGATCACATCACAATATGATCTTGTAAGTGAGACTCAACTGCATGTGTGAGATTTGAGATGGCAGTCACTTGTTAGTAAGATGACTTTGAACATGAATTGACCAGTTTGTGAGACCTAAGTTTTATACTATTAATTTCATGAATTGAGTTTTACATATAATTTGCAAATGTTGATTTTATTTTTGTTTTTAATGCATGAATGAATTAAGAGCACTATGATCTATTTCAAATTTTTATAGATCACTCTTCTTCACCTAAACTTGCCTAATGGAAGAACAATTTTCAAACAGTAGTGTCACCAACTTGGTCAAACAGTTTACTTGTTTAGTAAGAAATCCAATCTAACAAACAAACTCCTGATTTTTATTCTTATTATAGCTCATGTTCCTATTTTTGGTCAGGAACTGCTGACATCTAGGGAGAATATGTACTAACTCACGAAAATTAAAGCATGTAGGGATAAACTTAGAACCAACACTGTTTTGGCACTGACGTCTATTTCTAGGTTGATGGGTCATACACTGTTTAGTAGGCCTAGGTTCTACAAATCCCTTATTCTTAGGCTCTGGGTTATGCACATGTTTAGGCTTGTCATTAGCACAGAAAAATATGGTTTTGGAAGTACTAGCATTATTCCCATTGAAACCTAAACCACCCCTATTTTCAGCCTACTTGCCATTTCCTAGAATGTTATCTAACTTATTAGAACTGCTAGAAAAAACAAGAAATTGAGCCATGGAGAACTCTAGGTCATTCAAAACACTCTTAACTTGAATTTCTAAACTCTATTTTTCAATGGTCAGCTCATTTGCTCTGCTAAAGGTCTTCTCAAGCTCACAGGTGAGATTCCTAACTAGTATCTAAGGATTTATTCTCAGATTTCATCTCACTCAGGATTAAGATAGATTGCTGGATATATTTCTCAAGCTTTTCTTTCTCTAACTTAAGCTCTCTTACTTTTGAATTTAAAGTTTTGTTAGTAGCCAGGATCTTAAGACTCTCATCATACATCTCGTCATATGCATCATGGATGTCTTCCCCACTTTCAGAATCTCCTACAAACTGCTCAACACTATCATCATCATCATCATCCCTCAAACTAGCATTGTTAGATCCACTCTTAATCCTAGAGGTGAAGGCCATAAATTTTCCATTATCATCATGGATGGACTTCTCACTCTGATTATCCAAGTCAGACTCGTCATCAATGAAAGCATTGTTCATAGCCTTATCATAACTTTTACTGCCGAGGGGCACTCGTTCCTCATATGTCCAAAACCATTACACTTGTGACACCTCACAGATTTGAATTTTTTCTTATATTCACTGGGTGTACTTTTGTATCTATCCTGAGGCTTGTGCTTATTTCTAAACATTTTTCTAAACTTTTTAGCAAAATAAACTAACTCTGCCTTGATAAGTGTATTTTATACACTTATCTATATGTCTAAATTGGAATAATATATTGATGTTTTAGGATAAACTCTACATAATTGTTTTTTTTTTTTTGTGTATATTGCAGAAAATATCTCAACATCACAAGAATGAAGGAATTTATGGATATAATACGAAAGTGGATGAGAATTAGAGCTAAAATGGACAATTGGAAGAGGATGACGTCAACCAAGAAATACAAGAGGAGCTAAGGGCAAGAAATTAAAGTTCAAGGGCTTAATTTAAGATGAATTAAAGTTTGGATGAAGAATTGAAGTGGTTCTGAAGTTTAGGGACTAATTTGTTGCAATCAAAAGATGAAGAACTCCCGCACAATTAAAGATCAGGGACCTACTTAAAAATATTTGAAAGCTGAAAATGTCGCAAGAAAATTTGAACTACACGACCACCAGACTTTGTCCTGAACGGTCACGCAGTTATACGCTGTCCAGCAAATTCAGGCTCAATTCGTGATTTTGTCTTGTTTTCATTCCTTGTGGGCCTAAGTTTCAACTACAACTATTTAAGGGACATGATGTGCAAGAATTCCTGAATTTTGTGCATACTTTCAAGAGGCATAATTCAACATCCTTTCATCAAGATCTTTGAAGCAAAAGCAAAGGCAAAATGCATGAGTATTGATGACTGACGACGTAAAGATAATTCTTGGTGCAAGAGTTCTTTCCTTGTTAATTTTATAAACTCGTGATGTTTTCAAATATTATTTTTTGCATTTTTAATCTAAAGATTATGGACAACTAAACATTTAGTTGGGACAAGCGATGTAACTTAGTCTTGCACATTTAATTTCATAATTTAAGTTTTACGTACACGTTGCATGTGCTGGTTTTATTTTATGTTTAATGCTTGAATTAACTAGCCACTAATTCATTGATATAATGGGTTGTTGTCATAATCCGAGAGGTGAGCTAACAATCTATATCTAGGAATAAAGCGAGGTAATTGAATAAACTATATATATATATATATGTATGTTTGTTGTTATCTCGATCGCTACATGAATTTTTGTATTTCATACACCTAATTATTATGACCCGCTATAGAAATCCATGGTTGACTGAATTAGGTAGAATTGATTTAAACCTGAGAGAGGAATTTCATTTACATAAGTTAATTCGATCAAGCACATTATTAGGATTAAAACTTGAAAAGTGGAATTAAAAACATTATTATGTGAAATTGTGAGTCCCAACCTTATTCATTCATAACTTTCCAAAAAACAAATCTCACAAAACATTCTTTGTTTTAGTATAGTTTAATTCAAAATAAAAAATTGACGGTTCAAATAGGGTGAGAGTTAATACAATTTTGATACTTGATTTCAATCCTCATGAGAATATAACTTGGACTCTTTGGTCCACTTTATTACTTGGTTTCAATATTGTACACTTTCAATTTAGTACATCATGCCTCACTAGGTGAATCTGAGTCAGAAGATTCATCAAGTTTACCTTTAGCAGTTTTTAAGGCTATAGACCTATTTTTATGAGGTTTGTCTAAGGTAAGCTCATAAGTTTGGAGAGATCCAACCAACTCTTGCACCTTAATATAATACTCTCCTCTATTGTCATAACGTTAGTCTTAAATCGCTCAAGTAAGAATCTAAGGATTTTTCGCTTAAGGATTCTCTCACCTAGGTTGAAACTGGAGTTGACTATGTCATTTAAGCTTGCATAGAAGATATCAAAGGTCTCATCATCTCTCATTCTAATCTCTTCAAACCTAGTGGTCAGCATCTGCAACTTAAAATTTTTAATACCCCGAGTTCCTTCATGTGTGTTCTGTTAGATATCTCAAACCTCTTTAGATACCTCACGCATGGACACTCTCCTAAATTCCTCTTGAGAAACAGCCATAAATAAAGCATTTAAAGCTTTACTATTCTAGTTGCACTCATCTCTCTCATTTCTAGTCCAATTAGCTATTGGTGTGGAAGTTACTATACCAACAACAATAGCAGATGGTTTTGACCGTCCATTTAAAACACTACAACACACTTGTTCATCAATTGACCTTAAGAAGGCCCTCATCATAACTTTCCAAAAAGAGTAATTATTGTCATCAAAATATATTGGGACAGATAAAGAACTACTCATCTAAACAAAAGTTAAGGTCGGGAATTGAAATTAAGCTCTGATACCAACTAAAGATCTAGGTTATCCCCTATAGTTTGAACTTAGTGCGGAAATAACACAATTAAAATGAACGCATCATTTTTAATTATTTCTAGATGGTAAAGCAAACAAATACAATTATCCTAAGCTGAATTACAACAATCTGCAATATAAAATTCAATAAATAATCAACACCAATAAGATGACGGATAAACCCAACATGGGAAAAACTCTAGGACCAAGTCAGTTACATCCACTATAGACAATATATGTTTGTTTACAGTTAGATATGTCCAGGGAACTCCACTAGACCTTCAAATCTACCATTGCAAACCCCAAGACACTTCTTCTTACTCTTCCAGCTTCTCGATCTTGTCTAATTATTTTTTCGAAGTGGATACCCAAGAATCTGCAATTCTTGTTTGTAATTTTGCGCTAGTTCAGCCTTCTTCAATCTTCAGAAACCTCAAAAGTTCTAATTGAGAAAGTGCATTCCTTGAAGTGTTAAGGAAATTGGTGTTTTAGATTAAGAACATTGATGTTTTCCTAATGTTTGGTTGTTTGGATCTCAAGAAATAAATGATTGAATATTTGTATGAAAAGGTTCTTAGATCTCCAAAAAATGTATCGAAAGATTTTATAATGTTTAGGCTCAATAAATAACAATAATAAATTCATGCTAGAGCTTGGGTATAAATAGGAAAACGTTTTAAAGTGTTTAGGTCGAACAAAACTGTTGAATAATGTGTAATTGGGCACAAAAAAGGTTTCGACCACTTGAGCGCACATCGAATTGAATTTGAGCTGCTCAAAAACTATTAAAACTGCTCGAGCATAATTAGAGTATCTTCAGTATTTCGATCATAACTTTCTCTCCCGATATTTGATTGAGATGATTCAGTTCATTGGAATGCTAACTTTAATTCTTCAAGAAATAGAAATTTCCAAATTCGAACATTTTATGTACAAAAACTAGGTCTCAACCTCGGACTAAAAATCCGAATCACAATTCTTGTGAGTTTTTTGTTCTTCTTTGATTTCTAATCACATCCCAAGTCTTCTTCAACATTTCTTTCATCTTCTTAAACTCAAATACATAACTAAGACCATCTACAATGCTATACTTTTCATAGTGAAAATTGTTTTCCGCATCATTTTTATCTCCAATGCTTAAAATTTTGGAGTCCATCATGATGACATAGAAACAATAAATAAAGAAAGTTTCAAGCCCACTTTCTACCACTTGCAAGAGTATTTAACATGATGACTAAGCAATTTTGGTTAAATTTTATTTTATTTTTTTGTTTATTTTATTTAAATAAAAGAAATACTACATGGGCAAGACTATAAGATTAGTAATAATGCTTTGGAGATGACATTTGACATTCTATTTCTTTTTATTAAACATTCATCCTATGTGGAAAGAAATTTCATATTTTAATTGCTATATGGAAAATTTTATTCAATGTGAAAAGTTTAGCATTGTAATGCTCTAACACAGTTACCATACTTTGACTCTAATTGGGACTTTATAAATGAGTCATTTTGTTCACGGGATTGCCAATTACATAAAAAACCTAACAGATTACATGATTTTTTTAAGTTACAATTGCAGTTATAATTAACGTGAATGTAAGTAATTCAATTAATTTTAGCAAAAAAAATTTTGTTATGTTTTACAACTTCATTAGTTACAATTGTAATTAATTGCAAAATTGAAATAAAGTTTTACAATTTATAACTAATTAAATTAAATTTAAAAGAAAATTAAAATTTTGATTTACTTGTAATATACAATTATGTTACAATAGTAATTGATTAGTTATATTTGTAATTGATTACAAAATTGAAATTAAGTTATAATTTAAATTAATTACAAACTGTAATTCGATACAGAATATAATTAAGTTGCAAATGTAATTAACTACAATTTGTAAATAATTCAATTAATTTTAAAATAAAAATGAAATTTTGAGTGACTTGTAATACACAATTAAGTTACAATTAAGTTGAAATTGTAATCAATTACAATTCGTAACTTAGGGGGTCTATTCAATATAGATTTTGAGAGACTTTTAAAAATTTTAAAGTATTTGAAAAGTTTGGGTGTATTCAGTATAGATCTTAAAGACCCCATTAAAATCTTGAGGTATTTAATATAGATTTTAATGGATATTCTAAAAGTCCATTATTAAATAAAAACTTTTAAAAGTCTTTAAAAATCTTGTGTTATTCGAAATATCAATGACTTTTAAAGACTCCTACGAAATCATTTATGTACTAACTTTTAAATAGAAAGTACAACCACAAAATCTTTTAATTTGTCTCTCATTAACCTCCAAGATTTTGAAAGACTTTCAAAAACTTTTAAATTATAATTTTGTTTTTCTATATTTTTCTCCACTCTTTCATGTTATTTTTAGAAACCTTAAACATGTGATTTACTTACATGCTAATTTTTAGAAAGATATGACTAAACAAATCATTATTTTCTTCTCTTCACCTTGTTATATTTTTTCTTTACATTTTAGCTCTCTTCTTTTTCATCATTTTTTTTTCAATTTTTCTATGAAAATAAATACAACTAAAATTTTATAGAAAGATAATAATTAAATTGTATCACAACAAATAATAATTAAGGGAAGTTATTCTAGAATTTTCTCAAGAGAATTTTGTATATTCTAAAATTTTAATTAAAATTCAATCGAAATCTATAAAAATTTGTATATTCAAAAAAATTTATGCACATAGTACAATTTTTATATCGATATCAAACATAATTTTATTCCCCAATTTTTTAATCACAAATATTTTTCTGTCCTAAAACTATTTATCTCCCACTCAATACTGTTTTTTTTTTTTTTTTGTAATTCACTTGATATATAATTATTATTAACGAACGATTTAACATTCACACTATATGATATTTTAGTACAAATCTAAGAACCTGATAAAGTTTCTTTCATCAATTTCATCTAACAATCTCTCATATGATATTTTAATATCATCAATGAAAACTTAACGTACATCAGTGAATCATTCAAATTGCGAGGAAACCTGATTTATTTTCCATGACTGAGATTCATCTTTCTTCGAATTCCTCTTAAAACCAAATATAGCATAACTTATTCATGGAAAGTAAACTTATTTCATAATCTCAATACATCGTCACCTTCAGTTCTCACCATAAGAGCAATCACATTATTCCTTATAATTATCTCCGGTACCTTTTATATTCAAATGACCTTATGACAATCATCATTATCTCACATAATCCCAAACCTTCAATCATATGTCCCCAAATTCTCATTTCGAATAAATGGTTACTCCTTTAAGGCATCTCACCATAAAATACTTTCAATATCTCCCAATACTGATAACTGACTTTCCCAAATAATCATATTGCATGTAAATAACCAAATATTTAACACATCATCTACCTATCAACTTCCAAAATAAATCAACAGTATCATCACTTACCATCATAATTTATAATATTCTCCAATATAAGTGATCATTTCTCACTAATAATCAATAAGTTCCTAAAAATAATTAAAATTCTTTCCAATAATGCCATAACATTGTCTTCACTCATCTTTTCAAAATATGACTTGACATTTCCCAATATACGCATCAAGTCATCACATAACTTCATGTATACCTTGATATCCCAGAAAAATCAATTCTTAATTCCTCAACATAACAATTTCAAATCATAGTTTCCAATATCAATATCTCACTTCCTTCAATACATTAATTGGCTCAAATGACCACCCATTAGTCGTACTTATAAATATATGATACAAATCATAATCCCAAAATTTCTTAGTTACAAGACCAAAAAACATTATAAATTTCTCTCAAAATAGAGGAATAATTCACTTACTCAAACACAATATCCATTCCTTAATTCCCAATAATTAAGAATCAAATCTTTAAATTTCAGATTTCATAATTTTTCTCATAGAAGTCTCAATAAAATCATATCACTCATAATCTCAACATCTCATCACAACTTCATAAAACTGGTTTTGCCATGTCTAAAATCAATTACGCAAAGTATCATAAAACCATCTTTCTTCTTCATATATAGCTCCTGAGCACCCCATGGAAAAAAGCTAGGTCGAACAAAACCTTTGTCCATGAGATTCTATAGTTGCACTTTGAGCTCTTTTAAGTTACGAAGGAGCCATCCGATATTATACCTTGGATACTAGAGTTGCGCACTTAATCGATGACGAATTCAAGTTCTCCTTTAGGCGATAAATCACAAAAATCTTCTGAGAACATCTTTAGTCATTCTCGAATAACAGAAATTTGTTCGAGAGACGTATTCACCTTAAACACTTCAATTATTGCAATCAGGTAGGCTTAATAACTCTTATTCATCAATTGACGAGCCTTCACCACTGATAATATCGAAATAGAAAGTTTCACTTTTACTTCAACAAAGCGAAAAGGGCTACATTTGAAGGTTTAAATACCACATCAACGTAGCCAGTGATTGAAACCTTATGCCGCAATAATCATTCCATTCCTAGTATGACATCAAGTTTTTGGGTATTCAGTGTTATGAGATCTATCATCTACTCCTTCCCATTCACCATGGTTGGGGAAATTTCTCAATGCATAACTTTAGTTCAACAATTCTTCAAATGGAGTTGACAATATAAACTTGGTCTCCAGCTACTAAGATGGGTAAATCAATTTTCCTATAATTGTGGGACTATCAAATGAGTGGGTAGTCCCGATATCAAACACGATAAGTGCTTAATACTAAGTTCGATGACTTCTCAACTTCTCGTTTGGATATTGTATACTCTCGTGTCGATATACCATTCATATCCATTTCTTATTTCACAAAAGATCTAATAAACGGCACCCAATTTTTTTTTTTTTTTTAATAACCATTACTTTCTCACTTCCTCATTTACATAACCAAGATATACTCGTCATATTCACTGACAACATTCTTAACCTTTCACTTTCCGACATTACACATTAACATGCAAGAATTTACAATAATTGGAACATCAATTAACGTTTCATAATTTAAACAAAATTTAACTTACCAGATGATCGAGGAAGAAGCACTTGAGGCGTGACTCAGTACCCAAACCATTTTCAAATAAGTTTTAAAAGTCTACAGAATCGCTTTTAAAACTCTTAGCTCTGATACCAAAAATGTAACACCCCAAGTTCAAGAATATTAAACCTAGGTGTTAACTTCCCCTTTTCTTTTAATGCGGAAAGAAATCATTTAAAACATCAACATTTTCATTTTCTATTATGAAATTTTACAGAAATTTCGACAGAGTCTCCTCTGTAAATTAGACATAACCAACCTGTAGAGGGACATCACACCTACAATACATATGAAATTCTCAACCCCTTCAAATCCAACATTCAACATCCAACCATAATTCCAAAGTTCAACTTCAACATCAATTCCCCAAACTCCTCAACCAAAATAACTTGAAGTATAAATTTATAAACTCATGAAACATGATAAAAACTAATCACAGGGAAATACCATAACTTATTTTGACTAAGAACCGACAAACTAATTCAAAATGATTTATCAATTTAAAAGAATAACAAATAAAAACTTAAATTAAATCATTTAATTTAAATTTTAGATAATTCAAGTCGGTACTGTCTGAGCCTGCCGCCACGTGCTCTCCTCTAATCATCTAACTTTCATCACCTGAAATGTTGGGGAGGGATTGGGGTGAGCTAAAGCTCAGTAAGTAAACTTTATACATGAAATGCATGCTTATGACATGAATGCTTTAAAAATTCCATAAATGTATCCCCTTTTGACTTTACTTTCCAGAACATTCAAACTTTTCAAACTTTCACTTAACATTTCAAAACTTTCACTTCATTTCAAAACTTTCACTTCATTTCCATCGTGAGCTCACTTGGTGTAACTTCTAGTCAATCAGATAACAGTGTGCAATTTCTTATTTGGAACCAGATTAACATTCACATTTCCACCGCAAAGCGGTTTAACATTCACTTTCCCACCGCAAAGCGGTTTAACAGTCCACCGTAAACGGTTGAACATTCCGTCGCAAAGCGACTTAATTCGGGTACGTCGGTCCCCCGCGCCCCATTTCCCACTCGCAACTTTCATGAATTAGAAGCACACCCATTCATTCTTTAAAAACTTGGGATACATAATTGTTTGACAAAATTGCACTTTGACACATTCCTTTCATTAAAACATTTGACTTTCCCATTTCGATCCAATGCATGCTTAATGATGCAATAACATGATAATGTGCATGCTTGAACATTTCCTTAAATACACATACTTGCATATCACACATCAAATACATCAACATTAAGTAATTAACACGAAATCACTTACGCACATTAATTTCACATTAACTTTCTACTTTCATGAAAATAGAGGAAGTTTACTTACCTGCAGTTCTTAGTAATTTACCGTTTCTGAATTTGCAAGTGGAGGAGCCTCGGCTGCTCGTGACGTAAATGTACCAAAACCCTAGTTGTATATTCATTCAATAAAATATACTTTTAGTTCAAAAATCACGTTTAACTCCTAAATGAGGTTGAGACTCTCATGTGACTTACAATTTAACTCAAACGAAGTTTTAAGTCAAATCAAATACCTATCATGCCACATTTTAAACATAAGATATGACTTCAACGTGAACTAGAAAATTTTCTTGTCCTTTTAAATACAGCTCAAATAATTATATCTAACTTAAATCACATACTAAATAACAACTCAAACCATTCATGAGGTTTTTCCCCAATCTGATACTTAACTTCCGTTATCATAATTAATAAAAATTTACTTAGTATATACAATACCAAACTTCCCAAATCAATAAATTCCAAAATTTTCGATTCCGATTTAAAGTTCCAATAGTCTCTTAAATTTGAAAATTTACACACAAAAATCCGAAAATTAACACACACGCCCTTTATGCCATTATTCCTAAAATCTGTGAACACATACAAATGATAGTATAAACATACTCATATATATATATTTTATATATATATATATATATATATATATATATATATATATATATATATATATATATATATATATCGAATTTAAAAGATGATAAAAATCTGAAATTCATCAAACTAACTCTTCCATTATCGAAATCTAAAAAAATCCGTTGTGAAAATTGTACACCTATATATACATATACATACACCCAAAACTGAAATTAACTAATTAAATTTCGAAATTTTAACCAAGTACGAATTTGAAGTTTTATAAAACACATATTCATATATCTAACAAATCTGAACCTCCACTTGGTTAATCTATACATACATAATGATATACACATTCCCATACATCAATACTCACACACATAACATCATTAAATCCTTAATTTATGGTATAATTCGAAATCAAACACAAAACCAAAATCTGAAAATGTGAGAAAATACGTATATACTTACATTAATTCCTAGATACATCAATATATACATATAATTCAACATATGAAATTGTGTATGTGTGTGAGCGGGTGTGTGTGAAACCGTGTGTGCGTTCGATTTTTCGTGTGTGTGTGTGCCCGGTTTCGTGTGTGTGTGCGGGTGAGAAGAAAGTGAAGGGGAGAACGGAGTCTTACCGCCGGTGGGGTGGTGTTCGGCGTCGTCGGGAGAGGGTCGGTAAGGCGAGAGATAGAGAGAGCCGAGAGACGAGGGAGCGAGGCGGAGAGAAGAGAGAGCGAGGTGAGAGAGAGCCCGAAGTAGAGAGCGGAGTGAGGGATTAATTAGGTTAGGTTAAGTTTTAAATCTTTTGGAATTTACAAATCAGTCTCTCAATTCTCCTCTTTTGTTTAAGTAAGTCTATAAGTTCTATTTACCCTCGATAGACACTAAACTTTCCCCCCAAATTTCAAATTGGCATAATAAAATAGAAAATAACATGCTTAGGCAATAAAACAATTAATCACATAGAATTGCACGTAAATAATTAAAATAACCAATTTATAAACTTTCGAATTGGTACATTGATCGAGACGCGTCCAAGTCCTTCCACTGCAAAATAATTCCAATTATAGACATTAAAAATTATCAATTTAAAATTTATAACAAAATTAACATAAATATCACGTGGGATTTCAGAAATGCCCATAAAATGAAAAAGCGGTGTTACAGATGGATTATGTCATGAATGTGAATTCTGGATTTTGTTTTTCATTTATTTATTTATTGCTAATTTTTTTTTTAAAGGAGTGTCGGAGTTTAGAAAAATAAGCAAAATCTGCGTTCTCTTTATGTTTCAGTTTTCTATTTTCATTTTCGAAAATATTTTCTGATTTCCGTTTTCTCTGAATGTTTTCAAAATTGCTGAAAACTCGTTTGGTTTGTTATTTTTGAAAACTGTTCTCGAAAATGAAATGCTGGAAAACACGTTTTGTTTGGATTTTTTTCCAGAAAACTATTTTGCCCTTGTTTGATTCTCATTAAAAGTGAGGTTCACAATATTTGACTTTTCAACTAAATATCAATCATCCATTCCCCTAAATATTACTATTCACTTGAATTTTTTTTTTTTAAAAATAATACCAAACACACACTTTGTGCACTTGTAATTATATTACATGTGATTATATATATATAGGCACACACACACATTCAACATTCATGCATATATGATATACATAATATAAATGAAATAGAGATGCCATATTTTGTTATGTCAAAAAAGTTCAAAAATTCATACGTTCATCAATGATGCCCTAATTTTCTACAATACAAAAGTAAAAAATAAATGTTTAATAATTGAGTACAAGATACATCATAAGAAAGATTGTTGAATTTAGAGTTCGACGCAAAAAAAAACGGAGTGCAATTCAAAGTTGTAGATCAAAAGTTATATATGTTTGAAGACAATGACCTATAAAGCAAATACGGGAAGGACTAAATTAAAAGAAAAGTAAAATTTGCGGACTGAAGTGCAAGAAAATATATAGTTCAAGGA
The DNA here is from genome assembly GCA_963555705.1 of Ligustrum vulgare. NCBI lineage: Eukaryota > Viridiplantae > Streptophyta > Magnoliopsida > Lamiales > Oleaceae > Ligustrum > Ligustrum vulgare. The sequence continues at coordinate 50,774,732 of OY743169.1, read as the reverse complement.
TCTAAGGTGCAAATAAATTAGGGTATTTTCGAAAGAAATTTCAAAATTTGAGGATTAAAATGACAAATTTTGAAAATCGGGGACCAATAATGTAATTAAAATGACAAATTTTGACCAATTTCAAATTTTTTAAGATATATTTTTTTTTTAAACGAAACCGCGGAAAACAGGAAAATGTGTGTTTTTCTTTTTTTTTTAGTTCAAATGAATGGAAAACGCCGAAAACGTAAATTCCGCGTTCTCCATTTTCTTTACAAAATTTGAAAAACGTTTTCGAAATTTTTTCCCAAAAACAGCGCAAGAGAACGCGTTTTCGAAAAAGGAAAACAAAAGACGACTGAAAAACGTCAAAGAGAACGCAGCCTAAGGTTTTCATGGTTTCTTGCTTTATATATTGTTTTTGGCTATATTATTATGATATTGATGAGCTTTTATAAACAAGCACTGCACTTGATGAAGCGTTAAGAAATTCGTTAGTTACAATTGTAATTCATTACAAAACAAAACAATACATTATGTAATTAAGTTGCAATTGTTTTGTAATTAAGATGAATTAAACTAATTTAATTAATTTTAACCAAAAAAAAAAATCTATCATGTTTTACAAATTCATTAGTTACAATTGTAATTATTTGAAAAATTAACAATTGTAATTAATTGCATACTGTAATTCATTACAGAATGTAATTAAGTTGCAATTGCAATTGTAGTTAAGATGAATGTAACTAATTCAATGAATTTCAGCAAAAAATAAATAAATATATCTATATTGTTTGTCATATTTTATAAATTTATTAATTACAATTGTAATTAATTACGAAATATTATCAATATATTAAAGGAGGATGGTAGCCCAAATTTCCCGTCCAAGAAATCCTACTCAAAAGGGTAATAATGATAAAATAATCAGTTTCTTTGATAGTTTGAGCATTTTCCTACTCAGAAAAATTGATAGTTTAAGTATTTATTTTATAAATTTATTAATTATAAATGTAATTAATTACGAAATATTATCAATATATTAAAGGAGGATGGTAGCCCAAATTTCCCGTCCAAGAAATCCTACTCAAACATGATAAAATAATTAGTTTCTTTGATAGTTTGAGCATTTTCCTACTCAGAAAATTTGATAGTTTGAGCATTAAAATACTCATTTCTTTGATCAGTAACCAATGCCAAGAAAAAACAATCACTTTTCGTTGGAAACAACACTTTTTTATGGAATTGACCTTCCTACCCTTCCATCATCAACGGCAACAAGGTTATGCTACAGTAACCCCACCCTTGCCTCCAAGCTTGCCCTCCCACTCACATGGAGGGTGGGGCCTGCTCATCAAATGATGAGCAGGTCCTGCTCATCATTTGATGAGCAGGCCCCACCCTCCATGTGAGTGGGAGGGCAAGCTTGGGGGCAAGGGTGGGATTCAAATAGCATTTTTCCGGCAACAATCAGTTGCAGGTTCAAAACTGTAAAAATCCGTCAAATTGTTGGACCGAAAGGTTCTGGATGTCAGTCAAACTCAGGTGCAATAGATAGAAAGTGACCCACGGTTGCACCAAAAAACAAAAGGTGATATTTTTAGGGTAAAAATGTGATGAAAAAGTTAAAAGAAAAATTTATGATTAAAAAGTGATTTGAAAAAAAATTCTTTGTTTGGTAATACTGTAATAATTTATAAATTGATTTATTTATAATTTTGAGGCAAAACATGTGGTTAAAATGTAGAGGGAGAAAATGTGTATATTAAAAAGTGATTTGAGAAACTGTGTGGTTTATAAATCGATTTAAAAATCATTTACCAAACACTTGCTAATTTGAAAAAACATGTGATTCTATAAACATTACCAACATGGATATGAAAGTGTTTTTAGGTAAAATCTGTAGTTGAAAATTAAATAGAGAATGTGTATTGTTAAAAGTTTGTTTGGAAAATTTTGTAAAAAAATCAATGATTAGAAAATCGGACCGGATCGACGGTTCAATCGAAAAAAATGGGAACCGGTCGAAAAATTGATCCGATCCGAATTTAAAACCAACCATTAAAAAACCAGTTAAAGAACCCGATTTTTTACCAGTTAAACCGTGAACCGGGTGACCCGGCTGGGTATGAAAACTGGTCTACATTTAAAAAAAAAAAATTATTAATCACCATTAAAATTAAATTTAAATTTTAAAAAAAAAATTAATTGATCTAACAGGGGGCAGTGTAAATCGCCTTCCGTATACTCTTGAATTCAAACCAAAGTCCTCTTTCCCTAGTGGTTAAGACTGAGGTATTGCTAGCTGAGGTTCCGTGTTCGAGTCCTCTTACCAGCAGGGTGGAACTGTGCCTCTCCAAAAAATCTCTCATACGCGTAGGGCCAAGCGGTGTATGCTAACCCGTAGGGCCAGGCCGGAGGGGGGTTTCTGGAGTATGGGGCCGCAGTGCGGTGGGGCCAGTCACCTTTATAAAAAGTTTACCCAACACAGTTTTGCCCCCAGGGCACATCTCCAAGTGGCAAAAGGGATGGGTGGTAAGTGCTCAGCGCGGCTGTGTGCTTGGTTCGATTCCCCGCAAGGTGGAATTGGCCTTGTGGCAAGCGGGAGTTATTGAGCGTTTCTCATGCTTACCATAAGCCCTTCCACCCTGGCTCCTTGGAGGCATAACCTGGATTTACCTTCCCGAACCAAGGGCCTTGGGCGTGGTCGGTTCGGGCCCTCAAGGTGTGAGTTACACCTTTTTTTTTTTTTTTTTGAATTCAACAGGGAACAACCCTTATGTTCCCTACCACTCCCACATCAGTTTTCGATGTGGGATGTGGTATTTATTTTTTAATTGTTCTCTCTCTCTCTCCCCCCCCCCCTCCTCCCCTCCCTCCCTTTCCAAAAATTAATTAAATTGACACTCTAATTTACCATTTTCCTTTCTTTTTTTTTTAATTATTTTATTTGTCATTTTATTTATTTGTTAAATTTCTCTCAAATATATTATTTTTATCTTATTTTTTATGTGTTAAAGTATTTTGAAATGAATTATATTATAGTATAATAAATAAATTAACAAACATGAATCTATATTTTCTTTCAATTATTAATATTTAATTCTGAAATTAAATAGTTTTATGTAAAAAAAAACTTATTTTTTATTTGTAAAATAACTTGTTTTTTAGTAAATCTGTGATTTTTAGAATAATTATTTTTTTTTTAATTGAAATCAGTTCGACCCTAGTTTTACCCGGTTCGACTTTCTGACCCTTGACCCGTTGTCTTTTCCGGGTCGAACCGATTTTCGATTTTCTGAACATTGAAAAAAAATATTTATAAACCAAAAAGAAACCACTAGTCAAACACACTATAAAAGTTTTTTGTTTAAAAATTAAGGAAGTGATATTTTAGAAAATTCTATGGAACCAGGTGATGAGATGATTGCCTAGTAAGCTACCAAGTAGACATAATTTGTGGGCTCCAATTTTAACCTAATCACCACCCATTAATTCTATCTCAATCACGTTCAACCTAACACATTTCATCCCTCCAGGCCCACCCCCATTGTTGATGTCAATAATCCCTATAGCTGAGTCTATTTCAAACACCTTCCACCTACGGCCACACACCGGACCTCCGAACATGTGGCTGCTTCGAATGTCGCACTCCAACCACCACCTCCGCCGCCTCTTCGACCCACCCACAACCGTGCATCATCTCTCTAGATTCATCCTCGAACATAAACCTCAACATTCTCGTTGGCAATGTCTATTTCAAAACTCTTCCATCCACAACCACACACCGGACCCGCCACTGCTTGGAATGTCGCCCTCAAGATCGTCGACCTTCGTGTGGCGGCATTTGGTAATCTTTTTTGGAATTCATGTTTCATGTTCATCTATGTGAATAAGGTGCTGGTGTGAGAAGTTTCTTGAGGCATGGCAGGTGGTGGTGGTGGTGGTGCTTTGATGAATCAGATGTAGCCCTCGTAGTTGTGTTGTGGACTTGAGGTATAGTTTCTTCAAGTGACACAAATTCATGGAGTAGTTCAATTCTTTGTTGTGTTAGTATATTTTTCAGCTTTTTTTGGTCTAGCATTGATGGAGTAGTTCAATTCTTCAAGTAACAAACATTCAATTTTTGAGGTCACACGTTCAAATTGCCTGGGTTCAGTATATTTTTAGATCTTCCCTGATCACATCTTCTCAGGTCACATGTTCGTTCTCAGGCCATTCATGTTCAATTCTCAGATCAAAAGTTGTTCCCAAGTCATATGTTCCTTCCCAGACTCCCAGGCTACATCTTCATTTTCAAATTACACGTGAGGTCTCAAATTACATAAGTTCATGTTCGTTCTCAAGTCAGATGGAAGAAATTGGGGCATCTTGATGATAGAAACAATATTGAAATGGAAATGTTGTAACTTGAATTCTCTATTGTTTATCTCTTTTGTTATCTGAGTCTTTCAAAATGGAAAGACTTGTTTGGAAGTTTGTAACTGATTGCTTGATTTGAGGAGAAAATATGTTTGCTTAATTATTAATAATTTCAGGAGTTTCTAGATCAAAATTGACAAAAACATGGACCACGCGAAGTTCCTATTGAACTCCAATTTCTCATTCACATTTTTTTTTTCCAACAATCCCCCACATGAATGAAAATAATGTGAGACACGATAACAAAAGACATAAAGACTTGGCGATAGAGTTCAACGGTTGAAACCTGCATAGGATAGGTTGAGTATTTTTTGTGAAAATGTATTTACTTTACTAGCTGACCAGTAGACATGATGTCCTTGAACTGTTCTGCATTTTGTGTAAATGATGATATACCTCACATAAGATTCTTCCTAACATACTCCTGGTTCTGTGAAAGTTTCTAAGAATTGAGCCTAATACAGTTCCTTTAAAAGCAAGCCCATTTCTCTCTCACATAGGTGATCTCTTAAATAAGAGTAGCCAGCTCTAATCCGCTTGGATTAGAATGATTAAAAGACTAATGTTTATCCTTCATACTTACGAGCATCACTGTTACATCATAGAAATGAATAAAGGATGTTATCCCCCATAGTAATTCAATTAAGTTTTTACAATTAGGTTGTCCCTTTGAACCAAGATCTTGGGATATCCAGTCAACTAGGTTGGGTTTAAGTCATTCGTCCAAGGGCTTAAGTCATATTTCTCTCGATGACTTTGCTACTAACTTTCTATTTAACCCTTTGGTTAGTAGATCCGCAATGCTATCTTTTGACTTTACATAGTTAACAGAGATAACTCCAGCTAAGAGTAGTTTCCTTATGGTATTATGTCTGTGACGTATATATCTACGCTTATCATTATACATATTACTTTATGCCCATCCAATTGCTGATTGAATGTATACAAATCCCTTGCACAAGCTTTGACCATCTAGGAATATCCTCTAAGAATTGGCATAGCCATTTAGCCTCTTCACCATGCTTGTCAATGGCTATAAACTTAGCTTCCATGGTAAATCTGGCTATAAGTGTCTATTTAGAGGATTTCCATTTTATCGTTGTACCCCCCCAATGTGAATAAAAATTCACATGTAGATTTTGAGTCTTTAATATCAGATATCCAATTAGCATCGTTATATCCTTTAACAACTACGAGATATCTTGTATAGTGCAGTCCATATATCTCAAGTAACTTAGTACTCTTACTATTCATTTCCAGTTGGAAGATTCTGAATTACTCATAGATCTACTCAGCTTGCAAACTGCATAGGGTATATTTGGTCTTGTACAACTCATTTAGTACATAAGACTTCTGATTATTCTAGAGTACTCAACTTGAGAAATATTATAGTCTCTATTTTCAATAAATGTTAACTTGTATCTATCAGGGTTCTAACTACTGCAGAATCATCCTTGTTATATTTCTCGAGAATTTTGTCCACATAATGTGACTACCTTAGAACAAGCACATTTGAGATTTTAGCTCCAAGGATAACATCAGCTAAACCTATATCTTTCATGTCGAATCTTAAGTTCAACGTGTCTTTTGTGGATTTAATCACCATATCATTATCGCCAATGATAAGCATATTAGAACATAAAGACATAAAATGATATAGCCATTTTTCGTATCTTTGTCATATACACATTTGTCACGCTCGTTGATTTTAAATCCACTTCTATCATGACAATATCAAATTTTCCATTCCATTATTTGGTTGCTTGTTTCAGGCCATACAATGACTTCACTAACCAATTTACAGACTTTCTTTTCTGCCTTGATGATGAAAAAGCCTCAGGTTGTTCTATGTCAATTTCCTTTTCTAAATCTTCATTTAGAAAAGAAGTTTTGACATCCATTTAATGTACTTCGAGATTGTATAAAGATGCAATCGCTAATATCATCCCAATGGAAGTTATTCTTGTTACCAAAGAATACGTGTCAAAGTACTCGAGGCCTTTTTGTGTCAAAGTAATCGAGGCCTTTTTGTTGCAAGTAACATTTAATTGCAAGTTTGGCCTTGTACTTATCGATAGTTCCATCTAATTTCATTTTCCCTTGAAAATTCATTTGTAACCTAGTGGTTTGCTTCCCGGGGAAAGATCCACTAGCTCCCAAGTATGATTTTTCAAAACGAAATCTACCTCACTTTTTGTAACACCATTTCTTCGTTTTACGTGCGTTCTTGATTTCACATAATTTTTATATTGATGGCATTATGAATTATTTATTGTAATTATTATTATCATCAACTGTTTAAATTATTTTGCAGTGGAAGAATTTGGACGTCGTCTCGATCAATGTGCCAATTAAAAAGTTTATAAATTGTTTACGTAGAATTCAATGTCTATTTTTATTTTAATTGTTGAAATTGCCAAATTCTATTTTTATTAAATGTTAAGTCACCAAATTTGCATGAATGTGAAATTGGGGAAAGTTTAGTGACAATTGAAGAGTAAATATAAGTTATGGATTTACTTGTGCACATGGAGAGAAATGAGGGACCAAATTGCAAATTACCAAAAGTTATATCAAAAGCTAACCTAAACCCTCATTCTCGCCATCCTTGCACCCAAACTCTCACTCTCGGTCTCGACCTTTCTCTCACTTCCATCTCTCCCGGCTTGCTCTCCTCCCCCACTTCCGGCCGACGAGCACCAACACCGCCGCCACCACCGGTAAATGCCCCTTTCCCCTTCCCAGGCACGCACGCGGCACGCTATACACACACCGCACGCACGTACTCACCGGCATACAACACACACTCGAAAACATGTATATAATAATGTGTATATCTATATATATTACAAATATATGTGGTTTCAGATGTTGGGGAAGTATAAATATGAATTTTAATTTCGGATTTTGGAAATGTAAGATTTTAAATTGTTAGTTAAGTGTTGAGGTTAGGTTTTTGGCTTGAAATTTGATTTATTTTCGAATTTGGATAATGTATATGCATATATTTCAGATTTTCCGAATTTAAGAAATTAAATAACTATTTGTGGTTAAATGTGGAATTCATGGATTGGTAAACTTCCCCTTCTCTCAGCATAGTTGAATGTTCAATGTGGAATTATGTGCTTAATTGACAGTCGTGTTAATTACGAAATTCTAATGCTTTTGGTTTACCATATGCAAGTATGTGTATTTAAGGAAATGTTCAAAGATGCACGTTATCATGTCATTGCATCATTAAGCATGCATTGACATCGAAATGGGGAAGTCAAATGTTTTGATGAAAGGAATGTGTCAAAGTGCAAATTTTGTCAAAAGTTATGTATCCCAAATTTTTCAAGAAAGAATTGGTGTACTTCTATGTCATGAAAGATGCGAGTGGGAAATGGGGCGCGGGGGACCGGCGTACCTGAATGAAATGAGCCGCTTTGCGGTGCTATAAAGTGAATGGCCGCTTTGCGGTGGAAAAGTGAATGCTAAATCGCTTTGCGGTGAAAATGTGAATGTTAATCTGGTTCCAAATAAGAATTTTCCACTGTTATCTGATTGACTAGAAGATAAACCAAGTGAGCTCACGATGGAATGAAGTAAAAGTTTTGAATGTTAAGTGAAAGCTTGAAAAGTTTGGAAAGTTTTGAAAAGTTAAAGTGAATGAGGATACATATTTCAAAGTTTAAAGTATTTCATGTCATAAGCATGCATCACGTGCATAAGTTTACTTACTGAGCTCTAGCTCACCCCAATCTCTCCCCAACATTTCAGGTGATGAAAGCTAGATGACATGAGGAGAGCACTTGGTGGTTGACTCAGACAGTATCGCTGTCATTTTTGAAATAAAGTTATATTTACTTAAGTTATCATCTGAATTATTTCTCGTTCATTTTATTGATTATGGTATGGTTGAAGTTAGCTTCGAATGAAGATTGGTGTCGCTTTAATGATTTAACTACTTACTATTTCATTTGTCAATGTCTATTATTTTTTGGAAATTTTATGTTGAGGAGTTTGGGGATTGAGTGAATTGGTTTTGGCGATGATGAATGTGGTTGATCTTGTTTAAATTATTATGTCGGTTATGTTGTCTCTCTATAGGTTGGTTAAGTCCAATTTATAGAGGAGACTCTGCCGAAATTTCTGTAAAGTTTTATAATAGATAAATGAAAATTTTAATGTTTAAACGATTTATTTCCGCATATAATGTGAATGGAAGTTAACACGTCTAGGGTTTAGATTTTTAAACTTGGGGTGTTACAGTTTTGGTATCAGAGCTAAGAGTTTTAAAAGCGATTCTGTAGACTTTTAAATTTTATTTGAAAATGGTTCGGGTACTGAGTCACGCCTCAAGTGCTTCTCCCTCGATCATCTGGTAAGTTAAAGTTATGTTCAAGTTAGTAAATGCGTGGTAATGTTTCCAATATTGTAAATGTTTGCATGTTGATATGTAATGTTGTAAAGTTAAAGGTTAAGGATGTTGTTAACGAATATGGCGTGTACACCTTGATTATGTAAATAAGAAAATGAGGTAATGATTATTATAAAATTGGGTATTGTTTATAAGTTCCTTATGTGAAAGATATGAAGTGAATGCGAATAGTGCTTTGAGTCATGGAGACTACATCGGCAAGAATGTATATTATATCCAAGTCGGAAGTTGAGAAGTCATCGAACTTAGTATTAAGCACTTATCATGTTTGATCTCGGAACTACCACACTCATTTGATAGTCCCATAATCATAGGAAAATTGATTTAACCATCTCGGTAACTGGAGATCGAGTTTTGCTTGCCAACACATTTTGGAGAACCTTTGAACTCAAGATATGCATTAAACGATTTCCCGATCGTGGTAAATGGGAAGGAGTAGATGATAGATCTCATAACACCGGATATCCACGATCTTGATGTCAAACTAGGAATGGAATTGCTATTACGATATAATGCTTCAATCGTCAGTCACAATAAGGTGGTGTATGAAACTCCAAACAAAACCCCTTTTTCATTTGTTGGGGTTGAGGTGAAGCTTTCTATTTCGATAGTGTAGGTGATCAATGCTCGTCAGTTGGTGAATACAAGTTGTAAGGCCTAATTAGCTACAGTAATTGAGCTGATTAAGATAGACCCTTCTCTTTTGAACAAACTTCAATTGTTCGAGAATGTCTAAGTATGTTACCAAACGATCTTTATGATCTACCACCTGATAGAGAGATTGAATTCACCATCGAATTAGTGTTTGGGATAGCTCTAGTATCCAAGACATCATATCGGATGGCTCCTGCAGAACTTAAAGAGCTCAAAGAGCAAGTATAGGATCTTGTGGACAAAGGTTTTATTTGAACTAGCTTTTCGCCACGGATTGCTCTTGTGCTATATACGTAAAAAAGAGAGATGGTTCTATGAGACTTTGCATAGAAAACAAAGAATTGAACAAGGTTACAATAAAGAATAAATATGCATTGCTAAGAATTGAGGATCTGTTTGATCAGCTTCAAGGTTTGGGGTATTTTTCTTAGACCAGATTGCAATTTGATTTCCATCATTTGAGGATCAAGGAAGAGGACCTTCCAAAGACAGCTTTCCGTACTAGATATGGACATTATGTGTAACGCCCCGAGTTCCGTGGAGCCCGGAACGTCACTTTTCTAAATTTTCGAATACACTTTATTGCGGAAATATGACTAAATATTAAATATCACGTTTAATAAATCAAAGTTTAGCGATAATTCAATTTAAATGGAATAATTCTTACAAACTTATTAAAAATGGAAATTCATGATAAAATGAAATTGTTTATTTCGAAATCCACGACTTTCAAAAATGATATCCAAAATTTTTTTTTTCTTCGCCATTGCCCATCACTCGCCACCGTCGTCGAAATCTGCAAAATTGTTAAAACCACGGGGTGAGCATTTCAAAATGAAATACTCAGTAGACTCAACTCCAATAATTAATCTAGAAGATAATTGGACAAGTAATCATGCAAATAATGTAGTGACGTTCTTTTCTTATTCATAGGCATCACATAGTGAACGCAAATGAACCATTCTTTTCTTAAATCATGCTAGCAGATAGGTTATGACGTGCATAACATAAATTCTCAAATTTATCTCATACGAGATATTCTTTTCTTTTCTCATGCAATTAAGCATACAATATCACACAAATCCACATAATCACGTGCAATTATAATATAAATCAATTAGTGGGGGCGAGTCTACCTTTAATGTTACGAGTTCTCAAAAATTGGAGCGGGATTAACACGTCAGCTTCTCAAATCACCAACTGCTTCGTCTAGCCAAAAAGTAAATTAATTTAATTAGTATTTTAGAAATTTAAAGTCTTAAGTGATAAAATAAAATCTTATGGTTAAATTGAAAATTAAAGAAATTGAAAGGTTTAGGACTGAAATAGTCATTTTACGAAAATAAGGGCTGATTTGTAAATTATAAAAACATTTAAAACTAAATTGAAATCATTTTAGACAAGAGGACTGAAATTAATAGGTTTTTGAATTACAAAGGGCTGAATTGAATATACTTCAAAACTTGGGGATGAAAAGGAAATTTGCAAAAACTTAAACTAAATAAAATAAAATTAAAATCTCATTTCTCTCTCAAATCTTCAGGATCGAAAGAGAGAGAGTAGAGTGGCCGAGAGAGACGATGGGGAAAGGAGGGGGATCCGCCCCTTCTCCGCTGCCATCCCGCCGGCGCTAGGCGGCCGGCGCTAGCGCCACCTTAGGGTGGTGGTTCTTGTGTATGGTAAGGATGGGTTTGGGGTGTGAAAATGAGACCAAACCGAGGCTTGGTGGTTCGACTCTTTTGGTGATTTTTGGCGAAGAACTCCGGTAAAGTTTGAGGTATGTGATGGGTAATGTTTTTAAATTCGGTTTTGGGTTTGATTTTGGGGCTTTGGCTTGGATTGAGGTTGGGTAGTGGTTGGTGGTGATGCGATTGTGCGTGTAGGGGTTGCGGTCGTGACGGTGGTTGCGGTGTTGGGGTTGGAAATGGAAATGGCTGCTGTTTTGGGTTGGTAGGTGGTGGTGGTTGGCTGTAACTGTTGAAATCCGGTCGGCAGTGGGAGTGCTTGGCTGCCTCGATGGTGGTGGCGGTTGATTTGAGGGTCGAAGGTGGTCGGGTGGTGACGGGGATTTCGAAATTGTGGAGATTTGTGTGCAGTAGTTGGCAGGGTCGAGGGCTTACCAAGAGGTTGGAGCTTTGTGTGGTTTCTTGGTTGTGTGAGGATTGAAAGAAAATAACCTTAGGTTGTTTGATTAATTTTGGTAGATTGAGGGAGTCTTGTTGATTGAGGATGCAGTGTAGGCATGCTGATTAGTTGAATTGCAGGAATGAGGATGGATTGCAGGCATCTGCCATTTCTATTAGGGAAAAGAGGGAGAGAATTAGGGAGTGCAGTTGGAAAGGGGGTGGAATTATTGGAATTAAGGATCCTCACTGGAATGCTGGAGATTGAAATCTGAAAAAAAAAAAAAAAAAAAAAAAAAAAAAAAAAAAGAAGATTGTTGGCATTCGTTTGATTGGAAGAATTGTAGGGAGCTGGACGCAGAATTGAGGGCTGAAAGAGGTGATGTATGTTTGGACAGTTGCAAGCATAATCTCTTGATTGAGGCTGAATTGCAGGATTGCAGTAGGATGGCCATGATTATTAAGGAAGAGGGGGAGAGAATTAGGGAGTTTGAAATCTGAACATGGAAGATGGCTTGCTGAAGTTGGTAACATGCCGAGGATGATAAATGTGATTTAGGGAAGAGAGGGAGAGGATTAGGGATGTGAAGGATGGAAGTCTTGCAGATAGGTGTGGATATAAACGTGTGTGAATTCTCTTTAAGAGGGAAAGTATCTGAATTGTGGTTTTAAAAATGGAAAACAGAGGCTGAACTTTAATTGGTTGATAATAAAATAAAGTTTTGATCTTGGGCTTTAAAATCGTTAAATTTTTGAATTAAAATTTAAAACGGTGACGTTGGGATATTTTGAGTAAAATTCTGAAGTTTGAATATTATGAAAATTAATTTAATCTCATTTATAATTTGGCTAGACGACTACTTTTTTTTTTTATTAAATTGGAGAAGTCGTAGCGACGCGCATTTAAAGTTTTAAAACATTTTATTTAAAAAGAAATTAAAATTCCCGGTCGCTACAACCCTACCACCTTAAAATAATTTCGTCCTCGAAATTTAAAACTTACTCGATCTAAAATATCTGGATACTTTGCCAGAATTTCTTCTTCTTTTTCCCATGTAGCCTCATCGCTACTATGTCTACCCCACTGGACTTTGACTAGAGAAATTTCTTTATTTCTTAGGACATGGACTTTTCTATCAATGATGCACATGGGTGCTTCTTCATAATAGAGATTTTTCTGAATCGGGACTGACTGAAAGTTTATCACGTGACTGGGATCGTGAACGTATTTTCTCAATAGAGAGATGTGAAAAACATTGTGTATAGCCGAGAGCTCGGGTGGCAATGCTAGACGATAAGCCACACTACCTACTTTCTCCAATATTTCAAAAGGTCCGATAAACCGAGGCCTTAATTTCCCTTTCTTGCCAAAACGAATAGTGCCCTTCATAGGGGAGATTTTCAAAAATACTTTCTCTCCAATCTCGAACTCCAAGTCTTTTCTTCTCTGATCAGCATAACTCTTCTGTCTGTCCTGGGCAGCTTTAATTCGCAATCTGATCTTCTCGATAGCCCCTACAGTCTTTTCAATTAATTCAGGACCCAATAACTTCCTCTCGCCAACCTCATCCCAATATACCGGCGATCGACATCTTCGCCCATACAGTGCTTCATACGGTGCCATACCAATGGTAGCCTGAAAACTGTTATTGTAAGAAAACTCTACCAATGGCAGGTGAGCTTCCCAATTGCCGCTTAAGTCCAGTACACAGGCTCTAAGCATATCCTCTAAGGTCTGAATGGTGCGTTCAGATTGTCCGTCCGTCTGTGGGTGGTAAGCGGTACTAAAATTTAATTTAGTCCCCATAGCCGTGTGTAAGCTCTTCCAAAATCTCGAAGTGAATCTCGGATCCCTATCTGAAATAATAGACGCTGGAACCCCATGAAGTCGGACTATCTCCTTGATGTAAATCTGGGCCAAGTGATCTATACTGAGAGTCATCCGTACTGGAAGAAAATGGGCTGACTTTGTAAGTCGGTCTACAATAACCCAAACGGCGTCATGTCCTCTCACTGTTCTTGGTAAGCCCGTTACGAAATCCATGGAAATTTTCTCCCATTTCCATTCCGGAATGTCTAAAGGATTTAGCAGTCCTGGCGGTCTCTGATGTTCAGCCTTGACCTGCTGACAGGTCATGCATCGTGAGACAAACTTAGCGATGCATCCCTTCATATTCCTCCACCAGAATGTAGTACGCAAATCTCGGTACATTTTTGTTCCTCCTGGATGAGCTGCATATGGAGCTGAGTGGGCTTCCCTCAATATTTCATTCCTAATCTGATCATCCTTCGGTACACACAGGCGACCCTTGAATAATAGTGCATTATCGCTTCCGATTTCAAAATCTGCTCTCTTGCCAGTTCCAACTTCGGCTTTGATCTTTTCCAAAAACTTATCGCTTTCCTGAGCCATCACAATTCTGTTTCTCAAATCTGGCTTCACTGTCAAATTTGTCAATCGGCTAAAACTTTGGATTCCTTTGTTTCTCACTTCGATTCTCAAGTTCTGAAAATCCCGAATCAACTGTTCTTGTACTGTTCCCAAAGCTGATAATTGACCCACATCTTTCCTGCTTAGTGTATCTGCAACCTTATTAGCCTTACCCGGGTGGTAAAGAATAGTACAATCATAATCCTTCACCAGTTCCAACCATCGACGTTGTCTCATGTTCAATTCCTTCTGAGTGAAGAAATACTTGAGACTCTTATGGTCGGTGTAAATCTCGCATTTACTCCCATATAGGTAATGTCGCCAAATCTTAAGAGCATGTACAACAGCTGCCAGTTCTAGATCATGCGTCGGATAGTTTTTCTCGTATGGCTTCAACTGTCTCGAAGCATAGGCAATTACTTTACCGTTCTGCATAAGCACACATCCTAAACCATGTTTCGAGGCATCACTGTATATCACAAAATCCTTGGATCCATCCGGCACTGTTAACACTGGAGCTGAAACCAGTCTATTCTTCAATTCCTGGAAGCTTCGTTCACACTGCTCTGTCCACTGGAATTTTACACTCTTCCGTGTCAACTGAGTCATGGGACCCGCTATCGTAGAGAAACCCTCTATAAATCGTCGGTAATATCCAGCTAGTCCCAAAAAGCTTCTCACATCACCTACATTCGCTGGCGTAGTCCAATTACTCACTGTCTCCACCTTTGACGGATCAACTTCGATGCCATTGTTTGTGACAATATGACCCAGAAAGCCTATCTTCTCAAGCCAAAATTCACATTTCTTAAATTTGGCATATAACTTTTCTGCCCGTAGCGTCTCCAACACAATCCTCAAATGTTCCGAATGCTGTTGTGAATCTTTGGAATAGACCAGAATATCGTCAATGAAGACAATGACGAACTTATCCAAGTACTGATGGAAAACCCGGTTCATCAAGTCCATAAATACTGCCGGTGCGTTCGTAAGACCGAATGGCATCACCGTGAACTCATAGTGTCCATATCGAGTCCTAAACGCTGTCTTTTGTATATCCGTAGGCTTGATCTTCAATTGATGGTAACCGGACCTTAAGTCCATCTTTGAAAATACCGCAGCTCCTTTTAATTGATCAAACAAATCTTCGATTCTGGGCAGGGGGTACTTATTCTTTATCGTCAACTTGTTCAATTCCCGATAGTCAATGCACATTCTCATACTGCCATCCTTCTTTTTCACAAATAGCACAGGTGCTCCCCACGGGGACACACTTGGCCTGATAAAGCCCTTCTCTAGCAGTTCTTCCAGTTGGACTTTCAATTCTTGTAATTCTTTCGGTGCCATACGATACGGGGCTTTCGAAACAGGGGCAGCTCCTGGCACCAAGTCAATAGCAAATTCCACTTGCCTATCAGGCGGAGTACCAGATAGGTCTTCTGGAAATACATCTTGAAAGTCACACACAACTGGCACTGACTCCAATTTGATTTCCTCGGCAGGTTTTCCTTGGAGATTAACCAGATAACTTTGACAGTTTCCCTTGGCAATTAGCTTTTCAGCTTGCATAGCCGAGATAAGGCGAGGAAGTGCTTTAACCTTCGAACCAAAAAATCTGAACACCTCATCCCCATTCTTTCGAAATACTACTTCCTTCTCATGGCACATGATTGCGGCACGGTTAGCACTCAGCCAGTCCATTCCTAGGATAATGTCGAAATCCTTCATCGAAATAATATTCAGGTCTGCCTCAAACACTATCCCATCGAAATCCATTCGCACAGACTTGACTATCCTATTAGTGTCAAGAATTTCTCCTGACGGTAAGCTCACTTCAAGCATGCTACCAGTTATTTCACCCACTAAATTCAATTTAGTTAAGCATGAGTCGGAAATAAATGAATGTGTAGCACCCGAATCTATTAGGACGTATACGGGAATACCAGAAACAGATAAAATGCCTGTTATCGTCGTTCATATTATTAATTCGAGCAAAGCATGATACATGAAATTAAGTAATACAAGTATATGAATGTTGAAGTAATGGTGTACCTGCAATCACGTCGGAGTCCTCAACGGCGTCCATGGCAAATACCCTAGCCTTCCCTTTTCTGTTCTGGTCAATGTTCTTCTTCTGGTCCGAGCCTTGAGCGGGTGCTGTGTTGCAATCTCGAGAAAAGTGGCCCGGTTGGCCACATCGGTAACAAACAACCTTGTTTCCAAAGAGGTATTCTCCTTTATGCGTCTTCTGGCACTTCGGGCATGGTGGAGGGAAACTGGTCACCTGACCTCTGCTAGGTCCTGTATTCTGTCTCTTATTGAAATTCTGGTTCCTGTTCTGATGATGACCATGCCATTTTCGTTTACCTTGATGCCCTTGATTGTTTCGATTTCCTTGGTTGCCAATCTTTGCACCAGCAAAAGCCACGGCCTGAGCTTTCTTCACAACTTCCCGGTAAGTGGGCAGTTCATGTGAGCCAACAATCTGCCTGATATCCGAACGCAGACCTCTTTCAAATCGGCGTGCCTTCTTAACTTCGGTTTCCACTAGATGTGGAGCATACCGTGACAGTTCCTCGAACTTCCGTTCATAGTCAGTGATGTCCATCTCACCCTGAACTAGCTGTAAAAATTCTGTCTCCTTGTGGTCTCGGAGGGCTTGTGGGAAGAACTTGTCTTTGATCTCTTCCTTAAACTCTTCCCAGGTCAACGCTGCTTGTTCCTCTTCGGTCCGAGTCCGTGATGCGGACTCCCACCAAAAGCCAGCCCTACCGATAAGCATAAACTCTGCGCAAGTAACCTTCTTGTCCTCAGGGCAAGAGATGTGCTTGAAAATCCTCTCGATTCCCTGTAACCACTCCTCCACGGCCAGTGGATTATCCCCGCCGTCAAAAGTGGGCGGACGGTACCTCCTGAATTGTTCAATAACTGGCACTGCGAAACCTGTTGGGGCCTGCCTCAAATCTTGCACAGCCAAAAGTAAATCCCTGATGATCTGGATTGGGCTGTGGGGCCCTGTCCTGAGTTCTGTTGCTCAGATGTAGCACGGTCCATAATACTCCTGTTAACGCGTCTAGCCATTCCCTTAAATGAAAACAAGGAGTGTATTGTAACTTCTGATAAAATTTATACCAAATATTGTAATAAATTCAACTCCAATATGAACGAAAATTGAAAATATTCTCATTAATGATTAAAATTTCCTTCGATTGAGGATACAAGACATAGGACTGCCAATACTGGGAATGGGAATACTGCTAGACTAAAATTAAGATAACCGTTATATATTCTACATCTTTGGTGGTGACATAGGAGATATCGATCCTGGTGTGCCTGGAGTATAATCTGGTGCGCCCGGGGTCATAGTCGGTGAGTCAAGGGTATACCCTGGTGAGCCAGGAGTGTAGTCGGGTGCACCCGGTGTCATACTTGGGGAGTCTAAAATATAACCCGGTGAGCTAGGAGTATAGTCATATATGCCTGACTCGGCGTCGGGTATCTCAATTGGTTCTCCCTCGTCATCTGATAGAATAATTATTTCTGGCGCTGGAGCATGGGTTAGGTAGCGGTCCCACCGCATTACAAATTCGTCGCAGACAGTCTGGAATTTCACGTCCTCTCCTAGGCATCTCTTCACGTCATTATAAAAATCGATTGCTAGTTCACGCTGACATTCTGGAAATGTAGTCAAAAGGCGGCTAATAGATTGAGCATCAGTCAGCCTAAGTCCACTAGCTATAGCGTCATGACGTATGGCGCAAAAACGAAGGATGTGGTTTGATATCCCGTCAATTGGTGCCATGCCTAGAATCCATTATGCAAAGTCCAGTTAGGGTTTTATTTTTTATTTAAATCTAGGGACGAAATATTTTATGAAAATTTTCTTAAATTGTACTAATTCCCATTATGCTCCAAAACTCGTTTCTTTCTTTCTCATTAATTCGGACACTAGTTGTCTAATTCTTTCTCGTATTTTCTTTTCTTTTCTTTTCTCGTCAAATTCTCAAAACATTTATTCTTAAGTATCCGAAATAAATCAATATACTAAACTTCGTTACCTTCGGAGTCGGCGGAAAAATGATGGCAATGGCAAAAAGTCGTGAAAACATTATTTCTATTATTTTTAGAAAAATTTATTTTCTTATTTTGTAAAAAAAAAAAAAAAATTGTAAGTCTACAGAAACGTAGACCCGCTCTGATACCACGCTGTAACGCCCCGAGTTCCGTGGAGCCCGGAACGTCACTTTTCTAAATTTTCGAATACACTTTATTGCGGAAATATGACTAAATATTAAATATCACGTTTAATAAATCAAAGTTTAGCGATAATTCAATTTAAATGGAATAATTCTTACAAACTTATTAAAAATGGAAATTCATGATAAAATGAAATTGTTTATTTCGAAATCCACGACTTTCAAAAATGATATCCAAAATTTTTTTTTTCTTCGCCATTGCCCATCACTCGCCACCGTCGCCGAAATCTGCAAAATTGTTAAAACCACGGGGTGAGCATTTCAAAATGAAATACTCAGTAGACTCAACTCCAATAATTAATCTAGAAGATAATTGGACAAGTAATCATGCAAATAATGTAGTGACGTTCTTTTCTTATTCATAGGCATCACATAGTGAACGCAAATGAACCATTCTTTTCTTAAATCATGCTAGCAGATAGGTTATGACGTGCATAACATAAATTCTCAAATTTATCTCATACGAGATATTCTTTTCTTTTCTCATGCAATTAAGCATACAATATCACACAAATCCACATAATCACGTGCAATTATAATATAAATCAATTAGTGGGGGCGAGTCTACCTTTAATGTTACGAGTTCTCAAAAATTGGAGCGGGACTAACACGTCAGCTTCTCAAATCACCAACTGCTTCGTCTAGCCAAAAAGTAAATTAATTTAATTAGTATTTTAGAAATTTAAAGTCTTAAGTGATAAAATAAAATCTTATGGTTAAATTGAAAATTAAAGAAATTGAAAGGTTTAGGACTGAAATAGTCATTTTACGAAAATAAGGGCTGATTTGTAAATTATAAAAACATTTAAAACTAAATTGAAATCATTTTAGACAAGAGGACTGAAATTAATAGGTTTTTGAATTACAAAGGGCTGAATTGAATATACTTCAAAACTTGGGGATGAAAAGGAAATTTGCAAAAACTTAAACTAAATAAAATAAAATTAAAATCTCATTTCTCTCTCAAATCTTCAGGATCGAAAGAGAGAGAGTAGAGTGGCCGAGAGAGACGATGGGGAAAGGAGGGGGATCCGCCCCTTCTCCGCTGCCATCCCGCCGGCGCTAGGCGGCCGGCGCTAGCGCCACCTTAGGGTGGTGGTTCTTGTGTATGGTAAGGATGGGTTTGGGGTGTGAAAATGAGACCAAACCGAGGCTTGGTGGTTCGACTCTTTTGGTGATTTCCGGCGAAGAACTCCGGTAAAGTTTGAGGTATGTGATGGGTAATGTTTTTAAATTCGGTTTTGGGTTTGATTTTGGGGCTTTGGCTTGGATTGAGGTTGGGTAGTGGTTGGTGGTGATGCGATTGTGCGTGTAGGGGTTGCAGTCGTGACGGTGGTTGCGGTGTTGGGGTTGGAAATGGAAATGGCTGCTGTTTTGGGTTGGTAGGTGGTGGTGGTTGGCTGTAACTGTTGAAATCCGGTCGGCAGTGGGAGTGCTTGGCTGCCTCGATGGTGGTGGCGGTTGATTTGAGGGTCGAAGGTGGTCGGGTGGTGACGGGGATTTCGAAATTGTGGAGATTTGTGTGCAGCAGTTGGCAGGGTCGAGGGCTTACCAAGAGGTTGGAGCTTTGTGTGGTTTCTTGGTTGTGTGAGGATTGAAAGAAAATAACCTTAGGTTGTTTGATTAATTTTGGTAGATTGAGGGAGTCTTGTTGATTGAGGATGCAGTGTAGGCATGCTGATTAGTTGAATTGCAGGAATGAGGATGGATTGCAGGCATCTGCCATTTCTATTAGGGAAAAGAGGGAGAGAATTAGGGAGTGCAGTTGGAAAGGGGGTGGAATTATTGGAATTAAGGATCCTCACTGGAATGCTGGAGATTGAAGTCTGAAAAAAAAAAAAAAAAGAAGATTGTTGGCATTCGTTTGATTGGAAGAATTGTAGGGAGCTGGACGCAGAATTGAGGGCTGAAAGAGGTGATGTATGTTTGGACAGTTGCAAGCATAATCTCTTGATTGAGGCTGAATTGCAGGATTGCAGTAGGATGGCCATGATTATTAAGGAAGAGGGGGAGAGAATTAGGGAGTTTGAAATCTGAACATGGAAGATGGCTTGCTGAAGTTGGTAACATGCCGAGGATGATAAATGTGATTTAGGGAAGAGAGGGAGAGGATTAGGGATGTGAAGGATGGAAGTCTTGCAGATAGGTGTGGATATAAACGTGTGTGAATTCTCTTTAAGAGGGAAAGTGTCTGAATTGTGGTTTTAAAAATGGAAAACAGAGGCTGAACTTTAATTGGTTGATAATAAAATAAAGTTTTGATCTTGGGCTTTAAAATCGTTAAATTTTTGAATTAAAATTTAAAACGGTGACGTTGGGATATTTTGAGTAAAATTCTGAAGTTTGAATATTATGAAAATTAATTTAATCTCATTTATAATTTGGCTAGACGACTACTTTTTTTTTTATTAAATTGGAGAAGTCGTAGCGACGCGCATTTAAAGTTTTAAAACATTTTATTTAAAAAGAAATTAAAATTCCCGGTCGCTACATTATGAGTTCTTGATAGTGCTGTTTGGGTTAACAAATACTCTTGCGACATTTATGCACTTAATACATCGGATCTTTAAAGAATACCTGGATGAAATGGTCATAGTCTTATTGATCTATTCGAGATCTGATGAAGAACATGAAAGACATTTGAGAATTGTACTTCAAAAGCTTAGAGGAGAGAAATTATTTGCTATGTTTTAGAGGTGTGAGTCCTGGCTAAATAGTGTGTCATTCTTGGTACATATTGTATCATGGAAAGGCAATGAGGTTGACACAAGTAAAAAGCGACAATCCCAAATTTGGTTTATGCTCTCTAATGTTAAGGAAGTTCGCAGCTACCTTGGATTAGTTGGTTACTATTGAAGGTTTGTGGAAGGATTTTTCCAAGATTGTCTCACCTTTGACTAAGTTGACCAGAAATGATACAAAATCTTAGTAGGGGTGCGGATTGTGAACAGAGTCTTGAAGAGGTAAAAATGCGGTTTACAACTGCGTCCATTTTAACTATTCCACAAGAAAATGAATGGTTGGTTATATACAGTGATGCTTCTTTAAAAGAGCTCGGTTGTGTTCCTATGCAATATGACAAGGTAATGGTCTACGCTTCTAGGTAACTGATGGAGTAAAGGATCGTAAAATTTAAGATTTATTGAGATTGAGAGATTGGTATATATAAGATTTTAGTAATTTATTGATGTAAAAGTGTTCAGGTGATATATATGATGGTTATTGTACTGTGATCTTAAGGAGATTGATATGATTAAATGTTGAGGTCATATGGTATGGTGATAAGTGGCATGTCACATGATTACCACAAGTTATGTTGAATAGATAGTTAACGAATTTTATGATTGTCCTATGGAAGAATAGTGTGATGATATGTTTGAACTAATTAATCTTATCTTGATCAATGGTTTGTTTATTGCTAAATGTGACGTATGGTCGGGAAACTTCATTTTTTTATGATAAGATATATGAATTTATTTAAATTTTTTTGTGATTTAGTTGTGATTACTCATTGTTGGTTGTGCATTAGATGTGAGTGAAGTATATTATCCATATTGAGACCTCCATGGAATATATATAAATTTGGATTGTTTAAAAATCAAATGATCATTAGTGTAACTTTTACTTATCGTGGAATTGTGTCTTTGGGTTAAGTAAACTTGATGATGAATCCTATATGAATCGCAAAAGTCTTATTCATTGGTGATAGGTCAATGATTTATTTATAAAGTACTTGGTTAGAGTATTGTTGAAATATGGCATACATTGAGATTTAGGGGGGGGGGATTTTGAGAACGTCATATTGATCTTATGATGATTTTGAAAGCACAGATTCTTAAATTAGTACCTTGGCTTTAATTTTAAGATAAGTGTATGATGCTGAATACTTGATTACAATATATAAGTATGGGTTACAGGATTTAAGTTTGATCCTCCGATTTTAAAAGAAATGTCAGCATGTTTAGAAAGGATTTTGTTTTTAAATACTTCTAAAAAGATTCTGTCAAAGTTTTAGTATTTCTACTGTATATTTTGGTATGGACGTCAAGTTTCACTAATTCTGGATTATAAAGTCTTATTTTGGTCAATCTTCTTGATTTTAGTTTCAAGAATGTAATCAATCAATATATATATATATATATATATATATATATATATTAAGGTTTAGACGGTAGTATAGATCCTACGAAAGGCTGAAAATAGAAAGCTAGTGAATGGATCATAAGTGGAATAATGTCGGTTGATGGTCTCCTACAACAATAGCTATCAAACTTCGATCTGTATTGAGTACTATACGATAGGAAGTGTGGATTGTCAGTTTACGAGGGTGAGTTAGGAGAAAGAAAGTTATTGGGTCCAGAAATAGTACAACAAACAGCAAAAGTTGTTGAAAAGATTCGTCAGCGGATGAAAACTACACAGAATAGACAGAAAAGCTATGCGGACAAAATAAGGAAATCTTTGGAATTTTCCGCAGGCGATATGATCTTTTTAAAGGTAGCTCCAATAAAATGAATTATGAGGTTCGGGAAGAAAAGAAAGTTGAGCCTTTTTGTTAGCCCCTTGGGAGGCCAGAAATGATGAGTGACCTAATTTATCTGATTACATTGCCACCGACACTATCGGGGGTACTCAACGTGTTCCACATATCGAAGTTGGGAAGTATATTTCAGTTTCCTCTCATATTCTTAGCTATGAATCATTAGATCTATGTGAGGATCTAACTTATGAAGAATCACCTGTGAGAATCCTAATGAAAGCAGGCAAGGGACTTAGAAGGAAGAAGATAACACTAGTTAAAGTTCTTTGGTGGAATCATGCATTAGAGGAGGCTACATGGGAATGTGAGAATGAAATACGTACTAAGTACCCCACATATTTTTGGTAAATTTTAATTTCGAGGACGAAATTTTCTTTTAGGGGGTAAGGAATTGAAATACCATTTCTTCGTTTTACATGCGTTCTTGATTTCACGTAATTTTTTTATTGATGGCATTATGAATTATTTATTGTAATTATTATTGTCAACTGTTTAAATTATTTTGTAGTGAAAGAATTTGGACGACGTCTCGATCAATGTGCCAATTAAAAAGTTTATAAATTGTTTACGTAGAATTCAATGTCTATTTTTATTTTAATTGTTGAAATTGCCAAATTCTATTTTTATTAAATGTTAAATCACCAAATTTGCATGAATGTGAAATTGGGGAAAGTTTAGTGACAATTGAAGAGTAAATATAAGTTATGGATTTACTTGTACACATGGAGAGAAATGAGGGACCAACTTGTAAATTACCAAAAGTTATATCAAAACCTAACCTAAACCCTCATTCTCGCCATCCTCGCACCCGAACTCTCTCTCTCTCTCTCTCTCGGTCTCGACCTTTCTCTCACTTCCATCTCTCCCAGCTTGCTCTCCTCCCCCACTTCCGGCCGACGAGCACCAACGCCACCGCCACCACCGATAAAAGCCCCTTTCCCCTTCCCAAGCACGCATGCTATACACACACCGCACGCACGCACTCACCTGCATACAACACACTCGAAAACATGTATATAATAATGTGTGTATATCTATATATATTACAAATATATGTGAGTTTTAGATGTTGGGGAAGTATAAATATGAATTTTAATTTCGGATTTTGGAAATGTAAGATTTTAAATTGTTAGTTAAGTGTTGAGGTTAGGTTTTTGGCTTGAAATTTGATTTATTTTCGGATTTGGATAATGTATATGAATATATTTCAGATTTTTCGAATTTAAGAAATTAAATAACTATTTGTGGTTAAATGTGGAATTCATGAATTGGTAGATTTTTAATTTAATATATATATATATATATATACACACACACACACATTGAATGTATGTAATATTTGGATTTTTAAAACGATGAAGTTGTTTAATTGATTCTCTATTAGTTTAATGTTGTTTTAAATTGAAATTTTCAAATTAGGAATTCAAGAAATGAGGTAGTTTTAATTCAATTTTAGTGTATATGTTTGACTTATAGTACTATTTTCAGATTTTTGAAATTTATGAAAATTGTAGTTTAATTAACTGTTCGGGTAAAGTTGATTAAATGGTGATTTTTAAATTTACGAATAATTAGAATGCTAATTGGATTTGTCTTTGTGAAATTCAAGTTGTGATGAAGTTTCCATAGCTTTAACCTTTGTGTAAATTGATAAGTTAGATTTCAATTTTGTCATTTAAGTAAATCTCTTATTCCGAATGTATTATAATTTGTAATTGACATAGTTTAAGATTCCATTTGATTTGAATTTTAAGTCACATGAAAGTCTCATCCTCATTTAGGAGTTTTAAATGTGGATTTTGAACTAAAAACATATTTTATTAATGAATTGAAATAATTAGGAGAATTGGTACATTGACATCACGGGAATCTAAGACTCTTCCACATGCAAGTCAAGATAACGTTAAATACTAAGGATGTCAAGTAAGTAAACTTCCCCTTTTCTCAGCATAGTTGAATGTTCAATGTGGAATTATGTGCTTAATTGACAGTCGTGTTAATTACGAAATTCTAATGCTTTTGGTTTACCATATGCAAGTATGTGTATTTAAGTAAATATTCAAGCATGCACGTTATCATGTCATTACATCATTAAGCATGCATTGACATCGAAATGGAGAAGTCAAATTTTTTGATGAAAGGAATGTGTCAAAGTGCAAATTTTGTCAAAAGTTATGTATCCCAAGTTTTTCAAAAAAGAATGGGTGTACTTCTATGTCATGAAAGATGCAAGTGGGAAATGGGGCGCGGGGGACCGACGTACCTGAATGAAATGAGCCGCTTTACGGTAGAAAAGTGAATGTTAAACCGCTTTACGGTGGAAATGTGAATGTTAATCTGGTTCCAAATATGAATTGCCCACTGTTATCTGATTGACTAGAAGATACACCAAGTGAGCTCACGATGGAAATGATGTGAAAGTTTTTAAATGAAATGAAAGTTCGAAAAGTTTGAAAGTTTTGGAAAGTAAAGTAAATGGTGATACATATATGAAATTTTTAAAGCATTCATGTCATAAGCATGCATTTTATGCATAAAGTTTACTTACTGAGCTTTAGCTCACCCCAATCCCTCCCCAACATTTCAGGTGATGAAAGTTAGGTGATCCGAGGAGAACACTCGGCAGTTGACTCAGGTTATACCCGCTTCAACCTTTTTAAAATAAAGTTAAATTAGAATTTATTTCAATTTCTCATTATTTATTCTTTAATTCATGTATTATTGAGGTTAAATTACCTCTTATTTCATTTTCTAAAATTTATTTACTTAGAATTATATTGTTAAGGAATTTGGAACTTATCGTAATGGTTTGGATGATGTTTGGAATTGAATGAGTTGCGATGTGTATTTTATAAATGGTTTTGATGTCCCTCTACAGGTTGGTTATGTCCAATTTACAGAGGAGACTCTGCCGAAATTTTTGTAAAATTTCATAATAAAAAATGAAAATGTTGAGGTTTTAAATGATTTCTTTTCCACATTTAAGTAAAGAAAAGTTAGCACGCCTAGATTTAAGATTTTGAACTTGGAGTGTTACATGTAATTTCACAAAACTTTAGTAGCCAAATTTGAAGTAATTCTTAATTTTGGTACTTAAAAGCAATTTGGCAAAGCTTTAGTGGCAAATGTAGAAGAATTTCAAACTTTAGGAGCTGAATTGTAAAAATCCAACACTTTCAAAGCCCAAATTGAATAATTTATAACATCAGGAACTTAAATAATAAATTCCTTAATTTCAAGGATCAATTTTAACATCTTAATAAGATTTGAGGACTTGAGTGTGCAATAAATCAATAAAATTGAAATTGCACAAGGACCCCCCAAATCTTCTAATTTTCGGTCCAAACCCCTGCCTCAAATATACCATCCAGCTAGGCCTAGCTGTCGCCCCTAGCAACAAGCAAGGGTGCAGCCCGCAACGACCCCAGCCACTGCGATGCAGCACCATCCTCGGCTTTGCATTTCACAACTTGAGGCTACGCCTCTTTCGGTAGCATCGTAGGTAGCAAATGCCGCCGGCCACACTTCTTCATCCATGAACAATTCTTCAATAATTTCATCACTTTTCTAGTTCAATTAAATCACTGAATTTTGCAAATCAAAAGTAGAATAATCCAAATCCAAATAATGATTATTCAGTGATTTCAAGTATACCATCTGATTCATTTCCAAGGATTTCAAAATATATTCCAATCAATAAACATATTATAGCCAAATAACAGTAGCATATGGATGCTCATTCATTGCATCGAATTTAAAAAAAAAAAAAAAAATCATTCCAAGGAGGACCAAATTTTTTTTCCTACAAACCATTGAAAATTCGCTAGGATGTCAGGTCCAAATTAGTAGAGCCAAAATGCTCTCAAAAATTCCGAAATCCAAATTCAGTAGTCTTTCCAGTTAAAGAAACTCATTAGCCGTAGCATATTAAAATCTTCTGAAAAACAGGCTACATCTTGGAACGCCTGCTCCTACCCAGTTATGAAAATTTTTATAGTGCTAAACACTTCAAAGTTTATCTCATCACAGGCTCTTTGCTCAACAAAATAAATCATGAATGGCTTTTTAGTAGAAAAAACTCAAATAACACCCAAAAAGAATAGTGAAAATCATTCTCAGGGTTAAAAATCAGTTTTTCATTTTGGCACCATTTTAGTTTCTAAGGCTATGTTTGATTCAAAATGGAATTGGAAAAGGAAAATATTTTCCAATTCTATGTAAATTTTCTCACCATAATGGTTAGAAATTGTTTTCCTCATTTTTTTGCCTAAAGTGTGTATTACATAGTTGTTAAGTACAGACTTTAAAGTCTGCACACATGATCGGATCATGTGCTTATCAAAAATTATAGCACATAAAAGTAACACTTTTGACCATAAGATGGATTCCATGAATTAAACACCACATAAGAATCAAAGGAGTTAACGGCTGCCAAACTGGTGCCTAATTGTTGTTTCAATCAGTTTTTAGAGAAGAACATGAAATAAGATTATCCCTTGTTTGTTCTTTTGAAAACCAAATTCAATTTTGAAAAAATCCATTTTAAGTTTGTAGAAAATTAGTTGTCGAATTTGATTGACAAAAGAACAAACAATAAATTAGTCCACAATAATATAAATATTGATTAAAACCAAAAATTGTAAATTGGAGCAGAATCTGGTACCGGGACTTATGCGAGCACAGTTTTCTTAAAACAGATTCGCCCCCTCACCAATCTGTGCTTGAAGTTTGTCTGGACTTCTGTCTCTCAGGATACAACGGAGGTTGTGTAGTTAACGCAGCACAAAGTTACCACTCCGACAAACTGAATTTATATATGAACAATAAAAAAAAAAAAGACACAATAAAATGGACAAGAATAAAATATGGACAAAATAGTACCTATACCACAACAAGAAAGTGATTTCGTGTGTCTTCAAAAGAGTGGGGAGATGGGATTATATAGCATGCAAATGAGTGATATAATAACTCCACAATTAACAAAACCAATTAAACATCAATCAATTGTAATAACTTGGGAGTTACATGAGTTGAAATGTGGTCATTTACTCCTTAATTAACAAAAATAATTTCATAGGTTTCTGGTTTAAAATTGACAAAACATGGACCACGCAAAGTTCCTATTAAACTCCAATTTCTTATTCACATTTTTTTCCAACATTTTATATTCTTAAAATATCTTTTAAAATAACTGATATTTAAAAATAAGCTTCTCAACCGAAGTAAATAATGATCTTAACTGTCATTACAAAAGACTGGCCAGTTAGCCCACAGTTAACTGAAATCCAGAAAATGCATTTTGCCATCCAAACATTAAATCTTGAATTTATGTTTTCCTGTGCTACTTAATAATTATTTGATACAGTTCTATCACGATTCACAACCATTGCGGGGAAAAAAAAAAAAAAATGCCTTCACTTAACAACAAAGTCTCTTGATATCTTCTCTTGCATTCACTGACTCAGATCAATTCATGAAAGAAACTCTGATAAGATTAGGAACTCAACTCATCCTCATTGTTAGTAATTTTGTTGGAATTTACATCCCGGAAGCTGTCTCATTTCTTCATTGAGAAGAAAGCTATGATACCATTCACTTTGCTTCTCCACAGCCATGTTTACAACCCAATTAACTGACCAAAGCATCAAGGAGACGTGATATTAATTTATGATCAGAGAGAAAAAGGATGGGAATGCAAGATGAAATATTCCACCTTTGTGAGGCAAGTTATAATAAATAAATTTTCTAGGTAGGAATTTCATTAACCAAGGAAGTTATTAGAGAAACAATTACGAACCAAAATATCTTTTTACCTGGCGATCAAAGAGTGAGAACAAAAGGAGGCGCATCCCTTCTTGGCCCTGCTACTGAACGATAGACATAAACTTTGTCAGCTTGACTCTCATCACTTTCCTTGTCTTTCATTACCTCAACATTCAACCTCGGCATCTCCCTAGCAAGTTGTTGACATGCATTTAAAGTCACTTCACAGGACGACATCCACAATGACCGCATTTTCTCATATTTCACTATTCCAAACAGAAGAGCAGCATTCCCAAATGGACAATCTCTTATCTCAAGCTTCCTTAGCTTTGGACAACCTTCAAGAACACACTGCATCCCCCAATCACTTCCACCAGCAAAAGCCACAGAAAGAGTCTCGAGGTTTTTGGCATACTTCCCAATACACTCAAAAGTCCTATCAGTTAGAAGGCCTGAAACTGAAAGCCTCTGGAGCTTAGTGCATGTTTTAACCACCGCACCAAAGGCCTCATCCATAGGCTCATTTGTGAGGTAATCAGGCTGATGTGGATTCATTATGCAAAGACGAAAGTGGGTAAAATTGGGGCAGTTCTGCACAATGGTGGCAACAGCAGCATTAGTCATCTGCCAGCAAAAGTAGAGTACATAGTGGAGTTTGCTGCATCCACGAGATACAGCCACAAAACCTGACTCAGTCACCCCACGGTGAAGATGCTGGTCGTAAGGATCAGCAGGGAAGACTCGCAGTTCTTCAAGCAAGGGACAACTGGATCCAACAGCCTCGAGCCCCTTGTCTTCAACTGTATCAAGGACCTGAGTCAAAAGAATTAACTTCTATATCAGCCTATCAGCAGTTGAACATCAAGTAAATGAGCATCTGTCAGTAATGGGGGTGGGATGGAGGGATAAAGGACAGGGTTAATAACATATCAGCGATTGCAAAACATACTATTCTAGTTTCCTGATTTTCTTCTCTGCTCTTCTTTTTCATCTGGGGGGGGGGGGGGGGGGTTGAGTTATCATGCCAAAGAGTTTGAAGACAATAGACTTTCCTCAAATTCACATGCACTATAAGCATCCAGCAAAAGAGGACTCCATTATATTATAAAAGAACATGAAGTAATATCACCACTTCAAGTATCATTGAGGCAGACATAAAAATTATCCTCAAGATGTTTACGCAAGCTGCATTTACTTTCATTCGCAAAGAAAGAACCAAGAGGTAAGTCAATAAAATAAAACTTTTCAAAGTCCCATGGACCAGGCACTATCCATGTTAGAAAAGGTTTCGGAGGTCACTCTAAGCATCTCAAACGTCAGTTTCTTACCCAGAGACGCCTCAAATTGGGGCAGTGAGCAAGAAGACTTCCAAATTCTACACTTCGAAGAGCCGCGTAGCTCAAGTTCAAGAAAGTCAGACTGGCACAAGCCGAATAAAGAACAGGGAGGTAGACGGAAGTGACTTCCCATAAACCTGAAAGAGTTTGAAGATTTTTACAATTACTGAATGCACTCTCGAGGTCTCCAAGGTGACCAGGCAAAAGCTCTAGCTGGAAGGAACCGGTACCAAGCTCCATCAATTGAGGAGCCCGCAGAAGCAGTCGTTGTAATTGGTCCAATGTAATACTCTTATTGACCTTAAGAACTCTTAACGATTTGCACCGACTGACAAGTCTCTCAAGGGCATCAAAATTGACATCACTGTCAAGGCTGGCAAAGTTAAGCACTTCCAGTGAACCAAAATTCTCAGGGAAGCAACTCAGCCAACCACCACTAAAGTCATCTATATCAGTGTCCTGTATGTCGAGCTCAATCAAATTCCTGAAAGACAGATGAAAACAATAAGTGAATTCACAGTAAGAATGATTTCAAATAACATTTTTATTTTTTATTATTATCATTCTTATTTATTTATTTTTGGAAAAACTCCAAATTGAAGCTTTTTTCTTGAATTGTTTCTACCATTTGGTGGTATTATGCTTTGAGTTAACAAATTGTTTGACAAAAGGAGCAAGAGCTATTTGTTGATGCAAAGGGAAGAATGAGGGAAAATCTATATATTTGATGGGCTTCCAAGTCCAGAAATTATCCACTAAGTAAAGTAATTAAGAGGACAACAAATTAGGGAATTTAGGCTAAGCTTGCACCATAATAAACGATTGCCATGATTGTATGAAATATTCATTTTAGTGCTGAGAGGAAAGGAACAGTTAGCCAAATAATCCTAAACATATTGCAAGTAGCAACTTCAAGAATGGAATCTTCGATAAAGACTAATGATTGTCAGGTGACTTATGCCAACGACCAGCCTTCCAAAGAATTAAAACCCAATGACATAGGTGGGTGATATATGGTTTCACCAAGAATTGAGCTGAACAGGTCAAAATTTATTTTTTATTTTTATGGACGTTCCATTAATATAACAGAATTGTTCTTTCCGGATTCAATTTTTGAAAAGAGGGGCTACATTAGGGGTGTAGAGTGCACTATATTGTACTTTAGGTACCAAAAAAAGTTGTGTTTACCTAAAAAGCTAAAAAAGAAAATGGGAAACCCTTCAGGTTCTTGACTAGGAAAAATCAGTTTTGATTTTCATTTAATCATATCTGAATCCAACTGGACAGTGCAGTTCGAAAATGATCACATTCGTCCAGTTCAGGATTTTTTGCTTGCTCCTGTGGAATGGTTCAGCTCCGAATTATATATTTAAGAGCAATATGTATTGAAATTCAGCCAATTACTAGAATCACATGTGCTGGCAGACAACAAGAAAGACCATTTATTGGGGAAAATTGGTAATAAGTGAAAAGACGAAAAATATTTCAGCACAATCGATAAAAGGAGGAGAGTCGGGTTTAAGGTTTCAAATCCAGGAAAAGAAGATTTTAAGCCATATCTAAAATCATATCCAAGTGAATCCATTGACAAGCCATGTTGCATTTGCCATTATCTATATTAGTGTGCTGAAAATGCTAAGAAGCACTAATCATGCATGTCAAAGGTCAAATTTTCCAACCAGAATCTAGCATACTGCTGCATGATCAGACAGAAAGAAAAATATCAGAATCTGGTTTTAGTTTATGTGCTAAGCAACAGTATCATATCTTTAAGATCCGCTAGAACACAATGACATACATATCTACTAAAACATAGTGATTAAACTGAAGTCAAATCAACCTAAGCACTTCTTCAAGATTCAAGGAAACTTTCATTTTCCAAATTGGTTGAAAGTGAGAAATAGAGCACTCTGAAATGGATAAACACGTCCAATCATGAATCGTATCTCAAGCAGTCAACAAGGAGAAACAAAATAAATAGTTAACCACAAACTCACAGCATTAGGGCCCTTTCTCTTGACCAATGAATATGGAGAAATGTGGACAACATGAGTGACATCAAGGAATGCTATCCATTAAATGCTATGTAAAAGGTCAAATGTCCACATCTAGAAAGTAACACCAAAAAGCATTGAAAAGGAAAATAAAGTAGAAGCACTTCAACTTTCCACTAAAATCCCTGTTTCTTTCAGCAAAGACAAATACAAAGAAACACCCCCACCCCATTTACCATCCCAAAACTGCGTTAATTATTACTCGACCACATTAAAGAAATCCAATTCTTTCAACCACTAAAAATCCACATACACAACGCTACCACATTTCCTCCTCCTTACTAATACATAATCTATTCATCTTGCACTTGGTCTAGATGAAAATGCTAATACCTTAAAACAGTACTACATCTGTCAATAATCAAAATATTTTCATTTGATAAAGTAAATAATGCATAAAGCCGAATAATAAATCCAAGGGAACTCAGAAACAGTCATTTCTAATAAAAGCTACAAGTGCAGTCAAACACAAAGCAAATTCATAGTCTAGATTTAATTTAACAAAAGAAAAAGGCAAAAATTCACAGAAGAGGGTCTGAGATATAAAACAATTCCATAATAACAGCAGAAAAAATTCAATACCCAGACCAGAGCAGCAACAGTTAATTAAAGTATGTATATCCAGAAAACGAAAAATCTCGTGACAAAGCTAACACGCAATGGAATCAAGATAGCACATACTAACATCAAATAAAGCACAAATGCACAATTTTAAAACTAGCCCTTCAGTGAAAGATTTCCAGTATCCAGAAATCAGAAACTTTTACCACCTATACAATTCAAAGATTCAAGAAATGAAACAACCAAATAAATTACATTAATAAAGAGTAAGAAACGGAACGCCCATACCTGCAGTGAGTGGCAATAGCTTTGAGCCCATCTGTGCTGAATCCATCACAACTCATCAAAGATAACGCCCTGAAACCAGGAAATGCAGTAGCCAGGAGCTCCAAGCTCTCATCGCTGACCGTCATCCTCTTGAGCCTTAATTCCTCCAGAAAGGGGTAGACTTTGGCAAACATGGCAAGCCAATTATGTACATCCGCCCCCCAATTTTGAGGGACTAAATTGAAATCAGAAAACCTAGGTTTCCCTTTGAGCGTGACACTCGTGATTTTTGGAAACCTTGTTGCCACAATCTCTGGAGAGACTGAATAGCAATTGCCTATGAAAAGTTTTGTTCTTGACCAGCGCTCAGCATTGTACCAGTCCTTGCACACCAGTGAAACTGAACTTCTATCCTTGTCCGAATTTAGAAACGAGAGAACTTTTTCCAGGACGTCACCTGGGAATGAAGAGGATGAACGAGTTGACTCGGTTCTAGCTGAGTTTGATGGCGAATCTTTGGATTTCTTGGGGTCTGGACCGTTTAGATCCGTTTGCATTTTGATAAGTTGATTCAGGTTCAGAAAAACTGCAACCTAATCATTTTAAACAAAGTGCATTCCGTTCAAATACAAAATATAATGCAAATGGAAAATGGAAAAGAATTCAATAACAATAAGAAACTCGTATGAATAAAATAACCACATAATAAAAATAAATAAACTAAATTCTTGGTTGTACTCTACTCAGAGTGAATTTTGAGAAATGGCGCTTAGCCGGAAATAAAATGCATCCTCTTCCTCTTCAAAAATATGAGAAAGACGCAAAATCATAGAATGTACATACCTATCCTATGCATGAACTGAAATCAGAAATCCATAATTATCCAAATCTGAAAATACCCTTTCTCTATGCATAGTTTATTTGGAGGAGAACAAGTTTTTACCGCTTTCCCGAATTGAATGGAGCAGCTAAACAGAATACCAAAACAGTACCAAAACAGTATTTTTTATACCTTCATCTAGTTTGTGTATATATATAATAAACAAAATCCATACAAAAAATAATCAGTAGTGCTATTAGTACAGATAGGTATACAGACAACTATACAGATAGGTATACAGACAACTATACAGATTTTACACTTGGTATCATCATATTTAACTACACATCACATCACATTTTCATCCAATAGCTTTACATGTGCAATGTCATTTTCTGGCCACCATTCTGTAGAAAAAATATTCTGTAGAAAAAATATGTACAAACAGATTTTTCCAAAAACAATTCGCACATATTTTTCCACCAGAAATGCTTTTCTAAATCTGAAAATATAATGATGATAATAATAATAATAATAATAATAATAATAATAATAATAATACATGTATCATTAATGATATCAAGATTTTAATTTATTTCAATGTATAAACTATTATTTTATTTTATAATAGTTACTACTTCCGTCCTAAAGAGATAGTCCTGCGGTAATTTTCACACAGATTAAGAAATGGTAGTTAGTATAGTTAGAGTATTAAATTTTATCAATGTTTTCCATTTATATCATTTATCCCTTATTTATTGTTTTAAGTTGACTCACTTTGTTTCCAACAAAAAAATTGAAAATCCAATAATTAAGTAATTAATGTGCATTGTGTCAAGATATATTAAATAAAGGTACATGTGGAAATGAAAAATTTAATGCATGTTCAATATGAAAACAAGACTATCTTTTTTGGACGAAAAAAAATAGTATACAGGACTATCTTTTTGGGACGGAGGGAGTATTATTCTTTTGATAATTATCATATTATATTGAAATCGAAAAACATGTAATATTTGTGTCAAATCAAAGATTTTAACGAGAAGTTTAATATAAGCTAATAAGTTAGAGCAAACTGTAAACATATTATCCATAAAATTGTCTCAAATATCAAATGTAAAAGCTTTTTATATTTTTTTTACTTTTCCTAAATATCACATTCATTTTAAATTATATATCATTCGAGTAAATTCTATAATACTATTTATAAATTATTTTTGTATTAATTATTATTCTATTGATAATTATTGTATTACTTTGAAGTCGAAAAAATATGTAATATGAGTGTCAAATTGAAGATCTCAACGAGAAGTTTAATAGAAGATAACAAATGAGAGCAAACTGAAAATATATTATCCGTAATATCGTCTAAAAGATCAAACGTAAAAGTTTTTACTTCATATTTTTTATTTTTCCTCAATATCTCATTCATTTTAAATTATATGTCTCAGTTCTATAATACTATATATAAACTACTTTTTTGTAATAATTATTATTCTTTTGATCTAGATTGCATTATTTTGAAGTCTAGAAATATGTAATATAGGTGTCAAATTGAAGATTTCAACGAGAAATTTAACACAAGATAATAAGTGAGAGCAAATTATAAACACTTTGTCCGTAAAAACGTCTCAAATATCAAATATCAAATGTAAAAGTTTATTTTATATCAATATCTCATTCATTTGAAATTATATCATTTAATTTATATAATACTCACATAGTGTTGCTAACCGTAAATGTACGAATCACAAAAGTAATAAAGTGAACTTTCAAGTCCGGATAACGTACCCACAGGGGTTACGTAAATTGTATTTTAGATTAAATTCCTTAACCTGGACGAGCAAATTCAACTGAGATTTGTTGAAATGAATATAAATTAAGAATTAAACTAAGAAAACAATTAAGATTTGGTTTTTATTTTTATAAAATAAATGAAAGCAAGCATGTTGAAAATTGAGAATCCACTTTAACTCTATCATGTATATTTTGACTTAATTATTTAAATACAATTCATTGGGTTTTGAAAATCCGTGTTCCTAGTGTTATTTAAGTCCTCTCTCGAGGATGCATTAATAGCATTTTCTAAAATCTAACCAGACTATATTTTTATGACGAACACTTTTAAAGGATAACATAAGGCATAGGTGGTATATCTCCATCCCCTATCAGAAATTGTGGTAATTAAATAAGTCTAACGTTCTCCCACTCTCTCGGTATAAGAAAACGCCACAACAGTTATACAAAAGTTGGCCAAAATTTTGCATAAGATTAACAGAACAATTTAATTACTCAAACACATGAATTATATAAATTAAACAAAAGTCAAAATATAAAATAAATGTATTAAAACTTTATCACAACATCCAACACTAAACATTTAGCATAAATACATGACGTCAAATAAATTATAAGGGATGTGAGAAGAGGTCACTCCGTTCACCTCCTTGCTCTTGTATCTTCAATCTTGCTTTAGGCTTCGTGTGGATCCCTTGAGAATTGAACAACAATTGGGTATGAAAATATCACTAGTGGGAACCCCTAATTCGTGCAAGACAACAGGTATTTATAGGTTTAGGTAAAACCTAGGCGAGAAAGGGCAAAAGATGTTGAATTCAACGTAAAAGGTCCAACTACTAGCCAGTTAGATAAGTGCATTGCCAAGCTGTTGAAATTTTGTGGCCGCGCAGTTAAGTAATGCCCAAATCTGTTGATTTCATATGTAGTCACACGACAGCGTGGTAGAATAGCGCGCGGTCGCGTAGTTTACTGGCTGATGTGCAATTTCTTCTTTTGTTCTTCTTTAAAGTTGGTTCTCATTTTTTATTTGCATCCAAATCCTCCAACTTCTAATTGTGATAATTGAGCCCCTATACTTCTGATTTTTCTCATTTCTTCATTGTTCTCCTCAATTGGCTTCTCACACTTCTTTATGTCCACAATTTAGCTCCAATAATCATCCAATTCCTCAGTATTTGTTCAATAAGTCTACACTAACCATAAGCTTCACACAACCTAATTTCTCGCAATATTGATATTATATTTTATTTTAGATTAGAAGTGCCATATTTTTTAGATTAGATGTGCCATATTTCGGTTCCCAGTTTGTAGTGTACAGTTTACGCAAACCATTCCAAAACAATAGCTGCCTTCGTCTCTCTCCCTTCCCTGTTGATCTCCGTCTTTCTCGCCAACACTACCATCTTCCACCACCGAGTTGCTCCTCC
Organism: Ligustrum vulgare; assembly: GCA_963555705.1. Lineage (NCBI taxonomy): Eukaryota > Viridiplantae > Streptophyta > Magnoliopsida > Lamiales > Oleaceae > Ligustrum > Ligustrum vulgare. The sequence goes on along the minus strand of OY743169.1, from coordinate 50,737,875 downwards.
ATTTTTTCTGGCAAGAAGTTTTGTAGCTCCACCAGACACCGACCATTAGCTTCATGGTTTCACTATTGAAAAAGGTTGCGAAAACGTGCTAGCTCCACCACCGACTCGTAAGTTATCTATTTTTCATCACAGCCATCACCTTACTTTGTTAATTTCCTAGACTATAAATTGGTCATTTAATGAATTTGGAACTGGTAGCAATCACATGAAACGGCCAAGAATTTCATTTTTTTTTTCGATTTTTGTCCACAATGTTAGTCACTGGTGTTGGAAAAATGTGCAGGGAATGAATTTTTTTCATCCAATGTTGACAATGAACTTCTTGTGGTTGATGAGTTTGTGGGGCTAAACGATTGTGCTATTGCATTTCACTATAATCTGATTCGCATACATTGATGCAAGTTTCATTGTGGACGGGCTAGCTAATATATCCAATACAAAAACTAATATTAGGTATTCTGATCATTCTCTTTTCTTTCCCTTCCCTTTTTTGGGTAATTAATGTAATTTTTATTGGAATAGTTTTCTGAATGTATATTTTTAAATTTATTGGCATGAGATTGATATTCGAATATTTCTTCTTTTCCCTCTTTTTTTTTTTTTATAAATTCAAACAAAAATTATTTCCAAACTTATTATGTAATTAATTAAATCTTTATCTTATTTTAATCTACAACATTTTCACTTAAATATTCTATTTGTTCTTTTTATATTTTATTTGACCATTGTTTGTACTTTGTATCTTTTTTACCTAAATATTTTAATTTTGAACAAATTATGAATTCATGTACGACTATTGTATTTGGATTATATTACAGGGTGCTAGTACTCTACATTCAGTCACCTCCTATATTTTCCTAGGTTTACGCTTTTTAGTTTTTATCAATTTTTAATGAAATAGTTAATGTATTTTTTGTTGCAACATTTTTCTACATGTATGTCATTAATTTTTTTTTATAATTATAAACAAAAATCATTTCAAATCATTCTCCATTTCCTTAGAATAATGGTTTGTTTGATATTTACTATTTATTTTTTTAATTATTTTAATGTCTAAATACTTAAGTTTTCAATGCATTTAGATCAATTACGTGAGACTCTTTGGACTTATTTTAATGATTAGAGTTTTCTTATTATTAGGTTAATTAATTAATTCAGTTACATCTATTCCTTGAAATCTCAATTGGATTAAATAAACAAACAATTTTTATGATAAAATATTTATTTCTATAGGGTAATTTTAAAGTCTTTTTACGCTGGTCGAGATAATAATAAAAGTGAATGTAAATAGTCATTTTTTTTGAGTTATACATTTTGATTCTAGGGCTGTCATTCACCTAAAACAAAGAAACCAAATAATCAAAAAAGTATTATAGCACTAAAAAATAATACCTGAACACAGTGCAATAACAAATATAATTCAATCTTAATTATGTCTAAAGTTCAAGCCGGAAAATTTAATCTAAATTATTTAATTAACTATTTAAAAAAATTAATGCTTCAATATGATATTTATATAAAATTGGGTAGTTTGCACATATGGTTTAATTAACTACTAGTGAATCATCCCGTGCGATGCACGGGAAGAAACGTCTAAATAAAAATAATCATATTCGAAATTAAATGAATCCTTAAACAAAATAAATAACATTCACAAATAAGATATAAGTTCATCATTTATTAGTTTCATGTATAAACATCAACCTTTTAGGGAGAAGTCATACATGCGAAAATGATTGTGCCTGACTCTTATTGATAGTCATAGCATATGACACCATCAATGAATTTTTTTTTTTTTTTTAAATCTAATAAGTATCCTAAAATTCGAATGATTCAATGATATCCTTGGAATAAAGAACCCGTGTCCTGCATTACTTTCAGATAAAATTTGACCTTATAGAATATGATCGTCAAGTTTTGTAACGATTATTCACTATCTCCTCGAACCAAAAATTCGCCTTGCAAAATGAACACTTAAATGTAGGATCTCCAATATTCATGTACTCTGAACATTCAAACAATAGATGAAAAAAGTTAATAATAGAGATCATGCATATAAAAGATAAAATATAATAGATGAAAATTTTACTTTGGATTTGTATAACTGAACACAGATATTTATTTGTAAGATTGAAAATATTATAAGAACACATTTTTTTTATGAAAAGAGAGATTTTGACAAAAAAAAAACCAAATATAAATAAGTAAAATCAAACAAATTGTCGTTCTTATATCATAAAAAATAAAAAACAACTTCTCGGTAAAAGCAATTTTTTTAAAAAAATAATTCTCGTTTCTTGTTTTTAATATTTTTTATATAATGTGATATACAATTTCATCAAATATATATACTGACTCATGAATAATATGTTTTTTCTTCACTCAACGGCCGAAACCATTAACATATCTATCCAACCCAAAGCTATTCTAAATAGCCCAACATTAGTTAACACATTACAACTCCAACAGAGAAATCTAGAACATAATATAAATAGACTATTAACAAATCCTCTTATTAGTCCAAAATAATTTTGCATTCTATATTTTTTTCGAAGCTTTCTCTACAATATTATTGTTTTAATATTTTTTCTTTTTTGTCAGAAACTCAAATCTATGTTCAATGACTCAAAATATCACAGGTCTTGAAGAAAATAGTAGTGCTAATCATTTTTACTTTTTCAAAAAATAATTTACGATTTTTTTATTTTCAACTGGTTTGTAATATTAATAACTAATAAGCATTACCACCGCACCAGAAATTTTGAATCATAAAACGTGATAAATAGAAGGTGGAGTGGAGGGGTCATGTTAAAAAATACACATTTTTTCAAAGAAATAACATTTTAATTGAATATTTTATTATTGTGTATATCTTCATAATAATTATATATAATAGAAATGAAAGAGGTTGTATATCGGGAAATGGAAAAAAAAGATATAGAAAATAAAAATGAATAAACAGATTTTGAAAAACGGGGAAAAATGAAACAAATTCGGAAAAAGCGAAAAAGGAAAAAAAAATAATAACTGGCTTTCCAGTGTAATTAGGCGGCGGGAAATAGAAGTCATATAAACACAATAAATATTGAAGAATGTAAGTAGACGTCAGCGATTTTGAAAATAATAAATAAAGACTGAAGACCCAACTATTTTTGAAGTGAGTTTTGAAGTTGATTATTAGATGAGAGATATGAGTAGTGTGAACATGATAAATATTAAAGTCCCCAAAAATTGGAAAAATAAATAAATAAAATCTGCACAAAGCACAAGAGTTTTGGAGGGGTCATGTTAAACAATACACATTTTTTCAAAGAAATAACCTTTTAATTGAATATTTTATTATTGTGTATATCTTCATAATAATTATATATAATAGAAATGAAAGAGGTTGTATATCGGGAAATGAAAAAAAAAATATAGAAAACAAAAATGAATAAACATATTTTGAAAAACGGAGAAAAAATGAAACAAATTATGAAAAAGCGAAAAAGGAAAAAAAAATAATAACTGGCTTTCCAGTGTAATTAGGCGGCGGGAAATAGAAGCCATATAAACACAATAAATATTGAAGAATGTAAGTAGACGTCAGCGATTTTGAAAATAATAAATAAAGATTGAAGGCCCGACTATTTTTGAAGTGAGTTTTGAAGTTGATTATTAGATGAGAGATATGAGTAGTGTGAACATGATAAATATTGAAGTTCCGAAAAATTGGAAAAATAAATAAATAAAATATGCACATAGCACAAGAGTTTTGGAGGGAAACAGTAAAGTTGACTCAGCTACTTTTATATATTACTAGTGAATCATCCCGTGCGATACACGGAAAGAAATGTCTAGATAAAAATAATCTTATTCGAAATTAAATGAATCATTAAACAAAATAAATAACATTCACAAATAAGAGATAAGTTCATCATATATTAGTTTCATGTATAAACATCAAGTTTTTAGGGAGAAGTCATACATGCGAAAATGATTGTGCCCGACTCTTGTTGATAGTCATGGCATATGACACCATCAATGAAAATTGTCTTTTTTGAAATCTAATAAGTATTCTAGAATTCGAATGACTTAACGATATCATTGGAATAAAGAACTTGTATCCTGCATTATTGTTAGATAGAATTTGACCTTATAGAATATGATAATCAAGTTTTGTAACGATTATTCACTCTCTCCTCGAACCAAAAATTCGCCTTGTAAAATGAACACTTAAAAGTAGGATCTCCAATATTCATGTACTCTGAACATTCAAAAGTAGAATCTCCAATATTCATATACTCTGAACATTCAAACAATAGATGAAAAAGTTAATAATAAAGACCATGCATATAAAAGATGAAATTCAATATTTTGACCATTGACAATGAAAAACAACATGTATAATAATAATAATAATAAATAAATAAAAATTTGCGAGGTTGACAAAGATATTGCATCAAATTTATGATATTTTAGGTTTTCAATATTTATACAACGTAATTATTTTCTGATTAAAATTATAATTTAGTATTGATCATCTCAAATTTTAATTAAGTAAATTGGGAGACAATTTATATATTGTTGTGAAAAATATCATAAAATTTGAATTAAAATATAGCAAAGAATATCTTTGACATGGTTAATTACTTTTTGAAATTTTAAAAATAACAATTACGAGAAAAACCATTAATAACTATATCATTTCAAACAATATAAATAAATTTGTTAACGTTTAATGTTAAAAAATGTGATATGAGACTTTTTGAAATAAAAAATTAATGAAGAATTAAATGTAATTGTTATTGAAATAATTTTGATAAATAAAGCAATATAGGAAAGAAATTTAATATTTATATGTAATAAATAACTAAAAAATAGGATTTACTTATAAAAATCTCAATACAACGTGATTTATAAAAATAAGAATGTGTATAAATTTTCGATATAATTTTAATTGAGAATTTGACATTGGATCTGTATGACTGAACCAATTATTTATCTATAAAATTAAGACCAATAAAATATCACAATTATTATAAAAAATTAATTACGTAATAAATGTAATTATCTATAAAAATATTTAATAATTTAATAATACGCTATAAAAAGAACTCCAATTTTTAGATGTACTAAATAACCAAAAATGAGATTATTTATAAAAAAATTATACGTATGATGTGATTTATAATTTAGTACTCCCTCCGTCTCATAAAGATAGTCCTCTACTCATTTTCTCACAGATTAAGGATAAAATGGAATATAAAATATTAATTTCACTCTCAAAAAATAAAGTAGACTATCTTTTTGGGACGGACGAAAAAAGAAATAGTGGACTATCTTTGTAGGACGGAGAGAGTATTATTTAGTAATAAAATCTCGACATAATTTTTAACTGGAATTTTTATTTTGGATTTGTATAACTGAACGCAAATATTTATTTGTAAGATTGAAAACATTAAAAGAACACATTTTTTTTTTATGAAAAGAGAGGTTTCGACACAAAAAAGCTAAATATAAATAAGTAAAACCAAACAAATTATCGTTCTTATATCATAAAAAATAAAAAACAACTTCTCGGTAAAAACAAATTTTAAAAAATAATAATTCTAGTTTCTTGTTTTTATTATTTTTTATACAATGTGATAGACAATTTTATCAAATATATATACTGACCCATGAATAATTTGTTTTTTCTTCACTCAACGGTCGAAACCATTAACATATATATCCAACACAAAACTATTCTAAATAGTCCAACATTAGTTAACACATTGCAACCCTAAAAAAGAAATGTAGAACATAATATAAATAGACTATTAACAAATCCTCATATTCTGGTGTATCGTTGTTGTGATGAGGAAGAAATATGTGCTTTCCTGGAAAATCTCTTAACAATCATCTTGAAAATCCATTATTAGTCCAAAATAATTTTGCATTCTATATTGTTTTCGAAATTTTTTCTAAAATATTATTGTTTTAATATTTTTTTTCTTTTTTGTTAGAAACTCAAATCTATGTTCAACGATTCAAAATATCACAGGTCTTGAAGAAGAGAATAGTGCCAATCCTTTTTACTTTTTAAAAAAATAATTTACAATTTTTTATTTTCAACTGGTTTGTAATATTAATAACTAATAAGTATTATCACCGCACCGAAATTTTGAATCATAAAACGTGATAAATAGAAGGTAGAGTGGAGGGATCATGTTAAACAGTACACATTTTTTCAAAGAAATAACCCTTTAATTGAATCTTTTATTATTGTGTATATCTTCATAATAATTATATATAGCAGAAATGAAAAAGGTTGTACATCGGGAAATGGAGAAAAAAGGATATAGAAAACAAAAATGAATAAATAAATTTTGAAAAAAGGGAAAAAAGTAACAAATTCTGAAAAAACGAAAAAGAAAATAATAATAATAATAATAATAATAATAATAATAATAATAATAATAATAATAATAATAATAATAATAATAATAATAATAATAATAATTGGCTTTCTAGTGTAATTACGCGGCGGGAAATAGAAGCCATGTAAACATAATAAATATTGAATATTGTAAGTAGACGTCAGCAATTTTGAAAATAATAAATAAATATTGAAGGCCCAAATATTTTTGAAGTGAGTTTTGAAGTTGGTTATTGGGTAGGAGATATAAGCAGTGTGAACATGATAAATATTGAAGCCCTCAAAAATTGGGAATAAATAAATAAATAAAATCTGCACATAGCACAAGAGTTTTGGAGGAAAACTGTGTAGTTGACTACTATTAACTCAGCTACTTTAATATATTATATAGATATAGATTCTAGCATATATAGGCAAAATTTTGTAGGCTAAGTATACATATTTTTGAAGTCAATTTCTTACACCTACAAAATTTTATTTTGTGGGGGGAAAAACAATATTTACATACAAATCTCATTTTGTATGTGGATTATTTGTAGAGAAAACAAAATTTTCTTGTAGTGGATGATGATGATGATGATGATGATGATGATAGTAATTTATATTTTTTATACAATGAATGAACTAAAATAAAATTTTAAATTTTCCTCAATCACACGTGAGTTATTATTTTTCATTTAAATACTATGCATTAATTGATAATTATTTAAATTATCCTTTTCTTTTTCCAAATTACAGTATCCTTTTATTATTTTTCTATTTATTTCATCATAAACATGTTTGACATATAACAAAAAAATGTTAGAAAATATTGAAGTCGCAATTATATGATTCGACATAATGTCGTGCATCGCACGGGTGAAACACTAGTTATATTATAATATAAAGACAGTAAGTACGTAGAAATGGGTTTTACTTTTAGTTAATTAAGTGCTTGTTTGATTCTCATTATTTTGAAAAAAAAAAAAAAAGTTTTGAATAGTGATTGATGAATAATTGTGTAGCTGAAAATTAGAGAAAAGTTTTTGGTTTATGTGTAGAATATGTGGTTAAAAAAGAGTTATTTTTAATGGATATAAAACAGAAGCTAATTCTTGTTTGGCACTCTGAAGCTGACTGACAGGTTATTATATGATACAAAATAGATTATTGTGTGTGAATTTGCAAGTTTATTAATTTTTTTATTTATTTAAAATATTCGAATTAAAATTACTGAACTATCAGATTACACAAATATGTCTTATTTAATTTAGAATGATTTTATTTTATTTTGATTGTAACTCTCATTTTGGACTCTATAAATAGAAAAGCTTAATACTCAATAAGATACATAAAAATCAATTGATTTTTTTTATTATCCTCTATTTTCTCTCTATTTATAACATATTATCCGCACGATTCTCTCAAAATCAAAGTGAACTAGTTAGAGTTTTTGCTCTTGAAAAAGTACATGCAAATATTAAGATTGATTATTATACATTTTCCTAAATAGTATCATTTTAGAATCTCAATGTTCTTTAATGAGTTTTGATTTATTTGCTCCTAAAGTAGCACAATATTATAATTTATATTTTAGAATAATATTTAAAATGAAATATTCTAAATCAATATTATAAAAAAATATTGTATTATAATTTTTTATTCAATAAAACCATAAATCAATATTCCAGGAAAATATTTTATTATAGTTCTTGAAAAATAAATAACCTATTCAATATTTCATAAGAATATTTTAGCATTATTTGAAAATAGATATTATATTTGAATTATTTTGTTGATACAAAATAATCATAAATTCACACATGACAATATTTGGAAAATAATGTTGTATTATTACTTTTAAAAAAGTATACTGTATTAACATTCATATTCAAAGAATTTTATGTTAATATTCTTGTGAAACATGACTATTTAAATAATATTCTAGATAAATATTGTACTCCTAAAAATATAAACCTTATGTCTTGAATTTTTTTTTAAAAAAATAATTGTCTTGTTGCTTCCTAAATAAGAGTATGAGTTTATACAAATCAATATTCTAGAAAAATATTAAATTGATATTCGTGAAAAAAAAATGACTTTGAATACTACATAAGAGTTGTTTTATTATATCAAAATAAACGATGCGAAAATTCACAGGATCTGGATAGCATATGGTAGTTGTGATCAAACTTTGATATTGTTGGAATATTTTGTATATAGTGACGCCAAAGTAATATAATAATTAACTATAAATTCGTGCCAATAAATAGACAGAGTAACGACAAGGAAAACAAGAAAAAAAAAAAAGAGACAAACTCGAGGCAAGTGTTGAACACTTTGTCCTTAAGTCGAATTTGTCCCACAACGGTGCTTACGGATTACAGCAATCAATTTCCAAGATACAACGACTTCTACTTGTATTTGTAGCACTCCAAACACAATCAAAACGAACCGAAATTATGATTTTTGTACTCCAAAAAATGAAATGAAAGAAGAATCAAAATTATGCAACAAATATGCAAGAATTTTGTTTAGGAAGATAGGAAAGAATGATAGTGTTATTGCATGTTGTTGGTGTGTAGAATATGATACCCAATGATCCTATTTATAGAGTATGAAGGGTTGTGTACGAAGTGGTGTGAATCAATCCATGCAACCCTTCCAAACCATGCAATTCTTCCAAAAGACACACATTTTCCGAAAAATCGTGCGACCGCACACTTATAATCCGTGCGACCGCACGACTTTACGCCAAATCGAAAAATATTGTTTTGACGTGTGATAGCATGGTTTCCTAACCATGCGATCGCATTGGCAAACTTTTTGATCCGAATTTCATCTTTTTCCGTAATTTCTCATTCATCTGATATTGGTTTCGTACCCTTTAATGCATGTGGAGAAATCTAACCGTTTGTGCGCCCCGAAGCGGCGAACTAATTTGCCTAAACGAATTTAGTCGGGTTTGAGTATTTGGTTGAAATCGACACGAAGTCACTTTAGTCGGGTTTCAATACATAACCAATTTCTCGATTATTAAACCAATATCCAACAGATATATCAGTAACAATGGTATGATCTTCGTTAAATTTTATAGTCATAAAACACGGCTTGTTGCACATGAAATTTTCAAAGAACTTGCATGATATGTGATAGATGTAATTATAATCTAATAATTGGCTTGAACTCTTTGATATATCAATGAGTAGATCAAAATTGCTTATTCTCATCTAGGTATTTTTGGATGATTCTTTGATGTATTGTTGATAGTTGTACGTTGAGATTTCAAGTGAGATGATTACAAATTATATTTGTGAGAAATAATATATATATTTAAATGATTGATTATACTCCCATCAATTGACAATTGAGATATAAAGTATGTCTGAAATATACAAGCATGATCATTGAAAGATTTAATATGTTTAAAATAGAATTTTCGTGTTATGGAATGTGATTGGTCATATAAAATTAAATCGCATGAAGTAATGTACAAATTACCCTACATGACAAATTGTTGAAACCGAGATGTACTATTATTGTGAATAATATTTGAAAATCATGACAGTTAATTTTCAAGATGATAATTCATGATTAACTATTCATCGAGAGTGAATAATGTGTGATTGTTAACCGAAGTGGATTAGTCACTTCTAGAGTTGGAAAATGTATCAATGCATTAGTAAATATTGATTATAAAATATGGCTCACTGATAATGATTGAAAATAGAATATACTTATTCAAAGTTGAAAGGTAGAATTGAATTTACATTTGGAAAAAAATAACAACATGAGATATTAAAAATTTATACGGAACTCATCATAAATAATATATCTGGTGAACAAGTTCGAGATCTTAAAGATTAATTGTTATTCAAAATCAATATAATTATAATGTTCTTGTGATGAGGACTTAATATGAGCTGCATTGTAATGCACTGAATTTTTCAAGACTTTTTCAAAATCACTTCGGTTAAAATAAAATTCATTTATTTGAAAGTATCAATATTAATTTTAAAACATTATTATCCAGATTTCGAGTTCGATAAAAGTGTGGCACTTCAAACATAAAAATTCTTATTCGGTGGTGTGTCCACAATTCACAAGTCGTCACCTAGCGCAGCACTATTTATCTCGACATCCGAAAATCCGTGCCAACCCTGTTTAATTCATTTTTATTATTATCTAAAAGGTTAGATGTCATGTGATGAGCATATACTTGCCCGGTAAGTAGAATATAATGCAAATGTGTTATTGTACGTTGAAATATACAAGTCTAATTGACATATTCAAGACAAGTTCAAATGTATGATGAGTAGTGTATTCTTTTAAAAATCATGTAAGACGAGTAATAGATGTATAAGCATGTTCTTCTCAAATAACAATCAATGTTACTAGATTAAAATAGTTACGTTTTCTAGCTGCGCTCAGTCTTCAATTTTTGTAATACAAATTTTCCCAAAAGAAAATACCCAGATTGAGTGGAAACAATGATCTTATGGTTCTATCAATTTAAATACAATCTTATTCTAGTTAACCTTCAATCGATTATAATCGTACAAATGAATTACTTTTATTTTTAATTCGAATTTAAAAAAAAAAAAACCAATTAGTACTATAAAGGTCGATTTAATTTAGCGTTAGATCTTTCTATTGTTTATGTTAGAAAAATATCGATTCTATAGTATGTTTAACATCCTCCAATATTTGGGACAGTACCCCACCCCCCACCCCGGCCCGGCCCTTTTCATTATTTTCATGTGATGCCAAGCAAATTGTGTTGCAGGGTGGTACTTAATAGGGGCGTGCAATTAACAAGTGGGATATAGACCTAATTGGCCGATTGCAATAATATATTAATAAATTGGAGCAAGATTTTTTATATAATAATAATGAATTCAATAATGGTGGCATGTTCACTTATATTCATGTGACGACGACCATCACCTCCAGCTGTGGGGTTGGCTCCTCCCCAACTTGCATATTTTTTAAGACTCGATTTCATCTCTCTTGCTCAGAAGAGTAACTCAAACAACATTATATACTCTGGACATTATATACTATGGTGTTGACCACGGTTTAATTACCATAAAACGTTTTTACATTTTACTTGTATTGTGCAAAATATTTATATCTTTTATTTTTGACATTTTCATCCTTAAATTGACATTTTATTGTGCAAAAATCATCATTTCCATCAATGCCCTATTAAGTAAAGTGTATTTTATCTTTCCATATAAGGGAGGAAAAAAAATTGTTAATTAACACAAAACATTGTTATCTTTCACTTTTGTTGTGCAGAAAGTCTATACATTTCGATCTTTGACAAATTTCACCATTAATTTCACCGTTTATTAGAACACAATGTGCTTACCTTTCACTTTAATTGTGTAATAGTCCACATCTTCTAATATTTGACATTCTCACCCCTTGGTTTCCTTCACTTTGCGGAATTGATGGTGAAAATGCTAAACATTAGAAGGTATGCACATTTTGCACAATGAAGTTTAAGGGTAAGAACGTCTCATGCTAATGAATGGTGAAATAAAAGATGAAAATGCCGAAGATTGGAGGATAGAGACTTTTTGCACAATAAAAGTGAAAGGTACAGATGTTTTTTGCCAATTAACCTTTCTTTCTCTTTTTACTTTTTATGGAAGGACTAAAATACTAGGAAATTTGGATGAAAACTGATAGAAACGACGTTTTGAGCAATGAAATGTTAAAATAAGGGTGAAATGTCAAAAAATAAAATGTACAAACGTATTACACAACACAAGTGAAATGTAATAATATTTTTTGTGATAATTACACTAAAATATAATGTCGTACAAATATTAAAGAGAATTGAGCGTAATCTAATTCACTTTTGTCTTTATCATAATAAAACCAGAGTGAACATCTACGTAAGCTTATAAGGTGCATGTGCCATCTCCAACCCATAGTATCAAATTGGTGCAACTTTCACCTTTTATTGGGGTGATCGAGTCGGTGGAGTAGGTGAGTGCAGAGATATTTGACCACGAGTTCGACTCTTCCTACAAACGCTTTCTCGATCGACCATATTGCATCAGGCTTGCCTAGTGCGATTTATCTGACTGACATAGTTTATAGGTTATTGCATCAGCCCGAAGACTTACCTAGTGCGTACTCAATGAGTAACGACTGTGAGTGTCCTCGTAAATAAAATAAATAAATAAATAAATAAAATTGGTGCAACTTTTACCCCCATAATGTGAAAGGATCTTCAACCCATTATACCAAATAAACAACGTTTTGTTTTTATTTTATTTTTCAAAAATTAATTTATTTTAGAAATTGTTTAATTTTAATTATATTATATTATTATTCAAGTTACTAAGTTAAAAATTATATGAATAAACTAAAACGTATTATTTATTAATGAATTAAGAAAGAAAAAAACATTACACTTAATATCACAACCAAAAATTACGTTTAACACAAAATAAAAAGAAAATACATAAAATAAAAAACTTGCAGAAAAAGAAATATAAAGAAAAGTAAATAGCGAATATTATACTTTATTAAAATTTATTACAAACATGAATCAAAATAACAAATAAATTTAAATTAAAAATATATATATAATGAGAAATTAAAAAAATTCGTGGTGTGAAACGAAGGGTAAAATAAGAATTATGAAAAAAAAAAAAAAAAACATTCTAAAAATCACACCAAATTAACTGTGTTTATCAAATTTGAAGCAAAACTAACTTTCCATTCCGCCAAACTGGTGTAGACTGCAGAGATTAATTTTGTATTGAATTGAAGTGATTTTTGCCCTAAACTACACTAATTTGAATCATTTGAAAGAGAATTTATTTTTATTTTTATCGAGTTCAGGCACCCTATCTAAATGAAGAATCATCATCTTGTTGATCTTAGGGCAATGATTGAATTAGATTAAAACATACACCTAAATAATTGTCTCCCAAACTTTAAGAATCCCATGTTACCAGCAATCATCCCTATCCTCTCCGTGTCTCCATCACTATCCAATTCCTCTACTCTTTGTATTTTGTGTGGGTGTGTGCGCTCTTCGTGGTTTTTTTTTTAAATTATTATTTATTGGTGGGGTGGGTGGGTGGGAGTGCTTAAATATATGGACCACTCCTTTTGCCCTTCGAATAACATTCACAGTCACAAGTCTGGGTTTATGGACTGTGTTGTGATTAGTCTTTTTAAGGGAAGAAAATCATATATACTCTAATTATAAGTAACAATGTACTACATGTACTACAATTTTGATTTAGCCTCCGTTCAATTTGAAATGTGAATTAAAAATTTAATTTCAAATCAACAATTAATTTTCAATACACGTTTTATGGACTCTACAACTTTTCAACTTTTGGAAATTGGTTTAAGAATTCGAGAAATTGGTTAAGTCCTGAAAACAATCTAAAGTGACTTCGTGCGATCAAATATTTAAACCCGATCCAATCTGTTTAGGCAAAATATTTGTCACTTCGCCGCTTTGAAGTGTGGAAACGGGGATTGGGGGCAATGCCTCCAAAAGAGAATTCAGATTTTTCTGCATGTACTAAAGAGTATATTTGGCATCTCGAAACCAATGTCGAATGAATGATAAATTACGGAGAAGGACAAAATCTGGTCAACATTTTTTTACCATGCGATGGGTCTAAAAATCATGCGATCGCACGTGAAACTTTTTTGATTATTATTTGGTCACTCAAAGCCATGCAGTCATGTGATCGCATGGTAGAACAAACAGTTGCATCCTTTGGAAGTGTTGCACAGTTTGATTCCACTAGGGTCTGCCCTGGCCCTATGCAGTCCATGCAACCACATAGGGCCTCTAAGGTGTGAAGACCCCCAAAATTATATAAGGTCTGCCAGTTTAGTCTAATAGATAGCTCAAAGTTTTTAATAAAAATGCCTAATTTATCCAAAAATGCTAGAAGAGTAAAATTTCGCATAAAGGAACTCAATTTTTTGGGCGCTCCAAAGCCGGCCCTAAATTCCACACCACTTCATTCTCAACTCTTCATTATCTATAAATTCCTAGGGATATCCTATTCTTCACACCAACAATATGAAACATAGATATCATTCTCTCTTCTTCTCTTAAACAAAATTCATGCGTTTTTGTTGCATAATTTTGATTTTCTTTTCATATTCATTTCAGAGTACAAAGTCACTCATTTTAATGAATCATTAATTCTCATAAATTAATTAATTCACATTCGTTGTCCAAGATTGACATCTATATGTGATGAAAAATGTCACATGGTGTAACAAAATCAAAACATGTTTGTTTATCATGAAACTATAATTCTTTCGTGGATACAGTCCTATCAATTATGAGATATGGAAGTGTATTAATCTTGATTATTGATCATATGTTTTATTTTCCTCTTATGTAAATAAAAGTCGAAACTATTTTCAACTCATGAATTCGCCTTTTTTCAATATCAACTTAACCAAATAAAATGTAGGTCATAATCTCTTACATCTAAGAGTGACAAATTCTATATTGATCATTCATAACTTTAATATGATTTTTGACATATCCGAACGATATCATATTAGCAACTCTTTACATAGCAACATCCGACATCACCAAAGTGTAAATGTTCTCATATAAGGTACTATGATGACTTCAAATCAAATAATCAATCCACTAACAAACTCGAGAGATTAATCAATGACGATCAGATAAATTTCCATGTGAAATTTCTGTCGCGAGTGTTCATTTTATTTTATTTTTTGTTCTCTTAACAAAACATTTACATGTACATTTAAATGTCTCTACATTTCAGCTTGTGTGATCAGCTACTTCTAAAGTGAGAGATGACACATGTGTTAGTCTATCCATTATTCCATTATAATGATATATGTATCTCAGTATTATTTTATGCCCAAGGATAATTTCATATTCAATTATATATAATTTATATTTCACAATCACAACTCTAATTTCTTGTGATTAACAAGTTATAAATGTTTGATTAAACATGCGGTCTCAGTTAATTTAATTTGCAAGAATTACAATTAAGAAACTAAATAACATATTTGTTATATATTAAATGTATCAAATATATTAATAAATATTTAATCAAACGATTCGACCTATAGACAACACTTAAAATACATAATACACACATTCAGATTTTATAAGGGACCAGAGCAAAAAAAAAAAAAAAAAAAAAAATTGAATCAAGATTGAGATCAGATACATGTTCGTGGTATTACCTTCAATTATGAAATATTGAATACAAATGAAAATTCGCAATTTTAAATTAGGAAAAATAATCCAAATTCTCTTTTATTATGGACGACTAAAATTGGATTTCAGATATAGCCTAAAAGTTGATGAAATTTGTGGTTATTGTTTGATGATTTTGTGTATAGTGACGTCAAATAATAGAATATTTATATGAAAATCTATGCTGACAAATGGACAGAGTATCGGTAAGGAAACAAAAAAAAAAAAGAGATGAAAAGATGTAAAGTCGAGACAAGTGTTGAACACTTTGTCCTTAAGTCGAATTTGCCCCGCAACGGTGATGTCAATCATCTCCCAAGATACAACGACTACCACTTGTATTTGTAACACTCCAAGACACAAGTACAATGAACTAAAATAATAATTGATGTCGCTCGACATCATGATCAGGAGCTAAATGGTCACACAAAATGGGAGAACTAAAAGAATATAATTAGAATTAATTAATTAACAAGCGTATGATATTTGTAGAATTAATTAATCAATTAATTAGATTAATTAATTCACATGAGTTGGCTGATAAGAGTATTTTATACACTTATTTATGTGCCAACTGCCAAAAGTAGGATTTTATATGTTTTTTTAAGAATATTCGCTATTCATTTGTTTTATATTTCTTTATATTTCAAAAAACAACCCAAAATTGATTGATGGATGCAAATTAAGCAAATAATGAAGAATTGGATAAGTTTTAGAGCTAAATTGTAAGTATGACGAGGTGCAAGGACTCAATTGAGAAGAACAAGAAAGAAAATGGAAGAAATCAAAAGTATAAGAGCCAAAATGTCACAATTGAAAGCTGGAGGACTTGGATGTAAATAAAGAAGGAGGGCCAACTTAAACAAGAATAAAAAGATGAAATTGCCTTTGAATCGGGAAACCACGCGGCCACGAGCCCTTCTATTGCGCAGCCGCGCGAAGAATTCAAAAATTTACAGAACTCGAAATTGACCTACTGCGCGGCCACGGAACTTATAACCACGCAGTCGCGCTTCTTTTCGGTTAGGCCGATCGATGGGCTTTTTACGTTAAATTTAACAGCTTTTTCATCCCTTGACGTAGAGTTCGACCTAAAACTATAAATATCTGTTGTTATGCATGAATTAGGGGTCCCAATTTTGTTCCCAATTGATCTCAAAACTTGTGTGTTTCATGCAAAATTGTTGCTCAATTGTCAAGGGATCCACACGAAGTCAAAGAGAAGATTAAATATCCAAGAACAAGGAGATGAACGGGGTGACCTCTTTTCATTTATCTTGTAATTTATTTTCAATTATGATTCTAGACTAAACGTTTAGTATTAGATGTTGTGATGAAACTTTAATTTATTGATTCTATGTTTTGACTTTAGTTTAATTTATAGAATTTATGGGTTTAAGTAATTAAATTATGTTTTTTATCTTATGCAAACTTCTAGCAAATTTTTGTATACCTGTGACGTTTTCTTATATCGAGAGTAGAGGTGGGCGTGGGTTGGGTTAGGTCGGGTCGATTTTTTGCCCAACCCGAACTCAACCCACTATGGTCAGGTTGATAAAAAATCAACACAATCTAACCCAAATATGAGTTTAAATCCAACCAAACCCAACCCAATCAAGTTTCGATCGGGTTGGGTTGGGTTGGGTGGTTTGGGCTTTGGTCCAATTAGCTCAAAATTATAGGAAATTAAAAAATTATGCCCATAAATCAACTATTAACTCAAATAAATTATATAAAATACAATAAGCTCAAATATAATAAATTGAATATTTGCTAATAAAGCTAAAATATGTTCAAACCATATTTGAGTTTCATCCAAATTAAAAATGGGCTTGAGATTCTTGAAATTTAAATGGTCCTATATCTTTAATATTTTTATTGGGTTGAGTTAGGTCGGGTTGAGTTGAGTTTTTCACCCAACCCAACCCGAATAAATTTTTTTCGTCGAACCCAACCCAATCAGAATAATATTTTTTTTTTGTCGAACCCAACTCAACCCAATTTTCATCAAAAACCAACCCAAATTGATCAGATTGTGTTGGTTTGATAGGGTTCTGCAGTTTGAATGGGTTAATGTCCATCCCTAATCGAAAGAGTTGGAAATCGTTAGACTTATTTAATTACCACTAGGTCCAATAGTGGATAGAGATATACCACATATGTCTTGTGTTATCCTTCAAAAGTGTTCAAAAAACTAAAATGCTTTTCTAGTGTGCAATTCATCATAGAGATATGATCGGATTACATTTTAGAAAAAAGTTTTTAAAGCATCCTCGAGAGAGGACTTAAATAACATTAGGAGCACGAATTTTCAAAACCCATGAGTTGTAGTTAAACAATTAAGTCAAATATATAGAGTGGATTCTCAACTTTCAATATGCTTGCTTTTATTTATTTTAAATCAATTTTCATTGTTTTCTTAGTTTAATTCGTAGTTTAAATTCAATCATATAATTCTCCATTACATTTCTCGTTCTAGTCAAGGAATTCGACCTAAAATACAATTTACTCAATTCTTTGGGTACGATATCTGGACTTTTGGTCCACTTTATTACTTATGCGACCCGTACACTTGCAATTTCACAACAAGTTTTTAACGTTGTTGCCAGATATTTTAATTTTAATTTATTTTTAGGTACTAATTCGAACTTTTTATTGCTTTATTAGTTTAGTTTAGTTTAGTATTTTTAGTCTCTCTTTTATTTTAGTTTAGTCACTAGTTCTTTTGTTCTCATAGTTGTGTATGCTATTTTTAGAAATACGAGAATCTTTTCAAAGTTGACCCTGAAATAGAACGTACTTTACACTGTAAAGTAAGAGATAATTCAAAAATCCAAAAACAAGAAGTCATGGAAAACAACGAAAATTTGTTGCTAGCTACTGATCTAGTTAATGAGGATGACATACTGGTTGGTGACTTCATGACACCTCAGATGGTTCATAATCAGTTCAGCATAGTCTATCCACCATTTGGACAGACGAACTTCCAACTGAAAGCCAATGTCATCAATATGATCCAGAATGGACAACATTTTCATGGAAGACCTAATGAGAACCCACATACACACTTCTCAAGATTTTTGGACATGTGTGAACATTTTCTAATAACAGGGTGTGTCTGATGATGCGATCGGAGTCAAATTATCTCCATATACTTTAAGGGACAAGGTGACGCAGCCAAAGGCGGTGCTCCTACATGTGGTAGTTATGCTCCTACGTGTTGTAGCTATGCTCCGCCTATTTCAAAGTTGTTGGGAGAAGATAGAGAGAGGAATTAATATTAAAAAGAAATTAACACTTGATTTTTAAACAAACAATTTGAAAATATAATTTTTGAATTGATAAGTTGAAAACTAGATGTGGGGATAATTTTCCCTTAAATGTATTAATTTCAAGTCATTTGGTTAATATTTGTAGAGAAAGGAGCCCTATAAGGTGAAAACACCAACCTTAAGTTTTTGTGTTCCTGCTTACATAGAAGTTAATCAATTATAAAAGAAAATACTGTGAGGTTTTGCAGTTTTTGCCTAACCTCATTTCTGAGTAATACCGTGTGTGATTTAAGATCATCACGAAAACCTTCTTACCTTTTCATTTGTTTTTCGAAGAAAAAGTGTTAATCAATTATATATTGCATTTTCGACAAACAAATTTTAACTTGAGTGATACTATCTGAACACACGGGTGCCACACCTCTTACATAGGGGGTGGGATTACTCCTTATGAAAGCGGCCCAACACGCTCCTATGCAGGGGTGGACGCAAAATTTTTACGATACTGGAGCACGATTTGTACTTTTTCGACGACTTGTACGGGGGTTCCCCCGAATTTTTTTTTTAGGAAAAAGACCGAAAAATAAAAAAATACTTGAAATTTTATTACAATTATTCTCTACGCGTTTTCATACTTTGATAACGTTCCATAATTACATCACTGTCAATATTAAATACACATCCTTCTCAATATTTGCTATATCAAATTCAAGAGTGTAACTCATAACATCCCCAATATTATTCCCGACGTTGAGACTTGAGATATATTTTCAATTTTAACATTAGTTTACTCACCAAATTCCTCAACTCTTACATTTCTAACTTCATTTTCATTACTTTGCTTATTAAAATAAAACGTGGATTTATGTTTAAAATATTTTTTCAAAACTGATACAAACAAATAAATAATTGTAAACATATATTAGCCCTAAAATTTCAAATAATTCAATATAATTTTAGGGAATAGGTAATAACTATGTTTAAGAATCAACTGATTTTAAAAATAAAAAATAAAAAAATCGAATTTTTACTGGAACACGTGCCCCGACGGGCCCCTATGTTGGTCCGCCCCTTCTCTTATGTGAGGAGTGTGGCACCAGATATGACACCCGATGTGTTCAAATAAATTAATCATTTTGGCTTATTTTTCATCGTTCTTTCTAATATAATGTGTCAAGCATTTTAATAGTTTTGTATTCTCGGTTTCATAGAAGTTATTCAATTGGTGTGTTCAAAATAAATTAATCCTTTTGACTTATTTTTCTTCATTCTTTCTAATATAACGTGTGAAGCATGATAATAGTTTTGTGTTCCTGGTTAAGTAGAAGTTCTTCAATTATATAGTGCAAATTCGACAAATAAATTTTGACTTATTTTGTTTCATTATTTCTAATATAACGTGTCAAACATGATGTTAATAGTTTATTAATTATAATGCCTCCATTCCATTCGACAAATTTATCAAGATTTATAAGAAAGAATAATCGTGGAACTCACGAAATATGTTGATGATAATGAGTAATTGTTATGAATGTTTTAACTTAATGTTCGACTTAAATTGAATATATTAACTATTTATAATTTTTTATCCTCCCTAACAGATTTTTAGATGTTAAGAAGACTTCACCTTCCAAAATGCAGTCTCAGGTATGGGATGAGTTGCTTTCCTGTAACTCTCTCAAATATTTAACCCAATCACATGATCTTCCAGTCAAATTCTCGAATGGAATGTAAGTGTTCGACTGATACTCGATTATCTATTCCACTGTAGGAATACTTGCTTCCATTTTTCCCCATGGAGCAGAATGCTCCAAATTTAACTCCAAAACGCCAGCAATATCCTTCCCCGGATACGCTTTGTATGATTTTATCTGGGGTTTCCTCAACAACATTCTTACCATATGTGCATACTAGAGGGATTACAGGCTGTGCCAAAGTATCGGTAATGCGTTTCAGTGGATTTTCAAGTCCATTGCTGCTCATTTCTCCTTATTTACCATATGTGCATACTAGAGGGATCACTTTATGGTTCTGCCTCGCATTGCTCGGTGCTTTGTTTTTCACAAAGGTGAATTCTTTCTCTACAATTCCTTTCTGTTCCTTTAACTTGATGATTTCCAACTTCAGTTCATCAAGATTTGAAGCTTCTTCTCTGTATCACATGAAGATATAACAACATTTATTTCTGTTCTTAGATGTTTCTTCATGCCTTGAGGATATTGGTTTCTTCTCTTTATATATTTCAGCAAATGCACCTTCCCCTTTGGAAAACACTCGTTCTTGAATTTCCATTGGTCCCTGTTGGGTTTTTTGATACCCAATAAATTCGGGCGATGATGTAAATCAGTTGTGGGAAAAAACGACACCTCGATAGATAGTTCGGCTCGATAACGACTCGGGACCACTCGAAGTGATTTAATTGGTAATTACTCGTGGCCCACTTGGATGACCCATTTGTGGTGATTTTGGGTCATAGCACTTGGGCTTGGGATTTATTGGGTTGGCCCATTTATTGGTGCCCTTAGCCCAAATGCTATATATATGGCGGTTGGCTCATTAGTCTGAGAACTGAAGGCTGGAACCTGAGAATTTGAATTTGAACGTGAGAGCCTTGCTTGGTAGCCTCCACTTTGATTCACTTTTCTTCCTCTTCTTACATTGGTGTAACCAAGGAGTGTGTTGTTGAGTCGAGCTTGGAATCGAGGTGTCGTACTGGAATGCTTACTGAGCCCGAGGTGTATCAAGGATTCAACAACAATATTTTCAACATGGTATCAGAGCAATGCATGATTTAAGGGATGAAAGGCTGAAGCATAGAAGAAGGAGCTCAAACCGAAGGCAGTGAGAGAGCAACCGGAAGAAGCCGAACAAAAGAGAGCCACTGACCATTTTCACAACTCTAACTCCGGCCACCAACCGGCGAAATAACACCACCACAAGCACCGCCGTGTTGAGGTGAACACTCGGCTAGATTTTGGACAGAAAACGGCGACTGGACGGCGAATTTTGGACCGGAGAAGAAGTGGAGCAAATCTGTCCAGTTTTTTCCAGTTTCTGACCGGACTGAAAAAGTGATATTCCGGCCGATCCAGAACTCCGATCGACGATCGGCCACAGCCATCAGAACGGGCTCTTCGAGGAGAAGACTCGCCTGAAATTTGGGGGCAATCCGACGGTTGAAACAGAAGTTATTCACCGGAGAAGAAAATGCTGGCGGACTGAAAAATCGCGATTCCGGCCAAACGGGATCTCCAATCGCGAAACGGTCACCACCGTTGGGTTCGTGACGAGGAGGAGAAGCTTCCTATGTTTTTCGGCATTTTCCGGTCTCCGGCGACAGGGGCGGTTTCCGGCGGCGGCGGCGGTCTGACGAGGCGTTTCCGGACAGAATCTTCAGCTCGACCTGCTCGTCCCATTTCCGAAGTCCATTTTGAAAAATCAACTCTCGATTATACGGACATTGAAAAGTCCGCTTTGGTAAATTGGCTGAAACTGTTTAAATTCCTGCAATAGCAGACCATCGTGTGGGTTGGTCATTAGGATTGGGGGTTGTCATTGCTTGACAACCATTGCCTGTTGCTAGAATTTAGGTTTTAATTGTCTTACCTGCTTACGTACTTGAGGTGTTAAGCTACTCTAAATTGTTTGTTCGGTCTTTTGATTGTGCATTGACGAATTTCCTATTTGTTGTGTTCTTTTGTTAATCCTGTTAGATTTCTTTTGACTTTAGGACTACTTGTTGTGGTTATTTGTCAATTTGTGATTTCTTGTTCATTTCGTGTCTTAAAATGGCTGCACGTTTTGATTTGGGGATTTTCGATGGGAAAGGAGATTTTTCCATTTGGCAACAAAAAATGAAGGGAATTTTGGTTCAACAAAAAGTTTCAAAAGCTATTACTGGCATTTATTCCGCTGATTTGTCAAAGGAACAAACAGAAGAATTAGATGAGCTTGCTTACACTTCAATTATTTTACATCTATCTGATGCTGTTTTGAGAAAAGTTGGTAAACTTAAAACCACGGAAGAACTTTGGAAAAAGTTACAAGACTTGTATTTGCTTAAAACTACTTCTAACAAAATTTACTTACTCGAAAAGTTTTTCAGCTTTAAAATGGATCCTACAAAGGATTTAGATGACAATCTGGATGTGTTTAACAAACTTGTGCAAGATATTGTTAACTGTGATGAAGAGGTGTCTGAAATGTACAAGGCCATTATTTTACTTAATTCTATGCCTGAATCATTTAGAGAGGTTAAGAATGCAATTAAGTATGGTAGGGATAACCTAACACCTGAGATTGTCATAGATTCCCTTAGGAGTAAGGAGATGGAAATTAAGGCTGAGAAAGAGGTTAAGAGGAGTGGTGAATTGCATATGTTGAGGGGTCATTTTAAGCAAAAGTGTCATATTCAAAACAGTGGTGACTCGAGTGATGACTTGAGTGAGGATGGTGGTAAGCATAAAGGTAAGAGTTGGGACAAGTCAAGGTCCAGTATGGGTGGCAAACGATGTTTTAGCTGTGGTAAGAGTGGACACTTTATAAGAGACTGTCCAAAGAAGAAGAAGAAAAAGGGGAGAGGTGAGGCGAATGTGATTGAGTCTAGCTATGACCCTAGTGTGATTGAGGGTGACCCTTATTGATAGGGTTCCTAGTTACTGCATGTGCATCTGTGTGATCCTTTCTGCATGTGTGTGATTACTTAATTCGATGCATTGTTTTGTGTAGCATGTTAATTTGTTTGATATGTGTTACTTTGCATGAATTTGTGTGTAATCAGATTTTACTGTGTAATGTGTTGGCATGCATAGTGGGTTTGTGATGCATTAGCAGCGAGTGTGGGTGTGAGTATGTCTTTTGGTAATGTGTGGAGTAGATGCCTGATAGTGCATTGATGAGATGTGCGGGGGGTGAGTGTGACATTTGAATGTCTTGTAACTCTTCTATCTGTAAATCCTGGCCGGGTGGAGTGTTAGAGACACTTTGATCGCTTCTATTAGGTGGAGACCCATTATCCCCTTAGGTTGAGAGAAGTGATGTATTGATAGAGGAACATCCCATAGATTTAGGATCTATTCTTGTTTACCAGTTAGGCATGTGTGGTGACCAATCTAGTGAGCATATGTGGCGATGTGTGTGATATGTGTTCTCGAGGAGAGAGATACACGGAATGGGATAGGATAATTGTGTGAGGTCTTTTCATGAGGTCATTTATGCATTGTGGTGTATATGTGTTGGCCTTAGTGTTTGATTAACTATCAGTTAGTCTTATGTTCTTGTGTGAGCATGTTTGAAAAGATTTCTGTATTATCTTATGGTTATATCTGTCATCGCATGTTGTATGTTCTTGATTGATTACTATGATTATCTGTCTCCTGCTTGGATATATTTGACCTTAGTCTTAGCGAGTAAATGGAGCAGGTATGGTGTGTGTTTCAAGTACGAGACACGAGGTAAGGTCTGTGATTCCAATTTTATTGGATTACCTTGATTGGGCAAGTATAAACATTGTGTTGTTTTTTCTTGCAAGTTGATTGGGTATCAAGGTGGAGATTTGTTGGGTTTTTTGATACCCAATAAATTCGGGCGATGATGTAAATCAGTTGTGGGAAAAAACGACACCTCGATAGATAGTTCGGCTCGATAACGACTCGGGACCACTCGAAGTGATTTAATTGGTAATTACTCGTGGCCCACTTGGACGACCCATTTGTGGTGATTTTGGGTCATAGCACTTGGGCTTGGGATTTATTGGGTTGGCCCATTTATTGGTGCCCTTAGCCCAAATGCTATATATATGGCGGTTGGCTCATTAGTCTGAGAACTGAAGGCTGGAACCTGAGAATTTGAATTTGAACGTGAGAGCCTTGCTTGGTAGCCTCCACTTTGATTCACTTTTCTTCCTCTTCTTACATTGGTGTAACCAAGGAGTGTGTTGTTGAGTCGAGCTTGGAATCGAGGTGTCGTATTGGAATGCTTACTGAGCCCGAGGTGTATCAAGGATTCAACAACAATATTTTCAACAGTCCCAATTGATTTTTACACCAAAGAAATTTTACAACCTTTTACTTTCAAGTCAAAACAGAAGTTTCAAGCAAATAAACAGACAATCAAAGCTCAATAACCCTGAGAAAATAATTTGATCTCCAAAAAAGAAAGTGAACACTGTGTATGTCTCAAGATGTAAATGGAAAATGTTAGATAAACTGAAGATACTTACATAGATTTTAAGTTTACATATGCAACTCTGGAAATTGTTGTGCCTGAAATACTGAGGAAGAATATTAGCAGCAAATTAACGGGCATTCCATACTATAAAGCTAGATCGTGTGGAATTCCAGGACACAACGGGAGTTTGTTTCAACATTTTCCACCATGTCATATATCTTCAATAAGAACAGAGCCAGAGGTGGTGACCTAAAGGCACACGATGAACAAGAAGCACCTAACCTACCACCATCAGTGTTTGTTGTAATACCGGCGGCACCACCACCTTCTCCAACATTACTGCCACTCTCACTTGTATCACTCCAAAACCACTGTATCTATCAAGGCCGCATTTTTCGTTCCCTTGTCTAATTCTTATTGCTCTTTTTCTGTTTCGCTTCCTTGAGAGAGAGGCAAAATAAATGACGGTGTATTTCCTAAGAACCTAGAACGGGACTCCAAGTGATGAATTCCAGTGGTTAAGGTGAAGGATTTTGATAGACTTGTTATTTCATTAACTCTGTCACGTGAGGTATCAATATATGCAATGGAATAATTCATTCTCACTGACACACCATAATTGACATATTCCATTTGCTCAGCTAACAACATTTGTTCCAACTAGTACTGTCCATTTTTGTCCTTCAAGATGGAACCAAATGTTTGCATCCGGGAGAACATTACTTTGAACTGCCAGTTAGTCAGGTTTGAACAAGGCAGGCACAATTAGCAAGAAATTTTTATCTCCGATTTTAGTTTCAGTGGAAAGGAAAAGACATGAAAAAAATAGGTTCCACTCTTTTTCTACTTTCCTATCTTTTTCCTTCTATGATCTAGATGAACCCATGAAACCAAAAAGAATGGTCAGAAATTGAATCCACACAATTCTAAGCCCATCAAATATGTTATATTAGCGAATGCTAGCAGCATGGCGAATATCGACTATCATAACCAATCAGAAAGAACTAAGATTCAAAGGACAATTTCTTATCAATCAGGCATTTATTCCCAGCGGGCTTTCCATTATGTATATGCAAGACTCATGTGCAATCACAAATATCAAATAAATAAACAAGGATATCTTTGCTCAACTGTAACTCGGTCTCAAAGCACTTATAGCATCTGTGTTTTTCCACAGATATATTGGTCAGAGGGGAAAAAAGGGATGAAAATGAAGAAAAACAACTTGCACAAGAAATTACAGAGCATTATATTTAATATATTTATTTGAATACAAGAAAAAGGGCCCAGACTGAACAATTTCTGTCATAACTTCACATCTAGCTGCAAAACTTGGTATCGTGTTGTCAAGTACAATTTCTCAGCCAGATTGACTGGGAATATAAAAATAAAAAAGATGAATAAACAAGTGAATTCAGCAAAAACTGTTCCGACTGCCAAATAAAAAAACTGCAAAGGAAATATGTCTTGGGTTCAAAACAAACCCCCTGCTTATGATGCTTGCTGACAAATCTAAAACCTGTTCACTCTCTTAAATGCCACTGGAGTCCCTCCCGAAGATGAAACGCCTTCCCCAGTCGGATATCACCAATGCTCTTGTTCGCCAACTGACTAGCTTACTGGATAATAAACTCCAGTAATTAACAAACTTCTTATCCAAAAATGGAAAGTTAATTATGTATAGTAACTATAACTGCAGCCTAATGATAAGTACATGTCTCAATTTATTTATTTATTTACAAGTTAATCCTAATTTTCCGATAAAGAAAAGTAGAAACCTCACCTTGCATACACAGAATACCAAAGCCACTGGGAGCTATAGCCAATCGAAACAAGATCTCCTGGAAGTTGGGCAGCTGTCTGCTCCCCTCCCAAAGGAGCAAATTGTCCAAAATGTTTGTACCTTGAACAACAACACAGAATTAAAACACATCAAGATGTCCACCAGGTGGCAGAAGCCAAAGTATTGATAGAACATGAGATTTTATATTTTTCTTCAGTCTCATCTATTTTGTTCATTTTGCTTTGATGGTTATTGTCATTCCTCCTATTTATCACTCCAATTGGTAAACTGGAGATTACATTCGAAAGCCACTCTGGAGACTGGGTACCAATCCAGAGTGCATATTCATTGCTATGGAGAAAGCCTACCGAGGAACGAAGAGAAAGCAGAAAGCTTACAAGAACAAAATCGTTGTACCTGAAGGGGCGGAAACGATGACGTCCTTCTCCCCTGAACCGAAGGGGACCTTCTGGATTTTTTTCACACTCCTCCATGCGGTTGAAACAATCAGCAAGGTAGGAACCTTGCTGTGCTGCAACCTGGAATGACATCAGTAAAGCACATAAACACATTACAAAGTTTTAATGAGTGAATACAAATAAATCCAAATCCATCAGTTATATATCGTCTAATACTAACCTGAGCAGTTGCTGGAAGATTCTTCAACTGAGAATCTACCTGGGAAAGAGCTACTGTGAATTCTTCAAGATTTACTTCAACAGATTCGTTTACAACATCCCCTTTTGAATTTTTCAACAGATCAACCAAACTTTTCACGGGTTTTTCTTTTAAATAGAGGCCCACTTGGGGGTACCTTTCACAAATGTCATCAAGGACTTCTTGAAATTCTTCAACTGTAAGCGTTCCAGAGTTGTCTTTATCTGCTTTTTGAAATATGGCACGTATATCCTCCTGGAAAGATAAACAGTTTAGGGGTAAAAGCAGATTAATGGAACAAATCTTGGCACACAACATGAAAATCTACACCATCTCCTTGGGTTGCCTAAAGAACATAAGAAGATAGGGTTCCAAACATCAATCTTTTACATGCACAATGTAGTCATGGTAAAGTGCACAAACACACCCAAACAACTACTTTCAAGTCATACTAAATTAAGACGTAAATCTGCACAGAATGCTACAGTAGATTGTCCAAGATGAAACACAGTATTTTGCAATCATAAACAAACTGTATGGAAACAGCAGGATGAGAGAGAGAGAGAGAGAGAACGAATAATACCATTACTTTGCGCTGATTGATTGTGGCACAATCTCCAAGTGCATAGATGCTGTCACTTGCTTCTACTCGTAGCCATTCATCAGTTGCTAATGCACGTCTATTAGCCTGCGTACAAAAGATGGGTATTAAGCCTCCGTTGGGATTGCGTTTTAGGAGATTTCTATCAATTTTTATTAGATGATGTTGACATTTGAAATATTAAGCCTCCGTTTGGTAAATTGTTCATAAACAACTTTATAAACATCACATTTGCCAAAATCAATTTTTAAACACACATTTTTCCAAATCACTTTTCCACCTCAAATTTTATCTCAAAAATATCACATTTTTTGTTTATAAACAAAAAACTTTTACCACACAAAGGTTAAAATAGAGCCGACAAAGTGAACGTTGAAGTAGGGAAAGTAGGGTATGCATTCTTTTCATCCAGTGTGTCAATTGTATCCTCCACCAGCATAGCCAAATTACTGAAATGCCCCTCCAAATTAATTCTACAAACCAACCCTATGCATTCTTTTCATCCAGTGTGTCAATTGTATCCTCCACGAGCATAGCCAAATTACTGAAATGCCCCCTCCAAATTAATTCTACAAACCAACCCTTTCTCCACCAGTAGAGGGCAAAATAGGCATTGACTCCAAAATCCAAAAATGATTGAATATAGTTTTATCAGCTGTCAGACGTACAGCTTTACAGTGCTTTAATTAAAAATTTAAAAAGGGGTCTACATAATAGATGCAAAAAATCGAATTTTTGGTGCGATAGTGCACAGACATCCGCTAAACATTGAGTGAAATAAGAAAACAAAAAACGATAGAACCAGAAGTCAAAATTTAATAGAAAATTAATATACCCCTGAGATATTACCTGACCAATTTGCTTCATAAAATTCATTATAACAGGACGAGTTCCAATACCCGTTGACCAGACAGCCATGCCATATGGCATCGAATATACATTGCCCCCATTCTTAACTTCTTTAGTGGAAATTTCTTTATCTGATACTTTCACAACCATCGCCCCTGTTTTGACATCAATACCATCTCTTTGAAACTTTTTTTCAGCAAAAGCCGTAATTCTTTTGTCAAACCTGCATATGAGGAACTTGTTGAGAAAGTATGGAAAAAGAAGCCTCAAAATGAGATACTTCAATCTTTGAATCTAAAGTTTCCGGAACTACTTGTGTAGATTCAAAAAGCTACTCAAGTTTGTGGAAAATAATGTCATAAAAGTACAATCATTGCTGCATGTAACGATCCTTCATGTAGATTATAGATGCTACTCCCCATATTTTTTTATGTCTTACCAAATCAGATCGAAGCATATATACCAAGTAATTCTTTTCAGAAAACATCATGCATATAACATAGATTGTAAATTGTGCCAAGTAAAGAATTCCTTTCTTCCATCTATCCTTTAAAATAGGACAAATTATGTGTCGGCGGAAGTTTAACATTGTATCTACAGCACTGGAAAGTTGAGAAGAGAGAACTGTGTCAAAATTTCAAGCTCTATGTTTAAGGATTCGGAAGCAATTTTTTTGCTACAGTTCTACGGGTAGAGTTAGAAACTGGAATTACAACTTGAATCCTATCACCAGCTATACCAGAGTCCATCACGCTGTGACTTCTGGAAATTGGGATTGTGATGTATCATTAAGGTGGCTAAACAGCCTAGAAATTGAGTAATTTTAGTTTTTTGTGTGTCATTAAAAGGCTAAACAGCCTAAAATTTGTATCCAATGCAATGGAGTTGAAATACAACCCCCATTCTAATATTTCATTTCTGGTAATCTGATTCAAGAAATCTAATTCAAGTAAGAAGGGTCTTACATGTTCAAAATATGATCTGTTGCCTCAAGAAGTGTTATCCTAACTAAATCTTTAGCCTTGGGGTATAATTTGACTAGATCTTCATTCACATAATCGTGAAGCTCTGCTGCAAACTCCACACCAGTGGGACCTCCACCAATAACAACAAAATGAAGAATTTTCTTTCTCTCTTCATCAGTAAGGCTAGGTAAGCTGGCCTTTTCAAAACTTTCAATAACTGTCCTACGAATCCTCTGAGCATCTTCTATTTCCTGCAAGAAGAGCAGTTCCATGAATCAAGTGTGCAATGAAGAGGTACAATGTACAAAAACGTTCATATAGGCAACGGTAAAGGGCTAGATTTTATGAATCAACACGGTTCAAATAGGGTTCAGGTTTGGCTCCATTCCATGGTTAAGGAAACTTTACTCGCATTGTTTTATAACTCAAATGTGAAAGGGGAGATATCTATTTGAAAGGAGAGATCAATTCTCTGCAGGGAAATTAAATACAGCCAGGCACATAATGGAACAGACTGATTGCATAACATGTCAAACAAGCCAGCAGGTATTACCTTCAAGAAATGGCAATTTTCTGCCACTCCAGGAATATTGAAGGTATTTGCACGGGCTCCAATGGCAATCACAAGGTAGTCATAGTCCACAACAAATTCTTCTTCCCCATCCAGATTGGTGGTCAAGTTAGACCGACAATACACTTTCTTATTATCTGCATCAATCTTGAAGCATTCTGCTTCCCAGTAATGAACATCCATGTTTTTCTGCCAGAGTGAGAAAAACATTGAACTACTGACGAAGCGCTTTAGTAACATGCTATAAATTCTTAATGATTATGCTACAGCAAATAGTCACTTTAATTCATCAGCAAAACTCATTCTAGAAAAGAAAATTCATTCAAGCTGTATGCATTCTTGGGGACAAAGAACAAATTTGAATAACACTTTATATCTAGTGTTTGATAATTTAATATGTTCAAAGGTAATAAACAGTGAATTGAATAAGTTGTCACCATCTAGAATGCATTTTGGATGTTTTGAAGTTCAAAGCAACTTGAAGGAACTTAAATGCACTACAATGATTTCAAGCACAAGGGAAAAATATAGTATTTTGAAGGAACCTTATAGAATATACTGATTACAATTACTTATTAGCTACAATTACCTTTCTGACAATGTTACGAATAGGTTCCACAATTCTACGAGGTTCCACGGTACCACAGGTAACACTTGGCAACAATGGTGTGAATGCAAAATAGTTACGCGGAACTTAAATGCACTACAATGATTTCAAGCACAAGGGAAAAATATAGTATTTTGAAGGAACCTTATAGAATATACTGATTACAATTACTTATTAGCTACAATTACCTTTCTGACAATGTTACGAATAGGTTCCACAATGCTACGAGGTTCCACGGTACCACAGGTAACACTTGGCAACAATGGTGTGAATGCAAAATAGTTACGCGGTGATATGACCTGGACGTCGTATGAGGAATTTTTCAGGTTCTTCAAGAAACTTGTTCCAGCCCAACCAGTTCCAAGAACCACCACCTTCTTTTTCTTTCCATCAGCATCAGTAGAAGGAATGACATTCATACCATTATCAGGTTTAGCCTCAGAATACGCTACAAGGCCCCCACCACTGTCACATAACAAAAGATTTTCATGGAATAAAGTTATCATGTCAAATTTATACTAATAAATAACTAAAACAATGTTGTTTCATGTAAAATATGGCTTATTGAGTGAATAATTTTCTTTGATTGGTAACTTAAAAAGGAAAAGTTGGATTCCCATCAAACGAGCTAGAGCATTCATTTCTTTCGATTGCTTTCTCGTTACCCTTTGACATTGTCCTAGCGAACTAAAATTTGCAATGTGTAATCATACAATTACAAACCATGTAGAAGTTGAGTGCAGTCATTTCGTCAAGACCAAATAATTAGGTGCGAGTATGTACTAAATCATGCTGCTGAAAGAGCATCAAAATGAGATGTAGAACAAATTGTTACATTTAGTTCTGCAAAAGTAGATTGTTGTTCCTATGTATAAGTGAAGTCACACAGGATTTCACTATCATAACAAAATCAACTTAGAACTTGCCTAAGCTGATACAAGATACGTCCCCTGAGGGAGCATGAATTCATCATTAAATCAGGGAATCGTGAGTATCCATCCAGATCAAATCAAGTTACTAGCGTGATTCAAATAATGACATGAGTAGATCAAAAGTGTGTCAGTCATATTAAATTTTTAGCAGATCAGATATGTATAATTGTAAATGGTTGTTCCGTGTGTTTAATTGTCAGCAGTAATAACATATAATCCTTAGCCCGTGGATCTAAGTTCTTTTAAGTCTATTTCCTAGTGTTCAAACCATAATTACTTGCAAACACATTCAAACTCTGTTTTAATCGCGTGAAGCAAACACCTCAACAGAATAAACACGATTAAATTGATCAGTTAAATAGGAATCATGCCAGCGTATTATTCCAAAACTGAAACTAGCTGAGCAACATAGAAAACATAGACCAAAAATTCAATTCAAACAACACTTCTACACTTGAACAAAGAAAATCTAAAAGCACAAAATAAAAAACAAAGGAATAAGTACCTGACGGTGAAAACAATCAACATTTTAGTAAGCGATGAATTCTCACGAAAAGCTCTAGAAAATCTTTGGAACGCCG
The DNA here is from genome assembly GCA_963555705.1 of Ligustrum vulgare. Classification (NCBI taxonomy): domain Eukaryota; kingdom Viridiplantae; phylum Streptophyta; class Magnoliopsida; order Lamiales; family Oleaceae; genus Ligustrum; species Ligustrum vulgare. The sequence continues at coordinate 50,705,263 of OY743169.1, read as the reverse complement.
TAATTTTCTCCATGCTTTTCCTTAACTCGGAACAATCTCGCCTCAACTTCAGATCGCCTAAGCACAAGAAAAAACAAAAAAAAATGAAAGTTCAATTGAGCTCATAAACAAACAGATATATACTGTAACAGACCAACAGTACATCAATTACCTAGAGTTTTTGTTCTAGAGATACAAATAGAGACGATCTATGATTTCGTAGATTGTGTGAAAGCAAATAAATGTAATTTTTTATGTTGAAATGTCAAAAGGATGGAAATTTTCCCCAAAGAGGTTGGAGGGCGTAGGAAACGTGATATAGTGCGCTGTACCTGAACTGTATTGTACAATCAACAATGCTATAGTCACGATGTGATCCATAATGTGGATCACAATCACACTCACATGGGGATGGGGTCACCCCATGTGAGTGTGACTGTGATCCACATTGTGGATCATATTGTGAAAATAGAATTATCCTTGTACAACCGCTATCTGCCAGGAATCTTCTGCCAGCTTTGACCTGACTTACCGACCAAGAATTGGACACGTGTATTTCAGAGGACACAAGGCTTTATGCTTCTGTGTCCTTCCACTCACCCATCACGTGCGAGCTTTCAGGAACCCACATGCCCGCAAATTTTCCGTTGGAAACTGAAGGTGTACAAATTCTCGTGCAATCCGTACCACATTAGATCCATGTTTCTTTTTCTATTTTTCATCTCATTTTTTATTATTTGGTGGCTGGGGTCAAAAAAATCTACCGTAAAGAGATTTTGATTTCCAATGGTTGTCCGAAGTGGGGGTGGATGCCTCCATTTGCCAAATATATTTTTAAACATATTTTTTTTACACAATTTTTTAAATCACTTTTTAATCACACATATTTTCTCTATCTATTTTTAATCACATATTTTATTTAAAAAACATAAAAATATATATTTTTAAACAAACAAATTTTAACAAATAGAGACGTTTCTTTTCAATTTTTCATCTCATTTTTTATTATTTGGTGGGGTCAAAAAAATCTACCATGATGAGATTTTGATTTCAAAAATGCTAATTGTACGAACTAGGAGTGGACAAAAAAATCGAAATCAAATCGAACCGAACAAAAAAAATTAAAACCAGTCGGTTCTTTAGGGAAAAAAATGAAAATTGAAATCGAACCAAAATCGAAAAATTGAATAACCGAATATCGATCGGTTCTTATTTAAAAATTGAAAAATCGAATCGAAAATCGAACATTCTTATTTAAAAATTAAGCATACATGACACTTTTGATACTTTCTGTGTTGCTTTATATGACAGAGTATACAAATCCAACTTCTTAGATGTATTAAGATAATTGCTGACTTGTTCATATTATGTTGCATCCTACATGAGATTTTGTGCACCATTTTAGAAGATTAGATGTCTGGTCTCTCCTCGCACTAATTCAGTACATCTTTTTGGTGAATATTTACAAATTAAGGCAATGACTATTGTGTTGATAAGTATTGAACTAATTTCAGAAAAGATTTGTGGTTTGACATGCATGTGACTTTTGTGAATGTGCATTAATGAATTACAGTTTGACATTGAAGTTTGAGACAAGAGTTCATTAGAAATCATTTTTTATCTTCAAAGTATATTTAGGTTCAAATTACCTAAATGATTTTATGTTATGGTAAAGGTGTCTATATGTCATCATTATATATTTTTTTAGTCCGGATAATCTGGGCATTCTAGCATAAACAGTAAATAGAACAATAGAAGATGAAGATCCTACAAATAGTTGCTAGTGGAAATATACGGAATATTATAACTATCCTTAATGTCTTTAGAACCCCAATATATTCACTTTGAATATTTTACCTCATGATGATTTTATTTGAAAATTTTTGACTCAACGGTTTTTTTTTTTTTTTGCACACATTTTTCACGTTTGCTTAAAGTTGAATTTTTTAACAAAAGAACCGAACAAAGAACCGAAAAATAATCGGAATCATTCAATTCTTGAGTTTTGAGAACCAAAACGCCCAGCCTTACAAACAGCTAGTTTCACCCTGTTCGACGCACAAATATATTTTATTGACAAAGTATAATGTACTAACACAGAACAATGAGAGAAAATCAATAAAAAATAATGTGTCAACTTAAATAATGATGATGATGATCATAATAATAATAAAAATAATAATAATGATTTTTTTATCAAGAGTAATACAAATTTTGAAAAACCTCCTTATACACAACATTAGTCGTTATATTTGTTGAATTCACATTGTTCTCAATTGTAGATTTAATTCCATCATTAACAGTACTTTGGCAAAAAGTTGCGGTCATCGATCATACTCTTTGTTCACATTATTTAAAAGATATTTAATGTATCGAGCCTGACTGCACCATTCAACGTTGAAATAGCATTATACTTTATCAACAAACGTTGATTATGAGGAACATCATATTAGTTAGTAAGCTCTATATTGTTCTTGTTCATAATCCTTCTATTGTGACGACGTCTGTAAACCAAATATTCAGTATCATCAACAACTGTGACTTCAGTAAACTTTTTGAGGGTAATAATTAGTGCATCAACAATTAGACATGCATAGATAGTCATCAAAAATTTCAATAGAAATTATATTGTTTATGTGTTTCGTGGTTGGATACAAAATATCTTGAATCAGGAACAACAAAACATGTGCATAGGACATAACACGCTTTCGAAACTCAATTGTTTACACTGCTTAACAAAAAAGGATGAAGAAAACATAATGAACATGAATGTGAGACTTAAATCAATAGTCATGCTAGAAAAAAGTGTACAAACACAAAAACTTAAAGTTAGGTATATCTGAAGATTACCTTATCTAACTGGTCCGAAGACCCCATTATGTCGAAGATCTTTAATAAATAAATCTAGTTCAATCTCTATACATTATGTCGATCATCTGCCCTCAACCCTCTATTTTGAAGAAACCGAACAACCTCCAATTATTTAAGGTTACGAGTAAATGTAATAAACAAATTAAGATATCCATCTCATTGACAATTCTTTCTATACTGCAAATTGTTCAGATATTCCTTTCTCAAAAGTTATGACAAAGCATTTCTGAAACCAGTGGATAACATGTAAGAGGAAACCATAGCAAATCATAAATAATTATCCAAATAAATGAGAAGAGTGGTTTCATTTAATAACATACTAAATATTAATATTTGAATGCAACATCACATAATTAAAAAATGTAATATTTTTCTACAAGAACTGTTTCACAATAAAAGAAAAGAATTCTGAATTGCAACCGATTCAGGCCAAATAATAATTAATTTTTTCGAGTATTTTAAGGGAATTTTATTAATTCGAGAGCCCCTTTTTCGTGGACTCCAACTAAGCAAACTAAAAGATTATCAATTAAAATGCTGAAAAGTCAAACTGTTCACCTATTCGTCAAAATAATGAAATTTAATACTTCTCAAATAATATATCATATTAAATAATACTGATTCAAGTTTAAATGGATATGGATTTCTATCTTTTATCTGGAGAGAATTGAAGGGTATAGAATTAGTATGGGGATCTGATAGAAGAGAGAATGGTTTTTTCAAAAGTGGGGAGAGATCCGATTGATGTTGCTATTGACGGATCTAGGATTATGTTCAACTAGAGCGGTTCATTGACCTTGACTTTCGACTGTCAACGATCACAATATTCTATATTATTATTCAATGAAATATTATAAAAATTCTTCTCTCATGTAAGTCTTTTTATGCACCGAGTTAATTTATTTTCTTGAAGCCTGTTGGTATTGTATATGTGTATGTATTGTGTTATTTAGCTTCACTTTCTTGCTTCTTGCCTTCAATTTATATGCATTTCGCCATTCCCTTTATGGTTGGGGTCAAGTTTTTAGCAAATTTTAAGCTTGATTTCTAAGGTATTTAAACTGTAGATAGTCTCTTCATTTTCTTAAATGAATTTTAGATTATACTGATTGATTTCTACCATTGTTGCATTAAATTATATAACATACAAAAGAAACCGTGGGCATTTTTCTTATTTGTTCTATTATTCACTCACTCTTCTATAATACAGAAAACTATAAATCAATAAATAGTAATTATTTAAATCACAATTCACAAATTCAATAATTGGTAAATTGGAATTCTGCCAATTACCAAAATCATAACTCATAAAGCTCAATGTCAAACGTCAATCAATTTATATATATATATATATATATATATATATATATATATATATATATATATATATATAAAGGTATACTAAATGATCAATACAAATAAAAGGAAAAAAAACACACACACACACACATTCAAAATTTAACTGTACTACAAAAATATAAGACATAAAGTACCAAGAATACATATGATGGAAATTTTCAAGATCTGTTCACCTTAAATCGATGATATTGATCAACAACTGTACTCGTATTGCTAAATCAAATATTTTTCCTAATTCAACACAAACAAGAAATATTAAGTAAATCCTTAAATAGATATAGCAATATAATCTCAGTATAATTTAATAGTTCTTCAAGAATTATTTGATAAAATGAATTCGACATTATAAAAAATAATTAAAAAAAAATCTAGAATGGTATGCCAGATATGCTATATCGAGAACAAACTTGGTTGCCATGTGAGTTTATCTCATATGATGTCTCCTTTATTTCATTCATTTACAAAACTCTAAAACTGTTGCCTAGAAAATGCACACATAAAAAAACATAAAGCAAAATCAAATAAATTCAACACAAGATTACATTGTAAGTCGAAGAAGCAGTTCCAAAATATGAACCCATTTGGAAAATCAACCCGACTAATGGATTCTGATTACTCAAACAAAAATATTACAAAAACAAAATAGAGCAAAAGTGATTGTCATTGATAAGTGATTTAATTTTAAAGGAATCCTGTTTCAAAATCACTTGACAATCTGATTATCTATTTACCTTAATGGGTTTATAAAATGATTAAGAATGGCGTACAAATACACTTGGCTTGTATATTAGTTTTTAAGATGGGAAAAAATGTAGTTACAGGCGGTAGACTGTTTTTTAAGGACCAGACGATCGACAAGCCGGCGTTGTGGTGGAGGGCAGTCTTCGTAGATTTCGCCATGGAAAAATAATTTTTTTTTGGAAAAATACTGAAAATAACAATAGAAATTCATTTTTTTTTTTTTTTTGGATTTGGTATTACCTTATCGAGTTACTTAGCTATTAGGCATTAATCTTGGGTCTGGGCTGATTTTTTTAAAAATATATATATATATATATGTATATATGGACCTCTAAAAATATTAAGCCTATGGGCCCTGAAACAGAGGCCTCACTGGCCTCTAAACAGGTCCGACCATGCTCGCGTAGCTCCAGTGACAAAAAGATCTCCTGTGAAGGTAGCTTCCCTTATTGTTAATTGTTTAAGTCAAACATATGGATGATGGGGTCAACGTGGAGTTATGATTCTAACATATTTAATTCATCGTTTTTCACAAATCAACTTTTCTCATTCTTTTTAGTTTACTTGTTAATTTAGTTTTCAACAAAATTCTCAAATTCAAAAGTTTCTCGTTTCAGTTAAGGTTAATAATCTAAAATACAATTTATAATAATTCTCGTAGGATCGATACTTGAACTCACGTTCACTTTATTACTTGCGCAACCCATACACTTGCGGATATGGAATACACACACAGGGCTTGATTTTTCGATTTAGGGCCCTTTTGAGTCGGGAAACCCTAAGCAATGGTCTAACTTTCCTGTGTTCAGGGTTGACCTCGCAACTGATTTTTGTTAGAAGCAAGGAATTTAAATTTTTGAGGTAAACTAGTATTTTTACTCATGCGATGCACAGAGATACGATTGAAATAGTGATTTATATCAAAATTTATGAAAATATGTTAATTATACAATCATATTAAATAAAAATATTGTACAATAACATTTTAATACAAAATATTATCTAATTCAAAACTTAATAAAAAAAAGCAAAATTAATCAAAATAGGAAATGCAACATGTACAAAACTAATCAAAATTAGGAAATCTTAATCTTTATATGATTTTTCTTTATTTTCTCTTTTAAAAAAAAATATTCTTATTTATTATGTATTTGTTTTTTTGAACTTTTTTCTTCTAAAAAGTTATTTTTATCTTTTTTTTAATATGTTAAAATATTTTGAAATAAATATTATATAATATAATAAATAAAATTAACAAGCATTATTTTGAAATTAAATAATATTGTTGTTATATTTTTGGGTATTTAATTTTATATCCAAATGAGTATATTACTTTATTTGTAAAATAATATTTTTTTTTAGAAAATTTTGTGATTTTTGAAATAATTATTAATTTTTTAATTGACATCGGTTTGAACTCGGTTTAACCCGGTCCGATCTTCTGACCCTTGACCTGTTGCATTCGTTTGGGTCGAACCGATTTCAGATTTTTTGAATACTAAGTATTATATAACTTAAATGATATAATTTAAAATGAATGAGATATTGGAGAAAAGTAAAAAATATAAAAATAAACTTTTACACTTGATCTTCGGGATGTTTTTACGGAAAAAGTGTTTATAGTTTGCTGTCACTTATTATCTTGTGTTAAACTTCTCATTGAGATTTTAATTTGACACATATATTACATATTTTTCGACTTCAAAATCATGCAATAATTATCAAAAGAATAATAACTATTACAAAAAGTAGTTTATATACATTAATAAAGAACTTAAATGATATAATATAAAATGAATGTGATATTGAAGAAAAGTAAAAAATATAAAGTTAAAACTTTTTACATTTGAGCATTGAGATGATTTTAAGACATATTTTCACTTTGCTCTTACTTGTTATCTTGTATTAAACTTTTCGTTGAGATCTTCCATTTAACACCCATATTACATATTTTTTTGACTTCAAAATAATGCAATAATTATCAAAAGAATAATAATTAATACAAAAAGAGTTTTTTAGATTGTATTATAAAACATAAATGATATAATTTTAAATGAATGAAATATCGAGGAAAAGTAAAAAATATAAAAAACTTTTACATTTGATCTTTGAGACGATTTTACGGATAATATATTTACAGTTTGCTCTCACTTGTTAGTTTATATTAAACTTTTCATTGAGATCTTTGATTTGATACCAGTAGTACATATTTTTCGACTACAATATACTACAATAACTAATATTTTTACTCGTGCGATGCACGGAATATGTTTGTAATACTGATTTCAATCAAAATTTATGAAAATATGTTAATTATACAATCATATCAAAAAAAAACATAGTACAATAACCTTTTAATACAAAATATTATCAAATTCAAAATTTTGAAAAAAGAGAAAACTAAAATAGGAAATGCAACATGTACAAACTAATCAAAATTAGGAAATCCTGATATTTAGAGTATATGGATCAGACTCTTATGTGTATTTTATAATGTATCTTTTGTGGTTTTTGATAAAAGTTCAATACAAAATTTGAATTTTATTAAATATGTCTTTGATAATTCATTTTACTATTAATCATATTTTTCCATATCCATTTCTAATTTAAGTGATTCGCAAGAACAAATAATTTTTTTAAAGTTGTTTTAAGGTTATAAAATAAACTTATTAAAAAATTATGATGTTCTCTAAATTAAATTATCGTGTTTTTAACAGTCCATATGTATAACACCTTTCAATGTTGTGTATTGTAAATTTGTTAAAATCCTGAATATTTTTATGATTTTCCAGCTTTTTTTTAGTGTTCTTTTTTACTATTAGCAAATTATTAATTCATTGATTTATATTCCTTAATATGTTCTCTAATGCTAACTCTTATTTTTTAATGTCTATTTTTCTAATGTCTAGACTACATAGATCTAGGTGATCCTTCATTTAAGTGTGCTTTCTACAAGGCTAATTTTTGATTTGATAAAAGGGTGGATAAGCTTTATAAAACATGTCGTAATCTCAGGTTTTCGTTGTGTTGTATGCAAGGAAAAGTAAATATTCCTCCGATGAAAGATCCTCCCGTCATTATGAAAGAACTATTATATGGCCACAATGAAAGGAGCAAGAATTTTGTTGATAATATTCGGACATACAATATGATGTTTTCTTTCAATTCGACGGGGGGTAAAATAGATCATGGTATAAATGATGGTCGAGGGCGCCTCTTGTCTTCAGATTACACGGTCAAAATTGCCATAAAATTGGGACTTTATTGCCTGTTGAGGGATCTGCGCCACAATTTGCTCAACTTTACATTGTTGATACTACGAAGGAAGTTGAAAACAGGAAAAAGCCTGTAGGGTATGAATACCATGTTTTATTGCTATATATTTTTTTTGGGTAAATAGCACAAAACGTCCCTGACTTTGACATTCATTGTGCAAAACGTCCTAACGTTCTGATTTTTTGCACAAAATATCCCGATGTTCTTTTTTTTTGCGAAAAACACCATTTCTGTTAAATCAAACGAGAATCCACCTTTTTCAGTCTAAACAGTCAACTGTTAAAATTATGAAGGGTATTATCGTCCAATCAAACTATAAACCATTTCCCTTCTTTTATCTTCCCCTATTATGAGCAACAGAGCCATCTCCTTCTCCATCACTCAACCTTATCTCCTCTTATTTTCAGTTCATAAAAATTGTTTCTTTGAGTTTCTTGAGGGACTTTTGTACATAAGGAAAATGCAAGCAATTTTACTGACAAAAGGGCATCTTTTTTTACCATTAAACCCCAAAACCAGAGCTTTTCATCCACGACCATCACAGGGGTTTAGGTATAGATTCAGCCCTTTGAATCCCTTGTTATTAAAACCAAAATCATATAACGAGTACTCATTATCTCTTTATGGGGTTTCAAAATATCAAGGGCTTGTGACAAAACCCCAATTGGTTGGCCAAAAGAACCAAACTTTCCCTATATTCAGGGGCAGAGCTGATGCAGCTGCAACATTAGCTGATGGGTAACCAGTGTATGGAGAGAAAGAGTCACCCAAGTTTACGGGTATTGAGCTTTTGACCCTTAAGAAAATCGTAGCACTCAAGATGCTCGTGATCCTTAACAAACAAGTGATATATTTAATTTCTAAAAGTGTCTGGGAGGAAGAGAAGCCTTGTTTTCTAATGCCAAAAACACATGGAGAAGGCTCCGATCTAAAATGGAAAAACTTGGTTGCTAACGAACATATGTCAGGTGTAAATTATAATGCTGAGGGAATAATGGTAATCAAGGTTTGCTAATGCTAAACACGTGGAGAAGAGTGTATAACACAAAAGGAAGGAGAATATTGTGTGTCGGATCTTGTGTGGGGCAAAGTAATGAGTCACCCTTGGTGGCCTGGTTTCACGGATCGCAGGTTTAGCTCCCGAGATTTCTCGCCTCTAGGTAGCTTACCTCTCATTCATTGGGCGGCAAGGCAGAACAACTGGCACACACGCACGCTGATGAGTAGGATGTAAGGGAAATACCTGCAATATGATCATATCATTAGAGCACTTCGTGGTAAAATAGGCCAACCGCCTAGCTGTTGCCGACTTGCCGAACCGAATGGGGAGATAAGAATTTTCACTGCGTGACATTCTCCCCCATTCGAATCCGCTTACGTCCTCGTAGCGGGAAGCGAGCTTCGCATCAACACGCACTCCTCAATTGCAGAATTAAACAGCACCATCTCCTCATGGACGAGCATTCACACGGTGGTACTCCCACACTTGCCCGTTGTACTTTGTACATACCGCCTCCGACACCAACCTTCACCATCTGCCCCCATAAGCAGTAGTTCTTCGGTGGACGGCCTCCAGCCGCAGCGCCTCCAGCACATGTCGAAGCACATACCCACTACATTCTCGTAGGCCCTGCAAAATGCGCTCCTCAAAACTCCTTCAAAAGCAATCGCGCAACGCTGTCCAGCACGCCCATCTTCCCCAACAGCTTCCTTCTTCGTGTTCCGCAAGCTTGCCGACACGATCCGTGGCCCAAAATCTTTTCTCCATGAGAATTCATGTCATTGATCTCCACAAGACCAACAACGCATTCAAGCGGGACCGCTCTGATACCAACTTTCACGGATCGCAGGTTTAGCTCCCGAGGTTTCTCGCCTCTAGGTTGCTTACCTCTCATTCATTGGCCGGCAAGACAGAACAACTGGCACACACGCACGCTGATGAGTAGGATGTAAGGGAAATACCTGCAATATAATCATATAATTAGAGCACTTCGTGGTAAAATAGGCCAACCGCCTAGCTGTTGCCGACTTGCCGAACTGAATGGGGAGATAAGAATTTTCACTGCGTGACATTCTCCCCCATTCGAATCCGCTTACGTCCTCGTAGCGGGAAGCGAGCTTCGCATCAACACGCACTCCTTAATTGCAGAATTAAACAGCACCATCTCCTCATGGACGAGCATTCACACGGTGGTACTCTCACACTTGCCCGTTGTACTTTGTACATACCGCCTCCGACACCAACCTTCACCATCTGCCCCCATAAGCAGTAGTTCTTCGGTGGACGGCCTCCAGCCGCAGCGCCTCCAGCACATGTCGAAGCACATACCCACTACATTCTCGTAGGCCCTGCAAAATGCGCTCCTCAAAACTCCTTCAAAAGCAATCGCCCAACGCTGCCCAGCATACCCATCTTCCCCAACAGCTTCCTTCTTCGTGTTCCGCAAGCTTGCTGACACGATCCGTGGCCCAAAATCTTTTCTCCGCGAGAATTCATGTCATTGATCTCCACAAGACCAACAACGCATTCAAGCGGGACCGCTCTGATACCAACTTTCACGGATCGCAGGTTTAGCTCCCGAGGTTTCTCGCCTCTAGGTAGCTTACCTCTCATTCATTGGCCGGCAAGGCAGAACAACTGGCACACACGCATGCTGATGAGTAGGATGTAAGGGAAATACCTGCAATATGATCATATCATTAGAGCACTTCGTGGTAAAATAGGCCAACCGCTTAGCTGTTGCCGACTTGCTGAACCGAATGGGGAGATAAGCATTTTCACTGCGTGACACCTGGGCATGTATCTGAACTTTCGGCTGCATTAGAGAAACGCGATTAAATATTTTAAGAGAGACAGTTACCTGCTAGCATATTTTGTGGACCAAAAATTTCAGATGCACTTCTGAAATGGAGAAACAGAGCAATCCCAACTGATCAATTGAGTTATGGAGAAGGAGATGACTCTGTTGCTCCCAATAGGGGAAGATAAAAAGAAAAGGAAATGGTTTATAGTTTGATTGGACGATAATACCCCTTATAATTTTAATAGTTAACTATTTAGATTGAAGAAAATGGTTGATTACCGTCTGATTTAACAGAAAGGGTGTTTTGTGCAAAAAAATGAGAATGTTGGGATGTTTTGTGCAAAAAATCAAAACGTTAGGATGTTTTACACGATGAATGTCAAAGATAGAGATGTTTTGTGTTATTTACCCCATTTTTTTTTAAACGTTTACTTATGTTTTTTGATCTAACCGCTATTTTTTATCCCCTAATTAGGGATGATACAAGTAATTCAGGATTGGATGATAATAATGTTTCTGATCTAAAGGATATGCTCGACATGCACAACAATTTGATGAAGCACTTTAGATCGGTTATAGCAAAAATGCTTGAGGAAAACACTGTTAATTAAGGTTGAAGCTTATTGGTCGACGAGGTACCGACGATAGGCGATATGACATGTCTATCGTTGATGAAATTGTCGGTTTGATTGTTGGTGATTTTGATACACAACCCGAATACAGAGATATTATAATTGAGCCACGTGATGGATCGTTGCAGCGGATAGGTGAGGTGCATCCTCTTTACTTACCTTTGCAGTACCCATTGCTTTTTATATATGGTTACAAGACGGCTATAGGGACAACATTTCCCTGGTTGGGTCGGGTTCAAGCTCAACTGGTTGTCGAAATAAGCTGAGTATCTGAGAATTTTTTACTTTCCAATTACAAGAGAGAGACGATGAATCTCCGCATATTTTATTTTCCAGGCGATTATTACAGCAGTTTTTCTGTTGATGCATATACAATCACTTTCGAATGTTAGACTTCTTCTTAAGAGACTGGTATTCACTCATGGACAACTTGCGATTTCTATGGTTACCAGTAGTTCGGGGTTGAAGATGTTGATTTATGATAAAGATGGAAAATCTACTAATTCAACAACAAATGCAGTTTACAATGAAGTTTTCCAAAATTTGTAGTAATGTCTACTCAACATTTAATGATGTAAAATTTTATTTTCTAATTTATTTGTAATTGATCGCAATTAGTGATTCATCTATTATATAGAGTTTGTTTATTTATCCAGACGTTTCTTCCTGTGCATCACACGGGTGATTTACTAATACTAATTAATACAAAAAGTGGTTTATAGATAGTATTATAAATTAGAAATAAGCTAATATCTACAAATATATAACTCTAATGATTCAAGGATGTTACTTTATTGTAGAAATCAAACTGTACATAATAAAAATTGCAAGAAAAACACATAGTTGCTTTACTCACACATTTCATCAAACATTTAGAAGGCATTTATGTTCTTAACATTAAATCTTGAAATATAGTTTAGCAAATCAACATAATAAATAAAGAATATATTAAATTATGTAATTTAAGAGTAATACTTCAATACTATATGAAAAATTTAACACAATATTACACAAATTAAGTTTCACTCACCTCTAACTTAGATAAGATGATTTTGAATCAATACACCTACAATCATTTAACCAAGTGTTAGAGTGACTTCAATAAACTAAAATCTTACTTCTTAGTCCAAGTTTTACCTAGAGAATCCATCCAAAAATGAGAATTTCGCAGTTTAGAACAATCTACACAGAACTGCAAAAGGCTACTAGAAGCCTCTCGTTATGCCTTTGTCCAGGCTTCTGATAGCCTCGTCCACCAGAAAATTTTCCCTTCTTCCATCTTCTTCCCCATTTTTCTTCGAGTAGCTTCTCTCTCTGGTTCTCTCTTGTCTCCACCGAGAAAAGAAGAAGAAATGGAACTAAAGTTCATCTAATTGGATATATATATATATATATATATATATATATATATATATATATATATATATATATCAAATAAACCCATACTTCTTATCATATATAATTTGGACCTTATAAATTGAAACTAAGTCCTCAAAGCTTTCTTTTCTATCATCCAAGCCCTAAAACTTTGGTAAATAATTACTTCTCACCAAAATAAATGAACTTTCAAGTTTCTGGAATTAATTTAAAGAATCTGAAATTAAACTTTGACACATCTACTTAAAGATGTAATTGTAACAAAATTCTTATAAATTCATCCAAAGTCTGAAAACAATTTTAAAATACTAAATTATTTTCTTTTTAGAATCTTAATTTAAATTTAAATTACTCAAATATCATCATTCAAAAATCTGAAATTTTCCTTTAAAGTGCCAAATCAACATTATTTAAGAATTTGAAAAATTACTTTAAAGTACTCTAAATCAGTGTTCTAAAAAGCGTAAAACGTGACGAAGTGGCGAGCATCAAGCTTAAGCGCAGCAATGCCTGAGCAAAGCATGACAAATCGGTGAGGTCAAGTTTCAAGTCTAAGCGCGCCTAAGTGTAAGTTTAAGCGAGCTTTTTATAATACTGCTCTAAATAAACTGTTTCAAGAATTTGAAAATAACTTTAAAATATGCAAGTAACATCATTCAAGAATTTAAGAATCTAAAAATTACTTTAAACTATACCACTAATATTATTTAAGAATCTGAAAATGCTAGATTAAGATAAATTAACTAATTAAGTCACTTTTGAAGTTGAGAGCTTGTTTTACTTCATTTTATATACATGCAATATTGTCTTTGTGATGATAACCCTCGTAGAAATCAAGGATCCAACATACAGTTAAATAAAATACAAAAATTATTGCAGTAGCTCTTTAGATCCCAAAAGAAATATAAGCTATTGAACAAAAATTAACTTTATATTAGGATTAAGTGAAAAAGTTAAGGAAAAGCATGAAAATCAACATTAAGTATTAAATAATCACAAATATATAACTCTAATAAGTCAAGGATGTTACTTTACAGCAGAAATTAAACTGTACATAATAAAAATTGCAAGAAAAACATATAAATGCTTTACTTACACATTTCATCAAAAACATTTATGTTCTTAACATTAAATCTTGAAACATAGTTTAGCAAATCAACATAATCAATAAAGAACATATTAAATTCTGTAATTTAAGAGTAATACTTCAACACTATATGAAAAAATTAACACAATATTATACAAATCAAGTTTCACTCACCTCTAACTTAGATAAGATGATTTTGAGTCAATACACCTACAATCATTTAACCAAGTGTTAGAGTAACTTCAATAAACTAAAATCTTACTTCTTAGTCCAAGTTTTACCTAGAGAATCCATCAAAAAATGAGGATTTCGCAGTTTAGAACAATCTACCCAGAACTGGGAAAGGCTACCAGAAGCCTCTCGTTATGCCTCTGTCTAGGCTTCTGATGTCCTCGTTGAGCAGAAAATTTTCCCTTCTTCCATCTCCTTCTCCATTTTTCGTCCAGTAGCTTCTCTCTCTGGTTCTCTCTTGTCTCCACCGAGAAAAGAAGAAGAAATGTGTCTAAAGTTCATCTATATATATATTTAAGTCCTCAACGCTTTCTTTTCTATCATCCAAGCCCTAAAACTTTGGTAAATAATTACTTCTCACCAAAATAATTTGATATATATATATATATATATAAGTCCTCAACGCTTTCTTTTCTATCATCCAAGCCCTAAAACTTTGGTAAATAATTACTTCTCACCAAAATAATTTGATGTGCCAAACATGTCCTTAAAGTAATAATATGGGAATGCCAAGTGTCCATTTCCCATTATTTTATTAATAAAATTTATAGGTTTTTCCATCTCAAGTTTCCACTTTCGGGTCAATATTTGAAGGTCAAGACGAGCTCCGTTTTGTCCAATCTTTATACCGTTGTAAAGTTCACACTTCAAGCTTCGCAATGGTTACACATGCAAAGAAAACAGATTACTATACAGCCTGTACCATTCGTCCAAAAGTGGCTGCTCGACTGGATTTCCATACTTAGCCAAATTTCTGAAATTTTCAGCACCTTTACCACTTCAAGCATGCAACTTCAACTTGATATTTGAAACACTTCACGACCTCAATTGAGCTCAAGTTTTGATACCAATACATACATCTCATTGTGTACTATAAGGAAGTATAATATGCAAAGATATCGGATTACCATGTTGCTCGTATCATCATCTCAAACATGGCTACTCGACCACAACTTTACACTTAGAATTATTTTGAGGATTTTCAGTATTTCAACTACTTCTTACGTGTAAATTTAGCTCGATTTTTGAAACACTTCTTGAACTCAAATGTGCCCAAGTTTGATATCAATGCTTAGATCTCATCATAAACTATAAAATGGTATAACTTCCATGGACAAAGATCACTATATAATCCACAAAAGGATCCCAAATTTGTGTTCATCACAATGACAAAACTGTAATTAATAGATTTTTCTAAAATTTCCAGCTTAGTCCTCAATTATGAAATTCCATTCGATTGAGTTCAAACATCATATACAACTTTCTTTTATGCCAATTTAGTCTCCAAAGTTACCAATAACATCAATTTCTCCCATTTTCTTATAAATTCTATATTATCTCATCATACAACATGTGGAATTGTCTCTTCTCTAAGAAAAACTTGATTCCAACTTTCTCAATAAATGAATTAAGATACAAAATTTTCAGGTTTTTACAATTTGTATTGATGTTTGGTGAGTCATTACCTATTAGGCGCCCAGTGTGGAAGTAGTTACCCCTCTCATAGGATTCCCTTGGCATACTTGACCTACCATCAATTCATTTAAAGTGCTTAACTGTTTGGACATGTTGTCATAATACCTATTTCCGTTTTGAGCAAGTTTTTCTACAATATGAATAATTTGTAAGTTTATTTACTCAACAATGTCCTATGTGAGTTCTCGCATGGTACGTGAACTCAACTCTGTCGTTGGTTCATAACGACCGTGAGGTCTTTCTATCTCTGGGTGCACTGCTGTTCTTCTTCAACTATAGAAGGAAGATATCACTATACAACCAGCTCCTTGTCAGGATTTTTATGAGGCATGATGCTTTAAACTTTCCTACTCCAATTGTCCCACCGAAGGTGACAAATTGTTTCGTGTAGATATTGTTTTGCTCGTGCTATTAATTAAAAAGGATTAGAAGAAAGTGTAAGGGACAAATCTCTTGAGATAATGTCCAAAAAAGGGGTGTTAGAACCAAAGAAGACTTGATTTACAAGACACCTTTAAGGGGCGCAAGTACACAAATTAAATTAGGATAATTCTAAAATCTAAGATAAGAAAATTTCATCTCTGTTTTAAAAGTTTTGATTTGTTGGTCTTTTTAAAAGTCTAACTTTCTACAATATATACAAATTATACTAACTACTTGCTACTTTGAATTTCTAATTTACCGTCTTGACTTCATAAATGCTGTCCACTTCCTTACATAATCGCTATCTACTTCTTCTAGTATATTTCCTTGATAATCCACCTTGCTTCATCCACATTCTCATTAACTATTCACGTTGTGGTAACTGTTAGTAATGACTCCAAAAAATTACCTTGAAACCACTATAACAAAATGGGGCTTTTGCAATACTTAAATGACAACATTTAATAATTGAATGTTGCAAAAAGGGGGTCAACGGCAACATTCGTTAAATGAATGTTGCATTTGGTTCATATTTTTGAGATTTATCCCCTTTTGTAACGTTCAAAAATTATTGCCATAGATTGAATTTTTTGCAACGTTTAAATTAAGCTTTTGCAGCGTTTTTCAAAACATTGCAATAGCCTAAGCTTTTGCAACATTTGAAAAATGTCGCGATAACTTAAATTTTGAGATTAATTTTACATTATCTAAAGTTGAGCGTCTAAGTTGCAATTAACAAAAACTTAAAAAAATTAAAACCTAATTCCAACCACAACAATCGACTTCTCTCCCCCCACTGGCTCACTCCAACGCCTCCGTCTCTATCTTTCTCTTCCTCGCTCTCTGAACTCTGTCGCCACCCGTCGTAAAGGTTTAGCCCAGTTCACTGACCAACGTGCTCGTCCTCTGAAGTGCTCAACTCCTACTGCTGCTGCAGCTGGTTCCGTCGCGCCTCCATATTCGTCCGACAATTAATTCTTAAGTTCTGGTTAGTGGTACGGTAATTAATCTGAAATGTTACTCTTTTTTTTATTACATAATTTGGTGGTTTAATTATTGCTTATTAATTATTTGAGTGTTGAATCTGTTGATGAATTCATTTAAGTTATTTAGGGTTTATTTAGGATTAGGAATTTTTGTGGTAGTTAATTTATTTATTATATAAGGGTTCATCTAGATTTATTGTGGTAGAATAGTAGTGGAGTGGATTTGAGGCGGATTTTGATAGTTTGAGGGGTTGTGATTCTTAGTACTTCTAGCTCCTCACCCGAGAAAACAAAAGAGATAAGGAATGCTATCCTCAATCCTTCTAGCATGTCAGTTGAAAAAACAAAGGATAAAGGGAAGGCTGTTCTCAATGCTTCTAACAGCTCAATCCAGAAAATAGAAGGCCTGATCATTAATCCTTTTAGCAACTCATATGAGAAAATAAAGGAAAGAGGGGTTGTGATCCATAGTCCTTCTAGCTCCTCACTCGAGAAAACAAAAGAGATAGGGAAGACAATCCTCAATCCTTCTAGCTCATCAGTTGAAAAAACAAACGATAAAGGGAAGATTGTTCTCAATCCTTTTGGCTCCTTGCTTCAGACAACAAAGAAGAGTGGGAAAGCTGTCCTCGTTCCTGGGTCAGTTGAAAAAATAAAAAATAAAGAGACCTCTGCTCCTGTGCTGGTTAATTTCATGTCTCGGAGAAGAAAAAGTGGAAAGAGGACGTTAGATATTGAGGCTTCTAGTTGCCCTCCTTTGCTGAAGACCAAGTAAAGTAGCATAGTCTCCCACTCCCACTCCCACTCCCACTCTCACTCATGCATAGACAACCATGAACACATCTGCACACAGATGCAAGTGCACACGTAAGTGATACTTACTGCTGTTGCCAAAATTGACTTGGTGAACTTTTCAAATCGTATTTGTCATACTTTTCAGACTGTCATGATTCTTCGAGAGCATATACCATGTTCATAATATGCTTATCTGAAATTTCAGATGCATCATTGAAGTCACTGGTTTCTTATCATAGACAAATGTAACGTCATAAGTTAAATTACAGTAGATTTATTGTAACAGTGGGTTTTATTTAACTTCCCATGATATTAATTAATTTATTTTTATTGCTCTTCATTCATTTTACTGTTAGACACTGAGCCTTTCTCTACATTTGTTTTCTTTTGTTATATTTCTGTATAATTTTTACAGGTAAACTATTTTGACTTCTAGCTCTTTCATTTACTGCCCTTTTACTATTATGTCTTTACTAGTTAATCACCCGTGCGATGCACGGGAAGAAACGTTTGGATAAAGATAATTCAATATGAAATTAGATAAATCATTTTCATAAAATAAATAAATTTCGCAAATAAGAGATAATATCATCATTTATTAATTTCATATGACTACAAATTCTGGAATACTTCTTTGTACACAACGTTGTTATTTGATTTTGTTGTTCTTCCTTTCTTATCACAAATCAATATCTTTAATCTGGAACGATTTGTCACCCTAGAAATCGCAACATAAAATTATCCATGTGTAAACACCAGCCGTTTAAGAAGAAGTTCCACATGCAAGAATGATTGTCCCTGACTCTTATTGATAGTCATGACACATGACACCATCAATAGAAATTGTCTTCTTTGAAATTTAATAAGTATCCTAGAATTAGAAGGGTTCAACGATAACATTGGAACAAAGAACTTGTGTCTTGCATTGATGCCAGAAAAAATTTGACCTTCTAGAACATGGTCGCCAAGTTTTGTAACTATTAACCTTGTTCCATTACTCAATCCCTGTGTATGATCAATATTTCTCAGAAAGAACTTGTGTCCTCACTTATCTGTTGCAAAGGTCCACCACGTGGCGCAATAGTGATATCCATGTGTCCAGGTAGTGTGTCAAAATCCATCGACAATTAATTCGGCAATTTCATCGACAATAGAAAAATCATATTGGCCATCATTGGTCGCCCACCAACCAATAAGTATAAGTCTTAAATTTGAAGTGTTTCCTCAATCATCTTTTCTCAAACCGACCTAAATTACCTTAACAATTTGTTGTATTTGTCTAGCATATCCTACGAATCAGAAACTATTAAGTCATGCAACATAGAATCGAATGATTCACTCCTACCCGGAGACATTAAAAGACATAAATTAAATTTTAGAATATCACAACAAAATTATCCGTAAACAATATAAATATAAAAACAATAAATACATACTACGTACCTCACGACCCTTTTTCTGCTTTCAACCTCATTCACATTGTCAACAATGTAAAGCGAGCAAATTGCAGAGCTGAACCGTCATTAGACAATAGACACTCAATCTTATGGCAATTTTGATTGTGTAATCTGAAGAGGGGAGACCCTCTACCATCATTTAGCTCATTATAAAATCCCCCATAGAAGTGAATGAAAACATCATATTATATGTCTGAATGTTCTCAATGGAATTTTTAATCCTGTCTCCCTGTCATATAACAAATCTTTCAAAATTAGAGGTTGATCTTCCATAAGAGAAATATTCACTTTCTCTTGTATACAACAAAGTAGGGGTGAACAAATAAACCGCAAAATCGAATTAAACTGTAACAAATGGTTTGGTTTGTAAAAATTCCAAACCACCTTAAACAATTTGGTTTATGTTTCAATTGTCAAAATCGCTATTTCAAACAGCTAACCCGCCAAATTTTAAAAAATAAAAATAAAGACAAATGTTCAATTTAAAAAAAAAAAAAAAAAAAGCAATATACTTTTTATTGTCAACAAATCAAAATTGAGGAGACAAAGATTAATTTGTTCAAATCCACAATCATTTGGAAATAATTTTTCCTCCTACAATTCATTATCATCATCCAAGATATTTTCTTAAAATAAAATTTTTAATATAAGAGCTAACGATAGTTTACTTCTAGATAATTAGTTTGTTTGTCAACATGGATTGATTCACAACAAAGCACTCAATTAGAAACTTAATACTATTTTTGAGCTAGTTTCAACTCGAAATTTTAGATGAATGTGTCTTTGAGCTCGCTTTGAAATATACTAATTTATTCATCAGCAATCCGTCGTTTCAAACCGCACCAAATCGCAAAAAATAGTTTGATTTTATTTTGTTTAAAAAATGAAATGGTTTAGTTTGGCTTGGAAAAATTCCAAACCGTTTTAAATGATTTGGTTTGAAATATTATTAAAAATCGTGTTCACCCCACAACAAAATGAGAACTTCGAATTACATGTTTTATAATGCTTATTCACTCTCTCCTCGCACCAAAAATTTGCTTTGCAAAATAAATATTTAAATGTAGGATCTCCAATGTCCATGTACTCTGAACAATCAAACAATAGATGAAAAAGTTAATAATATAGATCATGCTATAAAAGATAAGATTTATTGTTTTGACTATTGACAATGAAAAACAACACGTATAAGAAACGAATTTGATAATCATAAAAAAAGAAAAAAACTAAAATTGTGATTGACAAAGATGCATCAAATTCATGGTATTATAAGTTTTTGCAATTTTTATACAATGTAATTGTTTTTTGATGAAAATTATAATATAATATTGATCATCTCAATTATCAGTTAAGTAAATTGGGAGACAATTTACTTATTGTTGTAAAAATTTAAGAATCGTAAATATTGAATTAAAAGTATGATTATTTAAAATAAAATTTAATACAAATTGATTAAATATTCGATATAAATATAAATGAAAATTCGATATTAGATTTGTATGACAGAACGAAATTATTCATCCATAAGATTGATACCAATAAAATATCACAATTATTGAAAAAAATTATTTACGTATTAAATTTAACTTTCTATAAAAATACTAATTAAGTTAATAGAACGCAATACAAAGGAGCTCAAATTTTTAGATGTACTAAATAACTAAAAAAAATAAGATTATTTATAAAAAGTTTTATACAATAAGATTTATTTAGTATTAGATGCGTGATACAATTTCGATATAATTTTGAACTGAAAATTTTGCATTGAATTTGTATGACTGCATACAAATACTTATTTGCAAAATTCAAAACATTAAAAGATAAAAAAAAAAATTATGAAAAGAGAGGTTTAAATACAAATAATCAAATATAAATAAGTAAAAAAAAATCTCCATAAAAATATTTAAGTGGAAGTAGCAGTGTGAACACAATAAAAGTTGAGTTTTGGTCTTTGAAGTGTGAAAGCAATAAAAATTGAGTGTGAAAATAAATGAAATATATAATATATAATATTGTATAAAAAAAAATTACAAAAAGTTGTGTCAAATTGGCGGGAGGAGGCGATATTAAATTTGTATGACAGTACGAAATTATTCATCTATAAGATTAATGCCAATAAAATATCACAATTATTGAAAAAAATTATTTACGTATTAAATGTAACTTTCTATAAAAATACTAATTAAGTTAATATAACGCAATATAAAGGAGCTCAAAATTTTAGATGTACTAAATAACTAAAAAAATAAGATTATTTATAAAAAGTTTTATACAATAAGATTTATTTAGTATTAGACGCGTGATACAACTTCGATATAATTTTGAACTGAAAATTTTGCATTGAATTTGTATGACTGCACACAAATACTTATTTGCAAAATTCAAAACATTAAAAGATAAAAAAAAAATTATGAAAATAGAGGTTTAAACACAAATAATAAAATATAAATAAGTAAAAAAAAAAAATTCTCCATAAAAATATTTAAGTGAAAGTAGTAGTGTGAACACAATAAAAGTTGAGTTTTGGTCTTTGGAGTGTGAAAGCAATAAAAGTTGAGTGTGAAAATAAATGAAATATATAATATATAATATTGTATAAAAAAAATCACAAAAAGTAGTGTTAAATTGGCGGGAAATTCTCGTACTTTAATATTAAGTAAGATTTTTAAATTTGGGCATTTTCACATTGAGTGGAGAAGTTGGATCAAGGATGCAATGGATAATATTTTTAAGCATGAAGTTTTATTTGAAGGATATTTTTCTAAAATTTAATTTTTCAGTTGTGGCTTTTATGGACCCTGTGGTACAACTCCATAGGGTTCATTTCCTTTTACCTTTGTTTATTTTATCTTACATCAAGTGTTTTTAAATTTTGGATTGTGCTCATAATATAGATTGAAATGTTATTGCGAAGCAAGCCAATAACTGTTATATTTCCCTCTTTCTCTGCCTGTAGCAATTGCTTGTGCTGATTTCCTTTTGATTCTTTATATGTTTAGGAATGGTTTTAACGAATCTGGAGATCTTAAAACATCTAACGTCATGGGCTGATCTTCAGCCTGAACGTAAAAAGGTTTGTACAGATTTCTCATTTCTTGACACACAAAAGGAAATCAAGACTGCAATGTTCTTAATTATTGCACTTGACGGCTATCGGTATTATTTTGTATGCCTTTTTTGTGGAACTAATATTTTTATATATACCACTTCTATTTTATTTGTTTGCACCTAAGTCCAATTTGAATTCCACATTAAGTTGTTTATGTGGATATGATATATTCTTTTATTTTCTAATTGAATGAAATTATTTATAGACATTCAGATAACTGCAATGCTTAAAAAGAGCAATTTGATTATTGAGGCTATCAGTGAGCCGAGGCATAAGATTCAATATAAACTAATAAAGTAACTGAAAACATAGTAAAATACAATATTACAATCAAAATAAACCTTGAACCATCTGAAAAATCCTTGGTAAATCATTTCAACTAAATTAAAAGTCTAATTTGCAACTACAAGCATGAAATTGATTGAGCAAAGTAGAAAATGATCGTAATCACATAATAACAACTAATCTACTCCAATAAATGAAAGTCTTGAACAAATGGTAATGCTAGGAAGTGACGGATATCTATTTTAGAGGCCGTCTTTAAAGAATTTCAAGCAAATATAATTAAGTCCAACAAATATGAGAACCGAGATGTGCCAAATGGTCAATTTTATGCATTTTATGGAAGATTTATATCACTTACCTTTCAGATGTCAGTGCAGTTCATTTTAAAAATTTGTGCA
Source organism: Ligustrum vulgare (assembly GCA_963555705.1). Taxonomy (NCBI): domain Eukaryota; kingdom Viridiplantae; phylum Streptophyta; class Magnoliopsida; order Lamiales; family Oleaceae; genus Ligustrum; species Ligustrum vulgare. The sequence continues at coordinate 50,681,977 of OY743169.1, read as the reverse complement.
GCAAAAATTGAGAACGAAATGAAAATGTTAGTCTAACTGCCTTAGTATTTATGGGCTGTGTGCAGATAAAGTTAGAACACAAATTTATATGCACTGATGGGAACTTTCATTGATGCTGCAAACAAGGTATATTTTTTAATCTTATTTCACCATTACTTTTGGTGTTTTCACAGATTTCAGCCAATAATAGTGCTTAAGAACTATAAATACTCCTCTAAATTTCTGATCAAGCAATATATACTTAAAATAATTCCCAATTTTAATGGTCTTACAAGCAATTTATGGATTGTAAGTTAAACTACAACAAACTTTGTCCAAAAGTGAAACCCGTGTCTATTTATTATTGTTCTTAACATGATGAATTAGAACGAAGTGGAAGTCTCAAAAGAAATTGGACCCAATTTCAGTCTTAAGTCAAATACTTGAGAAAATAAAATTTTCATTTGCAATCTATTTCAAGTGGTTATGGAATCTTGAGTGTCCAGAAGAAATAAGTTGCTTATAAGTAGCTTGCTTGGTTTCTTGTAGGCTGAAATAGCACGATGCGCGGCAATGATCGAAGAGTGTTGAAACCGAACTAGTATCAATCATCAAAGTTGAAACCTCTCATGGAGAGGGTTTAAAGTGAAGCCTCTTCTACTATCAAAACACGCAAAGGGTAAGTTGAATAAGTTAGGTTTATTAGTACATTCTTTTTTTATTTATAATAGAAATTTTTTGTTTTTGTTTATTTAATTATTTTGGTGTAATTTGATGTTACATTGCTTGTAGTTATGTATGTGTAATAATTTCATGCTAATTCTTACCTTGTCATAGGTTGATCCATTGGTGACAATTATCTTGGCATCAACAACCTCAACTTGTTTCTTGATTTATGATGAATGTGCATTAGAATTTGCACAAGAAAGGATAACACAGGCAGCCATGATTCCGAGGGCAATGATAACTGTTGACCACAAAATTCGGCTGGACCTTGGACCAACACGTCTTAGCTCCTCCCTCTTGAACACGTGGATCTCTTGAGCACTGTGACAAACAATTAGTTTGCAAAGGGAGTCGAGGTTGCTCCCGTTTGCACTCCGATGCCTAAGTCAGTGCCCATGTCAAGCAAATATAATTTGAGTGCGGGAAATATAAGTGCGTAAAAGAGAGAAAATGAAGAGTAAATATTCAGTTAAGAGAGTAAAAATGCTAACCCTTAACTTGGAGATAATTGTACTTCATTTATAGAGGAACTTCTTGTCTCGGATCACGACACGTGGCGTACTTTACACTTGTCATCATCCTAGTTCATGGATGTGATAATCTTGCTTTTCAACCGTAATCATTGCTACATTTCGTAGGGGATGGACGTTTGTCACATCTTGGTAAAGGTGGTGTCCCATCATTGACTCCATCTCTTTTCTGATCAACGCCATAAAGCGCCCCGACTGAGCATAAAGCACATCGACTAGGCGTTAACCAGGTCGGCTAAAGAGGTTTGCTTGGCGTACCACCTCGGCATTCATTCCAAAGTGATATTTTAGGCGTTTGCTGTGGGTTAAGGTTCGTTGGGCCACTGTTGGGCCTTCGGTGGTAGATCACTGTACCTTTTTTTGGGTCCGGATGCAACAATAAAAATAATTCGTTGGTCTTAGTTAAGCAAGCTAGTACTGTGAAGACATCAACTATTTCTTTTGTGATAAGATTATCTGGTCTTTTGTGGATTTTTTAAACATTATTAACACTATTTATATTGTATGAGTTATGTGGTTTTTTGGCGAATTTATTAAACATTAAACGCTATTTATTTTGTACGAATTCGAGAATTTGTAAATTACTATTTTAATGAATTGCTTTTTTCGTTTGTACAAATTATAATTTTAATAAATTAATGAGGAAATATAGGATTTATAAATAAATATTCAATAATTTTAAAACAATATATAAATTACATATGACAACGTTTAAAAAAAAAGTTACAAAAGGTTTACGGCAATACTCAAAAAATATTGCAAAAATGTTTATGGCAATACTCAAAATGTTCGTCGACGTACTTTTGGTAGAACACGACCAGAGCCTTAGCAATGGACTGACGGATTGCGTAGATTTGGGAGGTGTGACCACCGCCCTTGACGCGGACGCGCATGTTGACTCCAGCGAAGCGGTGGCGGCCGAGAAGGAGAATGGGCTCGAAAGCCTTGAAGCGAAGGATCTCCGGCTGCACAAGCTCAATGGGGACTCCGTTGATTTTGATCAATCCGCGGTCGCTCTTGCAGTGGGTCACGGCGACAGCGGTTTTCTTCCGGCCGAAGCACTGTACGGACTGGGTTGACGGCACCATTTAGGATTGAGCTTTGTTTCTCTGTTCGTATTATGAAGGGAAATCTAAACCCTAGGAATCGGAGAGGCTACATATGGTTTTTGGTACCTTTATGATACCCCGTGCATTGGTTGGTAATTTACGATTTTACCATTAGGAAACAAGGACCAAGTAGCAATAAGAAACATTTCAATATTAGTTCTCATCTATAGTGTTTGTAGCAATGTGAAAATTAGTCCTCATCTACATTTCAACGGTTGCCTCCGACTTATTTTTTTTTTTATGTACTTATTCCCAGATCATTGGCCTTGTTCTCAGTTATTCCATATTTACTAATTAGTTCAACGTCATTGGATGTTTGCAACATACTATAAACTCCATCAGTTCCATTGACATTGCCCTCCTTTATTTGTATTTTAAACTGAAGATTCCTACCAACCAACTCCTCAACCTCGTCAGGGCATTCCTTGTCATCACCATCCTTCAAGACGTCATTAGAAAAAGAAAACAAATGTATCAGAAATTAGATTTTAACTACCAAAAATATTTTATAAAATAATATAGAAAAAAATGAAGCAAACCTCTCTTGCTAATCTCTCTTTGATTTCTCTAACAGTCTCGCCAATGAGTTTTACGCAATCACGACCCCACAGCATAAATACGGCAAATTTGGTACCGTCAACTACCTTGACCTTCAATTTGTACTTAGGAACTCCAGAAGTATCTTCTCGATTACAATTTTCACAAAATACCTGCCAACCCTTTTTCTGTACTTTTTTGAAACACTTTTTACAACTCAAGTACCACCAATCTTTATCCGTAACAATTACTACAATCTTGGCAACCACAAAGCATTTGATTGGACTGGTGCTTTTTAGAACTTGGAATTTGATCGATTGAACCGTTCTCCAACTCCTTCGATATGGATAGTGCCATAGATGATGATATTTGGGTTATAGGCTGGGAATTGTAGTCTACTCCAGTCAGTAGCCCAAAAGAGTTATTTTATTTTTAGTTAGTTAGATACTCGACTTTTCACGAAAAACCAATGAGTCGATATTACATAAAAATGGTCCCTTGTTTTGGAACGTCTCAATCTCGGGTATATTAGCATTGACAACTACCTTTGTAATGTAAAATGTATTTGTAAGACTTATAGTACCTGCACATGAAGGATATATTGATTAGTGAGTAAAAAAAAAAAAAAAAGAACGAAACACATCAAATAATCTTTTTCCAAAATAATAAGCACCATTGTTATTTTTGAACGTTGCAATAGACAGTTTTTGTTGTAGTGAACTTTGTGTAAGTTGTGAAAATTGCATCTTTACTTGCTTATTGCTCAATCGTCCAAATGCTCTGATCGTCTAATTGCCCAGATTCCTCTACGCTCATCCTGATATTTGTAAAGGGCTCTTATATTTTGGATTTTCGTATTGTGCCCCTGCATTTAGTATTTTTATGTGTGAACAACGTCCTATACCTAAATCTTCTAGTTCGTTAGCCTTAGCTTCAAGCAAAAATACACAAATTCGCCCTTGGAAAAACCCAAACGAAGTCTACGTGGTCCTTCGAAAAGTTTTTTGACTTTGACTAGATGTCAACAGGAGTGCCAGCAACAAAACAACTCCAGCAAAAATAACATTCGCAGGGGAAAAAAAAAAAAAAAAAAAAAAAAGAGTAGAAGATCAACTAATGCAAACTTTTAGGTGTTTCACTTTCACATTGAATATTTATGTTATGTAGTAATCTGGGAAAAAAATGGTGAAATCGAACCTGTAAATGGAATTTCTTGAAAGAAATTGAAATGCGGGACGACGAAGAAAGCACGGAGAAGATGGCTATGGAAAAACACCACCAGTAAACTAGCAAACATACTTAAATGTTTGTTTAAACTACGTTGTTTCCAAAATGTCAAAAACAGCACCCTTTCAATTTGGATGAAAGTTTTGAACAGCGTAATAATATTACCCACACGTTGCATTTGAATGACTCGGCCATACTTGGTGTGGGAACTGACAATTATCAAGTAATGAGGCTTTAAGGATTTGTCAACTACTGCCTCAAAAAATTCAATTGAAGTTTCTTTTTTGAAGCAAGATATACCAACTAAACCGGAAAATTGTAAGAAAAAAGTTACACATAGTCGAGAAGACCTAATTGACCATCCGTTGTAGAAACAACAGTTAAGAAGCAGTTGTTATATTAATTTTTATTTATTATTTTTTATAATTAACTTGTGTATTATAGAAACCAAGAATATAATCCTCTAAGATTTTGCAAAATTCGCTTCGCATCATTCTACTAAATTGCGTAGTACGTTGAATCCAGTGTGAATTTTACACATTGGCTCATCTGCCAAGCACCACATTATTTTAGGTCGCAAGAGATTGTACGAGAACATGCTCAAGTAGATAAATGAATGAATTCATTTTAAATGTTCATAGAATTGTTTGCTTAACTAACAAATAAGGGCAATTCCCCAGGAAACACTGTAGCCCCGTTACATTGAGGGGACTGTAACACGGGAGCCTATAATACAGCCCTGTACGCACAAGACGGCTCAAAAAATAATCTCTCCCAACGTGTTCTGATTGTGAAGTCCTTGATTGGTTCATATACCCTAACACCCAGCAAAGTGCAAACTATCCATATTGGCTATATCATAAACATCGACTTTAGAAATGAAATCAAGTATTCAAAATTATATGGTACAACTTTTAAAATTACATTCCATCTTTTTTAAGACTTGTTGTAACTACAGGTAGGGTATGTTAGAAAATTTATCACAGATAATTATTTATCTATAATCCAAAATAAATCATCATGCTGAATTATCAAGAATTAAATAACTTAAGCGAAAGCGTACCTTAATCAAACGTGATTCACGATGAACGATTCGGCGGTCGGATCTTCCAAATCGATACGTAATCCGTATTTTCTCTCTGATGATGGGATGTCAAAAACAATGAACAACACGTATGATTCAGGGACCATAATCGACTTTATATATTGTATTGCCAGTTAACCTAATCCGGCCCATCATGAATTAGGTAATGGCCTGGTATCTACACATAAAAGCCCATACATTTAATTAGATGCATTAAAGTCCGATCTATATAAAATCCTTATTAGATCACTTTAAACGGGCTTAACCAAATTTGATAGTCTTTTATTCAATACACAATAATTCACATATAAGCCCATACGATTGATTAAAATCCTTACAATCTCCCACTTGGGCTATATGTGTAACCTTACAATTGTGTATTAATCATAACCTTATGAGTACTCAAAAATTTGCTATCATTACTGAATGCATCCCCAAACAATCCGGTCCATCAATTATATCAACATAGGATCAAAGCGGCTTTCGCTACATTAATCGTAACTAAACCTATCAATGGTCACGTATATCGATATAACTGAATGACATGGATCAAGTATGGATGTGTAGCATGGAAATTACATGTAATGTGATCTTCAACATGCCTATTTCCAACTGGTCCAACTTTAGTGAGATCATCCTCAAACGAGTTCAGATATAATAAACCTGAAACCTTACATCTGTAAATAACTTTAACTTTAAACTGTATCCAAAAGGACAGTAAATGCACCCAAAATACAAACTCCCACTGAAACCGAATATCCTTAAGAAATACAACACCCATATGAGTAATGTACTCATGAAAGACCTTGGGTTGTAATACTTTAATAAGCGGATCCGCAATTATGGAGTTTGTCATAATGTGCTCTTATTGACACGTGTCCACTCTGAACTGTATCCTTCACAACCAGGAACTTATGTCAATATATTTTGACTTAGTTGAGCTCCTGTTGTTACTGGAATATAAATCTGCTGAGTTATTGTCACAATATAACTTTAGTGATCTTTCTTTACCGTACAGAATACGCAGCCCAGTGACAAAATTTCGCGGCTATATTCCATAATTAGATGCCCCCAAAATTGCTACAAACTGTGCCGCCAAGTGAAAGAAGCTAAAGTGTTTGTTAAGCACTCCTTCCAGAAATAGCTCCTCCAACCAGCAGATAAATGTAGCCTGATGTGGATCTTTTACTTTCTTGGCATCTAGTAAAATCGGAATCATAATACCATATGATCTCCAACTGATCCGATTTTCCGTATGTGAGCATGTAATCTTTTGTTCTCTTTAAATACCTTATAACCCATGTTTGGCTGCTTTCCAAATGATCCATCCCAGGGTTACTTAAATATCTCCTTAGTATCCCAATAACGTATGCAATATCTGAACGCATACAAATTTGAGTATATATCAGATTCCCTATAGTTTAACTATATGGGAGCCTCTGTATTTCTTTAACTTCAAGATAACTTTTCGGGCATTAGTCGAGACTAAATTTGTCTCCCTTAGCGATATGACTGTCCCCTGATTTACTGTCTTGCATGTCAAACCTGTTAAGTACTTTATCGATATAGCCCTTTTGTGACAATTCAAAAATACCCCAAGAACAATCCCGATGTATCTGAATTCCTAATACAAAAGAGACGTCACCAAGATTTTTAATCTCAAAATTCCTTGACAAAAAATCTCATAATTTTATGTGACATACCTATATCATTAGTGGCAAGCAATAATCAACATATAAAACCAGGAAAATATACATACTCCCACTGAACTTGTAATACATACAATCATCAACAACATCAATCTCAAGACCAAATGAGATAATTACTTGATGAAATTTGTATTACCCTTAACGAGAAGTTGGCTTGAGCGCATAAATAGATTTCTTTAATTTGCAAACCGTCTCATCAATGCCTCCATTGAGAAACGTCGTCTTAGCATCCATTTAATGTAACTCGAGGTCAAAATGTGCAACAACCTAACTTTCTTGAAAGAGTCTTTTGTAGAAACCAAAGAGAAAATCTCTTTATAATCAATGCCATTATTATGTGTAAAGCCCTTAGATACAAGACGAACCTTATATCTTTCCACATTACCTTTCGAATCCCTCTTGGTTTAAAATTTCATTTAAGACCAATGGGCTTCGCACCTTCTGGTAATAGGACAAGATCCAAAACTTTATTGTCTTGCATATGCTTATACTCCTTATTTATGACATCAATCCACTTTTGAGAGTTAGAACCCTGCATAGCCTGATGGAATTGATTGGACCATCTTCCACCATTTCATTTGATTTTCTTAGAAATATACTATTTAAATTATCCGGACTAGCATTTTTTCCCTTTCTCTCGTGGATCTCCTTAATGACTTTAGTTATTGAGGTTGTACTTCTGAAATTTACCTTATTTTGGACGGAAAGTTCTTCAACATTGTCTAGTTGAGGTTCCGGATATGCTTTTTGATCAATGACATGCATAAAAAATTTGCACATTGTCAAAAGCAACAATAGTAGGAATCGAAACTGATCCTTCATCAACTTCTTCCTTAAAGACAATATCTTAATCTTATTTCTCCCCCAAACTCAACATCCTAAAAAATGTTGCATTTCCCGTTTTAAAAGTTGACTTAAGTGTGGGATCATAAAATTAATATCCCCTTAAACGCTCAGAATAACCAAATAAAGTAGCTGCTGACTGTTTTGGAGTCCAATTTCTTTATGTGGCCTATAAAGCCTAGCCTTAGCTGGACATCCACAAATGTGATAATGCTTTAGACTAAGCTTGAAGCCTGTTAAAAACTCATAAGGTGTTTTAGTAGCTGCTTTAGTTGATATTATGTATGATCTTTATTTATTTTCTTGCCCTTATCTTTAGAGGTGTTTGCCAAGTGAACACTTTCAGTTCTGTCCTGTTTCAACTTTTCTTCCTCTTGCACACAAAATAGAATGGGCTCAATTAGAGTTCATTTCTCCCTTTGATAGTTACAACTGACCTTAAATTGACTAAATTGTGCAAGAAGATTGCACACTATGAAATGAGCTCATTGAGAGTCTATTTCTACTTTGACAGTTATAACTAACCTTAAATTAACTATATTGTGCAGGAAGCGATATCAATACTAAATGCACGAGCAAGTCATTAGACAAGTCGAGTTTTAGTTCCTTAAGTTTTGAAGCAGTGTGAGACATCTACATGATGTATTCCCTTATTTTCCCATTGCCTTTATACTTTATTGAAATCAAGCTTTGTATAAGCGTGCTTGTTTCAGCCTTATCGTTTTTTTTCACAAAACGTTTCTTAATTTCGACAAGGAATTCATTGGCATCATTTACCTCCTCAGATACTATGCCACTAAAGGCTTCCGGAATGCCGCACTTAATGATCATGAGACTCACGTAATTTAAGCAATCCCACTTCTCAAAGTTCCTCATTTGATTAGATGAATTTTCATCCGTAAGAGGAGCAGGTTGTTCAATCCTTAGTACACGGTCTAGATCCATGCAGCCAACGAAAAGTTAATGTTCTTGTTTTGATCCTTGAAGTTTGTTCCATAAATACAGGGATTAAATTTGAGCTTGTAGATATACTACTAGCAGAATTTGAAACCGAATAGAGAACACTTAAACAGAATAGCTCACATAAATACCTTATTATGCAAATCATATTTTCAAATAATGGTAGGGTCCATCACAAGATACCTAGCACAACATCAATATTAGTCTTTGGACAGAAATATTGACTTGTAAGTGGTACTCTTGGTGTAGTAATCAAACACTGACAGCAAGACATGTCAACCAACAAACCTTTCTTTGGACCGATTTATTGATCACACGTAAAACCAAATAACCGTCATGTATTTATCACCACAAGTTCATGTGAAATTCGGGCTAAATATTGACCTTCCTTTGGGCCGATCAATATCCGCATGAAATAACACACAAACACCTAATTTTCCCTTAGTGCAGTGATCAAACACTGACAATAAGACATGTTAACCAATAAACCTTTCTTTGAACCGATTTATTGGTCACACGTTAAACCAAATAATTGCCATGTGTTTATCACAACAGGTGCATGTGAAATTCGAGCCAAATATTGACCTTCCTTTGGGCCGATCAATATCCGCAATGAATAACACACACAAATACCTTCTAATATTCAAAGTTAATTAATATCCACAAGAGATGTTGCTTTGGCACCATGTTGCTTCAACTAACTTACTTTCGAATATTATATCTCTCAAAAGATTCCGATGTACCAAGATTTGAAATTGAAATCCATTGATTTGCATCTATATTTGACTTTAGGATTTGAATTTTAGAATTCAAAACTTTAGAATAAAGCAATCCTTAAGTTGAAAGAGTCAATTGCAATATTCTTAAACTTTAGGTGGCCAATTCTGTAAAGTTTTAACCTTGAAGGGCTTAAATTACAATTTTCCAAAAACCTTATTAGCCAATTTAGAGAAATTCAAAACTTTAGAGGGCCAAATAGGAAATCTTCAATCTTTAAATGCTGATTTTTGAAGATTTTCAAACTTTAGGAGCCAACTTAGAAAATTCCCAAACTTTAGGGACTGAATTTAAAAAAAAAATCAAAATTTAAGGACCAATTTTAAAAATTTCCAAACTTTAAGGACAAATTTAGAAGATTTCTAAACTTTGGGGACTGAAAAATGAAAATTTTCAAACTTTAGGGATTGAATTATAAAACCCTTCATTTTAGAGGCCCAACTTGGATGATTTATAACTTCAGGGGGTCTTAATTTAAAATTCCATATTTTCAGTGATTAAAATCAATTTCATAATAAGATTGAGGACCTGGGTCGTAAAAAGACCAACTTTAGGAAAATTTGCACAAGGAGTCCCCAAAATCTTCTAATTTCCAAGCCAAGTCCTGCCTCAAAAATCAAATTATTGCAGCTAGGATTTTTAACCCTAGCCGTCGCAGCCGTCGCCCTTCCAAGACGCCGGTCATCCCCATTCGAATGGCTGTCGACCAGTGCCACCGCAGCGCAATCTGCGGCTGCTCGAACAAGAAGCTGCGCGAAGGCAGCGCTGAACTCACATACAGCGCCTGCAGGTGCTACAATTTCACCCGCTGCCGCTAGTGCCGGGGCGACTGCAGCCGTCGGCCAAACCTCCTTAATCGAATCCGACACCAAATCCAAAAAAAAAAAAAAATACATCTACAGATTTCAACAATTTCGTGAACTCCGTTCACAATATATCACGACTGGAATCATATTCAATTTCAACTTCATCAAAATCCAATTTTCATCACCCAACTCCAAAATTCAGATTCTAAACCAAATTCTTGGTCGATTGTTTCGACCAACACAACCGAATCCAAAAAAAAATGACTTCACGGCCGAAAATGTCTGTAGAGTTTAATAGTCCATACCCAAATCAGCAATCCATATTCAACGCCGAATCTGAATTCTTAAACCCATATAATATACCCAACTCGAAAAAAAAAAAAATCAGATTTGGAAAATCAATTTTCAGATCCCAAAAATTCGCATTTACACACAGAAATCTTAATTGGCTGAAGACCCAAACTCACATATAAAGGCTGTATCCATTTTACAGATTTTCTAAATCAAATTCGTATTATGATCTGACAATTCAACTTGATGATTGACTCTGATACCACTTGTTAGAAAATTTATCACAGATAATTATTTATCTATGATCCAAATTAAATCATCATGCTGAATTATCAAGAATTAAATAACTTAAGCGGAAGCGTACCTTAATCAAACGTGATTCACGATGAACGATTCGGCGGTCGGATCTTCCAAATCGATACGTAATCCGTATTTTCTTTTTGATGATGGGATGTCAAGAAGAATGAACAACACGTATGATTCAGGGACCATAACCAACTTTATATACTGTATTGCCAGTTAACCTAATTCGGCCCATCATGAATTAGGTAATAGCCTGGTATCTACATATAAAAGCCCATACATTTAATTAGATGCATTAAAGCCCGATCTATATAAAATCCTTATTAGATCACTTTAAACGGGCTTAACCAAATTTGATAGTCTTTTATTCAATACACAATAATTCACATATAAGTCCACACGATTGATTAAAATCCTTACAGGGTAACCCTGAAATTTTGGGTGCCATGTGCAAAAATCTAAAAATGATGACTTGTAAAAATAATTTGTACTTTATATTCAATTTTTTCTTTAAGTATCATATAATTAAAAATAAAATAAAATTTGGCGTCGCTATAATATTGAGGTCCTGTACTATCTCACCTCTCACGCACCCTTAGAGATGCTTCTGACAACATGAGCAATGATGAATAGTTGTTTGATCTAGAGTTGGGTGGTAAAAGAATTATCCAAATGCCAGTAGGGAATCATGGTTTCTATTTAAAAATTAGTATTTTCACCCGTGCGATGCATGGGGATATAGTTTTGATAGTGATTTCAATCAAAATTTATGAAAATATATTAATTATACAATTATATCAAATAAAAACATATTACAATAATATTTTAATATAAAATATTATCGAATTCAAAACTTTTTTTTTTAAAAAAAAAAAAGTAATCAAGATAGGAAATGCAATATTTACAAAAAAAAAAAAAAAAAAAAAAGAAAAAAGAAATTATGATCATTATAAGATTTTTTTTTTCTTTGCTTTTTAAAATTGTTTGTCTCTTAAAAAAAATAGTTTTATTTACTATTTATTTGTTTGTTAAGCTTTCTTTTTTTAAAATAAGTTATTTGTTTTTATATATTAAATTATTTACAACCATAAATTTATATTTGCTTTGAATTGGTAAAGAATATTGTTGTTATATTTTTTGTTTATTTAATTTTACTCCAAATGAGTAAATGTTGTTTTATTTTTAAAATAATTTTTTTAGAAATTTTTCTGATATTTGAAATAATTATTTATTTTTAAATTAAAATCGATTCGACCACGATTCAACCCGATTCAATCTTCTGACTCTTAACCTGTTGCCTCTTTCAGGTCGAATCATTTCAAGTTTTCTGAATACAGAGTATTATATAACTTAAATGATATAATTTAAAATGAAGTAAAAAATATAAAATAAAACTTTGACATTTGATCTTTTGGACGATTTTACGGACAATGTTTTTACAGTTTGCTCTCACTTGTTATATTGTATTGAACTTCTTATTGAGATCTTCAATTTGACGCTTATATTACATATTTTTCAACTTCAAAATAATTAAATAACGTGTATTATTAAAAAAGTGATTTATAAAATGGTTTATAAACCATTTTTGTAAGTTTATCGAACACATGCTTAAACATAATTTTAATACTGATAGTTACCCATAGGATTTTTCAAATACATCCCAGCATGGGAGAGTGATTACTTCTAACTCTTGTTAATTTTCATTACACATGACGGAAAATTATATTCAATCAAGTATGAAATTATTCGATTTGAGAGAAAATTTTTGGATTAGTAATTTAATTTTTTATTTTTTTTATATAATCTAATTGGAAAACTTATAAAAAATACACAATATAAGGAATGTTATTAAGTTCTTTAAACTAAAACATTTTTCGTTCTTTAAACTAAAACATTTTCGGGTTATTTAAATATTTTTCAACACATTTTATAATATAATTTTATATCTTTAGAAATAATTTAATATTATTTTACCAAATTAGTTACACTATGATTAAGCACAATATTTTTGAATAATATTTTTTAATTAATTTAACAAAATTTCTAAATTATGGATATTGAATACTTTTTTATAACAATAGAAAATTATCTATTTATTTTTTAAATTGGACTTATGATGCTTTTGATGTAATTTTTTCACATTTTTCATAAAAAAAAATAATAATAATTGAAATTAAGATTCATAATTAGATTATAGACAACTTTAAATTGTCATTTTTTGAAATTGGAACGAAATATCTTTATTTGATAAAATATTTTTAAAAAACTAATTTTTTAAACTACCTTTGAATCACACATATTTTTTCTCTCTACTTTTCAATAACTTATTTTTACATCGAAAACTTCACATTCTTTATTTTTAAACAAAATTTTTTAACTGTCATTATTTTTTTTATATAATTTAACAGTACTCAAAACGATTTATTTATTTGGGAACAAATGCATGTAGTGCTCAAAAGTGTAACTCAAATTTGCAATCATTATACTTTTCAAAATGCAATCATTTTTTATTTATATATTTTAATTATTGTGTTTTAGGCAAAACCTTTCTAAATTTAGCAAGTAAATTTTGACAGGAAAGTGTATGTGTGTGTGTTATTTTTGGCAAAGACTTTATTTTTATATAGATACAGATACAGATATAGATTTAACAGTGCTAAAAATGGTGTTTTTTTTTTTTTTTTTGCAGTTGGGCTGTTATATAATATTCTGTATTCAGAAAATCTGAAATGATTCGACTTGAAAGAGGCAACAGATTAAAAGTCAGAAGATTGAATCGTGGTCGAATCCATTTTTTAAACGAAGTGGAATGAAAATCTCGTGTTGTGTATTTATTTCTGTCGAAAAACGGAAAGAAATGACTCCTGTTTTTGAAAGGCATATTGGTGGAACGAGTTTAAACACGTGGGATCATTTTTTTTTTTTTTTTTGCCGTTTGACTTGACCACATAGTGGACTCACACACAAAGTGGTGTGGTGGTGGAACATGGTATCTTGGTCTTGTGGACAACAAAATTTTGGAATTCATTTTTTTTTTTCCTTTTCAAAATTCAAAAATGAAAATTTCTCCCCATCTTTTTGAGTGTGGTATACTCGGTTTTGTTCCTCAAAGGTCCAAATTTTTTAAATCACTTGTTAATTCCTCATTTCTCCCTAATATTTAAGGTTTGTCTATTTCATCAAAATCTTACGTCCTATCACACAATTCAACCTGTATATTATTATCTATATAAAAATAAAGTTTTTATCAAAAATAATACATACACGCTTTTCCGTCAAAATGTACTTACTAAATTTGAAAAGATTTTGCCTAAAATACAAACATTATAAAATATATAAAAAATAATTGCATTTTAAAAAGTGTAATGATTGCAAATTTGAATTAAACTTTTGAGCACTACATGCATTTATTTCCAAATAAAAAAAATGTTTTTAGCACTATATATATATGAAAAATTCTAAAGGGACATTAAATTTTAACATTTTAAAATGACATTATAATGTGTCACTTCAGTCCAAGACTTGAAACTTCGCGCAAATGGTAATTATCCCTTGCAATAGGGATATTAACTGTTTTTGAAACCCATTACTTTTATATTATTTTTAGTACTTCAATAACATCGAAACTCCTAATCAATGAGGAACTGTCCCTAGCAATATGGGGCCCAATTAATTGAATTTTGGATCTATTGTTGCAAAGAGTCAATATTCCTGAAATAGTGATTTTTCCGCCTTATTTCAATCGTGCTATTCGCACAGATCTACTTATACAGATTTTACACATGACACGATCATGTTTTTCAACATATCACATCACACTTTGATCAACGGTCATCACACATTCGGTACAAAAAATTCGATACACCCATTGATACAAATGACCTTTTCCTATTTAAAAACACAATTTTCCATTGACCCGGAGTATTAGAAATATTTTCCGAAACTATTATATAAAGCCGAGGTACATAGAGAGGAAAGCAAGAATTAAAAGCCCCGACCCCGACCCTCATCCACATTTTCGATTAATCTGAAAAATACTACGCACGACCCATAGTTCAAAATCAACACGTATGCATGCTGAAAAGCTTATGGACCAGTGCTAGCTTATTTCATGTCTTTAAGTGCTGTATC
This sequence comes from Ligustrum vulgare, assembly GCA_963555705.1. Classification (NCBI taxonomy): domain Eukaryota; kingdom Viridiplantae; phylum Streptophyta; class Magnoliopsida; order Lamiales; family Oleaceae; genus Ligustrum; species Ligustrum vulgare. The sequence goes on along the minus strand of OY743169.1, from coordinate 50,666,965 downwards.
CACGGCTCGGCTGCACCTTCATCCCACTCTTTGAAAGGGTAGGTGCGAGGATTTTGGCGAGTTCTGAGTACAAGACTAGTATTAGTATGAGAGAGTAACAAAAATGCATGACACAAGATGCCATAACTCAAAGCCAATGACCATCAAACCAATTATTATCAAATCCAAAACAATCAATCAAGTAGAGTATTGGTTCGAAAAAAGTAGTTATTTAATTAATTTAATTTAATTCACGTAAACAAGAACAATCATTGTCCCGAATAACCTTATAAATCATATGATTTATCGACATGGAAGCGACTCAACAAAATCACTAAACCACTCTATATTTACAAAACAAGCCAACATACACCTTCAATGAAAGGATTGAAGAGCGACATGTACAACAATTTGATAGTCCTATCGAATCTTCAAAATAATACTATTTCTACACCGGTAAAAAACACGAACTCAAGAACTTCAATTCAATTCCGTAAACAAATCTCTGCGATGACATTTGTCTTCATCATTAGTAGTAGCAAACAAGGCTACCGACATATCGTCAAGCTTTTTCGCATCTAATCGTGAACGTGGAACCCGTGATTGCCTCGGAGCATTTGGAGCTATTATCTCATCAAGTTCACTCAAATCATCAAGATTCCTAAACCCCACCGTCTTCTTGGGTGTGCTATATGCAAAATGCATATGCTTTGCAATTAAAGTCTGTTTATTTCATACAAAAAACAGCCAAATCATAACCAATAAACAGACAAATATTATGGAAAATATAATGACAATTAAAAGAATTCCTCAGACAACCAAAACTTACCGCTTCTCGTATCGTTTTTGACACAAAAAACAGCCTCTCCAAATCATCATGCTCCACACTACACAATATCCTAATCTGATTCACCAATGAAAATCACACACCTTTTCAGCAATACAGATCATATACACAGCACACTAATAATATACAGTACACAAATTCCCACTATTGAAGTAAACTTATTAATTTGAAAGTACACAGTAAAGATACTTGATTACCAGATTCGTCTCAAATCTTAAGCAAGACAAGACAAAGTTATTTATTTAAGTTATTATGCACAAGTCATTTTCAACAACCATTGCATTCACAAATCCTAAAACACACGAGAAGAAGAAAATTGAAATATATATACTAACCAGAATATCCTGAGGAAGAGCTTCGAGTGCAGATTTTTCGGAACAAAGGAATGAATCTTCATAGCACTGTCTCTTTAAAGGAGTGGAGGGATTACATTCATCAGAATCAAATCCCATGTAAATATTGGAGAAAGAAACCCTTTTCCTCCCAAATGATGTAGTCCTCACCAACCCCGTCCCATATCCCTCATTTTCCAGCTTCCCGCTTAAACCGCCAGACGACATTTTCGCTACTTAGATTTCCAATATCTTGTGTATAACGGCCCAACTGCTCAGAAAAATCACCCAACCACAATACCAATCGGAATCTGAATATTAACCAAAAATAGCACAAACCCAGAAAACAATTTTTTTTTTTTCAATGAAAAATCTCTATCAGTGCCGATGAAATCTTCCTCCTTTAATCCAAAATCCAAAGAAATAGAAAAGTACACATATCGAAATGTGAATTTTATGATGGTACGGAAACCCAAAGTAATCAAAAAGTAAATTGAGATTGTTCACTGCAAGAACTTTCTTTAAATCTTCTATATATATATTTAAGCGCGCAAGCACACTTAAATATTCCAAAGACTAGATTTTTACCGAAAAAACTGGAATATTCCAAAGATGTATATACAGAAAAAATAACCGTTGGGAAAGTTACGTGCATACTCGGTAGTTTACTAGTAAGTTCTATGGATGTCGACGTCTGTTGTGCTAAACTTACAGAGGCTATAATGAAAGAATAACCAACCAAATGGGAAGATAGACACGTTAAATTTGTGATGATTCCAAACAGGAAGCTGTCTGCAGTTTTTACGCATTGTTTTGGGTTGTTGCGATGCGAGTCAAAATCAAGTCGAAACTGGCCACCCAATTAGCTAATTGAGTTTTGGTGGGCCTTCAACCACTGAACTATGCGTAATTGCGCTAATTAGTGTGTTTTTGGTATTATTTAAAAAGAATTTTTTTTTTAAATGAATAGTTATTTTTAGGATAATAGATGGTTGAGATTTGGTTAAAACATTAAATATTGTGTGCTTGTTTTTTAATTGGTGATTGAAATTGAGTACTATAGAATTTTTTTTTTTTTAATGAGATTCAAACAAGGACTTAGTTAGGCCCCTGTTTGGCAAACATGTTTTTAAACGTTTTTTTCTACGTAATTTCTCAAATTACTTTTTAACCATATACATTTTCTCTATTCATTTTCCAACCACACATTTTACCTAGAAAAATATAAAAAAAACCATATTTTTAAACAAAAAACTTTTAACAAACAAAGGTTTGTTTGGTATAAATATGTTTAAAAATATATTTTTTTTTTACAACAGACTTTCTCAAATCATTTTTAATTATACATATTTTTTCCCCACTTTTCAATCATATATTTTACCACGGGAAAAAAAAAACCTTATTTTTAAACACAAATTTTCACAAAAAACTAAGCCAAAAATTTGAAAAATATAATAAAATTTTGAAAAGTGTCAAATTACGATATTTTTAAGATCATCTTCAATATGCTATCTAAACTTCAGATGCTCTTTATTTTGAAGAATCTACCCTTAAAATTTCTCTCCAATATGGTATCTATATTAACATTTTAATTTAAAGAGGATTTGAAAATGTGTTCAAAAAGTTCCAATTTTCAATGTTTCTACATTAGCTTTCTTCATTATATATATTTGATATAATTGGTGATTCACTTTAAAAAATAAATATTAACTAAAAATAAAGAAAGATAATAAATATTTTTATGCAAAAGTAAAATAAAAAGTTTGATGGAACTTGTAAAAATTTTACTCTTTAAATATAATGATATTCTCTATTATATAGAATATATACTCTTTCAATATAAAGAATTTATTGAATATTATGTAGAATTTGCTCTTTAAATATAAATAATTTATTGAAAATGTCGTAAAGAACGTAAATTTCAGTAAATTAAAAAAATTTGATAACTATTATAAAGAGAGTAAATTTCAATTTTTATACCCCGGGTGGGGGGGGTGGGGGGGGGTGGTAAATGTCCCTTCTGTAAAAGAAGTGAACGAAATTTATAGAAAGATCAATTGGAGCATTTTACACAATACTAAATCCAAAACTAATTTACAATACACTTTTATGCCATTTCGTTCCCTCGAAATATTGTTTTTATTTTATTTTTATTTTTAATAATATATTTTTGTAATACCATGTGATGAGAATCGAGAAAGTCTAATTTCATTGCACGCACTCGTGATCAACATTACAAGGTCAAAGTTCAAGGGATCTCATGACAATGCATTCAAGTAATATTCGAGGTTGAATCATTTTTAAGAGAGAGGGAATGATGAGATTCGAGAAAGTCAAATTTCGATGCGCATATCGTTGGGACCCATGATGAGGTCCGATGTAAAGAAGGTTCAATATTCAAGGCTAAACAAAGTGATTAAGTCGAAAGAGGGGCCAATAATCAAATTGGCTAAATTTGAGCTTCACTATTTCTCGAATAATTATATCCTTTTTTGTCTAGTTTTCAACGCATTTTGAATTACCTCAATCGGACATCGAGATCAAAAGTTATGACCAAAATACTGAAGATGGCGCGTGCAAAATTTTGATCTCTGCGCGATCACGAGACAAAACAAGTGCGCAATCGCTTGCTTTTCGAAGGCAGTAAATTTTTGCGATCTCCACGCGATCGCAAGGATTTCCTTCACGTGACCGCGTGAATGTTCAGAATGCAGTTTTTCGCGAATTTTTCTTTTAAGTGTGTTGTTGGATGATTTTATCATAACCTATAATACAACTCTCTCCAAATTTAAACGAGAGACTATACTCGATTTTTTACATTGAATGTTCGTGAAAATCAAAATAGGAGGACCAGCCGCAATCGCAAGCCAAAAAAAAGAAAAAAAGATCAACATATTGTAATGAATAACAATTAGCCATTGAAATTAAAAGTTCATGAAATAATTTCTAAATGTTTTATGCAATCAATGTAAATAATATTTGTTTCAATTCAAGTATTTTACTAGTTTTCGTGAGTCAAAAGCAAGTCAAATGACCAATCGTAATCGAGTCCCTGGTAAAATAAACTATGGCTCAAAGGGTAAAGAGAAAAAAATTGTTTGAATTTGAATACAAGAAATTAGTGTTGGCAAAGGCCGAGTCAGCCCGGCCCTTTGAACCCATTGCTCGGCTTGGCCCATGAGCCATCAACTTTCTTCCCCTCTTCAAAAAGTGGATTTTTGGTAAAAAATTTATGAGCCCATTTGGGCTTGGCTAGTGGCTTGTTGTGACGAGCCACCTTTCCTTTCACGAGCCGAATTGTGCACCACTCTTTTTATTTTCATTTCCTTAGCTCGTGAAAAGTACGAGTCAAGCCATTCATGGCTCGTGTTTTGACGAGCCGAGCCGGCAAGCGGCTTGGTCCGTTTTCCATCTCTACATGAAATTTTGTTCCTAGTTAGTTCTAGTGTGAAGCGTGATTAAGTAGCCTAACTAGATTGCACAGTTATTTCAACACCATTCTAATCTTGAGTTAATTGTCCCGATGATCACAAACTTATGTCGATGTCTTTCATTGATCACTGAACTTTGAAGTGTCGAGTTTTTGTTACTAAATTTATTAGTTAATTGTCTCAATAATCACTAAACTATGTCTACGTCTTCGACTGGCCAATAAAGTTTAAAATGTCGAGTTTTGGTCACTAAACTTATGAATTAATTGTCCAAATAATTATTGAACTTATGTAAATGTCCTCGACTGATCACTGAAGTTTAACATGTTGAGTTTTGATCACTAAACTTATCAAAATGGTGGACGTTAGTAATTAGCTTAACTTTCGTAACATAATTGACAACGTGATAGAGAGCATGTACACGTGACATCATGTAATCTTCAACTAATCAATCACGACACACCAAATTGCAATATAAGAAATCTTTAGAAAAATGTCATCAATTAGTCACTAAACTTTATCAAACTCTTAATTACAAAATTCCAACCTATTATTAGTTCTTAATGTTTTTAGTCTTTTACCAGTTTGATTCTCAACCAATATAAGTCATTCTCTAAATTTTTGAAAAGTATTACATTTATCCTGTAGAGAATAAACCCATACCTTCCTAGAGAAATCATCAATTAAGGACATGAAAAATCTGCTTCCACCAAAGGTGGAATGCTTTTCAGGACCCCATAGATCAGTATGAATTTAATCTAGGGGTCTTTTTGTGCTATGTGAACCTGTTTCAAAACTTACCCTGTGAGACTCATCCACCACATAAGTTTCACAAAAGTTTAGGCTGCGTTTGATAGTAAGGGTGAAATTTAGGTGGAAAGAAAATGAATTTCAGGGAATTTAGTTCTAGAGAATTCAATTCCTGGGAATTTGAAGTTTAATGTGTTTGATTCGTTTAATTTTCTAGGTGGAAAAAGTAGGGAATTTTCAACTTTTGTTATTTGATTGACATTATTTTTCATGAAAAGTAAAGTAAAATTTATCTATTTTAATAATAATAAAAAATTTCCTTAGATTTGTACTTAATAATAATAATAATGTTAATTTTTAGAAAAAAAAATAAATCAATTAACAACAACAAAAATGATCAAACGTAACGAAAATGGTATAAGATTCTTCATGAAAAATAAAACATCATCCCTCCTGGGAAAACGAATTCATCCAAAACAAGAAAAATAACGGATTTCGAGGCAAGTGGAAAAATAAATTTCATGGAAAACTTAGGCAACCAAACAGTGCAAAGTTGGAAAACAACGTGGAAAACCATATTTTTCCTGGAAAATCTCGTCTATCAAACACACCCTTAGAGGTTCTACAATATCCTTTCCCAGTAAATTTTGTTTAATTAAAAGTTTCAGGCCCTTATTACTAACGTGCCCCAGTCAATTGTGCCAAAGTTCATATTTAGACTCTGTAACAATGTAAGAACTTTGATGTGATACGGACCAGGCATCGAAGGGCGAATTCGAGCCATCGGAAATATGACAGTGATCTACGTGCAAAACGGAGCAAGTTCCATGTTGGAATCGAGCCGAGAAGACGAAAGAATCAAGCCGAGCCGAGAAGACAGAAAAGGCCTTACGGCCGTAATGGAAATCCTTCACGGTCGTAAATCATATAATCACGACCGTAAAAGCTATTGTCACGGCCGTAATCAACTATCGAAGGAAAAGACAGAATTTCAACAGAAAAGGTCTCACGGCCGTAATGTCCAGTCTTACGGCCGTAAAATTCAAACCGGAGGAAATTCACGACCGTAATCATTGTGTCACGGCCGGAACCAATAACTCAGTTTTTTATCAGAAAGGCCTTTACGGCCGTAAAAGGAGTCGTCACGGCCGTAAATGAGCAACGCCAGATTTTCCGAAATTTTGCCAATTATTTTGTTTCCTTTTATTATTTTAGGTTATTTTCCTATTTTAGAAATTTAGTCTAATTAGAATTCTATTTTGAGTAAATTAGATGCTAGGTTATTTTGCTTATTTATACGCCTTTTCAATTTATTGTAAAATAGAAGTTTGATTTTGAGATTAATAAAGTTGAGAGAGTTTTCTCCAATTAAAAGGTTGAGGAGTCCCTTTTGTATTTTCGAGAACAAATCCAACTTATCAAATATTGTGAATTATTTGTGGTGTCGAACTTATCAAATATTCGTGAGAATATTTGTGGCATTTCCAATTTAGAATCTTATCAAGGAAATTGACAAGTCCTTGTGGTGTTTCGAAAACCTTGGATCTCGATTCCGCATCGTCAATTAATTGCGTCGTGAATCTTGGGTCAAGGTCCTATCGTCAATTTTATCTTTCCAGTATTTTAATTCTTGTTATTTTCGTGTCAGATCTGATTTAGATGTTTCCTAGGTTTTAAATATCGTTATTCCGCGTGTTCGACGAGATTCCCCGACCAGGAACCCGTCATCTGGTATCAGAGCTTGGATCTATTTCAGATTCTTGCGTTTCTTGATTTTTTTCGTGTTATTCGCGTTCTTCGTGTCAGTCATAATTTTTTTCAGTTTGATCCATAAGAGTCAGTCTCAAAAAATTCAAAAGTGTTTTTCTTCTTCGTTTTTCGTCCAAATTCAGTTCCGTTTTTTCTGCTATACTCGTAGTCAAATTCTCTGGCAGATTATAAAAAAAAATTTCCGAAAATTCCAAATATTTCCCAAATATTTCGAATTTCCTTGTTCGTGTCTTAAAAATGTCTGATAGAGAGGTTTTCACATCTTCATCTTCTGTTGGAGACAGGAAACAACCCAGGGGTGTGAATAGAAAGGATGAACAGGGTAATAATGATATTGCAGCAATGAGGGCACAATTTGAGAGGTTTATGGCTCAGATGGAGAATCGAGGTGCAGAACGTGAACAAAGACCTCGGGATCAATCTCATGATAGGTCTCGGGTTAGGAGAGGTAATAGGCGTGAATGTCATGCTAGGTACGGAGATGGGATGGATGAAGGGCCATTAAAGCGAAAGGAGACATCAAAACGGGAGAGTAGTGATCATGTTCACAAAAGGAGGGAGGAAACGACAACCAAAGGTAAAACTAATTCTGATTCCAAGCCTCTTAAGGATAAAAATATTAAGTGCTTTAAATGTTTGGGACGGGGTCACATTGCACTTGATTGTCCACGTAAGAAGGATAGGTGTGATAGTAAAGGGGCTAAAAGTATTGTGGTGGATGAGTCAATTATTGATAGATATGCTCTTAGCATTAAGCGTAAGACGAATGTTTTGGAAAATGTGGATGGGCAAAGGGATAATATTTTTCGCACTAGATGCTTAGTGGATGAAAAAGTTTGTAGCTTGGTGGTTGACGGGGGAAGTTGTACTAATGTAGTTAGTACAATGTTGGTGGAAAAATTAGGCTTACCTTTAACGAAACATCCAACGCCTTATAAATTACAATGGTTGACTGAGTCAGGGGAAGTTAAGGTGAAGAGACGGGCCTTGGTGACATTTTCTTTGGGTGGGTATTCGGATGAGGTAATTTGTGACGTGGTGCCAATGCAAATTAGTCACATACTGTTGGGGAGACCTTGGCAACATGAAATGGCTGTACTACACGATGGGTATACGAATAGATACAGCCTGGTAAAAGGGGGAAAAAGTTTACTCTAATGCCACTATCTCCAACTGAAGCCCTGAAAGATCAATTGAAGGTGAAAAGTGAGTTTGAGGGGAAAAATAAGAGAGTTGAGGCCACGACCTCAGAAAAAGGAGAGACTGGGTGCAAAAAGCAAAAGAAAAGAGAGTCTACTACAAAAATGAGTGTATTTGCACTTACTCACGCTAACAAACCCCTCCATAGTTCTTTAAAATCTGTTTTACAGGTGCCGAAGTCAAACCTTGAACTTAAGGCGGGAAAGAAATTCATTGGCAAAAATGAGCAGTCCAAAAGTCTAAGGGATCGCACAGAGCTTAAACATGATCATCGAGCTCAGAAAAGCAGGGGGAGTTTGAAAAGTCGACCAAAAATGGATTTGAGGTCGAATCCTTTTCAAGAGAGGGAGTATGATGTGATCCGGACCAGGCATTGAAGGGCGAAGTCGAGCCATCGGAAATAAGACAGTGATCTACGTGCAAAACGGAGCAAGTTCCATGTTGGAATCGAGCCGAGAAGACGAAAGAATCAAGCCGAGCCGAGTACACGAAATTGTTTATGCAGAAAGAGCCTTATGGCCGTAATGGAAATCCTTCACGGCCGTAAATCATATAATCACGGCCGTAAAAGCTATTGTCACGGCCGTAATCAACTATCGAAGGAAAATGAAGAATTTCAGCAGAAAAGGTCTCACGGCCGTAATGTCCAGTCTTACGGCCGTAAAATTCAAACCGGAGGAAATTCACGGCCGTAATCATTGTGTCACGGCCGTAACCAATAACTCAGTTTTTTATCAGAAAAGCCTTTACGGCCGTAAAAGGAGTCGTCACGGCCGTAAATGAGCAACGCCAGATTTTCCGAAATTTTGCCAATTATTTTGTTTCCTTTTATTATTTTAGGTTATTTTCCTATTTTAGAGTTTTAGTCTAATTAGAATTCTATTTTGAGTAAATTAGATGCTAGGTTATTTTGCTTATTTATACGCCTTTTCAATTCATTGTAAAATAGAAGTTTGATTTTGAGATTAATAAAGTTGAGAGAGTTTTCTCCAATTAAAAGGTTGAGGAGTCCCTTTTGTGTTCTTCGAGAACAAATCCAACTTATCAAATATTGTGAATTATTTGTAGCGTTGAACTTATCAAATATTCGTGAGAATATTTGTGGCGTTTCCAATTTAGAATCTTATCAAGGAAATTGACAAGTCCTTGTGGTGTTTCGAAAACCTTGGATCTCGATTCCGCATCGTCAATTAATTGCGTCGTGAATCTTGGGTCAAGGTCCTATCGTCAATTTTATCTTTCCAGTATATTAATTCTTGTTATTTTCGTGTCAGATCTGATTTAGATCTTTCCTAGGTTTTAAATATCGTTATTCCGCGTGTTCGACGAGATTCCCCGACCGGGAACCCGTCAAACTTCCTTCTTGTGAGTTAATAGTTTTTCCCATTAGATAGTATAGACTATTCTTCTTAGGTCCCTTCATAACCACCAAAGACCCTTGTTGTCCAATTTCTCGTATCGTAAGTGTACTATATCGTTAATAAGTAATAAAGTGGTCTTTTAAGTTTAAGTTGTCGATCCTACGAGGACTAGATTATTTGTTATAAATTCACTTTGATCTAAAGTTCCTAAAACAAGGCAAAATCTATACTATAAAATTTAAAGAGCAAAGGAATTAAATAACGACAATAAATTGAGTGACTTCAAAAAAAAAAAAATCAAATAAAAAAGTTAAGCTATTAGCAAATACTTTTAACTATAAAAACTAAAAAATGATTTTTCTTGCAAAAAAGAAATATCGGGATTAACGATTTCGAAGTAATTTTCTTCTTTGATTTCGCTTCTCAAGTTGTTTTCTAAAATTGTATTTGATCGAATTCTCACATGTATCTAATTTACCTCTCTTGAGTTCAAATTAGTTCTATTTAACTAAGTCAACCACATATCTTTATATTAGGCCAGGATGATTCCTTAGATAAATGCATAAAATCTCATAGGAATTCATTAATGATTACGTGCGACCACAATTCGTATCTCCATCTTTTGTTGAGATTGCGAGATTTTACTACGTGGTCTAAATGTATAACTTCCTTCCCAAGTCGTTATAATTCACAAAATCATTGAACTAGTAGCTAATTAGTTCATGTATTAAGAGCAATAGTAAAATCAAGACATAAAAACATAACACAAACTTAAGAATTGAAATAAAACGAGGAATAAGGATATTCCATTAGTTAAATTCTAATGGAACAGACATGGTAAAGAAGAAGCAACTTGGTAAAGAGAAGATGAAATCTTAGCCAAGTACCCAGACATTTTTAATCAGAGTAAGTTTAATTTCGAGGACGAAATTTATTTAAGTGGTGGAGATTGTAGCGAACTGAATTTTTAAATGTCAATTTTATAAATTAACTTGTGTCCATACGATTTTTCTTGTTAGAATTTATTTTACGTCCGTCAAGTTGTCTAGCGCATTCAATATAAGAATTTAATACGATTTTAAACTTAAAAATCCTATATTTTATTGGAACGAATTTTATACTTATCATCTATTTTAATTTTTTTTTTTTAAATCCAATATTGCTCTTTGAGCCAAAGTTTAAGTCCAATGATGACCCAAATATATCACAATTCTATCGAAATCCAGAGATGTAGGGTTAAGAAAATTGTATTTTAAACTACGACTGCCCAACACTATCAAAACAGAAGCCAACAATTCCATCTCCCAAAAATTTCTCACACGCAGCATATTTCTATGAGGGATTCAAAGTTCTGCAAATAGGTAAAAATCTCTCATTTCTTTAAACATTCATTTCCATTGATCACCAATCTCACACAAACATTTCAACAGATTCTTCTTCTAGCTGGGTTTTGCAGTTCGAGTTTTTGCGTCAACATTTTGCCATTTGCAATTTCAAAAGGTAAGACCCTATTCTCTTTACTGTTTTCAACCCGTTTTGAGTTTTCGATTTTTGGAAATATCGAAAACGCGTTCACTTTACCCATTTTCAAAAATGCGTTTTCCAAAATACAAAAATAAAAATAAAAATAAATAAATAATAAAAAATACAAAGGAAACTCAAAACGAGTTTATTACGTTTTTGATATTTTGTGTTAAAAAGTTAAAAATGCGCGTTTTTTTTTTTTTTTTTTAAATATGAGACATTACCTTCACTTGAAGTTCTTATATTATTTTGCCATTATATATAGATCCATGTTAAGATTTTTATTTATTTATTTATTTTGGTAAATGTGAGACACTTCCTTCATTTGAAGTTTTTATGTTATTTTGTCATTATATAGATCCATGTTAAGATTTTATTTATTTATTTTTTTGTAAATGTGAGACACTTTCTTCACTTGAAGTTCTTTTGTTATTTTGTCATTATATATAGATCAATGTTAAGATTTTTTTATTTTTATTTTTGTAAATGTGGGACATTTCCTTCAATTGAAGTTCTTATATTATTTTGTAATTATATATAGATCCATGTTAAGATTTTGTTGGTATGTGGTTGAATTTTTTTTTAGCTGAAACGATATTAATGATGAATTTATTGACATAGAGAACTAACTGATTTATTGACATTAAAATTAACGTAATTCAACAAATCAACCATTTTTTATATATAAAATATCACAAAATAAATATATCAGAAAATTACAAAGTAAACGCATTTTTCAGTTTTCTATTTTTGAAAACAATTTTCCAAAATCACAAAGAGAACATGTTTTCAGCAATTTCAAAACAAACAACCAACCAAAATCCAAAGCTCAAAATTCAAAGTCGAAATACAAAGAGAACAGCCCCTAAATTCTTCAAACTTTCGATTTTGGAAATTCGATAATCTCCTATTCTCCTCTCAAATGATCCAGAAATAAAATAAAATAAAAAGAAGAGAAAAAGAAATTTCGAACTCGGTAGTAAGCTCCATTCCATTCCCATATTCCTCAAACTTTGCTTTCTCATTTAGTGATTCTTCATGGACGGTAAGAGGCACTTGGAAAACTCAAGGTTTTCGGCGACAAGTTGGCTGGAGCGACCAACTTACCACTGGATTTCCCACTGCTCGACCTCTAACTTCTCTCCCTCCCTCGTTCCTCTGCTAGGAGTGGACGTTTGTCAGTTCTGTTCTGTTATTGAAGGAACTGAAATGAAACCGAAACTCGCGGTTCGGCTTTAGTTCGGTTTCTTTAATAACAAGAACCGAACAATTTCGATTTCGGTTCTGTTATCGGTTATTTTTTTGTTCTTGTTTGGTTCCTATTAAAAAAATTAAAATTGATGCAAACACGAAAAATATCTAATTATTTGCAAAAAACAAAGCTAAATAGAGCCAAATAGAGCATCCAAAACATATCAATAAGACTTATTAAACTTAAGCTCCAAATTGAAGGAAAAGAAACAATCAAATAATCATGGAACAAAATTTAAATCGATATATATCTTCAAAATACATCAATAAAACTTTTTAAACATCAAATTTCACGAGTTCTTTACGTTACCAATTCCTTCTACAAGAAAAAAATTAAGTGTGAATGGTAGTAAACGTTGTCTAAAGTATTAGTGAAATGAAATGTTAAGATACATATCATTCGATCGTGTTCGATTATTTTTAGGTTCTTTGTTTTGTTCTTTTGTTAAAAAATTCAACAATTATCAAGTAAAGTAATACAGAAAGTGTTATGTGGACTTAATTTAAATTAAAAATGTTCGATTCTCGATTCGATTTTCTGTTTTCAAATAGGAACCGATCGATTTTTCGGTTCTCCATTTTTCGATTTCGATTTCGGTTCGGTTTCGATTCTCATTTTTTCCTACAGAACCGACCGGTTTCGATTTTTTCGTTTCGGTTCTCTCGGTTCCCCCTTTTTTTGTCCACCCCTATCCTCAGCCACCGGATGGTCATAAAGCCGTCCGCCTCCCACCGTCGACCCAACTGTTGGCCGAAAACCTTTGGAATCGTTAAAATCGGATTGTGTAATCGAAACCAGCACATTTCCTCACTGAGCCTCTGTATTTTAACGTGCAAAATGCTTTTGGAATGGGGGCCTTTCAATTAAAAAGACAATTTCACTTTTAAATCCTAAGGTTTTGCTAAAAGTTTAAGTTAGCCCCTATTTTATTTTAACTCACTCAACTTCCTTAAAGTTTTAGTATTCTTCAATATAAATATAAAATACATTCTAATTTCATCATATTCTAAACTTTCTGATTTTTAATAATTAGACCCTAAATAATTAAAGGTCTATGAAATTACTTATTTTCTTTACTTTCAAAAATTCTATCAAATCCCTAAAAGTTTTATAGTATTAATTAGGGCTTAGTATCCAAAATTATATTAATTTTGTTCTTGCTAGATGATGTCGCGGGAAAAGTTTAAAACACGGTAGTTTCACATCCGTTGAATTCCAAGAAAATTTCAAGATTTTGAGTTGGGGTTTACATTAAAGCAATTGTGGTTATTTTGTCCATGTTATTTTTTGATGTATGATTTTAATTGTGATATGATGCTTCTACGTATAAAAAGGTTGTTAGGAATCGTAAATAGGTTCGAGATCGAAATTGGGTCCTTGGGGTTGTCACACAGTGTACAATTTTATTTAGTGCTAATAACGTGTTGTCAAGGACCGTAAATAGGTCTGAGATCGAAATTGGGTTCTTGGAGATGTCCCACATTACATTTTAAAAGAAAATCTTGTATTGATATTATATTCATAATTTGATTTCATGTTTGGATTTAACTGGACTAATTGTTGTATTTCCATTGAGTATAATTCATTATACGCACCCACTATTTCCATCCTTTCAGGTTAAGGAGCTTGGCGATGCATGGCAATGAGCGGGGAAATTTTGATTAAATGATAGACCATTAAATTTATAAATTTTTAAAACAAGTATTTTAATAATTGGTTTCCATTTTGTCAATTAAATCTCGAATTTTAGTATTTTTGCAAAATTTGACACTTTGCTTATTATACTTGGCGTTGACACTTGGATGTGAGTAAATTATTTAAAAAATGTTTCATCATTTTATTTCTAATTTGCTATAGTTGTAGAAAAAAATATTTATGCATTTTGGCGGTTATTAAAAATATTTATTTACAGAAATTTTAGACTTTAGTAGCGTTCCAAGTTAACAAAATTTGGGGCGTTACACATCTTCATTAATAGGTGGATCAACGGCCAGTACACCTTGATTGTTAGTCACGCCTTTCTGTTTATCTGATTCTTTAGCTCCCCTTAACTTACAGTGCAAGGTTTGCTCGATTTTAGTATCACCTTCTACAAGTTCCTCATTCCTCAAACTTCGCATGCACAAATTGAAAAAGAAAATAAGGAAAAAGTGAACGAATTGAACAAAAATTACTAAAAATAGAAATAAACTAAAGTAATAAGCGGTAAAACGTCTGAATTCGTGTAAAAATAAATTTAAATTACAATCTTGACAACGACGTCAAAAACTTGTTGCTAACTGCAAGTGTACGAGTCACACAACTAATAAAGTGGACTTAGAGTCCAGATATCAATTCCACGAGGATTGAGTAAATTTATATTCTAGACTAGTTACCTTAACCAGAACGAGAGAATTGATGTGATTTTGAAGTTTTGAATAAAATAAAACTAACAAACTAAAATAAATAAAATCTATTAAGAAGAATTTAAATTATGATTTTTATTAAGCGATGTTTAAATGTGTTGGGACATTTGATTTCACATTAGTCAATACTATTAATCCCAATCATCAAGTTTTACTCTTATCTATGTGCTCGACCGAATTCACTTGTGCATATGAAATTCCTCTCTCGAGTTTAAATCAGCTTTACCTGATTTGTCAACCGTGTTTCTAGACAACATGTCGCAATGACTAGGTGCATCGAATACAAGAATTCATTTAGCTATCGGAATACTAAAAAACGTATATCTCTATCGTTTATCCAAGTACCAGATTTTATTCTTAGTTTTAAGTGTTAGCCCACCTCTCGGTTTATGAAAACACTCATTACATCATGAACAAGTGATCAATTCATTCATACATTAAACACGAAAATAAAATCAGTACATGCGAATTATATGTAAAACTCAATTCATGAAATTAATAGTGGAAAACTTATGCTACATCGAATATCCCAACTCATAGTTTAGCTACCCATCACAAAATAATTAAAAATGTAGAAATAATATATAAACAACCTGCGTTTATCTAATTAACAAGAGAATAGAATTCTTGCATCAAGATTCGATCCCCGTTGATAAACTTCAATCCCCGTCCTGTCCCTTTGCTTTGATTTTCCCTTCCAACATTTGAATGATAAAATTATGAATTTTGTGAGGAATAGGCTTTGAAAAGGGCCTCAAGTCATGCATGAGAAGTAGTCTTTATATCTTGATGAAGAAACCTATGCAATTGACACAAGAAATCGCGTATGGGCCCATTCTCGCGCCGGGCTGAACAATTGCGTGGCCACTCAAGCTATCAAAATGTGGTTATGTTGATTTGAAGGTTGGACGCGCGGCCACCAAATGCAAAAGGCATGGCCGCGTATGTTTAATCTTCCAATGACTTTTCATCTTTCAAAAGTGTTTAAGTACGTCTCTTTAATTTCCCACTAGTCCTTCATCTTCCAATTGATGCATTTCAGTCCCTATATTTTCAAATCTCTTTAAATCTTTCTTTCAACTTCTCTTAATATTCGATTGAGCATTCGAACTTTGATTTCTAGTGCTTTACACTTCTAGTAATTCCGATTGACATGATTATCCTCAATTTGTCCATTTTAGCTCCAATTGTAACCCAAATGCACATTATTTGCCTCAATTGCACAATTCACTCGATTTTGGGATATTTTCTAGAATATAAACAAATACAAACAATTATGTAGACTTTATTCTAAAACGACAATAAGTAATTATAATTTAGATATAACAGTAAGTGTATAAAATACACTTATCAATATTCTATTAAAATATTAATGATACTGCTATGATACTTCTGGAACAACAACATAATGAATAGAAAATAATATTTTGAGAAAATACAAACATCTTCAGCTTTCAGTAGCACAACATAAAAACAAATAGAAAACCATAAAATTTGCCACCAGCTAACCGATAATTTATTACCCCCACAATAAATATGACAAATCAAATTCCAAAAAAAATAAAGCTTACCACTATATCGTGAAGAACATTATCACAAGCCAAGCGCAAAAAGTTGCTCGAAAAATCAAGATTGGACGCACACGATATTACTTTCTAACTAATATTTTTATATGTGAGATTTGAGAATGTTTTCGAACTTAATTGGGTAGAGACTTGTGTTGATAAAATGTTATAAAATAGAGAGAAAAGTGAGAAGAAATAAAGAGGCGAATGAACTTATGTTTTATTAAGAGCCAGAGCCCCATACATGTAGGAGAAGAAAGGGATAGACAAGGTAATTATACTTGGGATTACATGAGTACAACTGTCATTCAACAATATAATATGTACTACAATTTCAATCTACATTAATTACATTTTCTTAATCCGTGTGAAAATAAGAGTAAGCATAAATTCACGAGACGGAGGGAGCAATAAATGCAGCACCCAAATACAAGTATACCAAAACACGGTTTACATTCAAGACATGCAGTCAAAGTGCAAATTCACATTCTAGGTTGCATTACACACTTTCCCACAATCAAATATGTTTTATGCCCTTATGGTCTATAAATATTGCTAAGGAAGCAATACAACGTATGCAAAAATTATAGCATTCATTAATGGTCAACTTATTTCCCATTTCGGGAAACTCAATAATAAAAAAAAAAGAAAAAAGAAAAAAAAACTTTCTGGAAATAGAAATTGTAAATGTGTGGGTAGGAAAAAAATTTGGCTGTTGTTTTGTTACACTCCATCTGTCCCATGAAAATAGATTTGTTTCTATTTTAACACAAATTAGGAAAATATAATTAATATATGTTGAAACTATAAATAATATATAGTTCATTTGATGATAACAATACATATTAAATAGTGATATTTTAGAAAATTAAGAAATTAATATACTCTCTACAAGGAAAGTGACCTATAATTTGGGACAAAAAAAAAAAAAAAAAAAAGAAAATGAATCGATCTTTGTAGGATTAGTTTATGTTATTTATTTATTTTTTAAAAAATAAATATTTTTTATAACTTTATTAAGCACGCTTGTATGAATAACTTAACTAGAACATAGTAATTTATATCCAATGATGATATTGCGCTTGTCGATGAGCAAATTTTGAATCGGTTTCTTTACACTCGAATTTCTAATTATTTAATTTTATATTAAGTTTTTGAATAATTCAAACACGCACTCATTCTTAAAAAAAGGTTGAACTCTAACCCTATGAGCCTCTACAGTCCCTGCCCTAGGGATTTGTAGAAGATGTAAATCGTTGGATGTGACTCAGTGAAGCATGATTGAGAGTTTGCTATTTAACTTTTGCAAGAAGCCTCTTTCATGTCAAATGTAGGATTCGAACTCTCACCATGCAGGTTTTAGCTCAGCTAAGATTTTTCACTATCACCTTTCAACTAACTGATTATTGATTGCACTTATAGTTGAATATGAGTTGAGTAGTGTAATTTAGCTACATTGGAATCTTTTAAGACTTCAGAACATGCTGTTACACAAATCACCCAGTTAGAACACGTTGAAAACATTTTAGAATAAGTTTGGGTGATTAGATTCATCAAAAAACCAAGAACATCACCACTTGATTATTTTTTAGTCTCAATCGTTGTCCAAAAAAATGAAAGACATTGCACTAGTTGTGGCATGTAGGAAAACATTACCTACATTGTAGTGTGTAGTTAGTCTTGAGTAATTTGGCCCTATTCGTCACTAATGTCTAGGAGATAATCTATCAGGAAAGAAGGTTGCCTACAGTGTAGAGTGAAAACTACCTTTAAAAAATCAGTAAGATCCCAAACACTGAAAAAGGGGACAAAATAAAAAGAAAATTGGAACACATCAAAGTGTGTTAAGGTAGTAGCAAAACAAGTATAAGTAATACCTCTGCCTGGCTAAGTCTAGTCATCGATAGGATTTGAAAGGTGATTGAGGAGTTAATAAAAATAAGTCAAGTCTCATTGTTAGTTTGCCCTTTGGGATGATGATGATGATGATGATCATAATAATCATAATAAGAAGAAGAAGAAGAAGAAGAGCAACACGAGTGATGAGAGAATATATTGACACATTAATGTGAATTGATTTTATTTGGGAATAGACTTAGAAAGTTGAAATACATGAATTGAGAATGTTTAACACATACACTCGAAAGCTAAATATATGATATGTAGAGTTCTAAAATAATTTTTAATTCTTGTATTTCATTAATGTGTTCAAACTTTGTTATTTTGACTTGCATTTTGAGGAAACATTGAATTGGTGAATTCGAGTTGAGTATAATTGTCTTGATTCTGGTTATGTATCTATTATGTTTTATTTGAGGACGAACAAAAGTTCAAGTTTGAGGATGTTCTAAGCGACAAAAAGTGACTTTTGTTAGTATTAATTTGAATGTGATAATTAATTATTTGTATTTTTGTCTTTGTTAGGAGAAAAAATGAAATTTGAGAAATTATTGATAAAGAATGATGTAATAATTGAATAAAAGCTGAAGTTTTATGATCAAACTCTACAAGTGAGAAATTGAAGGACTAAATAACAGGTATTTTAATTAAGAAGAACTTGGGGTCAACCTAATTACTAAATGGCCTTAGGATAATTGGAGAAGGAAAGGAAGAAAGAAGAGAAAGCAAGATATATATAAACTCGAGAGGAGAGAGGGACTGGACAACCGACAACGAAAGTAGAGGAGAAAAGAAAGAGAAAAACTTTAGATTTTGTTTGGTAAATTAAACTGCATTTGGAAAATTGTAGGGAGATTTACGATACGCAAGTTAAGGAAACAAAGGACAACTTGTTGATATTCGTGTGGTGAATATCAACAATAGTGATGGGCGTTGAATCCAACAAATAATAATATCTTGCTCTAATAAAATAAATTGTGATAGTGATGAGTAAGGTCGAATCCACAGGGATTGGTTAGATTTGATTCCTCAAGAAATTTTAACAATAAATTAAAAACAAGGGGGTTTTGAATTTCGAGTATTAAAGAATTAAACAATTGCATGGAATTAAAGTGATGAAAATATCAAGTTAAACAAGCATCCAATCCAAGGTATAATCTTAGAATTGATCATGGATGCAAAAATAATCATTCACTCTTCTCTAAATTGATTATGATTATTGATACGAGATGACAACTTATCTTTCCCTACTATCTCGATAATCAAGAGACACTAGTTGATTATTTTCCTAATCAATAAACAACCCTAGATACGATCTTAGAATTTAATTTACCAATAAAATTAATCTCTAGAGAGATGACCAATTCTAACTAACAAATTCACACGTGTGATTCATTTAAGCTAGATTATATATCTTCATAACATAATCTATCTATAATCAACAATGTTATCTGCCACTTTTATTAGAAATTCTAAACAATTACAGATTTAGATTCATAATGGCTGAGTATCATTTTGAGAATTCAAACAATGTGCACTTTATATTGATTAATCAAAATAACAATTTCAATACACACAAAAGATATATAAATATAAAAGAGATAAAAGAATAATGAAATTAATTAGATCTTACAATTCTTGAAGAATTAACACTTCGAGTATCCTTGAACTGGAATAATAAATTAGCTACCCATAAACATTGCAAATCAAAAACTTAAAAGAATAATAAAAATCAAACTTTTATGGTGAAAATTGGAAGAACCGTGGCTGCTTCTTTGTTAGCACCTCGGCTGCTTCTCCTCGAAAATGTGTTGCTCGCTTTGGAATTATCTCAAAAGTGAATTGTAAAAATAATGTCGGCTACCAATTGTCTCCCTCCTCCCTCAAGTTAGTCCCCCCCCCCCTTTTTTCCAATTCCCAGCCTATTTTTCAATCCAATCTTCCATCCAAGTCTTGGCCAAATTAGAAGACCAAGCTGCTAGCATTATTTCTCTGCAAGTGTTGTCGTAGAAAATAGTCCAAGACATCACTTGCTGGGCTCAAAATAAAAAGGCTATTGCTGGAATTTTCTTTTCCAATCAAAACGATCAACTTTTGAGTTCCAAAATGATTTTTCTTGATTTGTAATATTGAGTCCAATTTTTTATCCAACTCCTTCACCTAATCCACAAAACATGAAAAATAATCAATATCAACAACTTAAGCATTTTATATCAAAAGGAAATATTACCAATTAAACAACAATTATGCACTATATCAAATTCCCCCACTCTTGCAATGCTTGTTCTCAAGCATAAACTAGCTCAAGTTAATCAATTGTTCTCATCATCATTTATTCTTCTACCCAACTTATGCACACACAATCCAAACAATCATGCCTTAAAGATTTAAATCTTAACACAAGTAAGAAACAAGCAAAAATAGAGTAAATTCTCATCTACCAACACAAGGCTAATTACTTCAACAATTTTTCGAAAACCAAATGTAGTGGGATTTAACACCCTCACATTAGATTCACACAATACGCTCAAAGTGTTTAGGGTGTAATATATATATATATATATATATATAGACACACACACACACACACACACACACTCTCAAGTTAAAGCATAGAATTTTTTTTGCCATAAGCTTGCTAAGATATTACATTAGCACCACCAATGATTTTGAATGCAAAGTAAGGGTCTTAACACTGGTTGTAACGGGGCTTGGGTAAGGTGGGATAAGAAGGATTTATTTTTGGTTATTTCATCAAAAGAACTATACAAACTTCTTCACACATGCTTCAGTCAAACGTCATGCACTTCCTCCATTTGAACAATTGCATTCTTTATGTAACTATCATGTTTTTCTTTTTCTTTTTCTTTTTTTCCTCTTATTTTTTTTTCTTCTTTTTTTTTTTTTTTTGGGAATTTCTTTTTTTTTTTTTCCTTTTATTTTTCTAAATAAAAGAACATCATAGATTGCAACTCAACCACTTTATCCCCAACATTTTTTTTACATTACCACTTCTCAAGAATAATGAGATTTACACTATGGATCTTTGATTCCCAATATCTTTCAATCTCTCCAAGAAATAAATTGAAGCTCATGTGAACAAGCCTATACATTCCTTCAATGCAAGGTTCAAATGAATGAAAGATTAGCAAAGAATTGAATTTCTCTTGGCTTGTATTGTATTGTGGTTAATTTTCAACAAAAAGGCTATATCTCAAAAGTGGTTTCTAGGGGGTATATTGCAAGGTAAGCTTTTTAAAAATGCTAAATTTGGCTTCACCTAAGTACTCTTACTTATTTGGTGCATCTAATTACCAAGAGGCATCTCAACATGCATAACAAAGCAAGTTCTAGAAGAAATCAACTACACATGACAATCACACAATCAAAGGAAAAGAGCATGGCGTAATGTTAAATGTAAATGCTCAAGAGGCTCAAAAGCTCACAAAATGAGGTTAATGTGCATCAAATCTCACACATCCTTCATTCAATCCACCATCAAGAGCAATCAATCACTGTGTAGTAAACGAAAACTCAACCACTCATGCCAATCCTCACTATGCCTCAATTCATCTCAATAATTCACAATAATCCGAATCACTAAAGGACAAGTATCAATATAATAACAAAATGGGGATGAGATTTTTCAAAATTTTCTTTGAAAAGTAGAGCAAACATGGAATATAATGGAAATTGAGGTGCAAATAAAATGAATCACTTTCAAAAACTAAGTAAAAGCACACATCAAAACCCTCCCCCACACTTAGTCCATACATTGTCCTCAATGTAAAAATAATCATAAATTGCAAAAACTAGAGGTAAAAAGAATAGAGGACTCCCCTGTATGTTGAACAACGAAAGATGTAGTTTAACAGCAACCAGGCTTCTCCCTGCCCATAATGCAAAACCAATCATGATTGATGCTAGGATTTTGAAAATTGGAGGAGGTGAAGATGACAGTCTGATTTTGGGGAGAAAAAGGGGGAGGCACGGGCTTTGTGTGAGATAGAGATAGACAAGTGAGGGTGTTTTGTTGACTGTGTGAGAGATAACCGAGAGTATGGCTGGTTGGAGTTGAGCTGTGGTTGAGGATGGAGATGAGTCGTGGTTTTGTGTGAGGTCGAAGAAGGTGGGTAACTGGTGAACAAAGAAAGAGGTGAGAGCTGCTGCGTGAGAGACGGTGGTGGTTTCTGGTGGAGAAGATGGAGACGGCAGTGATAAGTGAGGTAGAAGAAGGTGGCAGTAGTGGCCAGGGTTGCGGCGAGTGGAGGCGAATAGAGAATAGAGGAGCGGGTGATGGAGGTGGCTAGTTGGAGTTGAACGAGGGGTTGTGTGGATGATGATGGCTAGTGCGTTGCGTGGAAGAAAGAAAGGGAGGCGGCAGGTGGTGGTTGTGTGATGAAGGAGGGCTGTGGTTGATTGTGACTAGTAAGGGAGGGAGGAGGGTGGTGGTTGTTGGCGAGAGGTGGGGGTATAGCAGAGAGAGAGAGAGAGAGAGAGAGAGAGAGAGAGAGAGAGAGGTAGGTAGGAGGGTTTGGGGTTTGAGATTTTTTATGATTTCTGCATTTTTTTTCCTTATGTCTTCTTAAACCGAGGTGAGCCTTCCATAAGGCGTGGGCACGCTTTACTCCAAGTTTTTTCAATATTTGAATCCATTGCATTTTTCATTGAGCGTGCCCATGTCTTAATGAAGATTCACATCTACCCAAAAATAAAACATGGTCAATTTCACTTGAAAAATTATGGTGATCATGAAATAAATAATATTGAATAAATAAAAAAAATTAAAAATTGATTGTTAAAACTAAAGAAAAATTCGCGTTGCCTCCCAAAAGCGCTTTTCTTTAACCTTTTTTGCTAGACTTTTTTTTTTTTTTTCATTCTTCAACCGGCATCAATTGGATTCCTCTGACCTAATTTTGTCATGTACTCCACTTGTTGACTTTCATAGAAATGTTTATATCCATGATCATACGCTTTGTGATACTTGCTATTGACAACTTTCAGGCCATCTTTTACATTACCTTTCAAAAATTTCTGTGCTAAGCAATCAACAACATCAATAAAATAGACAGAATTAACATCAGTAAGACAAATTATGGCATCATAAATATTAAAATTAACAATTTCACCATCAAATTCCATTGTGAGTGTACCATCATGCACATCAATTTTTGTCCTAGATGTTTTCAGAAATGGCATTCCTAGTAGAATTGGTGTAGAATTAGAAGAATCATCTTCGTCCATATTAAGTACATAAAAATCAGCAGGAAAAACTAGATCGTCTAGTTAAATAATTACTATATGATTGATTTATATGCACACATAAAGTATGTCGAATAGGTTGAGATTGGCTCACTCACACGGGAAATCGCCTCAAACAAGTTAGTTTTGTGCTGAGATGACACATAGCGATCATTTTGTAAAAATGATCCAGTTGTCTTGATAATAGTATCAAGATAAGATTGCTACAAGCAATTGAAATGGATTCTACTATCCATTAAACCTATTTTTTTATGGCCAGATTGAGTTCTCGAATGGTGTTAACGAGAGGAATTTAAAAAGGGAGGAGAACTCAAATTAGATATCGAGGAATATCTGAATTATGATCTGTATGGTGTTATTAACTTGATAAAGCATACTCCCTAAGAGAAGGAAGAATACTGTAACACGTGTTTCATACTGCGTGTCTTTGACGACCTATGGGAAATGTAAGAATAGATCCCTGCTTTTTCATTGTGTGAGTCCCTGAGGTATATATGACCTCATATAGTACCCTTATGAATTTTTGACCGTCTCTCGAGATTTTAAGCCAGTGCTGCTACTTTAGCGGGTTACCAATGACCATGATTGATTCGGTTTGATGGAACATGTCTAGGAAAGCTGCTGACTTAAGATTAAGGGATTCCAGTAGAAAATGAAGACTTTTTTATCTAACACTAACATTTGTATTTACCGGCCGGTCAATTGTGTTAACCATTTAGGTTTGATTTCACAATTGTGAATATAATGTATGTTGTGCAAGATTCAAGTATGTTCATTTATCATTTGAGGGATCTGAAATACTTGACTTGTGTTAGTAAATATGTCTGGGGTATAGCCAGAATTTTTTTCCTCATGAGAAGCTTCTATATATCCCTAACAGGTGTATAGTAATGGTTGCTCCATTGCTCCCTGGTCACACGATCCATTTGGTAGTATGAATTTTTGAGATTTCTAGAATAAACCAGTTGGGTTTTTTATTCTGATCAAGCACAACATATGCGAATGGAGTCTGGGTCAAGCCCATCATGTCCGAGTGGGAGATATTGGATTAAACCTGATCGCCCATGTGGGATGACCCGAATCGACCCGATCCATTAATGTTGGTTTTGGAGGGAAGCTTTTGAATTTGATATGGGAAGTTGTCCAAGGGATGAATAACTTCCACCAACCTCCATATAACTCCTTACTCCATCTATTATAGGAGAATACAAGAAAATAAGAGAGAAATTTGTATGTGTGCATGGGTTGCTTGAAGCTATGAAGATTTAACTCAAAAAAATTGGCACTTGGGTTGTGTAAAAGAAGTTCTATCCATTTGTGACTGAATTTCGTGGCCAAGGATCACGAATTTCTGCAGTAAGAACAAAATCAAGAGAGAATACAAGAAAATAAGAGAGAAATTTGTATGTGTGCATGGGTTGCTTGAAGCTATGAAGATTTAACTCAAAAAATTGGCACTTGGGTTGTGAAAAAGATGTTCTATCCATTTGTGACTGAATTTCATGGCCAAGGAGCACACATTTCTACAGTAAGAACAAACATCAAGAGGTAAGTAATCCAACATCGGTTTATATAATTTAAGTTGGTGAAATTGATTTATATGCATGCTAGTAATTCCTACAATAGCAGAAAGAGAAAGGTTTTAGTCACTTTTGGTTGACCTCTTTCGGTGGACCAAAACACCCAAAATCATACCATTTGAAACTAGCCGTTGAAATTTTGGTTGAACAAAGATGACACTTTCAGTTGACCAACTTTTTGTCTACCGGAAACTTTCTGTTGACTGAAATTTGAGAATTTTGGAAAAATTAATTTACGTTAAAATGTGTCTTTTGCCAAAATCTATTTCATATTTTGAATTTGGATAATTTATACAAGTAATGTTTGATGTAAAACATTTTGAAGGCAATTATAACTTGGTTAAAATATTTTATCCAAGTGATGAAATGTGATCGATTGATGAAAAATCATTTTTGAGATCCTTGGAATTCATCGCTAAAGATTGAGAGAGTTATACCATTACATAGGTCTAATCAATTTAAATTCGATCTCTCATCTTGTAAGCTTGAATTCTTGATCTTCATCCTTGCTTTACATCATGTATCTTGAATATCTTCACTTCTATCTTGTTCTTGAATGACCTTGCTTTGATCTTCGCATCTTGTGTATTTGATCACGTAGCTTTCATTTTTTATCTTCATTTGAATGCTTTGAAAGAATTTCATTACATGAAGTACTTAAAGTAAACTTTTTAACATCACAAGATAATCTTGTTTGTTATTGTTGATACTCTTAGATTACGCAAAGGCCTAGATCGGTTTTGAATGATAAAATTGTGCTTGATCCTCATTAAAGGGACTTTAGCAAGATGGTCTTGGCCCACACCAGACCTCCCACTTAAGCTCCAAATCTCATTGACGACCTTGTACTTTGACCTCCGATCTAAATGCCAACAAATCCAGCAGAATATGCATAAGGTCTTTAAATTACCGACCTCAGCATAAACAAGGGATAAATGAGGCCTGCACAAGGCAAGGAATAACGAATTCAATGCAAGTGGACTACCTAGAGCCACGTGATTCAGGAAATATCTTTGCAGAAACGACACTCACCTTACACATCTACAGAAGATTATGTACTAGTGGGGCCACCAAGGATTTGTTAATACTTTTTCGAAAAGTCATAATCATTATTTGTATAGATTAACGAGAAAATATCTATATTTAGCTACTGTAAATACTAAAATCATCTATAAATATAATGGTTTATATTATTGTAATCTATGAAAAATCTGGGAACGAAACGTTTTTACTATACTTCCATAAGCACAAGCATTCTCTCTCTTTTACTTGTTACTTAACAGTTGCCATACTAAACAAAATTACCGACCTAAGTTGGCTATAAAATTGCCACGTGTCAAACGCATTTTTTGATGTCAATAATTTGGTGCTAGAAGGAGGGTCTCCCCCTAAGTAACGAGGTTCTTCGTTATCCAGCAAAAATCACAAATACCACCATCTCAAAAACACATAAAACAACCTTGTTCCCAATTATTTGCTCACAAAAACCCCCAGAAATGAGTCAACATTCTAGTAATGCTAAAAAAAAACCAAAAGCCACGAAATTGAGATTCTCCCACATTTTGGGAGAAATCAAGGAGAAAGTTCCAAAGAAGTGAAAGATCCTCGTGTTGACGTGATTATGGATAGATAGGATCACTTTTCCAATGTACTAGCTCGCCTGGAGCAAAACCAAAAGACTGTTCTTCTTGCAAGAACTGAATTTGAGGAGCAATCCCCATTATGAAGTGTACAACATATAAGAAGAACTTGAGCATTGAAGGAAATTCATCGAAAGAAACTCGGGGAAAAAGGAAAGTTTCCCCAAAAGATCGTTACACTAACAAAAAGGGAAGTGTATTTACTCGCTTAGGCGAGCCAAGCCAACAACCTCCAAAGACCACTTTTACCAAAATGAAGCTTTATTCCATGAAAATGGAAAAAACATCTCTCCAAGAAATGGATGAGATAGACACGTTAAAAAAAACAAATTTTGGAGTTGGAATTCAAAAATAAGAGTTCCACACAATGAGTCAATGTTCATCCCCATTTTCTAAAGACGTGTTAGGGAACATTGACCCCGTAGGACATATCTACAAATATACTTCTTGGATGGAGCTCTAGGGGACAAGCGATGCGATTTTATGAAAAGCTTTCCCTCTAACTTTTGGAGACCGAGATCAAAGATGGTTCAGGCAACTCCCGCAAGGATCCGTTAAAAACTGGGATGGTCTTGCCAAAACATTCCTCAGTCAATTCATGGGGGATAGGATGAGGACGGCACCAAAAAAACGCCTTTTATCCATCAAATAGGGTTCCACTGAGTCATTAAAAAGATACCTCGAAAGTTTCAATAAACAAAAGGTAGAAATGGAGAAAGTATGTGATGATGCCGCGTTAATGGCTGCTTTATCCGGGCTCCATCCAAAAAGACGTTTCTAGTGGTCCGTGCATGAGTATGGCCCAATGTCCTACCATGACTTCCTCAGCTGAGATAAAAATACATCAACACTGAAGACGCAACATGTGACAGAGGTGTGGAAGTTAAAATACCAAAGGACAAAGATAAGCCCCAGAGAAAGGAAAAAACTCCAGAATAGCAAAATGACAGAAACAACAGACCTTGGCCTTATCAAGAAAGGTTCAAGGATTATGCCTTGTAAATACCTCCTGAGAAAATGTGTTTTTTCAAATAAAGGATAAAGACATCCTAAAGAAACCCCCCCTTGAAACCTAGCTCGTCAAATCTCAATCAGCAAAGATACTGACGATTTCATTGATCTGCAAGACATGAAACAAATGATCGTAGACAATTGAAGGAAGAAATTGAAAATCTCATCAAGTTAGGTTACCTCCAGAAATTTGTGTCAAAACCCGTGGACGCGGGAGACGAATAAATTCGACTCCCCAACCTCAAGGAAAGCTTGGCAGCGGAAATAAAAATAATGGTTGGAGGAACCCAATATTTGATGGGTTCAAGGAGGAGCAGAAAAAAGGATGGTACGGGAAGCTTACACTTACTCACAAAACGAGGTCAGGACGTGGAGTTCATTGACCACTGAGAGATCAGAGAGCATCACTTTTTATGAATCAGACGCGAATTATGTCCTTCAACCTCACAATGATACACTTGTAATAACCATGACTGTAGCAGGAATATATATCCACCGAACTTTAGCAGATAATGGGAGTTTGGTAAACATACTCTATCTCAAAACATATGACCAAATGGGACTAAGTAGGAGTCTGTTGTAACCTTACCACAAATTGTTGGAGGGCTTCTTAGGAGATTCAATTTATGCACACGGGAAGGTCACATTAATGATGGAGCTCGGAGACCCTCCATGTTAGAGGAGGACCATTGCATATTTCATTGTAGTAGACCTACCTACTTACTACAATGCAATCTTGGGAGGGCAATACTTCATGAACTCAAAGCCGCAACCTCAATTTACCACTACATGATGAAATTTCCCACTTTGAATGGCGAAGGACAAATGCATGGGGATCAACCAATGGCAAGAAATTGTAATATCGTTTTATCCTAAGACAAGGATTAATACGATCTCTGATCAAGAAATAGATCCTAGAATTGAGAACCGCCTTAGAAAAGCGGAACCAGTGGAAGAACTTGAGACTCTGGTCCCGTGCTTGGAGCAACCAGAAAAGAAACTATTCATAGGATGAGAGCTCAGAGAACTCGTAAAAACAGACCTCAAGAATTTCTAGCGAAATAATGTGAACATGTTCACTTGGATCCATTCTGACATGAAGGGTATGGATCCAAAGGTGGAATGTCATAAACTGAACATAAATCCCAAAGTACCTCCCAAGCAGCAAAAAAGAAGGCCTTTAAACCAAGAACTCTATGACGCTTTAGCAAAGGAGGTGGACAAACTTTTGAGTAATGGGGTCATCATAGAATCCCATTACCCAAAGTGGGTGGCCAACCCTGTTCTTATTAAGAAAAGTAACGGAAGTTGGAGAGTATGCATTGATTTCATCGAACTCAACAAATATTTCCCAAAAGATAGTTTCCCACTGTCGAGGATTGACCAAATGATGGATGCAACTGCGGGACACAAGCTCTTGAGTTTCATGGACGCATATTTCGGATATAATCAAATTCCAATGAGTCTGGATGATGAAGAGAACACTTCTTTCATCACAGATAGAGGGTTGTACTGTTACAAAGTGATCCCATTTAGCCTCAAAAAATCTGGAGCCACATACCAAAGGTTGGCAAACTTCATTTTTTCCTACCAAATTGGTAAAATTATGGAAGTACGCATAGACGAAATGCTGGCCAAAATACGAAATATGCCGATCATGTAAGAAATTTTGATAAAATGTTCCAAATTTTAAGGAAGTACATAATGAACCCAATGAAATGCATCTTCGAAGTGAGCTTAGGGAAACTCCTAGGGTGCATGGAGAACCAACGAGGAATTGAAGCTTACCAGAAGAAAATCAAAGCAGTTCTAGAAATAAAAGCACATATGAAAGTGAAAGAAATACAAAGTTTGACATGATGGATAGTTGCCCTCAGTAGATTTGTCTCTAAATCAATTGACAAATGTAAGCCATTTTTTATGTCCTGAAAGGAGGAAAATATTTCCGCTGGACTTAAGCTTTCCAAGAAACTTTTCAAAATTTGAAAATGCATCTGTCAAAACCACCTTTACTGTCCATACCTAAGGAGAATGAGCACCTTTACTTATATCTAGCCATATCTATGCACTCTGTGAGTCCGGTACTGGTCAGAGAAGAAGAAGGAACTCAACTCCTAGTGTATTACACCAGCCAATCACTGCAAGCCATGGAGCTAAAATACACTCCAATGGAGAAATTGATGTATACATTAATAACACCCTCTAGAAAATCGAGGCCTTATTTCTTAAAACATCCAATACACGTTTTGATAAATCATCCTCTTAGGAAAATTTTCCAGAAAGTAGAAACTTTAGGCAGAATGGTAAAATGGGCAGTGGAGCTAGGACAATTCGAGATCCACTACAAGACACTGATGGCTATCAATGGACAAGCCCTTGCTGATTTCATCACTGAATTCAGCCCCGGGAATTGGAAAAAAAAAAGTCAAGTTCTAATAACATCTAGGAGCTATACGTAGATGGATCATCTACCAATCTACCAGCAGGAACTAGGATCTTTTTAAAAGGTCCTAAAAATCAAATTTTCTGCCATGCTTTGTGCTTTGATTTAAAGGCATCAAACAATGAGGCAGAATATGAGGCCCTCATAGTAGGACTGCAAATGGCGAAGGAGATGGAAATCAATCGAATCATTATATACAACGACTCTCAGCTCGTTGTCAACCAATTGGAAGGAATTTACCGGACTAAAGAAGGATGAATGGATCAATACTTAAGAGTTGTTTAGAAAGAGCTAAGATCATTATTTGGAAGGTGTCAATGAACAAGTGAAGGAGTCAATGAACTCAAAAATATTGTTGATCCCATGATCTCAAAATAATCACGCAAACACTTTAGCCAAATTGGCAACAAGTGAAGGAGTCAATGAACTCAACAATATTCCATATGGAAGATTGCAGCTTGCTTCCATCGAACTACTTTAAGTGACACTCAAGGAAATAGATCAAAAACTGACCTGGATGGACGAAATTTGTGAATTTCTGAAGGATGGTAGGGGCCCTACAGACCGAAACCTAGCACAAAAATTGAGAATAAGATCTACCAGATTCACAATCATTGATGGAATTTTGTACAAAAAAGGGTATGCCACTTGCTTCCTAAGGTGTTTGAATGAAGAAGAAGCTCTCCAAACGTTGACAGAAATATACGAAGGAGTTTGTGGAAATCACGCAGGGGGACAAGCTTTAGCTCATAAAATATTCAGGCAAAGGTATTACCGGCCTACACTAAAAATGGATGCCATGGGGTTCGCCAAAAAATGTGACAAGTGCCAAAGATTTGCTCCCCTATACAAAACTCCACAAGAAGAATTAAGTTTTGTAATCAGTACTTGGTCATTTGCAAAATGGGAAATTGACCTTGTAGGTCCCATGCCAACCAGAAAGGGCAGAGTAAAATTTGCAATCGTAGTAGTGGATTACTTCACAAAATGGGGCGAAAG
The DNA here is from genome assembly GCA_963555705.1 of Ligustrum vulgare. Lineage (NCBI taxonomy): Eukaryota > Viridiplantae > Streptophyta > Magnoliopsida > Lamiales > Oleaceae > Ligustrum > Ligustrum vulgare. The sequence goes on along the minus strand of OY743169.1, from coordinate 50,635,712 downwards.
CAGAACCACTGGCCAAAATAACTGAGCAGAAGACAACAAACTTCATTTGGGAATCAATTTTTTGTCGGTTTGGAATCCCCCACTCACTCATCACAGATAATGGCAAACAATTTGACAACAGGAGGCTCAGAGAATTTTGCTAAGGTCTGAACATAAGAAAACACTTTTTAAAGCCCAATCATCTCCATGCCAATGGCCAGGTCAAAGCTATCAATAAAATCATAAAACATACTTTGAAGACCAAGTTGGACAAATTTAAAGGAGCTTTGGCAGAAGAACTACCTAGTGTCCTATGGTCTTACTGAATTACTATCAGAACAATTACAGGAGAAACACCTTTTTCCATGGCATTTGGAATGGAGGCATTTATTCCCATTGAAATCGAAGCACCAGCTTATAGAACTCTGCACTTTGATGAAGAGCAAAATAATATCTCTCTCGCAACCGAAATAGATCTTTTGTACAATTTTTCGTCCACGATCAAATTCTTGCACTCCCTCCACCAGTCCGTGTATTCTCGAGCTTTCTTCGCTCTTTGAACGGACTCCTAAGTATGGTTGTACCTCTCATAATCTGCACAACAAACAAGGTTAATAAAGTTAAAACAACAAACAAAGACTAAAACCAAAGGAGCAACACTTAAAGTACAAAAGCTTCCATCAATGGTCACTTTAGCCTTCAGGAACTGGGTCATCTCTATCATACTACCAATCACTAGTCACCCAAAACCAATTGATCTTCCAGTCCTTGATGGACTCCGGAAGACCTTTTATTAAGTTCCCTCCTTATTTTGGGCGAGCACTGACATAGTAAAAGCTAGAGTCCTTCTCGTCATGTTTGAACCCATACATAGAATGGAATTCCTCTACACTAAGCTCTCCAAACCCCATCTCATCCCATAGAATTATCATTCCCATCAAAATCCTCCAACCATTAGGAGTGAGCTGAAAGGGAGCTATTCTCCAAGAACTAAATTTTTTTCTTATAACCAGGGGAGAACGATAGTCTCAGTCCGGCCTCTAACATATGATTGACAACTATGTGACCTATTGGTAGGTCACATGATCTATCCTTAGAGAGAGGAACCCCAATTTCACCTCCTTTGAGATCCTATACTTCTTCCTCCATAAAACCAGGTCTTTCTCTGTCACTAGTGTCACAAACCTCTTAGCATCCACTCCAGCCTATCTCTAAGAAGGGCCCTCATCCCCTCAGGGAATATCGGCCTACGCTCCCCAATCTCACGTGAGGCTACATTGACTTCTTCTCTAGAAGAAGTCACTGCTATCAGCAGAGCAGTCTTTAGGGCTTCCTTAGGGAGTTCGTTAAATCTTGAACTAGTTCCTGCTTATTCACTCATGGCTATTCAAATTTATAAGTATAATATCAAAGTTTATCAGAATAAAGAAGAAGAAGCCACAAATAGCCTTGAGAATTTTTTAGAAAAGATTCAAGAAGAACTTGAAAGAAGAAAAGGAGTAAAGAGGCTCGTAGGTTCAGTACCTTAGAAGAAAAAAACACTGAAGGTTGTGGTCGCCGGAAAAGGTTCCCTTAATCTTAGAACCAGAAAAAGGTGTTATTTGATGGCTAATTATTACCTTAGATAAACCAAAGCATGTTAAAGAAGCGAATGAGGGGGAAATTGTTGGAAGAAGGCCAAAAGGTTTAAGTTCCACGCCGAACTAGTTTAACGCACACCTTGGGGAACAATTGTTGATACTTTCAGATGACGCAAGGCCTAGATTGGCTTTGAATGATAAAATTGGGTTTGATCCATATTAAAAATACTTTAGCAAGATGGGTTTGGCACAAACCACCTCCCACTTAAGCTCCAAATCTCGTTAATGACCTTGTACTCCAACCTCCGATCTAAATGCGAACTCATCCAGCAGAATATGCATAAGGTCAGTAAAATACCAACTTCAGCATGAACAAGGGATAAATGAGGCCTTGCACAAGGCAAGGAATAACAAACTCAAAGCAAGTGGAATACCTAGAGCCACGTGATTTAAAAAAAATCCCTACAGAAGTGGCGCCTACCTTACACATATGCAGAAGACTATGTACTAGTGGGCCCACCAAGGCATGGTTAATACTTATTCAATAAGTTATAATCATTATTTGTATAAGTTAATATGAAAATATCTATGTTTAGCTAATATAAACCCTAAAATCATAAAAAAATAGAAGGGTTTACATTATTGTAATCTATGAAAAATTTGGGAACAAAATGTTGTTACTATACTTCCATAAACACAAGCATTCTCTCCCTTTTTCGTGTTACTTAATAGTTGCCCAAAATTACCGACCTGAGTTGGCTAGAAAATTGCCATGTGTCAAATGCATTTTTCGACGTCAACAATTATTACCAAAACAATAAGGTTAAGTTAACCATAAGTCAACAGTCTAGCAGTGGAGATGCTCTTAACCGCTTACCTTATGTGATGTGATCCATGGTAGGACATCGAAAAAGAGATCAAACTATAAGGAGCAAATGTTCAAGCACGACTTTGGTGGATCCCAAGGTCAAGCAAGGGGTGATAAAAGAAGGCTCAAGAATAGTGCAAGTGGGTGGAAGCCGAAGTTCAAGTCAAAGAACGAAGTGGAAATCAAGGTTGCCGGACGTAAACCACGTGATCACATAGCTTTATTCAAGGGGCGATCGTGCGAAAAGGGTTTGAATGTCCAGAATATGAAATATGTCTTCCACGTGATCGTGCGAAATAATCGCACGCGATCACATGCTTGTACTGGAGCAAATTTCGCAAATTTTTGAAATTTTATTATTTTTCCTTTGTTTCCTAATTAGACTAAAACTCTAATTTTTTTTGGTAACTTTTACAATTCTGATTTAGATTATTATTTAGTTTTCTAATTAGAATAACACTTTATTTCTTAGCTTATTTTTTAAAGGATTCTTCATTATAACTTTTAAAATACAATTTTGATTATTATTGAGTGAATTTTCAATTAAAAGGTGAGGATTCCAATATTTCTTGTTCTTCATTGAAATTTGTAGAACTTATCAAAGATTCAATCTTTGTGGTATTCGACATAGAACTTATCAAATGATTAAGCAATCTTTGTGACGTTCAACAATCTTGGTTCTTGTTTCCGTATCGTAATGAGTTTAAGATTTCTATGTCTTAGGTTTTTGTCATGAAGCTTAGGTTAAGATTCTATCGTCTATTATAATCTGAATTTTGGACTTCCCAAAGTTTTCAATTATTATTCTGCAAGTTCAACGTATTCCCAAAAGGAATCACATCATTTGGTATCAGAGCTTGGATCTAAATTCAAGTTCTTCGTTTTTTTTGGTCTTTAATCCTAATTAGTTGTGTTTCTTGAAAAAAAAAAATTGAATTTCTTCAAAACTGAATTTTTTTAAAGTTTCTTGTTTATCGGGATTAATTTTCATAAAAAAAATCAATTCCGAAAATCCAAGAACCACTTTTTGGAATTTCTTTAAATTCGTGTCATGTTGAAATCTCCATTCATCAATTTCAAGAACCATTTTCTTGAAATTCTTGAAATCTTTTAATCATTTTTTCTTGTTGTCTTCCATTGCCTTCTGTTTTTAATTGGAGAACTTAGAAAAAAGAGAGTGAAGAGAGGAAAAAGGAAAGAGTAGTGAGATTATTTTCTAAAAAAGTAAATTAGAGTGAGACACAAGCATAAAAACATGTGAGGATACTTTATTTTGTTTTTTTCTAAATAACTAACCTTGTCTGATAAGAGAGGATCATCTTCGTTGTCGTCAATGGGTGATAACAAATAATTTGACACAATGTCTTCATTCCAAAAGTAGTTCGATGAACTTCAGTTGGCGATTTAAGAGGTAAATAATAGGTTGGATACACAAGGTACACACATTTCTCAATTGAGTAGGGAGCAATCTCAAACAACCTCTAGGGCTAGGAGGGAGAATCGACGTGAAAATAATCCTATGTTTGGAGTTCAGATTAATGATGATGGGATAGGAGGTGATGGGTGAAAGTGTTCATTCTTCCATGGCTAGTGTAGGAAGGGGGGAGGATAGAGGAGATAGGTGTGACAGGAGTATAGAAGAAATCATTGGGATCGAGATAGAGTGGATGGGAACCTTGTGAGTATCAAGATGACAATACCATCTTTCCATGGTAAAAATGATCCTGAGGTGTATTTAGATTGAGAGAAAAAGTAGAATTAATTTTTGATTTCCACAATTATTCGGAGGAGAAGAAGGTGAAGTTAGATGTGATAGAATTCATTGATTATGCTATCATTTAATGAGATCAATTGGTAACAAGTAAGAGGAGAAATTATAAGAGGCATGTAGAGATTTAGGGGTGAATTGAAGGCGATTATGAGGAAGAGGTTTATTCCAAATCACTACTATAGGGACAACTACCAATGACTGCTGTTAATGGGCAATTCCGCCTGGGTGGCGAAGTCATTAAAGATTATCAACGTATTCGACCTGACAACATCAGGTCCGACAATGAGTAACTCATCTCGAAAAAACAAATGGAGAGTTCCAATCATATTTCCTACCTGGACATGTCAGGTCGGACAGACATTATTTACTCCCAGCGGTGAAAAAGACGAGGTCCAGTCTATAAGTCCGAGGTGGAAGAGTCAGGTAGGACATTGACTTGCAATGATTGAAAGAGGTCATAACTACTTTCTTACATGGGAGTTGAGACAGTTATTCTGACACATAATCAGTTAGAACATATAAAAGTCAACTACCTAGTCCTATGTAAGAGTTCTATTAGTTTAGTTATGTCGTAATGTCAGGCAGTCAGGTATTGTAATAAGCCAGCTCATCCATTTTTCCTATAAATATAAGGGAAGATGGCTTACAAAGGGATCCCAACTTTGGCTATTCAAAGCAGAATATAAATATATTAAACCACACGTGAAGTCCAGGTTGGCAAATCTGAACTGGGGTTCACTTCCTCCACGTACAACTTTTTATTCGCATAACTGATATTCACCTATTCTTCTTGCTGACTTGGAATATTTATATTTCAACCATCAACAATTGGCGCTAGAAGGAGGGCCGCTTGTGATAAAATAGCAGTCAATTCCACCAGTTCATTTGAGTACTTCACAATCCTTGACAATATTCAGATAACATGGATGACCAAGGTTCCGGGAGCAATCATGGAAAAAAGGAGGAGGCACAAGGTGGGACAAGGAAGGAAGACGACCTGGAAGTCAGGCCTTGTCCAGACCCCCAAATGGTTGAGGTAATGCGTCGATTGTGAAATTTGACACAAGCAATTGAAAGGATGCAACATCAACCACAGGGAAATCCTCAGGCTCCCCATATCATACCAGAACAATCTCACCAAACCCCTGAAAACAAGCGAGTGCGCCGAAAGCTCAACTATGCGCATGATAAGTCTGAAAGTTCTATGGGAGAGAGTAACTCCCGTTCTCCCCGTAGGGGGTCGCCCAAAGGAACTCATAGCGTATTCAGTAGGTTAGGTCCGAATCCCATAGCTCCAACTAGGAAGGGTGAAACTTTGGGGATGAACAGAAAACCTACTACTTCATATCGTTCGGAAAGATCTGCACGAAGTCCATACCATGAACCTACTTGGACCCAAGGTAGGAATTTCAAGGCTACCGCCAAAGATATGCCGACGTTGGATCTTAGCGATCCACCTTGTATTGATGGAAAAGGAAATTTGGAAGAGCTCAACGCATTGAAGAAACAATTAAGCAATCTGGAAGGTAAAAAAAAGAAGGACGACCTGACTGATAATTAAGCTTCCTCCAGGTATTCCCCATTCTCGAAAGAAACTTTACCTAGCAAGATCAAGGTGCCGCAAGTACCTAGCTACAATGGGACAACTAATCCAGTAGCACACATAGACCGATATGTTTCTTGTATGGAGTTACAAGGAGTAAGTGATGCCATAATGTGCAGGACCTTTTCCCTAACTCTAGGAGACAGGGCTCAGAGGCGGTAACTTACCCTACCAGACCACTCCATAACCAATTGGAAGGATCTGTCTTCTCAGTTCCTCTACAACTTCATGGCTGCAAAAACAAGGACGACCCCGAGAACAACTAGTAACCGTCAAGCAAGGGAGGACTGAATCACTGAAGAACTATCTGGATCGGTTCAACTGAAAAATAATGGAGATGGATAAAATATCCGATGACACACTCCTAATGGGGGTAACATCAGGTCTATGGCCAGAATCTCGGTTCTGGTGGACAGTGCATGAAGAGGGGCCAAAGACCTTCAGAGAATTTTTTACAAGGGCAGATAGGGCTATTGGAGATGATGAGGTGAAGTCCAGTTGATTGGAAGAAAAAGGAGAAGCGAAGGATCAAGATAGATCCAAAGGAAAAGAAAAAGAAACCCAGAAGAGTGACAGGTTCAGCCAAGAAAAGAAGCGAGATTTTTGAGGATCAGGAAGTTTTCGACCCCATCCATCTAGTCCAACACCAGCAGATCTCCTGAAAGTCCGACCTGAAACCATATTTATAAGCATTAAGGACCGAAATTTGTTGCCAAGGCCCAGGCCATTAAGGACGGGTTCATCTGAACTGAATCAATCCAGGTACTGTAGGTACCACAGATCAGCAGGTCACAATACGAATTACTGTAAAGACCTGAGGATAGAACTCAAAAAATTGATCAAGGTAGGCCACTTGAAAGAGTACGCAGGAGAACCTCGGGTGAGTCAAGAAAAGTATGGCCAAGCAGAACTCGAGGGTATACCTCCAGCTGAGATCCGCACGTTGGTAAGCGGAAGTCAAAGTCAGGAAGGTTCTAAAAGACAAAGGCGACAGCACATCAGGGATACAAGAAACAGTTATCAGATCCTATTAGCAAGGGCTCCAGTTCTTGTAAAGGAGGACGAGTCCTTCAGTTTTGATGAAAGAGTTGCTGAGGGAGTCCTCTAACCACACACGGATGCTTTGATCATAACCATGCCTGTCTCTAGGGTGAAGATCCACCGTACTCTGGTAACAACGGGAGTGCTGTGAACATCTTATACAGGAAGACCTGCCTCCAAATGGGAATGAAAGAACGACATCTCAGCTCTTACTCTACGAAGTTACAAGGTTTCACTGAGGATTATGTCACACCGCTAGGTCAAATCTCACTCGTGGTAGAACTCGAGAATCCTCGTTGCACCAGGCGAGTAGTAGTGGATTTTGTCGAAGCAGACATACCATCCAACTATAACGTCATTCTGGGAAAGCCAATTCTACATGAACTGAAGGCGGCCACCTCAATATACCATCATGTGATGAAGTTTCCCACTTCACATGGGGTTGGAGTAGTGAGAGGAGACCAGATGATGGCCCGAGAATGTAATTTGAGTTTCTGCCCCTGCCGGGTACATCAAGTAAAAGGTATTCAGACGGAAGACCATATTGAAGAAATCCAAACGTTAAATCCATTCCTGGATAAGAATGAAACAAGGACCGGACCGGACCGGACCAGTGGAGGACCTGACTTTGGTAAGTTTGGATCCAGATATGCCTGAGTTACAATTGAAGATTGGGAAAGACCTCAAAGAACCAGTAAGATCTGAACATGTGGACTTTTTGAAAGAGAATAGGGATGTTTTTGCTTGGACTCATGCTGATATGGAGGGAATACCTGCACACTTGGCCTGTCACAAGCTTAATATTGATTGTGGAGCACGCCCAAAAAGGCAAAAGCGCCATCCATTAAATGGGGAGAGATATGAAGCTCTTGCAAATGAGATCCTGAAGTCGTTAGGAAATGGGTTCATACGGGAGGCCAGATATCCCGAGTGGGTGGCCAATCCAGTTCTTGTGCGTAAGAACAACAAGTTCTGAAGGCTATGCATAGACTTCACGGACCTGAATAGGGCCTACCCCAAAGACAAATTTCCACTTCCACGCATAGATCAAATGGTATACGCTACGGCGGGGCTTAAGCTGTTGAGCTTCATGTATCTTTACTCAGGCTACAACCAGATTCCCATGTATGGTCCAGACGAAGAACATACATCATTCATCACAGACAGGGGGCTATATTGTTACAATATGATGCCATTCGGATTGAAGAACACAGGGGCAACCTACCAGAGAGTCGTCAACAGAATGTTCGCAGAGCAAATTGGTAAAACTATGGAAGTATACGTGAATGACATGTTGGTAAAGAGTATCAAGCCATCAGATCATATCTAGCACCTGGCCGAAATGTTCGCCATTCTTAGGCAATACAAAATGAAGCTGAATCCACAAAAGTGTTCCTTTGAGGTAGGATCTGGAAAGTTCCTGGGATACATGGTACATCAAAGAGGAATTGAGGCCAAACCAGAAAAAATTAAAGCCCTGATTGACATGAAAGCCCCAACCAACATAAGGGAAATTCAAAGCTTGACTGAAAGAATTGTAGCTTTGAATCGATTCGTCTCAAAATCGACTGATAAGTGCATACCTTTCTTTGAAGAGCTAAAAATGGGGAAGAATTTCCATTGAACAGAGCAATGTCAGAAAGCTTTTGAAGACCTGAAAGTGCAGCCCGCCTCACCGCCCCTACTCTCCAAACCAGTACCAAGAGAAGTGTTAGAATTATACTAAGCGGTGTCAGAGAGGTCAGTTAGTTTGGTTCTGATTAGAACAGAGAATGGTAACCAGCACCTAGTCTACTATGTAAGTCAGGCTTGAAAGATGCAGAACTAAGATATCCGCCAATGGAAAAATTAGCATTGGCATTAGTTATGAGCTCGAGAAAACTGAGACCTTACTTCCTGGAGCACTTACTGGACGTGCTAACCAACTATCCACTACGTCAGACCTTACAAAAATCGAACACTTCGAGAAGATTGATGAAGTGGGCAGTAGAACTGGGACAATTCGATATCACCTACAAATCGAGGACTGCAATCAAGGGACAAGCATTGGCGGACTTCATAGCAGAATTCCACATGGAGATTGACCAACCTGATCAAGATGAGCTCTGGTCCCTTTATGTAGACGGTTCATCTACTGAGAACTGTGCAGGAGCTGGAATTGTTCTTGTCAGCCCCGAAAACTTACTGTACTGTCAGTCCCTCTGCTTTGAATTCCCAACAACGAGGCATAATATGAATCTCTCATTGCAAGTCTAAAAATGGTAAGAGGAATGGGAATAAGCAGAGTGACTGTACATAGTGATTCCCAACTGGTTGTGAACCAAATCCAAGGAACCTATAACACAAAAGAAGAGAAAATGACATCTTATCACAATGTGGCTAAGAAAGAATTGGAGAGGTTCATCCATGTGGACGTTAAACAGATAACAAGAACTCAAAACAGTCAGGCAGATGCTCTCGCTAGGCTCGCCACTAGTGAAGGAGCCAAAACTATGGATAGTGTTCCCATTGGAAAGGTTCAAAACTCAGCCCTAACAGAAGAAGAGGTGTTAACCATGGCAATCGACACAAACAAGGACTGGATGGATGAAATCATCCAGCACTTGAAGGAGGGAGTGGTACCCTAGAGCAAAAAGGACGCTCGGAAGCTAAAAATCAAATCCGCCAGATATACTTTGATAGATGATGTGTTATACAAACGAGGTTTTTCCCTTCCATTACTCAGATGCTTGAATGAAGAAGAAGCCCTATATGCTATGAAAGAGATACATGAAGGCGTGTGTGGCAACCATACCGGAGGACAATCCCTAGCATTCAAGATCTTAAGGCAATGATACTTCTGGCCGTCCATAAAGAAAGATGCCCTGGAGTTTGTAAGAAAATGTGATAAGTGTCATAGGTTTGCCCCAATGATTAGATCTCCCCCAGAAGACCTAACTTCTATGATGGCACCATGGCCATTCACAAAATGGGGCATTGATTTGATCGGACCGTTACAAACAGGAAGATAATCAACCAAATATGCGATACTGGCAGTTGACTATTTCACAAAATGGGTTGAAGCAGAGGCCTTAGCAAAAATCACTGAACAAAAGACCACAGACTTCATATGGAAGTCCATCATTTACCGGTTTGGCATCCCTCACTCAATAGTCACTGACAACGAGAGACAATTTGACAATGCAAAGTTCAGCTCATTCTATAAAGAGCTGAAGATTAGGAATCACTATTCTACCTCATGCCACCCGCAAGCAAATGGACAGGTGGAAGCAAATAATAAGATCATAAAGCACACATTGAAGACCAGACTGGATGAACTAAAAGGGGCTTGGACTGATGAACTGCCAACGGTATTATGGTCTTATAGGACAACATGTAGGACAGCAACTGGAGAAACTCCTTTTGCCCTTGCTTTTGGATCTGAAGCTGTGATCCCCGTCGAAATTGGCGTCCCCTCAAGCAGGACACAGTATTTTGAGGAAGGGATGAACATCGAGATGCTACAATCCAATCTGGACTTAATTGAAGAGAAGCGGCTAGACTCAGATCTCAAGAATGCTTCCTACAAGCAAAGAAGCACCAGGTACTATAATTCCAAATTCAGAGGCCGAAAGTTCCAGGTTGGAGATTTGGTACTCAGGAAGGTGTTCATAGCCACAAAGGAAGCCCAATCAGGCTCCCTTGCCCCACCTTGGGAAGGACCTTATAGAATTAAGAAAACCTTGCTGAATGGGGCATATGAACTGGAAACTTTAGAAGGGAAGACCTTACCACATCCATGGAAGGCAAAGCATCACAAAAAGTACTATCAGTAACCATTTCTTTCCAATATATGTAATGACCAACGTGTCATGAGAATACTTCATTGAATAAAACTTTTTACAAATTCCTAGTGTTCCTGACAAAACAAGTTACGCGCTAAATAGGTCTGTCATAACGGAATTTACGAATTCCTTAGGATCTCAAGCTATGTGCTCAAAAGGTCTGCCATAACAGAGTTTACGAATTCCTTAGGACCCCAAATGAGACCCAAATGCACACTAAAGCCCTAAGTCCTTTGTTGGACCCAACCGACCTGACTGCTCCAGTTAGGCGTTACGGTCAAATTCTATAAGTCCATTTTTGGACCAAACCGACCTGACTACTTCAGGTAGGCAACAAGTTGGAATTCTACAAGTCTATTTTTGAGTATGCCAACCTGACTGCTTCAGGTGGGCAGCAAGTTGAAATTCTACAAGTCTATTTTTTAGTATGTGGACCTTACTGCTTCAGGTGGGCAGCAAGTTGAAATTCTATAAGTTTATTTTTTAGTACGCTGACCTGATTGCTTCAGGTAGGTAGCAAGTTGAAATTACTTTGTTTAAATCTTCTATTCAGAAGTGAGCTTAAAAAAAAACTTGTAAAGAACCAGGTGTAGCTTAATAAAATTCATTTATACAAAAGAGAGGCCGGACATGCCCTTATAGACGACATGATGTAAAATAAGACAAATTACAAAGCTTTCATTACTCAGTCAATGGAGCCTTCCCTCGAGCAATGAATTCTCCAGCTCTGCCTTCAACTGATCAGCATTGAATTCGGAATGGAGCTCCTGAAACCTACTAACTGCATCCTCCAATGCCATGATTTAGGTATCAGTATGGTCCACCTCGTACTCTTTGGACTCCTTATAAGCCTCAACTGCCGAAGTTAACTCAGATCTGGCTTGTCCAAGGTCCTTCTTGACCAATTCAAGTTTAGCAGTTGCCTCTTCTTTAGTCTTCTGATCGGCTTCGGCTTTAGCCTTCAGTTCGACATTCTCAAGTTTAGCCTTCTCTGGCTCGGAAAGAAGAAGATGGTTTCTCTGTGCCAAGCCTTCACACTTCAGCTCCAGTTCTTTCTTCACCCCAACCTGTTTCTCTCTTTCACACCCAAGTGCCTGGTCTGGTCTTTCACCACTATGCTTTGGCACATTAATTCATCGTGCAGCTCCATCTTCTCATGGGCCTTAGCACGAACACGGGACATGTAATTTTGTGCAAGTCCCAAGAAGGCGGATGTGGCATGAGCGGTGTTTAGCAGGTCCATATTTGAAGCCATAGCTTCCTTCTTTTTATCCCAGGACTGCACCACTATGTCAACTGAGTTATGGGCACTGTTGGGAAGGACCTTCAGAGAGTTCGACCTTGGACACTTGTGTGATCGGACATCCCTCAGAGCTTTAGGGATTTTACCCTTCAGCTTTGCCATTTCGATAGCGTTGGCCTTGTGTATGCCGAAGTAAGAGAAGTTCGTGGGATCAGTAGCTGGGGACGAACGGACAGGATGCTCTGAGGTAGTACGAAGATTTGGCTGAGCAGCATTTTCCGAGGAGGCTTGATGGTCTGGAAGAAATATTGGTTCGGAAGGTTGTGGTGGCGGAACAGACATGTTTTCTTCCACCATCTTCCTCTTGCCGTTAGAGGATCTGGAAGGACTTTGCTTGGCTGCTCGTGTCCCACTGGACTTACCTGATTGAGGAGTTGGGCCAAGTCTAGGAGGTAGGGTCTTCTCACCAGTTGTGGGTCTCCTTTTCTTGTTACCAACAAAGGCAGATCTGTCAAAGGGAGGCATGTCTTTTTGCTTGGATTTGGTTGGTCCTACAAAATGAAAAATGGTTAGCACAGGGAAATGTGGCCAGCGAACTAAACAATAACACTTACGAGTAGGGGGAAAAACACTTACGAGTAGGGGGAGGACAGAAGGTTGTAGAGGGACAAACAGCAGTGAGCCTGGCTTTGAACAAATTATCTTCAGTGATCAACTCCCTAAAATCCCTATCACATCTGTCAAGGTTGCGTGCTGCTTGCAGCTGCTGCTCGAACTCTAACGGCCTGGACGAATTGGAAGGACCTGAAAAAGGGCAAGTAATTAATATTAGAGAAAAACAGCCCTGAATAAACTCATAAAATCATAAAACATACAATAAGGTTTGTAATGAGTTGGAATTATGTAGTCCAGATCGTCATTCCAGTCCGGAGTCTGTCATTCACCTCCGACAAAGAACCATCGATCTCGCCATCCTTTGATGCAGTCAGGGAGTTCTTCCACTAAATTCCCACCAGTTTGAGGCCAGAACATAACGTAATACAATCCTGAATCCTTCCCGTCAGCCCAAAGCTGGTAAATGGAATCGAACTCGCTCGCCCGGGGTGGTGGAAACCCCATCTTACTCCATATAATCAAAAATCCTATGATAACCCTCCAACCATTTGGTGTAATTTGGGAAAGAGCTAGTCCCCAATACCTAAGGTAATTGGTGACAGTCCGGGATAAAGGAAACCTAAGACCAGCTTCCAGCATCATTCTATTCACAGCTACACACCCTGCTGGAGGCTCATCTGCCCAGCCATCACTCCTAGGTAAGAATAATAGTACAGAGTCTGGAATCCTAAATTTGTAACGCCATTCTATCAGGTCGTTATCCGATACTATTGAAGGATGATAGCCTGCCTGCCAGAACGTCGAACTCGAAGTGGAAGACCGGCCCTACTAAGGTTTAGTGGGGGACGCTGTATAGGGTGGGGAATTAACAGGGGGTTCGCAGATCGGAGGGGTTCTACCTCTTAGGGAATGGTTTCTCCTACATCTCCTAAATGGGATGCACTTGCATCCGACCTGCGGGAGTGATAACCTAAGTCCGGACTGGAATTCTCGTTACCCCTCCCCCAAGATTCATTCCTAATGGCTTCACTATCACTACCAGAATTACTCATGGTTGTTCTAAGTGACGAAGAAATACCTGAAAGTGAGGCAGATCTGAATCTGAGTTCGTATGGTAAGCTAGCCGACCAAGGGTTCACACCGGACGATGAAATAGAGAGTTTTCTGGAGAAATTGAAGTTCTGTGAGAAGGAAAAACGTTTAAGAGTTCTTTATATAAGAATATTATTAACTATCAGTATAAAATTCGAAGAGGCACCTTGAGCCCTTCAAAGGGAAATGACAGCTGATTGCACTTCTCTAGCATGGTCAGACGTAGCCACAATGGGCAAATGACACGTGGAGACATCATTATTACTAGCCCTCAAGATTAATTCTGAAATAGTATTTGTAGGAGCAGACCAGAAATCCTTTCAACTCCACTCCTAGGGGCAATTGTTAATGGGAAATTCCACCTGGGTTGTGAAATTGCGACGTTTGATGGCGTTTGGGGTTTTGAGGTCGGGTCATTAAAGATTATCAACGTATCTGACCTGACAACATCATGCCGGACAATGAGTAACTCATCTCCAAAAAATAAATGGAGAGTTCCAATCATATTTTCGACCTAGACATGTCAGGTCGGACGTACTTTATTTACTCCCAGCGGTGGAAAAGACGAGGTCCAGTCTATAAGTCCGAGGTGGAAGAGTCATGTCGGACATTGACTTGCAATGATTAAACGAGGTCATAAATACTTTCTTATATGGGAGTTAAGACAGTTATTCCGACACATAATCAGTTAGAACATATAAAAGTCAACTACCTAGTCCTATGTAAGAGTTCTATTAGTTTAGTTATGTCGTAATGTCAGGCAATCAGGTATTGTAATAAGCTAGCTCATCCATTTTTACTATATATATAAGGGAAGATGGCTCACAAATGGATCCCAACTTTGGCTATTCAAAGTCAAATATAAATATATTAAACCATACGTGAAGTCTAGGTCGGCAAATCCGAACTGGGGTTCACTTCCTCCACGTACAACTTTTTATTCGCATAACTGATATTCACCTATTCTTCTTACTGACTTGTAATATTTATATTTCAACCGTCAACAACTGCAAGGTTTTTTCTCAGGGTTCTAGGAGTGTGGAGGATTATCATAAGAAGATGGAAATCGCGATGACTAGGGCTAATGTTGTGTGGGATAGAGAGACTACAATGACAAGATTCTTGAGTAGGCTACATAGGGACATATCTAATGTGATTAGCTGCAGCATTATATGGAGCTCGAGGACATGGTTTACATGGCTATGCAGGTTGAAAGGAAGTTGAAATGAAGGGGGGGCAGCAAGCTATTCTCCGGGCTCTTTCCCTCTCAACAGCCAGAAAGGGAAGGTAGTTAAGATCATCTCAAAAGAGAAGTTCGAACCACCTAAAGGAAGAGAGGCGCAAACACATAAAGGTAAACATATTTTTGATTCCTAACCTACTAGGAATAGAGAGATTATCTAAATTCTTTAGATGTTTAGGGTGTTGGGCACATAGCTTCGCAATGTCCAAATAAAATGGTAATGCTTTTACGTAATGATGAAGTGGTATATGGGATGAGGTTGATTATGAAGGGATGCCTAAGTTAGAAGAAGCTAGTGATAATGAAGAATTATTATGTGTTGCAGTAGGAGAATTACTTGTTAATAGGTGTGCTCTTAGTGCTTGAATTAAGGTTGATGAGTTGGATGAGCAAATAGACACTATATTTCATACTGTGTGCCTTGCAAACAATAAGGTATGTAGTTTGGTGATTGATGGGGTAATTGCACCAATGTTGCTAGTATTGTCTTGGTTGAGAAGTTGGGGTTACCTATATTAAAACATCCCAAGCTTTACAAAGTACAATGGTTGAACGAATCTGGAGAGAATAAGGTGAAAAGTTAGGGTGAATTTTACTATTGGCAAGTACAATGATGAGATGGTTTGTAATTTGGTGCCTCTGAGTGTTGGGCATGTCTTGTTGGGGAAGCCTTGGTAATATGATAGGGTGGTGGTACATGATGAATTTATAAATCAATACATCTTTGTGAAGAGTGAATTTTTTTTTTTTTACTTACATTCTACTGTCACCAATGCTGGTACGTGAGGATCAACAAAAATTGAAAAGTGAGTTTGAAGGGAAAAATAAGAGAGTTGAAGCCACGACCTCGTAAAAAGGAGAGAATACCCAAGTAAGCTTCTAAATTTAAAGCTGGGAATAACTTTAATAGCCAGCACAAACGAGTTCCTCAAGCAAATACAATTAGGAAATATAAGATGAATTGACTAGGTACTGATTCGAGGTCGAATCATTTTTAAGAGAGAGGAGATTATATGATTCAAAGTTAGATATCAAATGTGAGATCAAACTACAAGGAACAAAATTCAAGCACGACTTTGGATATGGGTGATAAAAGTACACCCAAGACTAGTGCAAGTGGTGAAGTCGAAGTTCAAGTCAAAGAATGGAGTGAAAATCAAGGTGGTCGAAAGTAAACTACGTAATTGCATGGCTTTATTTAAGGGGTGATCATGCAACAAGAGTTTGAATTACCAGAATGCGAACTATGTCTTCCATGCGATTGCACGGAATAATCGCACAAGATTGCGTGCTTGAACTGGAGCAGATTTTGCGAATTTTTGAAATTTTATTATTTTCCTTTGCTTCGTAATTTGACTAATACTCTATTTTTTGGTAACTTTTACAATTCCGATTTAGATTAGATTATTATCTAATTCTAATTAGAATAAGACTTTATTTCTTAGCCTATTTAAATGCTTCTTCATTATAACTTTTCAAATACTATTTTGATTATTATTGAGTGATTTTCAATTAAAAGGTGAGGATTCCCTTATTTCCTCTTCTTCATTGAACTTCATAGAAATTACCAAAGATTCAATCTTTGTGACGTTCGATATAGAACTTATCAAATGATTAGGCAACCTTTATAGCATTCGATAATCTTGGTTCTTGTTTCTGCATTGTAACAAATTTAAGATTTCTATATCTTAGATTCTCACGTCGTGATGCTTGTGTTAAGATTATATTGTCTATTATAATCCAAATTTAGAACTTTCCAGCATTTTCAATTATGATTGCACAAGTTTATAGTGTTCCCAAAAGGAATTATATCATTATGAATCAGACTCCCGTTGGAAATTCCAACACAAAGGATTAAAACCAGAGTTATCTAGAATAGTGTGAGTTGGTGGATGTAATTGTGATCCAAATTGAGTTAGGCTTTGTCCGGAAATATTTTACCAATTATAAATTAGTTTATTTATGTTTTCGAGATAAAATGTGTGATTGAAAATTTGAAAGAGAAAATGTTTGTGATTAAAAAGTAATTTGAAAATTATGTTATTTATAAATTTTAATGATTGCGTTAAATATAAGAGGCTTAGCCCCTGTTCTTTTTGCTGTTTTGAGGTCGTTTTCTGTTTTTATTTTCGAAAACGCTAAAAACGCGTTCTCTTTACCATTTTCGAAAACGCATTTTGGAAAAAAAAAAAAAAAAATTGTACACAAAACGCGGCGTTTTGTGTGCATTTCGACAAAAAATGTCCAAAAAGAGGGATATATATTTTTTTAAAGAATTATCTTAACTTAGAACTAAGCTTAATATAAAGTTTTTATTTTTTTATTACTTTTTTTAGAATTATCCTAACTTGGAACTAAGTTTAAGTAAAGTTTTATTGAATTCAATATCAAAAAAAAAAAAAAAAAAATTAAGTGAGAATTTTTGTTATTATATTTCAAAAAATGCAATGATAAATGGACTCTACTGGTTTTGAAAGAATTTGCATTTTCTGAATTTTAATAGAAGTAGAGCTTTTTCAAATCTCTAACCTGACCAAACTGTGTTAATATAGACTCTTAATGCTCACATTAGTGTGTTGCATGTAACCATGTTCTCAGTGTATTGTGAAAGGAAATTTGAGTTTGAATTAGTAGTATTCTGCAAGCAAATTAATTAAAAATAGTTTAAGTAGTATTCTGCAAAATTTCAAACAGAACGTGTTTTCTAGCTTTTCATTTTTAAAAACAGTTTTCAGAAATGACAAACCAAACGCGTTTTCAGCAAATTTGAAAACAAAAATGAAAACAGGAAACACAAAATATTTTCGAAAATGAAAATACAAAAAAAAAAATACAAACAAAACACCGTTTCTTCAATTTTTTGTGGAGTTAAAAGAAAGTAGGATCTAGGTGGATAATAGTTTCAAAAACCCGTCAAATTGATAGATAATATTTGACAGATAATTTTAAGATAGTACCATGAGTAAGATTTGATTTTTTTTTTTTTTTTTTTTTAACCTTCTAGATTTTATAAAGTATATTTCTACTTATTTCTCTAGTCTTTTTTTTTACTTCCACTTATTTTATTTGGAAAGTTATGATTCTTATGAGATGAAAAAAACTAAAACTAAAAATATTAAAATCTTGAAATTTCTCAAATTGGCTGCATAAACTTGCATTTTTCCGAGTTTTTTTGCAGTCAAACATATATTTCCAAGCTCCAAAGTCCAACCCTAATTTCTCTCTATCTACTAAAAAGGCTACAAAAATGTTTATGTTTTGACAAAGATTTTATTAGTTGGATTTTTTCACATAAAGCGTGTTAAAATTAATTTTTCTACCCACAAAAATCACATCATTCATTTAAAACTTCAGTATTTTCCGTGTTAACAAGTAAAAAAAAATTAAAATGTCATATTTAGTATATGCAAACTAATTTAAGAAACTTAACTTTGAGCACAAAAGATAGTAACATTCAAGTAAGTTACTGCTTGATTGCAAATATGAACTTTGGGTTAAAAGAAAATAAGTTTCAAAGAATTGAATTGTCAATAACTTAATTCTAATGAAAAATAAAGTCAAGAGATTTGTGTATATTTATATTTGATATAAAGTGAAGTTGACATTTGAAAATATGATAAATATGAAAAATGAATTCACCACTAAATTCAAGGAAAACATTTTCTTTGTTTCTAAGGCGGAAATCGATACAAGTTGAAAATCAATTAAACTAAGTGAAAAATAAGTAGAAAATATTTTCATTTCCTAAGAAATTACTACAATCAAAAGTACCATAACATAGCATTCGTTTGGTAATCCACATTTTTTATTTATATATTAATTTATAAATTACTTAATTTTTCGAATCACTTTTTAACTACACATATTTCATTTCTTAATTTTTTATTCACACATTTATTTTAAAAATATAAATAAATCAATTTATAAAAAACGTTCTTTTACCGAACAAGAGAATATATATTTCATAGAGAAAAACCAGTTAAATCTCAGTTGATTCCTCAGTAAACTAAAAACTGAACAAAAAAGAAAAGAAAAAAAAATTATTGCAAGATTATTGTACAGACACATGTATGTATATACTTAGAGAGAGGAAGTGCGTAGAGAAAAATCAGACACCTTGTCCAAGTTATAGACTTCAGAGAGAAAGATGGCATCGCTCGACGCATACAGCACGGACGGTGACGGGACGCGTCAATTCGACGACGGCGGGTACACCGGCTACGACGAATCCTACACCGCCTTTTCCTCTGCTGATACTCCGCCTTACTCCGCCGCCGCCGGAGGAGGAGTTTACACTCCAGAATACGGCGAGACGGAGGAGGATGTGGTGGATCACGTCGAAAGCCCGGATCCGTTCGGGTCCAGTTCGAATCCTGACCCTTTCGGATCCTCTACCACTGTCCCGATCTCGAATGGCAACGTGAAGCCGCCATATGATATGGGGGAAGATTCGGAGGGAATATTCGGCTCCGATGGGCCGATTCTTCCTCCTCCCTCTGAATTGCAACCTGAAGAAGGATACGCTCTTCGTGAATGGAGAAGGTCAGGTATTTTTAGTTGAATCTTGGTTAATTTTGGTTTGGATTTTGGATAAAGTTCTAGACTTCTAGTGCTGCGTATTTATACACACCTTAGATCTGCTATTTAGCTATTTTCTTCCATTTCCATTCGTTTTCTTGATGGCTTTTCATAGATTGATATTATTTAGCTGAGATTCTTGTTTCTTTGATCTTTTTAATGATACAAAAATCATGTTGGGTTTGTGACCCAAAAATATCTAGGATAATTTGTTTTTTTTTGTTTAAATTGTTACTTGGAGATCAAGTTAAAGGTAGAAGGAAAAGAAAGTAAATAAAAGATTTTTGGGAACTTTGAATGCGATTTTCTTTCCTTACTCCGATTAGTCTATTTCACACAAATTCTATATGTTTTGGGGTTATATATAGATATAAATGTGTGTTGAGCCAATTAATTGTACATCAAAAGTGCCATATTATGATCAAATAGAGAGAAATTTGGTGAGTTTTATCTTTGTAGTTTCTTGCAACTTCTTGTGGGATAATTCAAGGGGTAAAAACTTGTGGTTAGATAGTAGCTCTTTAATAATATTTTCTTTGTGGTCTATTAGATTGGGTTGATGAGTGAAAGTCTATATATTTGTAACAATTTAATATATATTGAAAGGCCTTGACAATTCGAAATTTTTGCGTTGTTATTTATTTTCTCGTTTGCTTGATTTTACTGTGAACATCAAAAGATTCAGTGGGTTAAAGAAGTGGGAATCTGACGTATAATTCCCAACAAGTGGCATCAGAGCAATCAGGTGGTTCAAATGATTTTGGAACAAAAGAAAATATGTCTCCAAGTACAACGTAGAGAAATTTGACAAGAGAATTAATTTTGGTTTGTGACAAGTACAAGTCAATGATATTTTAATTCAGGCGGGTTTGCACAAAGCTTTGAAGAGAAAACCAAACAAGATTTCTGGCAAAGAAAAAGAAACTAGATCCAACAAGAGTGATGAATATTAGGAATATTTGAATTTGAGAGCTGCTAGGACTACACGACTTTGTTTGGCCAACAATGTTCTTGCAAATATTTATGGAATAACTGCTGCGAAGGAATTTTGGGAAAAACTGAAAGAATTGTATCAGACGACGAACTTGTCAAATCACTTGTATCTGAAGAAACAGTTTCATTCATTGAGAATGAGCGCAGGAACAAAAATTTTCGACCATCTTAATGTTCTCAATGGGATTGTTTTTGAACTGGAATCTATTGGAGTCAAGGTTGAAGATGAGGATAAAGCGTTGAGGCTCATCTGGTCTCTTCCGGCTACGTTTGAGCATATCAAGCCGATTTTGATGTACAAGAAAGAAATTGTGGATTTTGCAAAAGTTACAAGTAAGTTAATCTCTGAAGAGCGGAGGTTAGGTGGAGATGATAATTCATCAAATAATAATTTGCTTGTTACTGAAAAGTGGAAGAAGGGGAACTCCATGAAGAAGAAAGTGACGTGTTGGAACTGTGGTCAATCTGGGCATTTGAGAAGAAATTGTCCAAATGGTGGAGTAGACTCGGGTAATTGCTCGAATGACAATGCGACTCTCCTGGTGGAAGGTTGTGATGATGTATTCTAAGTAAGATGGGACATCCTCATGGCATGACGTCAGTTGCCATGATAGAGTATGTGTTCTTACTTGTGGGGGTACATGTGTTCACATACTACATTGGTTTGGTATAGATGCAAGCTATGTTGTTTAATTTATGTTGATGGCTGATGAGCTTCAAAGGAGAACTAAACATGGGAGTTGCATCATAATTTTCAGCAATTTTGTTTCGACATCGGCAGATGAAAAACTCAGGGTTCGTTGATAATTTTGAGTGATTATACTAATGTGGTGGAGTATGAGATCGTTAAAGTGTTAAATACTTTTATTAATAACTCAGAAGTACATCAAATGAGGATACAACGAATAGAAAATGTCTTAAATCAAATAACATAACTTGAATGGAAATACTGGAAAGAAGAATAATGAAACTAACTACTAATCCACTCTACTCATAAAGCCAACAATTTCTACCTGATAGTGGTACAGCTGGCTGTGGAACAAAAATAAGCATGGTGCACTAGGGGAGTAGCCTGGTGAGCCAGGGGTATAATCATAGGTGTCTGACTCTTCGTCAGATACCATCAATGGCTCCGGTTGCCTATCTTTGCCATCCGACACTATTATTACTTTGTGTACCGGTATTGAAGTAGGGGTTCGGTAGTGGTCCCAACAAATGATGAACTCGTAGCAAATGGTTTGAAAGCTTACATTTTCTCCCAATCGTCTTCTCATATCTCTATAAAATCGGTTTGCTAACACTTGTTGATTTTCTTGGAAGGTTGACAATAGATGACCAATGGATTGTATATTTGTTGCCCTAAACTCATTGGCTATGGCCTCATGACGAACGACACAATAGCAAAAAATGTGATCCGTTATCCTAACGTTGGTTGTCGCTTTGTATGATAGATATTTCGAAAATACGAAGTTTCTTAGTAAATGGTGCCATGTCTAAAAAAAATATCAATTATGTAAGGTCCAATTAGGATTCTATGACATCATTTTCTAAATTCGAGGACAAAATATTGTGAAAACATTCTTTAAATTATGCTTCATTTATTATTTTCCATTATGCTCGAACTTTTTCCTTTCTCCTTATTTCGAATACAATTACTTCCTTCGTCTGAATATCATAAAACATTCAAGCAAGTGCCCAAAATAATAATAACAATAACATTAAACTTCATAATAACCTTCTTTACCTTCTAAGTCGGTGCAAGGAATGATGACACTGGCAATTCTATTAATAAAATATTCTTGGAGAAAAAAAAAAAAAAAAAAAAGCTCTTTTGAAAATTTTGCAAGTCTACAAAAATGTAGACTTGGTCTGATACAATGTTGTAACGCCTAGAGTTCCAAAAACTTTGAACGCTACATCATCCTTTATAACTAACTTTCGTAATATGTTTTAGTGGAAATCAGAAATTCAAACTCGAGCGGGTTTATATAAAAAATTTCAAAATGGTCAATAATTCAAGATTTTAAAAAAATTAAACAAAATAAAAAATTTAAGTTTTTCAAAGGAAAATTCTTAAAACCTTCAAACATCCATAATTTAATCTCTCAAACATTCAAAGTTCAATAATAATAATAATAATAATAATAATTTATCAATAAGTTCAACGTAACTTAAATAAGCATTTATTCATTTATTTGCCGTCATTGCCCATCATTCGCAGTCTTCGAAATTTGTAAATATTGTTAAAAACGAAATACTCTGTAGGTTCATCGCAAATTAATTAACTCGAATTATGAAAATACACGTAATCATGCATAACATTCTTTGACATAACATCGTATAAACACATATAAGTGCAGAAAAGTTGCATCGTCTCGTCTCAATATACAATAATGCATGTTAGTTATATCGCATATAACATCATCAATTCATGATTTATAATCTCGCCTTGTCTTATATCATCATATAATAAATCACATCTTCACGTGCAAATCATATTCAAAGCAATTGATAAGCGTGAATCTACCTTAATTTTTAACAAGTTCAAGTCGAGTAGGAAAATGATGCCAATTCTCTGTGTCTGTACGTCGTCTAGCCAAATAGAAAATAAATCTTAAATAGTATTTAGAATTTTTAAGTTTTGAAACGAAATTAAAAGTTTTGGGATTAAATTGAAAATCTACATAATTTCAAAAATAAGAGGCTGACTCATAATTTTTAAAAATCTTGGGGACTATTTTCCAAAGTGCAGGGACTGAAATAATACATTCTTAAAACTTAAAAGGACTGAATTAACTAAGTTTAACTAGGGGTTAACAAATAATATATTTTCTCTTTTTGAATTGAGAGAGGATGGCACCCTTCATCGCCGATCATTCACCGGTCGGTGGTGCGCCATCAATGTGTAGGGAGGGTAAGGACGGTTAATGGTTTATGGGTAAGTGAGGTGTCGGTAGACTTGTGTGAGAAACCGAGATTTGAGGTTTGGTGATTTTTGGCAATAACTTAGACGAAGTGGGCGGCAGTTCAAGGTAAGTGGTTGAGTTAACTTATTTCTTGGTTGTTTTGGGCTAAGAAGCACTGACACGTCCTTGAGGCCGGTGCGTCGGTGTCCGACTTGTGTCGGACATCGACACGACATGCTTGGGATACGTGTCGGAGTTGCCACGTGGCGTATCACCATATTCTCAAACTTTTTCAGCCATGGACATGCCCTTCGACACATCAGAGCCAGAGAAAGGGGAAAAAATTGCTAAAATAAAATAACCTTTTTTCTGCAATATTTGACTAAAAATTAAAATGGGCTCCCTTGATTGAAATTACATTTCATCAAACTTTGTCTTCAAATTGCATGCAGCATGGTTTCCGTCGAACTGAATTGTTGAAGGTGCGAACTGAAGGGTTGGAGCTGACTGCATTCTTTTTTTCTTCTATATTGGGCCGAAAGGCCTTTTTGAAATATTTTGGAATAGAAAAAGAGATAGAACGTGTATATTTGATAAATTGGTCAAATGATTGAAAAAGTCAACACCTTTTTATCTTCCTTCTTAAGGAAGCTTTATATGTAATAATAATTTAAAACTAAATAAGTTTGCATCTTTTTACACACAATTAATTACTTACATTAAAAAATTAAAAAATAATCTTTTTTACACATAATTAATTACATAAATTAATATTTTTAATTAATTACATAAATTAAAAATAAAATAAAAAATTAATTAACGTGTTGTGTCGCAACTTTTTTCGAAAATCGCGTGTCAACATGTCTGACACGATACTCGTGTCCGTGTCAGCGCTACTTAGGTTTTGGGTGAATTTGAGCGGTGAAAATTGAGGTAGGCAGTGAGGTTTTTGGAGGTGGTGGTCGCGGTGGTTCGGGCGGCGTTGCGATGGTGTGAGAAATCTACTATCGTAAATTGAAGAACTAATTGCAATCGGTGGCTTTTTGTTCGAGATTGGTTTTGTTTCGGTTGCAGTTCGTGCAGCTCGATAATGGAGGTTCGGTTGGTTTTTGTTCTCGACTGGGTGTTGATAGTGGAATTCAATTATTGTAGTGGGGAGGTTCGGTTGGGTGAAATATCCCATAGCAGATTGTGGTGCTCGGTTGATGGTTTGGTCGTTGAAATTCGTAGACTTGTGTGCGTGAATTGAAGGTTGTAACGTGTGTGAAGAATGACTTTAATCTTATCGAGAGTTGATTGTGAAATTGTTGAAGTTTGAGTCTCTGTATGATGTGAACGTGAGGGAAAGAAGGTGGGAGGAAGGAGATGAAATATACGCAGTTGGAGTTGGAAAAATAAAATAAAATAAAAAAAAAAAATATGTAACGTCAGACCTTGATTGCAAGGAGTTAAATAAAATTTAAAATGCTTTAAAAATTCTCAATCGCTACATATTGAAGTTGTGGTTTTTATTCAGTTAGACAATTCAGATCCACTTTCTTGTGATTGTCTTTAAAATTTTTAACTGGCCCAGCCTATTAGTATTTTGTAGAACTTAATGAGTGCTGAAGTCCATTTGACCACAATTTCTTGTCCCTTGAAATTTGAGTTAATTTTATTTCAAAATTTGACACTAAGACCCAAAGTAATACTCCCTCCGTCCCAAAAAAATGAGTATACTATTTTTGTCTGTCCCAAAAAGATAGTCTTGTTTTCATATTGAGCATGTACTAAATTTTTTATTTCCACATATATCCTTATTTAATGTATCTTACAATTCACACCAACTACTTAGCTATTGCATTTTCAAATTTTTTGTGGAAAACGAAGTGAATCCACTTTAAGGGATAAAGAGTATAAATGGAAAATATTGATAAAATTTAATACCCTAATTATACTAATTACCATTTATTAATTTGTGTGAAAATAATCGTAGGACTATCATTTTGGGATGGAGGGAGTATTAATAACATTGGATAAGTAACTCAAAGGATTTTGAGTAATCGGAGAACAACTATTGAGTTAAAAATACCGTTCTACGCGGAGTCCCACTGGTTTTTGACATATCCTTCTCGCTTATTTCATCTGTTCTAATGTGGCACACACCCATTTTGGCATCCTTTCAAGTATTATGGTCGTATTAAGAGTATTTTTCTTTTAATGGCTTAAAACTAAGGATCATTCTAATAGCAATTCCATGCCAACGGTACTTTTAGGGGTGTCACAGTGGAAAAGGCTCTGGGAAAAGCCAAGTGGACAAAAAATGAACATAGCTTAATATGATTGTAGATGCTTGCTTTTATTGGATCTTTCACTGAGTGCAGCTGTTGAAATTATCAAGAAATGGATTTTAGTCAGTTTCCAAAAAAAAAAAAAAAAAAAAGTGTAGAATAGACCTTAGTCATTCTGCATGTGCTTGACATGAAATTGAGAGTTTTTGCACTGGTATTTGTGTGCAGTTCGGTACTTTCAATGACCGAAGTTCTTTTATAGCCTGTTTAATCTGATGCTAATTTGGCCATTGAAAATATTCTGTAATAGATTTTGGTTAGCATAGTTTTTGCTTCTTACTCCAGCCTAGTATACATGGGGAGGCTTTTCTAAAGTACAGCACATGGTCAATAATAATATGCTGAAATTTTGTGGTTGAAGTTATACTGGATTGTTAAATATAAATATTAAATTTAAATATGTATAAACAATACATCCTAAATGCTAATGATTTTGCTAATTGAATATTTGTAGTAAAAATCATTCAAATATAAGCTCTAAAGGGCCATAGTACACTGTATTTGATAGGTGATAGGATTAGGGGGGATTGTTCTAATCCCATGTTTGGTGCTTCACCGTATTAGATCACTATACAAGTAATGAAAAATAAAATAAAATAAAATATTTTTTATGCATACTTTTTTAACTTGGTGAATAAATACTACAACCTGGACCCACCCTTAGAAAGCATATTAATTTTTGACGGTTGAATAGAGGAGGATAAGCACACTGGAATTAATATAGTCCTTGTTTGATTTCATTTTTTGAGAAGTTATTTTGTGAAAAGTTATATTTTTGAAGAATGCGTTGTTAAAAGTTTGAAAAAATTATGGGTCCATGTGCAAAATTATTTTTATTGGGAAAATGTATGGTTGAAAATGATTTGAGGAACAGTATTTTTGAAAAATCTATATAAAACAAGGTCTTAATATGGGTACTAATTTCATCAAACGCTATAATCCTTAATTAACTGCTCAAATATGGTGTGCCAAAATTGTCCTACATGCTTATATGTAACCAGTTCAGAAGTTGAGATTTTAAATTATATTGAAGATTATCCTTTATTTATATATCCATTTTAACATCATTATTTTCCTTTTCTTCCTTCTTTTCTTCGAGATATCACTAGAGGAAATGACAAGAGTTGACTGGTCCATTAACAAATCTTATGACTAGGAATCTTTAAGAATAAAAATCCACCTTATACTTTCACCCCCAAAAACTCTGGATTCTTCTTATGTGCACTATGACCATTTTTCTCTTGCTAGGTCATAAAATAGTTGTGGACATTGCATGGAAAGGTTGATT
This sequence comes from Ligustrum vulgare, assembly GCA_963555705.1. Taxonomy (NCBI): domain Eukaryota; kingdom Viridiplantae; phylum Streptophyta; class Magnoliopsida; order Lamiales; family Oleaceae; genus Ligustrum; species Ligustrum vulgare. The sequence goes on along the minus strand of OY743169.1, from coordinate 50,608,758 downwards.
AAAAACATGCTTTAGAGAAGGGGAGACCAAGTTCCAAATTTACCTGTTATTTTGGTGTGATCTAATATCCTTCCCTCCCAAGCCAAAGCATGAATCATGAAACAGAGAAGTTCTTTTAAGAGATATTTTCAAAGTTACTAGCTTTTTGGTGTTACCTAAAATCCTCCAGCCTTCTGTTTGTTTTAAATGTAGAGATGAAATACTAATGTTAATTTCATAATGGTTTTGATGCAGACAAAATGCCATTCGGCTTGAGGAGAAGGAGAAGAGGGAAAAAGAATTGCTGAACCAAATTCTAGAGGATGCTGAAGAATTTAAAAAAGCTTTCGACGAGAAAAGAAAGCTTGGTTTAGAGACTAACAAGACTAGTAACAGAGAGAAAGAAAAGGTAATGTTATATAACAATATACCCGCTATTAATTCTTTTTTGTGTCTTCAATTTCTGATTAAACAACTCGTTTGTTGAATTCCTATGTTTTAACAGTCATTCCTGGCCAGTCAAGAAAAGTTTCATAAAGAAGCCGATAAACAATATTGGAAAGCCATAGCCGAGCTCATTCCTAATGAGGTACCAAATATTGAAAAGAAGGGGAAGAGGAAGGATAAAGACAAGAAGCCATCAATCACTGTCGTCCAAGGGCCAAAACCTGGCAAGCCTACCGAGCTTTCAAGGATGCGCCATATACTGGTGAAGCTGAAGCATAATCCCCTGCCTCACATGTTGCCACCACCTCCTGCTCCTGCCAAGGACAGTAAAGATACTAAGGATGAAAAGGATGTCAAAAAAGGGAAAGATGAAGCATCAAATGCAACTAAAGAGGCACCTGCCAAAGATTCTGCTGCCAATGGTTCTCCACAGCCATCTGAAGAACCCACTGCTGCTCCAGCCATCGACAAGCCTGCTAGCTAATTTTTATGTTTTGGTTGCTTACTCTAGTAACTCCTCTTCCCTTCATAGAATTTGCACCATCAGTTACTGCCGTGAGTAGAAACTTTTATATGTTCTTGAGCTTTTACAAATTAAGATTCATTTTGTTGTGTACTAAAAATTGTTTGATGAAATAATGTGGGTATCTTTCTTTCGTTTTTTACTTTTTATGTAGTCATTTTGTTGTGTACTAGAAATTGTTTTTTCTTTCCTTCATTAGTTTTCATTTAAAATCTTCCTAAATTATTCGAAACCTTAGACGGAGTCATATTTCTTCTATGTAGAGGTGTCTCGGATTCAGCTCAGCATCTAAATCCGTGAACTGCTGAGCAAGCTAAATACGGCGAACCTTATTTCATGGATCAGGACTAGTCCAGTGGCTTTGTGCATCAATTTTTTTTGAAAGTCTTTGTGCATCAATTTGATTACAAATTCGTGTTAAATTTTATTACAATAGTTTCATTGCAAAGTGCGACCCTGATTAGTTTGGATAAAAAAAAATAGATTTTTAGTACATCCTGAAAGAAGTTAATGAATGTGTGATGACAAAGGTTATAAAAGTGGTGAATTTCCTAAAATGTCAGATTAAAAATTAGTTTTAAAAATTGGCAGAGTGTCCATCCTTGAAGGTTTTTTAAATGCCAAATTGGTGTATGGTTGGCTGGTTACCATACAGGGATACAACAGACTTCATCTGTGGATCAACGTGTGCTGCTAAGCAGCTATGGTTGAGTTTCAAGTAGCAGTTAGAGGTGTTATTTTTTGGTAGTCGTTGATCGTTACAACTAGGTTTTTCCTATTCTTTATCAGGCACAATTTGACAGCTCGAACCTACACGAAGAAATTTAACGGTGCCGGATGAAAAGTATCTTTTCATTATCAAATTTAAATGGAAAATATAATTCCATTGCCAAAAACTTGTAACGTCAAAATATTGTATTGCAAATTAGTAAAACTTACTAATGTTTTTAGTATTTGATGAACGAGTCCAGTTTGTTGCGAGTCTTTCATGTATTTAGGATGTTGGCTTTGTCTTTCTCTTATTCAGGAGTTTGTGTTTCTGCTTCAGCAAAAAAAATCATAGACACGTTAATGTCGGTAGAGACGTTTTTTTTTTTTTTTTTTTTTTTTTTTAATTTATACTCTTGTAATTGAAGTGTTAATTCAGTTCTTCATCAAGTAATAAGATACGGTTTCGTCAAAGCATCTATGTTTTTTCCCCTACCGTGCTTTTTATTTTTTTAAAATAATCTGACCTACTCTATTCTATTTTAATAATACTAGTTGCACGGACATATTACATTGACAAAGTATATTGTATTGATATGAAACAATATGAAAAAAAAATCAATAGAAAGTAACAATAGAAAATTCCCATTTAAACAAAAATAAAAATATTAATAATTATTATATTATCAAGAATATTACAAATTTTGAAAAAACTCCTTATACACAACCAGGGGCGGATTCAGCCCTTGGCTAGGGTGGTCAGCCGCTTGGGTTGGATCCGCCAAAAACTCCTTTTTTTTACCTTACAATTTTTGGTATCGAGTTTTTTTTCTATTACCCTTTAATGTCCGCTCGTCCTTGAACAAATTCGTTCGTGCTGGATTGAATTCCTGGATTCGCCCCTGTACACAACACTAGTGATAACATTTGTTGAGTTCTCACTGTCATGACTATATCTTTACTTCCATATCGCTTTGATAAAATGCTACGATCACTCGATTAATGCCTTTTGTTCACATACTTGAAAAGATATTTAATGTGTTTCAAACAGGACCTTATTATTGTTGAAATCCAAGTGTAAATTATTCAGCAGTAATAATTCTCGGAAGTCGAAGGTCGATCCACATGGAGGAAATCAAGAGAACAAACAATTACAATAAGAAAAGTATAGCAATGGCTGAAGTAGAAGAATTAATAAATAACAATAAGTATTGAACATGAAAACACCAAGAATCCATTTATGATGATCATGTAGCAAATACTTCCACCCATTTAAGCTACAGCATTAATTTACTAAAAAGGTGACATTTCTTGTATTTATTTATATAAATATTTAGAGAATAAATAACTACATAGCAACAATAAAGTTTTCCAAAGCTTACTGTCATGCTATTTATGTATTTAATTCAGAATGATGAGCTCTTAGAACGTTGGAAATATGATAATAAGAACTTATGAAAAGATAATGAAAGTTTGCATTCGTTACTACCAAGAGATGCATAATCTAAAATAACTGAAAACATGATAACCTCAGCAGGTCCTAGATTGCTCTGAGGCCTAAATATTTCATACATAACTTTTGACAGTAAGGAATTGGGGAATCACAAAGGATGTTCTTACCGTATCATATCAACTCTGACTAAAAAGATTTCAATTTCTGATTTCCACACACATGATCTGACTATAGTCTAGCAAACTCCATTATATTAATTAATTAAAACTTATAATATTCCTTTTACAGAATATATTACAGTATAAGCAATAAATAATTTTAATTAATATATATATTTTTTCAATCCTCAATGACGAACCAGCTCGAATGAGGTGTTGCTGATCGGTTTGCACCAACCATTCACCTCGCATTGAAGCTCGTGTGGGCTGTGCCGATGAGTAACTACCCCACTTAATATCTCTATCTACATCTTTCTTTCAATGCAATGAAATTGCTTGCATATATATATATATAACAAAAATAACAAATAGGAACACATTTGAACCCACCATAAAATTGACAAATAGGATTGCTAGCATTCTATCTAAATTAAACCAAAATTAAAATTTTGAGCCTCAAATTTGAAATAAAGTAGAGAAATAAATGAACATAATAACATACTACGTTCTCTTATTAAGGATGGATAAAAATCAAAGACAAAAAGAACAAAAGAAATAACTAATTGGATTGATAAATATTAATACACTAGTATGCTCCCGGGTAACCCAAACCAATGTACTACCACAACAGGAGTATCTATCCTATTCCTTGTTAGTGTCCTTCAAGTTTCTCAGTTTACAGGACTTACACCACCATTTTATTTTGTAGTATTTTCTCTGTTCATTTGCTTTCTTTACAAGCTTTAGTTGAAGCCAACCTAGGGATGGCAAAACGGCTCGGGCCGCTCGGGCTCGGCTCGAAAAAAGCTCGGACTAAGCTCGGCTCGCGGCTGGAGATTTTGAGCCAAAGCTCGAGCCGAGCTTTTTTTTGAGAGACGGGCTTTGGCTCGACTCGGCTCGAGCAAAAAAAAAGCCCGCTAAAAAGCTCGATGGGAGTTTGAACAATGAATTTCGATCACGAGTTCGGCTCAACTTGCTATATATACACATTTTCAATAAAAACTTTATGAATTTTTGCTATAAAAATAAGAAAAAAAGTAAAAGCTCGGTACTTGGCTCGGCTCGGAAAAAGCTCGAGTCGAGCCTTATTGTTGGGGACGAGCTTTAGCTCGGCTCGGCTCGGCTCGGGCCAAAAAAGCCTCGACCCCAAAAAGCTCGAGCCAAGTTCGAGGCTTGATCTTCGGCTCGCGAGCCGGCTCGGATCGGCTCGGCTCGTTGACATCCCTAAGCCAACCTGAAAGAAAATGCATTAATGAATCCCTTTTCTAGATTTACTCAACCTGTTAAAATATATAATTTTAATTGTTTGAAAGTATATAATTTTTCTTGTTTTCCACATATTGAACCAAATAATAATAATAATAATAATAATAATAATAATAATAATAATAATAATAATAATTACCTTTAAAAAAAAAAAAACTATGCCAACAAATTTAGTTGTAAAGACCCAAAAATTGTCAAAAAAAAAAAAAAAATCAAAATCAAATGAAACAATAAAGAAGAGCACAGACAGAAAAATGAAGAGATCAAAGCCAAGGTAGTTTCATAGATCATTGCAACTTCAATTCAACATCCTTGTGGAACACAATAAGCTTGCTCCCGATTTTATGAAAACAGTTTCAAGCTTCTCTTTCTTTCTTAGATAAATAGTTCAAAAGTCCAATACACTTACCAAGAGGGAAGCAAATCGCAGCACCTATAACTGGACACAGAATCATAATCCTTTCGCGCCAACGAAATGTTACTGCAACAGGAGTAATTTCAGTCCAAAAGAAGAGAATTTTAAAATGTGTGGAAACAAAAAAAAAGTTCTTTTTCTTACAAATTAAGCCAAATGTTGCAGCAGTTGCAGATTCAGCTCCAACTATGTTCTAAACGTCATGAAATTCTCGCTTTTAAGGGAAGCAAGTTCTGCAACCCACAAAAGGTACCTGTAAACATTCCAAGATGCACACCACCAACTATTGAGCCACAAGTCACCACAATAAATCTTTTCTCCATTTAAAAAATTTCTCTTTAAAATATCAAATATCGATGATATCATGTATATATATAAAACATAAAATAATAAGCGATAATTTGCCTCTTACAATTAATTTATTTTACTTATGAAGCGTCATCTGGACTATTTTATGCAATTCTAAAACATTTAGTTTGAAAATCACCTGATAGCTTGAACATGTCAAGCATTAATTGTTGGATAAAATTCAATAATGTGGGGCCAAACATGTATAAAATAAAATGTGTGGTGCTATCTTAAGGATTTAGTCAATAAAGTGATCCACTAAAGATTATTCAGGATTAATGAGTATTAAGTGTCGTGATATTAAAGTGTAGAGACGGATTCAATGTTTTAAATTGATGAGGGGCCAATTTAATAACATTGAAACACGATAGCTGCCCTACAGCTATTTATATAGGTCATGGTCCCCAATTGAGCGTGGCTTTTCATAATTCTCTGCATCCCCATCAACAGAGAATAAAAATAAGGAGAAAACCACGAATCAGTTGGAAGACCATAACCCCGTTCGATCAAACACAATAATGGATTCAGGTACGCTTCCGCTTCAGTTTCGATCTTGATAATTACAGCATGATATTTATGGATTTTAGATGAATAATCATCTATATTAAATTTAATTTCAACAAGTGGTTTCAGAGCCAACATCGTGTTGAATTATCAAATCAATTTTGAACGCATATATGTAAAACCAAATTCTGTGCGTACATATATGTAAAAACCAATGCTTCTGATTTCGTGTAATTGAGAAGTATACATACACAACGTGATTTCAAAATTGAGAAATACACATATTCAGCCGTTTTTCCGTGTATTAATTTATATGCAAAAATCTTGGTTTAAAAATCGATTCGTATGTGCCTCTCGAAACCGCACTATGGATTTTGGAATTAGGTTTTGAATCTGTGAATTAATTTTTAGTTTTAGTTATATATATATTTCGAATTGGGTTATTGAGTATGGATTCAGTTTGAATTGTGGTTGAGTTTGTTGTGTGCGGTGTTTGTGGTGTTTGTTGATGATGGAAAGAATGAAGGTCGGGGATGGGGTAGTCGCGCGCTGCGTCGCGGCTTTTTTTTTTTGGTTGCAGCGCCGTCGATGGCGCTTCAGGCGGTGTGCGGCGCTGGCGATGGCGCCGCGTTCTTGGGGCTGGATGCAGCGGCGGCTAGGGTTTGGTTGCAAACCCTAGATTTTTCAATTTTTAGGCCCAAGGACCTCAATCGGAAATTTGAAGTACTGAAGGGCCTGGTTGTAATTCACGAAAATTGCTTTTATTTCACATCAGGTCCTCCTAATTTGTTTTAATAATTAATAAAACCCTAAGCTTATGAAATCTTTTAAATTGGTCCTTCAGACTTCTTAATTTACAAAATCAGCCCATAAAGTTAAGAAATCATTTAAGTTGGGTTTTATAGATTCTGAATTTTACGATTCAATCCCTAAATTTTCAGATTTTAATTAATTGGCCGCTAAAGTTTGGAAAAATTACAATTTAGTCCTTCAAGTTTAAAAATATTTCATAATTGGCCAATCAAGTTTAATTAAATTGCAATTTAACCATCCAACTTAATGATTAATTAATCCTAAAGTATTGAATTTCATAATTCAAATCCTAAAGTCTTAAATATATGCAAAACAGTCAATTCAAGTTCAAATTTTGGTATGACGGACTCTTTTGAGAAATATAATATTTCGAAGTGAATTAATTGAAGCAACATGTTGCCAAAGTAACATCTCTTGTGGAAATTAATTAACTTAGAATATTAGAAGGTTTCGTGTGTGTGTTGTTCATGAGGATATTGATCGGCCCAAACGAAGGTCAATGTTTGGCTGAAATTTCACATGCACCTGTGGTGATAAACACGTGACGATTATTTGGTTTAACGTGTGATCAATAAATCGGTCCAAAGAAAGGTTTATTGGTTGATATGTCTTATTGTCAGTGTTTGATTACTACATCGAGAGTACCACTTACAAGTCAATATTTCTGCCCAAAGACTAAATATTAATGTTGTGCTGGGTATCTTGTAATGGGCCTTACCATTATTTGAAATTATTATTTGCATAATAAAGTACTAATGTAAGCTATTTCCATATTCTTCTCTATACAGTTAATTCATCTGCTACCACAATATCTGCAAATCTTAATTCAATTCCCATGCTTGATGGGTCAAACTTCAAGGATTGGAAAGAGAACGCACTAATTGTTCTCGGCTGCATGGATCTCTACCTTGCTCTCAGGGTTGAGCAACCGGCTTCTCTTACGGATGCAAGTTCACCTGATGACAGGAGGAACTTTGAGAAGTGGGAACGCTCAAATCGCATGAGTCTAATGATCATTAAGCACGGCATTCCGGAAGCCTTTAGGGGCGCAGTATCTGAAGAGGTAACTAATGCCAAGCAATTCCTTGCCAAACTTGAAAAGCGTTTTGCTAAAAACGATAAGGCTGAAACAAGCACGCTACTGCAAATTTTGATTTCAATGAAGTATAGAGGCAAGGGGAACATAAGGGAGTACATCATGAAGATGTCTCATACTGCTTCAAAACTTAAGGCACTAAAGCTTGACTTGTCTGATGACTTGCTCGTACATTTAGTATTGATATCGCTTCCTGCACATTTTAGTCAGTTTAAGGTCAGTTACAACTGTCAAAGGGAGAAATGAACTCTAAATGAGCTCATTTCATATTGTGTGCAAGAGGAAGAAAGGTTGAAGCAGGATAGAACTGAAATTGCTAACTTGGCAAGTACCTCTAAGGATAAGGGCAAGAAAAGAAAAACAGAATATGAAGCTGCTAAGGGTCCAAATCAAAAGAAGCCACATAAGGACAATGAGGGTTGTTTCTTTTGCCTGAACCCTGGACATTTAAAGAGAGATTGTGCCAAATACAACGCTTGGCGTGCAAAGAAAGGTACATTTCTTGTAGTGACCATGAATTTTCGGGATTTATTTTTAAAATAAGTATTTTATTTACTAAAAACCGTGTCGCTATAATTTTACCCGTTATTTAAAGTTCACGTACGTCGTTTAGCCAAGTTATAAAATTTTGAGCCGAGAATAATAAATTGTCAGTCCAATTTGATTTTACGTCCAATAAATTCAAAATCTATTTTTAAAATCCAATTTCATTTTTTTATTTAATTATTTAATTATTCAAATAAAATCTCCAGATAATCTTATTTCAAATTTAAGTCTATCATCCTAATTACAATTCAAATTTTAAACTCATCACTTATCTCTACAGATCATGATCACCATCCTTTCCAACTTGCAAACAACCAATTATATCACGAAAATCTATCCGCAGTTACAATTTGAAATTCAAACCAAATACTATCTATCCAGCTATTTTATTCCCACTCGCAATCAGAATTATTCACGGCACAACCATTCAATTCAGGTATGACCATCGATGAATTCTTGTTTCATCATCATCACCATCGACCAGACCAAGCACCACTGCAGCCACGACAAGCTAACCACAATTTTTCCAATGCTAATTTCGGTAAGCAACCCAGAATCGACAACCACAAGTACTGCCCCTTCACAAGCTCCAACCGAACCTTGCTACTACCCAAACTGCACAACACAGCCCATCAACATCTCAATCCACCACTGCCCTGCCACTGCCTGCAACTACCACCACCGCCAAACGCTAACGAGCCGCAACACTTAGCCTGCGGCACTACCACCATGAAACCACAGAACCGGCCAAATAGCAACCCAAATCAAAAACCAAATATCAATTTTCCCAGCATCCAAGATCCACACCTCGACCTCCACCACAGCCGTCTCCCCTAACTCCCCAAAACTTAAATTAAAGGCACAAATATACAAACCGACAACCTCAGAAGCCTATTACATACCTCAATCATAAATTTTTCGCCGGAGAACACACGAGCGGAGCCTCGTTTTTCCTCAAAAATTGCACCCAAAAATCCTCAAAAATCGCACCCAAAAATCATCCAAAACTCCATTTTTCTTGCTCACCCGGGTTCCCCACTGCCGTTGCTCTGCGCCGGCGATCGATCAGAGAGGAGGGCGTCTGCCCTCCCCTCACTCTCCGTTTCTCTCTCTGTTAACATAGAGAGAGAAAGGAGTGTATGTATGTATATATATATATATATATATATATATATATATATATATATAACCTTGTTTTCAAAATTTGCTCTTTAGTCCTCAGATTCTTCATTTTAATTGTTTCAGTCCCTAAAAATGTTTTAAGTGTTTAGAGAACAGCCTAAATTTTTAAAAAGCTATCATTTCAGCCCCTGCAGATTTAATTCCTTTGATTTCAGCCCCAACGTTTTTATTTTGGTCCATTGATCCTTTTTAAACATTTATATCAGTTCCCAGATTTTAAAATCATTCATTTTAAGTCAAAACTTTAATTTTAATTCAAACTTCGAATTTCTAGAAACTAATTTAAATTTTATTTTATTTTGGCTAGACGAGACATACATAGATCTAGAGAACTGAAATATATTTTCTCGCTCAACCACACTCGTAGAGAATTGAGGTAGACTCGCCCCCATTAATTTGTTTACATTTTAATTGCACGTTATATGCTTCATGTGACTTATGTGCATTATATGCATAAGAAGAGACAAGAATTTATATTTCTTATGAAATATTTGATGTTATGAGCATGCCATAAATTATATGGATTTTTAAATGCATGAGATGAGACGAGATTATGATTTTGTTATGCTTTGACATAACTTATGTGCATTTATTGCATGAGACGAAACTACCAACACCCTATGTTACGAAAGCCTATTATTATGATGAAGTTGTCACTATATGATTGCATGTTTATGTGTTCAATTTTTATGTAAATTTATTAATCGGAGATGAGTCTACTGAGTATTTCAATGAAATGCTCACCCCTTTTTAACAACAATTGCAGATATCGGAGATGGAGGCGAATGATGGGCAGGATGTGGCATTAATATTTGAATAATTAGATTTCATTATTATTTCAATTGAATAATCACATTTTGAGAAATGTTGAGATTTTGAACAGTTTGCTTTATTTGGAAATGTTTTAGCAAATATTATTTCCGTAAATTGGTGAATATTTAAAGTTTGTCAATTTTTGAATTTATTTAAATAAATCTTCCCAATTAAAAAATTTATTTTCCTCCGCTTAATATTATTTTAAAATTAGATGAGACGATGACATGACGAGTCGGGTGATTAGGACCCGGGGCGCCACAGCGACTCGGTCGTTACATTTCTTAATTTGGTCTGTTCTGAGGTTAATTTAGCTTCAGTACCTAGAAACACTTGGTGGTTAGATTCTGGTGCTACTACTCACATAAGTGTTTCTATGCAGGGTTGCATGTTCTGCCAAAAGCCAAATGATGCTGAAAGATTCATCTTTGTGGGCGATGGAAAATCAGTGGAAGTTGAAGCAATAGGAACTTTTAGGTTATTATTGGGAACTGGTTTTTATTTGGATTTGAAAGACACTTTTGTTGTGCCGTCATTTAGACGGAATTTGGTTTCTATTTCCTTATTGGACAAATCTGGATATTATTGTTCTTTTGAAAATTGTCAGTTCAGTCTTTCTTTAAATTCAAATATTGTTGGTACTGGTTCATTATGTTCATACGATAACTTATATTTGCTTGATACTATTGCATCATATAATGAAACCTTGTATGTGGAATCACGTGGTACTAAGCGAAAATTAAATAAAGAAAATTCAGCAAAACTATGGCACAAGTGCTTAGGTCACATCTCAAAAACTAGAGTTGAATGACTTGTGTCAGAAGGCATTTTGGATTCCCTCGACTTTACTGACTTTGATGTTTGTATTGATTGTATCAAGGGAAAACAGACCAAAACGAAAAGGTTAGGTGCTAATAGATCTTCAGACGTCTTAGAATTGATACACACAGATATTTGTGGACCATTCCCTACGGCTTCCTGGAATGGTCAACAATACTTTATATCATTCATAGATGATTACTCACGTTATGGGCATCTATATCTCATTCATGAAAAGTCTGAGTCACTGGACATGTTCAAAACTTTCAAAGCTGAAGTTGAGAATCAACTCAACAAGAAAATTAAAAACGTTAGGTCTGATCGTGGTGGTGAGTACTATGGCAGATATGACGGATCAGGTGAACAACGTCCAGGACCATCTGCTAAATTCCTAGAGGAATGTGGAATCGTCCCACAGTACACCATGCCAGGTTCTCCTAGTATGAATGGTATAGTTGAAAGACGAAACAGGACTCTTAAGGATATGGTAAGGAGTATGATTAGTCATTCTACTTTACCAAAATCACTCTAGGGAGAAGCATTAAAGACTACAGCTTATATTCTGAATAGAGTACCAACTAAAGCTGCTGCTAAAACACCTTATGAGCTTTGGACAGGCAGAAAGCCCAGTCTAAAGCATTTCCACATTTGGGGATGTCCAGCTGAGGCAAGGCTTTATAGGCCGCATGAAGATAAATTGGACTCCAAAACTGTTAGCAGCTACTTTATTGGTTATTCTGAGCGATCAAGGGGCTACAAATTCTATAATCCCACGCTTAAGTCAATTTTTGAAATGGGAACTGCAACGTTTTTTTGAGGATGTTGAGTTTGGGGGGGGGGGAGAAATAAGGTTAGAGACATTATCTTTGAGGAAGAAGCTGAGGAAGGATCGATTTCGATTCATACTGTTACTTTTGACAATGTGCAAGTTTCTATACCTGTCATTGATCAAGAAGTATATCTGGAAACTCAGCATGATAATGTTGAAGAAACTCCCATCCAAAATCCAGAAGTACAAACTCAACAACCTCAACAAACAATACCATTAAGGAGATCCACTCGAGAAAGGAAAAATGCTATTTCGGATGATTATATAGTATTTCTCCAAGAACATGAGGAAAATAATGGAATGATGGAAGATGATCCAATCAATTTTCATCAGACCATAAAGGGTTCTAACTCTCAAAAGTGGATTGATGCCATGAATGAGGAGTATAAGTCTATGCAAGACAATAAATTTTGGGATCTTGTCCCATTACCAGAAGGTGCAAAACCCATTGGTTGTAAATGGATTTTTAAAACCAAAAGAGATTCGAAAGGTAATGTGGAAAGATATAAGGCTCGTCTTGTAACTAAAGGCTTTACACAAAAGGAAGGTATTGACTTCAAAGAGACTTTCTCTCCGGTTTCAACGAAAGACTCTTTCTAGACAGTCATGGCACTTGTTGCACATTTTGACCTTGAGTTACATTAGATGGATGTAAAGACGGCGTTTCTCAATGGAGACATTGATAAGACGATCTATATGGTGCAACCAGAAAATTTCGTGACAGGAGACTCGAAGAATATGGTTTGCAAATTAAAGAAATCTATCTATGGACTCAAGCAAGCTTCCCGTCAGTGGTACTACAAATTTCATCAAGTGATTATCTCGTTTGGTTTTGAGATAAATGTTGTTGATGATTTTGTGTATCACAAGTTCAGTGGGAGTAAGCATATTTTCCTGGTTTTGTATGTCGATGACATACTGCTTGCCACTAATGATATAGGCATGTTTTATGAAACCAAGACCTTTTTGTCAAAGAATTTTGAGATGAAAGATCTTGGGGACGCCTCTTTCGTATTAGGAATTCAGATACACCGGGACCGCTCTCGTGGTATTCTTGAATTATCACAGAAGAGCTATATCAATAAAGTTCTTATAAGGTTTGGCATGTAGGATAGTAAACCAGGGGACACCTCTGTTGCTAAGGGAGACAAATTTAGTCTCAATCAGTGCCCGAAAAATAATCTTGAAGTTAAGGAAATGCAAAAGATTCCCTATGCATCAGCGGTTGGGAGTCTGATGTATGCTCAAGTTTGTACTCGTCCAGACATAGCATTCATTGTTGGAATGCTAGGCAGATATTTAAGTAACACTAGGATGGATCATTGGAAAGCAGCAAAGAGGGTTATGAGGTACTTGAAGAGAACAAGAGATTGCATGCTTACATACAGCAGATCGAATCAGTTAGAGATCGTAGGATACTCCGATTCTGATTTTGCGAGATGCCAAGATAGTAGAAGATCCACATCAGGCTACATATACCTACTAGCTGGAGGAGCCATTTCCTGGAGGAGTGCTAAGCAGACACTCGTACCTTCTTCCACTATGGCAGCAAAATTTGTAGCTTGTTATGAGGAATCTAATCATGGGATATGGCTGCGAAATTCTGTCACCAGGCTGCACATTCTGAATGGAATTGAAAGACCATTAAATTTATATTGTGACAATAACTCTGCAGTGCTATATTCCAATAACAACAGGAGTTCAACTAAGTCAAAACACATTGACATTAAGTTCTTGGTTGTGAAGGAAAGGGTACAGAGTAGACAGATTTCCATAGAGCATATTGGGACAAACTCCATGATTGCGGATCCGCTTACTAAGGGATTAGCACCCAAGGTCTTTCACGAGCACACTGCTCGTATGGGTGTAGTATTTCTTGAGGATATCATGATTTAGTGGGAGTTTGTATTTTGGTTGCTTTATGTTTTGGTTTTGGACACATTTGTGTATTTGGATAATTTTCTGTACAGAAATAAAGTATTTAGTTCATTCTACTCTGTTACATTATGTTTGGTATTGATCTCACCTAAGGAATAAATTCGGACCAATTGAAAATAGGCATGTTTGGATCACATAACATGTAATTTTCATACTACACTCTCATGATTGATCTATGTCATTTGGTTGTATTGGTATACGTGACCATTGATGGATTTAGTTATGATTAATGTAACGAAAGTCGCTTTGATCTCATATTGATATGATTGATGGACGAGATTGTTTGGAAATACCCTTAATGATGATAGCAAATTTTTGAGCTCATAAGGTTGTAAACATTTGTAAGGATACATGTATGGCCCAGTGGGAGATTGTTGAATAAAATTCAATAATGTGGGGTCAAACATGTATAAAATAAAATGTGTGGTACTATTTTAAGGATTTAGTCAATAAAGTGATCCACTAAAGATTATTCAGGACTAATGGGTATTAAGTGTTGTGAGATTAAAGTGTAGAGACGTATTCAATGTTTTAAATTGATGAGGGGCCAATTTAATAACATTGAAACACGATAGCTGCCCTACAGCTATTTATACAGGTCATGGTTCCCAATTGAGCGTGACTTTTCATAATTATCTGCATCCCCATCAACAGAGAAGAAAAATAAGGAGAAAACCACGAATCAGTTGGAAGGCCATAACCCCGTTCGATCAAACACAATAATGGATTCAGGTACGCTTCCGCTTCAATTTCGATCTTGATAATTGCAGCATGATGTTTATGGATTTTAGATGAATAATCATCTATATTAAATTTAATTTCAACATTAATCTCTTGAGATGGTTAAAAAATGAAGCTTGAAGCACCCACTTTCTTCATTATTTTTTGGTGGTATTCTCAAAATAGCATGAAGATGTTCTGTTATATTTTTTACTCTGATCACATTCTAAATCCCCAAAAAACCCCTCATTTTTATGTGAGGAGATCATAAAATGTGAGAGATTTTCTATGTGATGGCCTGCTACCATACACATTCTAAGTAATCAAACTCCTATTTGTGATGATTTTCTTTTCCCTTTTTGTAATATATATATTAGTGGACTATACCAAATCTTTTTTTTTTTTACCAACTGATAAACACGTGCTCAATGTATATGCTCGCATTGATTGTATTCTGAATGCCAGCAGGCCCTAGAAGTTGGATCCCTTGGTAGAGTAAAATGCTCTCCTAAATTCCTGCAAATATGATGTTGTATATCCACATAATAAATTAAATCGATTGACCAGTTACAGAAGCATGTGCTTCTATACTACCTTGAACATATTTTAGTTTATAGTTTTCAAACAGTTGGTGGAGTATAATGGTCACCAAATTTCTTATTATAATCATGTCACTTCTTCATGGAAAGAAACTATCATTTCCATTGAAATGCACGTGAGAAAAATGGAAGCTTTCATTAAACAAAAAACCATCATTGTGAGGGTGCATACTTACAACAGAAGCAGATGCCTCTTTGCTAACTCCATTAACATTAACATTCCAGCAAATACACTAATTTTAGTTTCTCTGCCCCAGTCGACCATCCTAGGCATCCTAGGTGTTCCCTATTTAAGATGATCAGATTAGCCTCTAATATTACTATCCACAACTTTCACGACATCTTCGACATAAAACAGAGTCGCCATCATAGCATATAATTTATATAATCGTACTAATTATTAAAAACGTAATATTCCAATATTTTTCCTAATTCAACACAAGCCAGACATATTAATTAAATTCTTAAACAGATATAGCAATATAATTTTAGTATAAGTTAATAGTTCTTCAAAGCTTATTTGATAAAATGGATTCGACATTATATATATATATAAAGGAAAACAAATCTAAAATAGTATGCCAAACATGCCATAGATAGAACAAACCTGGTTAACTTGTGGATTTATCGGATATGCTGTCTCCTTTATTTTCTTCATTTACAGAAAGTGCACACATTAAGAACAAAAAGCAAATTATATACACAACTTTACAAAAGCAAAAAAACACTAAAATAAAATGACAAACTTGCTTCTTGACAAGAGTTGAACGTCGCTAAAAAAATAGATATAATATGAACTAACAAATTAGTTCCAAGATTTAAACATTTATACATTGATCTCAATTATGTTAAATATTTACACATTGATAGGATCAAACTCTTACCTTCAATTCTTTGATCTTTCCCACCAAACCTTTTGTTTCGCGCGGACGTCACCTCGCTAACAATTACCAAAGGAGGATCAAACGAATGTGTAAGGAACAAACCTCTCGAGACAAAGTCCCAACGAGGGGTGCTATATTTATGAAGATTACAGTGAAGACAAAACACCTCCAAGGTGCACAAGTACACAAATTACACTAAGAGTTTGACGATAAAAGTAAAGATAAAGGAAATTACATATTCTCTTGTTGAGATTTGATTGATTGGTCCCTCTAAATGACTAACTTTTTACAATATATACAAATGCACAAACTTCATTCAACCGCTGCCAATATTTGAATCTTTGGTTTGTCGCCTTGATTTGTAATACTTGCATGGATTAATTTGTTTCCTCCACGTTGCATAACCGTTGCCCACATCCTTGTAACATCCGCTTGCCACATTGCTCTAAGTAACCCCCACAATTCGTCATTTCAACTGCTACCTTCATCAACAACTAGTTATGTAATCATAAGACAAGTGTCAAAACCGCTTCTACTTGCTTAGTCGCCCAACTACTCCATCGCTCGCCCTGTCGCCCAAATATCCTAACTGCTGCACAATCACCCATTCGTCCAATTTCTTACTTATAATGAGCCCTTACGTTGGGCCTATTTTGGTTTGGGCCAAGGCTGAGACCTCTTGCATTTTGGGTATTTTTTTGCTCATCAACAATTACCCCCCAATATGGCGGAATTAATGTTCATCCATTAATTTTATGCCATATTAATCATTTCGATGTCCCCTTCTTCCCAGAAATTCTCAGCATTCTAATCTTCTTCCGTCTATTCCAACATAGACCGTTCAAATTCTGCCTTCTTTTTCTCGCATAAAAAGGTGGAATCTTTCCCTATAAAGAGGGGATTTGGTTGCAGATACGTCTCTTATCCCTTTCTTCCATTCTTGTACGCCACTGTTATCATGTATATTCCCCCATGTTTGATAGGTCTTTTGTTCCTATTTCTCCTGTAAATGAACCATCTAACTTTCTTTTCCCATTATCTGCTCTAAACATACCTTTGGTATGGGAGATATAGGAAATTGTTTCTTGGATTTGGAGGCTCCTTTCGGCGTCTCTCTCCCTTGTGATCCATTTCCAGGGTCGTCAGATGTAGAGGAACTGCCCGCAGGGAGCGCCCACCGGCCATTTCTTACCCCATGATCGGCCAATGGCTTGCTGAGAGTGCTTCTCAGGCTGTTCACTTGTTGTGATTGCTTCCAGCGGATGCAGCTGAGAAGACGAGGATAGAAGCTTCACAAAGGTTGAGATGGGGAAAGGGGGAAGACCTACCAGGCGGGTCATTCTTGTTCACAAGCATGTCGCTGTCGTTGGGGTGATGAAGATTGGTCTGTAATAGAGACGTCCTCTGTAATAGTTGATAGGCAGTCTTCATTCTGTAGTAGTTGGTAGGCAGTATTCGTTTCCCTATTATTGCTGAGTGAGGTCCTGCTGGCTCCTTTTATGTTGCGAATGTACATAACTTTTTTGAATAAAAGAAACAATTTTTTGTTATAGGCGCACCTTATTTTCATTTTCCTTTTTTCTTGTTTGTGTGATAATTGCGAGCCTTTCCCGGAGAAATACAATGCGTTTATATTTGTTCATCCTCCCATATGGAAGGAACATATTTCTTCAAGTATTTGCCGTTGATGGATCTTATGTGTTTCGTGTTATCTAGATCCTCCAAATGATAAGCTCCATTGGACAACACACTGCTTATTCTGAACGGCCCTTCCCAATTAGGCGACCATTTCTCATATTTGGGATTTTTACTTTCTAAGGGGAGTATGGTTTTCCATACCAAATCGCCCACACTAAATAACTTGGCTATCACTCTGTTGTTGTAGTATTTAGCCACTTTTTGCTTCTAAACTTGCAATCTATCAAGGACTTCCAACTTTAATTCGTCCAGTTCTAAAAGATTCTGAACCATCAATTCTGCATAGTCGCTTTTGCATAGATGGTTCTGTAAGCCTGTTCAAATTGATTGCACGTTGATCTCTATAGGCAGTACTGCTTCTTTTCCATAGGTTAGCTGAAACGGAGTTACAGCTGTACTCGTTCGTGGAGATGCCCTGTAAGCCCACAAGGCATGGTTCAAACATTCGTGCAAATCCCTGGCATTCTCGCCCAACATATTTCGTACAATGCTCTTCAGGGTTTTGTTGGAAGACTATGCTTGCCCGTTAGACTGAGCATAATAAGGCGTAGAGTTAACTAGCTTGATACCAAATTCGTCCAAGAACCCCTTTACTAGATTTCCATTCAATGAGGTTCCATTGTCTACCATTATGGTTTGTGGCACCCCGAACCTATAAATAATATGGTCACGAATGAATTCTATGACGTTCTTTTGGGAAATCTCTTTCAAAAGGACAGCCTCTACCTATTTAGTAAAGAAGTCCGTTGCTACAATGATGAACGTGTGTTGTTTAGACGATGGAGGATAAATCTCCCTATTAAATCAATGGCCCATCCCTTAAATAGCCAAGGTTTAATAATAGGCGTCATTTCCCTGGCTGGCGCTCTTTGGATTGGTCCGTGTCTCTGACACGCTAAGCAACTTTTTGCATATTGTATGCACGATTCTCCCATTTTGGGCCAAAAGTATCTACTCCTAATAATCAACCATCTCATTTTTTGGCTGACTTGATGGGCCTCACATATCCCTTCATGGACTTCTGCCATAATGGTCTTGGCCTCGCTCAAACTTATGCACTTCAATAGC
Source organism: Ligustrum vulgare (assembly GCA_963555705.1). NCBI lineage: Eukaryota > Viridiplantae > Streptophyta > Magnoliopsida > Lamiales > Oleaceae > Ligustrum > Ligustrum vulgare. The sequence goes on along the minus strand of OY743169.1, from coordinate 50,589,952 downwards.
ACCCCATCTGAACGTTTCTTGTATATTTGTTCGTCTATAAGGACATAATTCAATGCACGCAGTTTCATTTTCTTGTCATCTCTTCTACCAGGTTCTTCCAGAAATTTCTTTATTTATTCTCTCCAATTCATCGCGTCCCCGGTTTGTATACAATGAATGCTACTTTCCTTCATCCTCCTTTGTATGGCAGGCAGGATTATTCCATACTCACAAGTTGTTGTTGTTGCATTCACCACTTTTGAATAACCCAAAGCGACTTGGGCTAACTCGTTCGTTACATCGTTGTAAATCCTGATTATATATTGAAGCTCCACTTGATCAAATTCTTCCAAAATCTCTTGGACGAGCTCATATTGCTTTATCACAAAATCGCTCTGGCACTTGAAATCACCCGTTAATTGGTATTACCAATTGAGAATCTCCCCAGATAATCACATTCTTCACTTTCAGCTCTGCTAACAGTTCTAGCCCCGTGATCAATGCTTCGTACTCAGCTTGATTGTTAGTACATGCTCTTTCCAAGGTGAGAGCATACTTGTAACAGACTCCCATGGGATTTATTAAAACTATACCAACCCTCGCGCCCTGGTAAGTTTTTGATCCATCAAAATATAGAACCCAGGGCTTCGTTTCGAGCGAATCCACTTTTAAATTAACCTCCTTAGGCATGTCCAAATAGGGATGATCAGCCAAAAAGTTGGCTAAAGTTTGATTTTTAATTGCCTTTTGAGGTACGTGTTGTTTTTCAAATTCAGAAAGGGCCAATGTCCAAAGGCCAATTCTTTGATGTAAAACAGGGCGAGAAAACAAATACTTGACTATATTTACTTTAGATATCAAATACACGGTTACAGGCCATAAATAGGCCCTTAGTTTAGTACATGTGAAATATAGAGCGAGACAAAGTTTTTCTATAGCTAAATAATTACATTCACACTTCATCAACTGTCTGCTTGAGTAGTAAATCGCTCTCTCCTCGCCCAGTTGGTCTTCTTGAGTGACCATTCTGGCTATAGATCCTTGCTCCGCCGATATATAGACTTTCATTGGCTTCCCATGAATTGGTGACACCAGCACAGGCGGATTCAATAAGTATATCTTTAGACTGTCGAAAGCCTTTTGGTGTTCTTCCCGCCAGAAAAATTCATCTTGATTTTTCAACTTTAAAAGAGGCGAAAAATATTTCGTTCGCCCTGCACAATTGTAAATAAAACGCCTTAAGAAATTTATTTGACCTAGGAACCTTTGCAATTCTTTTTTGTTAGTAGGCGATTTTGCTTCTAGAATTGCTCTTGCTTTATTTTTGTCAAGTTCGATCCCCCTCTTTTGTACCAAAAAACCAAGGAAGTTTTTTGAATTAACACCAAACACACATTTCAAAGGGTTTAACTTCAACTTGTACTGCCTCATTCGTTTAAATGAACATCTTAGTTGCTGAAAATGGTCTTTTTCTTTCATTGACTTTACCACAATATCATCTACATATACTTCAATAAATTCCCCAATCATGTCATGAAAGATTAAATTCATTGCCCTTTGATAAGTGGCCCCAACATTTTTTAGGCCGAAGGGCATGACTATCCACTCAAAACATCCTAGGGCCCCTGGGCATTTAAAGGCCATTTTATGCACGTCTTCGTCAACAATGTAAATTTGGTTGTATCTGGAATACCCATCCATGAAGGAATACATGACATGCCCTGCAGTTGAATCTACTAAAGAATCCATCGTTGGCATAGGATACTCATCTTTAGGCGTGGCTAAATTTAAATTCCTGAAATCTATGCACACCTTAATGCTACCGTTCTTTTTAGACACGAGCACAATATTAGATAACTATTCTACATACCTTGTCGTCCTAATAAAACTAGCCTTTAAAAGACATTCTATTTCCTTTCTTACTTCAGGTAATACATTAGGGGTAAAAGGCCTAGTTGGCTACTTATGTGGCTTAAAATTATGCTTAGTTGGCAGTCTGTATTCCACCAAATTCCTATCTAAACCAGGCATGTGTTCATATTCCCAAGCAAAACAATCTCTGTATTCTTTTAAATAAGGCAATCAATTCATCACTTACCTCCCTACTGAGTGTTTAGCTGATGAATGTTGGGCGTTCTTCCCCTTCGTCACCGATGTTCACTTTTACAAGAGGGTCTTGCGCCTGAGCGTGCCCCTGTTTGGATATCCCTATTGCTTCATCGTCCAGGTTTTTTGCGAGCAACTCTTCCTCCAAACAATCCACCTTGTAGACCTTTCTATCAGCATTATGCTCCAACTCAAAAATGGCCAACTTGCACTTGAACATTGCCAATGCTGTTGCCTCTTTTGCTTCTTTTGCGTTTTCTCCAGACTTATTATTGAAAGCCATTGGTCTGGCTCTTGAGGCCCGAATATCGGCCACATTCCCTCTTCGCTGGTTATTTGTCATGACTCCTCAACCACTTTTACGCCAATGCCTCATCTGGTTGAACATCTCTGTTAGGGCGTCAACCGAGAATGGTTCTTCGCTTAGTGCGACAACTTGAGTTTCTTCTCCCTCTTGCACTACTCTAACAGGCTCATAATTCCCCTCGTACATGAATCTTTCTATAGAGTTCCCTTACGCCATGAATGGTCTATGATCTGCCTGTATCACTTCTGCTTCTCCTTTATCATTCCAGAATACTAAACACCTGTTGGAGCAATTAAGGTATGCACCTGCTCCCATGGATCCAATCTCTCCCTAGAAGTACATTATAGCTGGTAGGACCATCTATCACAAAGAAAACTGTTGTCCTTGTGGTAGTTCCCACAGTGACGTCCAATGGCATCACTCCTTTGGCAGACATCACCCCCCAATGAAACTTGTGAGGATAACTTCTGTTGGGATCATATCATCCTTCTTTTTTGCGAGTCTTCTCATCATTCTGGACGAGATGGTATTTATAGCGGCCCCGTTGTCTATAAGAACCTTTGATTACTGGAATTCCATTAATTCGGGCCTTCACATACAGTGGCCTCAGATTCCTGGTTAGTTTCGCGGAGGGTTTCCTAAAGATAACCTTTTCCACTGCATCGATCTCTACCTCCTGGCCGTCTTCGTTTATTTCGACTCTTTTCGTCACTTCGGCTTGCAATACTTTTTGTCCCTCGCTCTGATCTCTCGACTCTTCATTTGTAAACCATCCAGTAGGAGGGGGAAGTATCTTAGGAGGCGATCCATACCTCTCATCCCGTGGTACTCTCATTTGGGCATTCCGTACAGTATGTAAAAATTGAACGCTCGCCCAGAGGGCTTGCCCAATAGATCCACTTCATGCACGCCTTCTTGATACGACTGCTTTAGCAACACATTGCGCAAAACCCCTCTTTTCCTACCTTCCACCTCCAAATTGATCTCTTCTTCGATGTCTGTCATGCCATCGTCCTCTTCTTCATAATCTACCTCTTGGGATGTTTGGCCTTCTTCATATATCAACTCGCAGGCTGCTCCTTCTTTGTCTCCACCTTCTTCTCCTACATCCTCTTTGCTTCTAAACTCATTGGCCAGTAGATAGTTGTTGGTCATGACTGGGGTAATGTCCCGTACTGAATGGCGGTGGCTTGCTCTGGTCCCTCTTCGTCTCCTTCTTTTTTGCTGTGCTCGAACTTCGATTTCCCGGTGGAACTTTCAGATGCTTTCTTCACCGATCCCTCCGTGATGTTCCCTTTGTCACCATTAAATTCATTTTGGTTAGCTTCCCGAGTCAGCCTCGACATGTCTAGGGGCAACGCTCCCTATTGTCGCCTCATCATTCTGCCGTAGTTCCTTTGAAAACACCTTTGCTGGGTCCTTGTCATCTCATTGAAGGGTACAACTTGTCTAGCATTTTACTAGAATGAATGCCAAACATTTGATTGTCGTGGTTGCAGCCTAAATGTTTTCCTGTGATTTTTTGGCCATAGTTGCCTTTCTTGAGACGGTTTTCCATGTGTATCTGGGCCTCGTCCTCTATCGGGCTGGAAACTTGACGCAACTCTGGGATGAGTGTGAAAACCTTGCACTTTGGTTCCTTCCGTAGACTTATTCACTTCTTCCTTGCATCTATCACATAAGACACTCCTGTCTCCTTGGTATTCTTTTTCCTTGAGTCGTTCAAACACTTTGAGACGTTGTTGTTCATCTTCTGCTCCATCATCAATTACCAGTTTGAACTTTGGCTATTTCTGGGCAAAATTAGTTGCCATCATGTTCACTCCAAGCGGTTGTGGGAATGGGTTCTCGTCCACCTCCATTTTTTTCTTAGGCTCAAGCGTGATCCTCCCCGACTCAATGGCTTCCTGCAACACGTACCAGAAAACTAAACAATTGTTAGTCGTATGAGACCATGCATTATGCCATTTACAGTATTTTTTGCCCTTAGTTTGTTCAGGGTTCGGCAACTTATGTTTATCGCTCAACTTGATTTGCTTATCCTTATATAACTCGTCGAATATAAGGTCCGCCTTACTAACTTCGAACGAAAATATTTTAGCCTTCTTATTTTTCTCTTCTACAGGCTCGGCTTTTACTATCGCGCTAGATTTTGCTGCCAGGGGACAAGCATATGGGTCCCCTTTGACTAGCTCAGCCAAGCATACTTCGGCCTGGTCAACATATCCGTCACCTACCGTGTGTATGTCAAAATTTGGGTCTCTATAAAAAGTCCATTTACTAGAATTTTTCATTTGCTCTTCTTCTCTCAGCAGATGCTCATATCTTATTGCATTAGCGCTCAATTGAAATAGGTCAGGGAACTCCCTATCCTGGAATTTTTTCTTGAGGTCAAAACTCAGGCAACTCTGAGTGATTCTAACGAATTCTTTTTCCGGCAGGGGTACAAAGCATTTACTCTTGGCCATTTTGAACCGTTGGAGGAAGCATTCAGCCCACTCAGTGGACATTTTCCTTTGATTGGCCAAATCGGCCAGAGTCAGCTAGGATTCTGTTTTATAGAACTGGCGTGGAATAGTTGTTCCAATTGTTGCCACGTTTGCACAGAATTCCCTGGTAGGTTGACGAACCAAGAGAAAGCCATCCCTGTTAAGGAACTTGGGAAAAGCCTCATCTTATGATAATCGGTCACCTCACCATACTGCAACGTGAATCACCCTATGTGTTCTAGCATGGTGATCTCCCCCAAACCAGTGAATAAAGAGAATTCTGGCACCTTGTAACCCCTAGGCCACGGATAGGCTTGATCCACCCAATATGGGTATGGCTTACTGTAAGTCGGCCTAACATAAGGACGCATCCCCACTGCCATTTGGTCTCGCACCATTCTGGCGACTTGATCCCTTAACAAGGTATTGGGATCATAATGGAATCCTATAGGTTGATTTCCCACTAGTGGTGCTTGTGGCCTGATGTTCGGCAAAGGATTTGGTAAAGGATTTGGAGCGCAATTACCATTGGCGAAGATGTTGTTATTGTTCCCTCCATCGTTAAAATGTGGAACATTTTGTCCATTATTTTGGACACTATTTCGAGGTACTGGGTTACTCCCCAAGTTCGGAACTGGGTCACCCCCCAAATTCGAAGTTGGGTTTCCCCCCAAGTTCGGCACTAGGTTATCCCCCAAATTCGAAGTTGGGTTACCCCCCAAGTTTGGCATTGGATTACCCCCCAAGTTTAAAGTTGGGTTATCCCCCAAGTTTGACAGTGGCACTGGATTACTCCCCAAGTTTGAAGTTGGGTTACTCCCCAAGTTTGGCACTGGCACTGGATTACTCCCCAAGTTTGAAGTTGGGTTACCCCCCAAGTTTGACACTGGCACTGGATTACTCCCCAAGTTCGAAGTGGGCGGCTCAAAAGGCAATTCTATCCCTTGGTTTGGATTTGAGGTTGGGGAACTATGTCCTACAATCGTCCTGGATTAAAAATTATGTCCTATATTTGGGAAGGTTGATTGAACAACTTGGCATGTCAACTTATTCATATTATCATGCAACATTTTTAGTTGTTTGGCCATGTTATCGAATTTTTCTTTCTCTCTTTGAATAAACTTTTCCATATTATGGACATATTGCAGATTTACCTGTTCAACCACGTCTTGAGCGAGTTCACCAAATAGTGCGCACATGGTTCGAGGATTCAAATCCGTCATGGGTTCATAACGGCTATGACTCTCTCCCTCTGTTCCTGAAGGACTATGTTCCTCCTCATATCTTTCGATTATAGACGGGAGATGATGGCTTGTTGTTTCCTTTTTGGAATTCTTGTGAGGCATGATGGTTCACTTCGTATCTTCAAAAACACACCAAATTGTCCCACTGGGCGTGCCAAACTATTTCGCGCAGACGTCACCTCGCTAACAATTACCAAAGGGGGATCAGACGAATGTGTAAGGAACAAACCTCTCGAGACAAAGTCCCAATGAGGGGTGCTATATTTATGAAGATTACGGTGAAGACAAAACACCTTCAAGGGGTGCAAGCACACAAATTGCACCAAGAGTTTGACGATAAAAGTAAAGATAAAGGAAATTACATATTCTCTTGTTGAGATTTGATTGATTGGTCCCTTTAAATGACTAAGTTTTTACAATATATACAAATGCACAAACTTCCTTCAACCACTGCCAATATTTGAATCTTTGGTTTGCCACCTTGATTTGTAATACTTGCATGGATTAATTTGCTTCCTCCACGTTGCATAACCTTCGCCCACGTCCTTGTAACATCCGCTTGCCACGTTGCTCTAAGTAACCTCCACAATTCGTCATTTCAACTGCTACCTTCATCAACAACTGGCTATGTAATCATAAGACAATTGTCAAAACCTCTTCTACTTGCTTATTCACCCAATTGCTCCCTCGCTCGCCCTGTCGCCCAAATATCCTAGCTACCGCACAATTTCCTAGTCGTCCAATCTCTTGCCTATAATGAACCCTTAACGTTGGGCCTCTTTTTGTTTGGACCAAGGCTGAGGCCTCTTGCATTTTGGGTATTTTTTGGGTCGTCAACACCTTTGTTTCACTCCTTCGAGGATAGTCAAGTCTTTTCCTGCAAACTATAAGTGAACTATGAAACTCTTTCCTTCAAACAAAACATGCTTTAGATCTTTTCCAGCAAAAAAATTAGACACAAATCTTTTCCTACAAGCTCACACCTTCAAGGACGGACCACATTTCAAGGAACCTTCACCAAATTGTAAGTGAACTATGAAAATCAGATGACACTCTATGGGAAACTTGATGAAAGAAAACTAACACCTCTCATTCAGTTAGTCTCTTTGAAATTTCTCCCGACATGATATAGATCCAGATGCATTGCATGATTTAAAACTTTCATCTGTACAATACAACTGAAATTTTTTACTCATAATTTTTAATTTTTTCTACCAAATTGGGAAAGAATTGATGGGTAGGGTAAGAGTAAACTCCTCCAGACATGATATAGATCCAGAATTTTTTCTACCACTAGAGCAAACTTGATCTAGTGGTACCAGGATTGCCCCAAGAAACCTCATATCATGAGGTCTTGGATTCTAGTCATTCCGGGGACGCGTCCACTAAAAAGTGGAACAAACCCACTTCATGGTGGACAATCCGTGTGTTGACGGGTCCGTAAGACCTACGAGCTGGATTCAACCGTCAACATAAATTGTTGACGGTTGAAATATAAATATTCCAAGTCAGCAAGGAAATATATGAATGTCAGTTATGCGAGACGAAAACGTATGTGGAAGAAGTGAACCCTAGTTCTGACTCGCCGACCTAGACTTCACGTATGGACTAATATATTTATATTTGGCTTTAAACAACCAAAGTTGGGGGTTCTTTTATGAGCTACCCTCTCCTATATTTATAGGGAGAAATGGGTGAGCTGGCTTATTACAATACTTGATGGCCTGACATTAGGACATAACTAAACTACTTGGACTCTTACATAGTACAAAGTCATTGACTTTTATCTATTCTAACTACTTTCATGTCTGAATAATTGTTTCAACTGCCATGTAAGAAAGTAGTTGTGACCTCGTTGTGTCTTCGTAAGTAAACGTCCGACCTGATTCTTCTACCTCATCCTTCACTCCTGGTTACAGCAATGTATATTCCGACCTTACATGTCCAGGTCAGAATTGATGTTGGGACCTCAATACCCTGACTTCAGGAAGTGATTTGGTTTTCGTCCGACTTGGAAGTGTAAGGTCGGACATCTTTGTTTCACACTGATCCGACTTAGAAGTGTTAGGTCGGGAATATTCGTCATTAAACGTCATCATTTCTTTAGCTAGGTTGGAGTGCACATCAACAAGTCTCTTTGAAACTCCTCCCGACATGATATAGATCCAGATGCATTGCAAGATTCAGAACTTTCATCTGTATAATACAATTGAATTTTTTTACCCATAATGTTTAATTTTTTCTACCAAATTGTGAAAGAATTGATGATTAGGGTAAGAGTACACCTTGTTTCTGTAGTTGTAGGAGTTATATGAACTTACATATTAACCAAGGCTTCCATTGAACTCAAAGATATATCTGTCAAATTTGAAAATCACACAACCCAAGCATCAGCATTCCACTGGACTCCTTGTTTGCGAGGTTGCCTTTATAAGCACATTTGCAAGATTTCATGGAAAAAGAAAGGGCCTAATCATTTTAGGTAAGTAGAAAAGTTCAGACTTTCGAAAGAAAATAAATCTGTATACCCATCGCAACATAGCCTAAGAGAAGGTGAAACCAGAAAACATAGCCAAACTACTTTGAGAAGTTATAAGCCTATGGTCTTCGTGGTTTTTGCAGGGGCATTTCTAGTGCCGTGGGATACCATGGAAATGGCCAAATGAAAATGGCCTTTTGTGAAAATAGCCAAAAATTTTATCAATTCATTAAGATAGCCTTAGAAATTAGGAACTACCAAATTTATCCTTAAATATCATATTTCAACTAAGCCTATTAGAATTTAGAAAAGTTACAACTTAGTCCTTAAAACTTTACATTTATATACTTTTAATTAATTTTGTTTATATGATTTTATTTGATTTTTTTTCGCCCATAGTAGCACCCCCTCAATTGGTATCAGAGCCATATGGCAGATCAAAAAGATAAATATTATATGATAAAAAATAAAAATAAAAATATAATATATACATCAAGATTTATAATTATGCATAATTTAATACCACCCAATAATTATAAAATAGAAATCTTGAAAACTCTAAAAGATTTAGACAAAGATAAAAGAAAAGATATTTATGATCTAATAAATTTCGATATAATAAAAGAAAATTTTATCATAAACGAAATATTAGATTTAATCCACAAAGATACACTAGAAGAATTATACAAATGTTATAGAAATGGATTATCATAGGGGAGAATCCTTATTAATCAAATATCTAGATATGAAAAGAAATGACAAATTAGATTCAATAATAGAACAAAGAGGAAATCTATTAGATCAAATGATAGAATAGAGAAATATAAAAAAAAAGATTTCTAAGATTAAAATCATTAAAAAGTAAAAGAGAATACTTTAATACAATTCTAAAACAATTACCTAATATACTTATGATCATAAATAACAAAGAAAAAATCAATATGGAAAAATATGATATAACTGGAGAAATAAAATACTACAAAAAATATTATAGAGCACAACAAAGAAAAACAATGTTAAGATCAATTGAAAAATTTTGTGAATATAATATAATGATATGTAAAGAAGTAAAATATGATACGGAATTAAGATTAGAAGTTGAACATACCAGAGGAAGAATTTAATGACGGAATTTTCGGAAATAAAATTTGAAAAACAAATAATAGAAAATATTAATCTACCAGTAGGATCTTATCAAATAAAAGGAGTTAATACAACCATTAAGCTCATGGGGAGAATCTGATAGATTTCTTAACATGCAATTAAACTGGATATGTGCATTTTTATGACAAACATATAAAAATATAAACATACAAGATAAATTGGCTATTGAAGAATTACAACAGTTAAATATACAAGATATGAATATTAAAGAAAAATTGCAAAATATTCAAAATAAACTAACAATACAATTTAAAGAATTAAAAGAAATGATAGGAGAAGTTAAAAATATAGATGAAGAAATCTTAAAGAAATTCTAAAGAAAATTAGGAGAATTAATCTGTCAGGATAAAATTGGAATAATTATAGAAAAAATAGACAAGTTAAATGAGAAAATAAAAAAGAATGAAAATGGAAGAATCATATCAATAGAAAAAAGAATTAAAAAATTAGAATTAAAAATAGATTATATGTATGAGAGACTATTTAAGGTACAAAAAACTAAAACTATTAAACCAAGAGCATAAAATGTCGATAAGTGAATATATTGAAAATCTAAAAATATTAATAAAATTATTAATAAGTGACGTTCAAGAAGTAAAAAATGAATTAAAAGAAGTGAGAAATGATACAAATATACTAAAACTAGAGATTAGAGAATTCAAAGAAAATAATAAAAGTAAAGATAAGAAAATAAACAAAAAACTGATAGAAAAAGAAATACTTAGAATAAGAAAGAAACACTTTGAACAAGAAAAAATTATAATAGAAGCAGGAAGTATGGATGATGAATTTCGAAAAAACATATTACCAAAAATACTAGAAGAGGAATTAGAATTACAAAAATTCATAGAAAAAATTTTAGGAAAATTAAAAGTTGAAGAAAAAATTGAAGAACAAGATAAAAATGAATGAAGAATTAAATTTGCTTATAGAAATTTTTGACCAATTAAGCCTAGAAAATTTTAATGAATACCAAGTTTTAATAAATACTGGAGGAGCACCTAGCCCAGCTCCAATAGAAACTTCCAAACAAGAAATACAAGATTCGGATGAAAGTTATGCACTTTTATATAGTAAACCACACCTACAAAATTATGATAAAATCAGAAATAGACAACCACCTAAAGGGAATAAATATAAAGATAGATTTGAACCAAATAATAATTATGATAAACCTATTAGTCATGGAGGAACGAAATTAGATTTGGATTGTAAAATAGATACCAAAAAACCTTATTAACTTGGGCAGATTCAATGATATTGTTCTTTTTATACAATAAAGATGACACATGGGAAAATACTGAAAGAATGATAAATTTTTTAGTAACCTCTTTTGAAGGACATGTTAGAAATTGGTGGGAAGGAATAAGTAGTGATACGAAAGCATTAATAAGAAGAAATGTACAAACAGAACTAATAAAATCAGATAGAAAAGGAATAGAAACATTAGTGGATTATATTGCAGATGAATTTTAGGAGAAGATTGGATAAGCAATGCTGAAATGGAAACAATTAGAGAAAAAGAGAATGCAAGAATGAGATTAATAAATTTAACAATATGTGATATGTGTAAAATCAAAGAATACACTTGTGAATTTAAAGAATGCTACTATGTCCAATTGTATAGTAATGAAAATCAAGAAGTATACAGAGATATGTATTACAATAAATTACCAGGTTCATGGGGAATATACTTTAAAATAGAATTTGAAAAATTTATCAGATAAAACCGTGGAACACCTTGAACATTAGGATCAAGAATAACATTCCTATTTGAAAGATTAGCATATATGTGAACAAAGACAATTATTAAAGAAATCAGGAAAATTAACTAGAATATGTTGTAAAGATATGGAAAAACCTACCCAATGAGAATGCAACCCTGAAAGAAGAAAAAATAATAAAAGAAAATATAAAAATAGAAAGTTTAAAAAATTTAGAAACTTTAGGAAAAGATATATAAAACCTAAGAGAAGATATTACAAAAGAAGATATAATCCAAATAAAAAACAGAAAAATAAAACTTATAAGAAAGATAAAAGCCAATGTAAATGTTGGAATTGTGGAGAAATGGGGTATATAAGCCCTGATTGTAACAAAAAATACGGTTACAGAATTATTAACAAAGATCAATAGAAAACAAAGTGAAAAGATCCAATATGTTTATTTAGCAGGTATCCAAATAATATTTAAATCCTTATTTAGAGAAGGATTAGATTCACCTTTGATTGTAAGTTTACATAATGGAAGAATTATAAATTTAAAAGACAGTCATTTAGGAACAGTAGAAGGAAATCTAGCATATAAAAAACAAATATTTACATGTAACTCAAAATATTGTATATCATTGAAAGATAGAAATTTTAATGAAGTTTTAGGACTACATTTCAAATTACATAAAGATGATATAATGGAACCAAGATATAAAATTATGACTATAGAATACAGAGCATTATACACATTTATTAATTCTAATTATGGAAACATTTATTCTAAAAAACCATATATTGAAATTCATAAAGAATGTAAAGATTTTGGTAAAGCTGTGGAACCAGATAAACAAATAAGTTTAGTCCCAAGAAACTATGAACTTACTGTAACAAAAAATAAACCAGAAATTATAGAGTTAAGAGAAGAAGAATACCCTAATAATAACATAACATTTGAAGATGACAGATTAATTAGAGGATCAACAAGTTTACCCAATAGAAAAATAATTAGGAGAAACTAGTAATACAAGAGAAATAAAACTTCATAGAAATGCTGGAAATATGAAAATAGAAGGTGAATATTTCAACGGAAAAGAACATATAAAAGGATCAAATATATTAATCGATACAGGAGCTAGTGAATGTCGTATAGCTTCAAATAGAAACAAAGGACTAATATCTCATAAAACTGACCCATATAGATATATAAATTTTGATGGACAAATACATATCACTGAACTTGAAGTTAAAGTACCAATGAAAATAGGAGGAATAAATCTCTTAATACCATGTCATGTAGATAACAGTATGGTAAATCTTCATGTGTTATTAAGAATGAGCTTCCTAGATGGATTAGAAGTTTATAGTATAAAACATGAAGGATTATACATAACCCATAATGGTCAAACTATACTATGTAGAAAAGCTGAATAAATGAATAATCAAATAAGTTTTTCATTAGCTATTTATATACACGTTACCATTGTTGAAACAAATATAACAACCTGTGCATTAATTGACACAGGAAGTGATATAACAATATTCAAAAGTTTCTTAATAAAATCATGGAATACTAATGGAAAGATAAAAATTACAAGAGTAACAGGAGAAAGTACTTATATAATTAATAGTGCTGATAAAATTGATATAATACTTGGGAGTAAACAAATAGTTGTAAATAAAATATATAATTATAACAAATTAGAATGTGATATATTATTAGGAAATGACTTTATACAACAATTTTAATATTATAAACAAAATAATTACATGATAATGTTACAAACATCTTGTGGACATTTACTAAAAATACCAAGAGAATTTAGACCTTACAGAGTTCAGCCAACACAGCATGGTGATAAATGGGAGAAAAAAAGCAATTACACAAAACGAAAGAAAAAATAAAAGAATAATGTATAAAAAAATCTTGAAAACAAACATACAAACAAGTATGGAAAAAATCATTGATCAATTACAAAAAAATTGTGGAGAAAATCCATTATCGTTTTGAAAACCACATCATCCAAAAGCTAAAATAGAATTAACAGAAAATGTTATTATAAGAGTTAGACCAATAATGTATATCATACAATATACACAAGAATTTAAAACTCAAATAAAAGAATTACTTAACCAAAAATTAATCAGACCTAGTAATGGACCTCATAGTAGTCCAGCTTTCATGGTAATGAAACATTCTGAACAAAAAAGAGAAAAAGTTAGAATGGTAATAAATTAAAAATAATTAAACAAATATACCAAATTTGATGGATACTTTTTACCAAATAAAGAAGTACTAATAAACCTTGTAAAAGGAAAACAATACTATTCTAAATTTGATTGCAAATCAGGATTTTGGCAAGTAAAAATGGAAGAAGATAGCATTCAATATACAACATTTAGTACACCCCAAGGTAAGTATGAATGGATGGTTATGCCATTTGGTTTAAAAAATGCACCACAAATATATCAAAGAAGAATGGAAGACATATTTAGAAAATTTAATGAATTTTTTTTTGTCTATGTTGATGATATATTAATATGTTCTAATAATAGAGAAGAACATAGAAAATCATTTGATAAAATTTATAGATGAATACAAAAAAGAAGGAATTGTTCTTTCAAAAAACAAAGTCATAATAGAAAAACATGAAATTGATTTTCTTGGATTATCAATAGATAAAAGAGGAATAAAATTATAAACCTATATATCTAAAAAGATAGAAAATTTTCCAGATAAATTAGAATAAAAAGAACAAATACAAAAATTTTTAGGATGTTTAAATTATGAAGAAGGATTTATTGAAAATCTCTCAAAAAAGAGACATAAAATTCAGATTTTACTCAGGAAAACAAATACCAAAGGATGGAGTGATGAACATACAGAAATTGTTAAAGCACTAAAGGAAGAATGTAAAAATTTACCAAAATTAAGATTACCAGATGAAAAAGATAATCTAATAGTTAATACTGATGCCTCAGATAAATATTAGGCAGGAATATTAAAAACAGGTCTTAATGAAATTTGCAGATATTCTAGTGGAACGTTTAACCTAGCAGAAATAAATTACACTACTCATGAGAAAGTATTGTTAGCAATCATCAGAGGAATAAAGAAATTTTCATTGTTTTTATTATCCAAGAAATTCATTGTTGAAACTGATAATTCTCAAGTTGCAGGCTTAGTAAAAAATAAGTTACCACCAGAACCTCAATATAGAAGACTCCATAGATGGCAAGCCTATTTGGCATTCTATAATATTGATATAGTTCATATTAAAGTGTCAATAATAATCTTGCAGATTTTTGAAGCATAATTATTGAATTTGCAGATGGATAATATCAAAATATCCTTGATAGATGCCAAACAGCGAATGAACTTGCTCACAGAGGAGCCTGAAGATATAAAACTTGGAATTGAGCAACTTGCAAAAACTCTCCAAGAAAGTTTCAAGCAATTGATGGAAATCTCAAAATTTCATCACAATTATACTAGAGAATTGAGCGATAACATAATTGAGATCGAATCTCAATTTGAATCATTAATTACCAAACAAGCTGATATCAAACTGGTTATATCAAAAATACAAACATGTACATCTTCTAGAAGCAGTGGTGGACCAACGATTTAAAGAGATTAATCAAGTCCCAAAAAAGTTGTCATAAATGAAGCCAGTCCTCGAAAAATAACAATCAATGCCGAAGATGAACATACAAGGGTAGTCAGAATTCGTGTAGAGGAGGAAGATGATTCCCCTTTTTTACCAAAAAAAGACGGATATAAAACTACTGTCAAATTTATATATGAACTTCAAGAATGTGATTGTTATTACATTTCATCTGGAGACTATGTATACCCACGATTGATCGTTACTCAGAGAGGAGATCCCATCATGACAAAAATGGCAGCTGATTATGGATTTTTGGATCTTATCTATCCAGGAAAAGATTTGGAGGAAATTGAAAAATTTGATGATTTACTAAAAGGAGAAATTTCAAAGTTTGCCCAAGGAAGACCCATATATTTAAAATTTTATTCGATCAGTCCTGAAATTGATGGAATGATGTATTATCACGCTGAGCATATTATCACTATTGGGTATGTTGCTCGAAATTTTCAAATAGAAGTTGGAAAAAATACCAAGCCAGTACCAAACATTACAAGATCATGGTTTAGATCCCAAAGGGTGTTGGGAATTAAGGTTCTCTACAACATTGCCAAAAACTTGTATGAGAAAAAATTCAAATGCATCTGCCAGCATAATGGATGGACCCTACTCACTAATGGAGGAAAAGAAAAGTCAAAAATCTTGCAAAATTACATCAACAAGTTTGACACTCATCAAATCCATGGAAGCTTTACTACCTTACAAGAGGCATGCATTGCCAGAAATTACCCCACATGCCAACAAAATTGATGGACAGCTGGTATCTACTCTATTAAAAGAGAGTGAAGAGTGGCAAAAAATAGACAGCCCAATGTAAGGGCCATGTGAGAAAAGAAATAATAGAAGACAGGTGTCTTTGTAATAATCAATAGAGGGACAGGTGTGTCCTTGTAATATTAATGAAAAGTTGTATGATTGTTAGGACAATGATGCAAGAAGTAATGTAATTGTGTCCAATGTAATATTATAAATAGAGGCCTTCGGGCTAGTTGAAAGACAGATCTCACTTGAGCCCTCAGTTTGTGAGAAAGACAAAAAATCTTATGTCTTTGAAAAAAATTTAATACCAATCTTGTGTCAATCTTCATATTATCAATAAAATCCCAATCTACTTATCAAATTATGATGAGTTTCTAAATTCTTGTCTTCTAAATCCTATTTCCAAAAAGAAGATATATTATTAAGAAAACTCCCTACACTTTGTCCAAATTATTTTCCAGCAAGATATTATACAGTGAAGGCATGGATTCAGGTGAGGCTAATTACCCATAAAGGCAGGAGGCCGTTGAAGGGAATGATAGCAGAAACCTTTGAGCCTGAAGGTCACTGATATCAGAAGGAAAATTCAAAGGTACAAAGAACAGGAAAAGATGTTAGTATTCTTCATATATCTATCTTTACGGAATTAGGAGGAAGAAGAGTTTTTAACATGACATAATTCAGAATTATTAAGTTTTATTATCAAAACAGTCCTCATAAGAATGAATATCATAGCATAATTGAACATTTATTCATGCATAAACAATTTACTAGATCAAATAATGAAATAAAAAAGTTATATCATATTTATATGCCATGCTTGTTAGTTATCTTTCCAACATTAAAAAGAATATTAGGATTAGAAATTACAAAATCAATTATTTATTTCTGACTTGATAGTGATAATACTGAAATAAATAATGAATTATATTTAGGATATGTGTTTAGTAGCGACAACGATTATGATCATGTAATAGACTATGACAGTGGTGGAAGAGATGAGTATTTATTTACCAGCTTTTGAAAATTTTAATATCATGAATGAAAGCAATTATATCATGAAAAAACCCAAATCTAAGAGAGGTCCATACAAAGTTAAAAAGAATATCAAAAGTAAAAAATGTATTGAATATGAGAATGAAATTGATACGATAGGATACCAAGAGCAACTTTACGCATCACAAGAGATATTAAAAAGTTTTAAAGAAAATTTGATAGAAAACTTTGCTAGAGGTATTGTAAGATCTATAATGATACAAGATATTCAAGATATAATTGATAAATTAGAAAAGAAAAAGAAAAATATTTCAAAATATAATATACCATTTGAACCAAGCATATATATCATGGCTGACATAGATATTATCAATTCTCAAACACTGATAGAATTTGAAAAATTACTTGAAACTTTATAAATTATTTATCTTTGTGTTTATAATGTCTGGATATACTATTGAAGGATTAGACAATTTTTTAGAAAGAATAATGGAAAAAATAGATAACATTATATCTCAATTAATAGATATGGATGAATCATCTGAACAGTATTATATACTTTCAGAAAATCATGATCAATACATTATAGATTATTCTGATATATTAGAGCTTAAAATAGATTTAGAAAATAAAATAATGACAAATACAGTCCAAACCTAATGCCAGAATATACAATAAAAGGATTAGATAACCTTTTAGAAAAATTGAAAGATAAAATGGAAGATTTTAAACATCAAATGGAAAATAAAAACATATCTTCTGAAAAATATAATAAACTTTTAGAAAAATACGAACAATATATTGCAGATTATTGTATTTTACTAGATCAGGGAATTGACTTATACCAAAAAAATTTGTATAATAATTTACCAACCCGATAATCTATGGATACTTCACAGGCATCAACTTCTAATAACTATAATCATAAACTATATTTAGAAAATAAAGAAATTTCATTTTTATTAGCTATTGTTGAAAAATCTAAAAATATACATTCTGTTGGACAATCTAAACTAAAAGAAATATATGAAGATATTAACCATGCTATCCTAAATAGAATAGAATTTAATTCTGTTGAGACAACAAAAAATATAAATACAGTTCATAAAATTATAGAAGAATACGAAGATATAGAAGATGAAGTTTCAGAAGGAATAACACTAGGATATATAACTAAAAAAGAACATCCTAAATTTTTTAAGAAATTATCACAATATAGAACATTTTTAGAAGAACTTAAAAGATTAAAAAATATGAATATAATAAGAAGTATTGAATTAAATGGACCAAATTAAATTCAGGGACATATCTTGCAAAGTAAATAACTAACGTCTTTAAGGGTAATATAGACAAATTACAAAAAGTGACCATTCTAAAAAATTATATGTTTCATGTGGCTAGATCAATAAATCCCCCTCTAGTGCCCGAGGCGGCCTGAATGCCCTTCATCGGAGGTTGCAATGTAGGGTCTAGTCAATCCAGCCATAAAAATGAGGAAACTTCTAACTTGAGCATTGGCTCGAGTATCTGGCGGATGAGTGAGATTGTAACATGATTTTCTTTCACAAAATAAAATCAATCGCTAATCTTATGTTCTAAGTAGTGGCTCTGGCCCAACATCTTCCT
The DNA here is from genome assembly GCA_963555705.1 of Ligustrum vulgare. Lineage (NCBI taxonomy): Eukaryota > Viridiplantae > Streptophyta > Magnoliopsida > Lamiales > Oleaceae > Ligustrum > Ligustrum vulgare. The sequence goes on along the minus strand of OY743169.1, from coordinate 50,571,426 downwards.
CGGTCACCACTACAATAGTCTGTGGCCATTGCATCTTTGGAAGGCACCGGAGGCTACAGTAAGTTTATAGTGGAATCCAATAGGGGAAATAGGCAGTTTATGAACTAGAGTGTTGAGAGTGGAGAGGGATTTTTGGGATAAAGCTACATCATCCGAACTATTGTAGAGAGAGAGAGAGAGAGAGAGAGAGAGAGAGAGAGGTGGCGAGAGAGGTTGGAGGAGTCACAGGTAGCGGCGGTGGAGTATTGGATTCTAGCATGGCAGGGGTCTTATAAAGTAGAAATAGGGATCGGGGGTGTTGGTGGGTGGGGATTTTGAAATGGGCGGTAGGTTAAAAATCAAATGTTAACGTCCAATCGTCCACTACCCACTTATTCAACCACACTATGAAAGAAAACTGGAACTAATTAATTAATAAATTAAAAATGACCAATAAGAATCCAATATTAGCTTTGAAAATTGATTCAATTGAAATTAAAAATTCTCAGAATCTCTGCTGTTTTTATTAATATATAGAAGATGTGATATGGTATAAGAGTAGAACTGTCAATCCGAGTGGTCCGAGTCGGGTCGGCCCACCAATATTTGAGCCCAGTAACGGCTCATATGGAAAAAAGTCCTCCTGCTGCAGGTTTACAGGTCGCTCCACAAATTTTGAACTACAACTCAGGCTTGCCTGTTGGCCCATGTGAGTTACAGTTCGTTCCGATTTGGCCCGTATGAATAAAAATATAAAATTTTTCATATTTATAACAATTTTTTTGTTAAATTACTAAATACGAAATGAACAAAATGATAAATTCATATTTATAAAAAGAAAACATTACATAGAATTCAAATTTATATCTTATGTTGCATTAATTATTTTTAACTTTACAAAGTTAAATACAGCATATACAAATACCAACTAAATTACATTTTTAATTACTATTGTCAAATATTTATAGTTTAAATACATTCCAAATAGGTTGACATTTACATTACTATAATTTAGCCCTCATTGGGTGTAGATTAAAATCATATTTTTAGTAGATTTTGATAAAAGTTGATAAGATATGTGGTTGGAAAATTGTAGGTCCCATGAAATATGTGGTTGTGATTGATTATCGACTTTGACTTATATTAAAATTTAGATTTTAATTGTTACCAAACAGGGGCTTATAGTTTAAGTACATCCCAACTAGGCTGATACCTACTTAACAATAATTTAATTGTTCAAATTTAAATTTTTTAGTTATTTTTTTTTTTATTTCAAGGCCATCGGGTTAATTGCTACTCGTGATGGTATGATCCGCGAAGTTCGCGGTTCATACCTTCTTAACCCATGAACCGCCTGCTCTGGTAACTGGTCAGCCCATGGTTCTGGGTTGATCTGGGCCGATTTTCATGGGTCCGATCGACCCGTCCGTCTTGACACCTCTATATAAGAGCTTGGTTGCCTACCAAGTTTGATTTTATTACTCGATGAAGATGAATGGTGGAAGTAGTACCTCTAATGTTATTGTAGACAAGCTTGTTGTTAACAATTAAGGTTTATGGAAGCTATGCATGGAAAACTATCTACGAGGGCAGGACTTGTGGGATCTTATATCTAGTGAAAATGCCATAATTCTAGAAGATACAATACAAAATGCTGAGTTATCAAGGAAGTGGAAGATCAAGTGGGGCAAAGCTTTATTTGCTTTGCGAACATCGATCAATAAAGAGTACATGTTCGAGATGTAAATTCGCCACAGAAAGTGTGGGAGACACTTGAAAGGTTGTTTACTCAAAAGAACACGATTAAGCAACAATACTTGGAGAATGAACTAACTTGTATGACTCAAGGTAATTTTTCAATTTGAGAATATTTTTAAAAATTAAAACTGTCTGTCCTGAAATTTCAGAATTAGATATAGAGGAGTCTATAAGTGATTCTTATATCCATCGTTATGTCATCTAGAGATTGTAGATAGAGTTTACGCCCCTTATATCTTTAGTAAAAGGATGGGTGTGGAAATTTGGGACACTTAAAGCACGATTATCGTGTGATATGTAATTGATACATTACCCTTAGAGGCAAGATCATGTTCATTACGAGCTGTTAGTCTTTTACACATGCTTCTAGGGCTACTTGGGTTTATCTGGTTTAGTTCACCAACCAAAATGCCGAATAAAAAAAATAAAATATATTCTATTCATTTTAGTACTTTGTGGGATGGGCCTTTGCATGTAGGCTTGGGTCTTTTCGATTCACTAGAATGGTTAAAGCAAGTGGAGCTCCTACTATCCCTAGAAGCTGATGTTCTCGAATTGAACCATCGAGCTTACCTATTTTAGGACTTCTCTTTCTTATGGTCCCCCTTCTTGTCCCCCTCCTCCTTAGTGTCTTTCCACTCGAGTCGTTCAAGAACAAAAATTGCAAGAAATCAAGACATATTAAACAAAACTGATGTTAAAATCTTATTGAGTAAATTAAGTAATGTTAATAACTAATGTAATAAATTAAGTAATGAAAGAATTATAAGTTCAAATCTTCAATTAAATTAATGAAATTCAAGTATAGAAAGAAATGCATGTAGGAGTAGATAATACTTAAAAGTCAAAAACTAGAAGTCTAGAATTGAGTAAATAAATTAAAATTGAAAAGTTTAAAACCCTTCTCCTTTTTTCCGGGTTTAGGATTGGCTATTGACTTGAATAATTGAATTCTCTAGGAGGCGGAATTAAAATTGTATACGAATAATTTGTTACGTGTACATTTTTTTTTTTTTTTTGAAATGAAAATAGAATTTATGTAAAGACTAGAGTAAATAAATTAAAAGTTTAAAGTTAAATATCATTTACCTGATTGCATGCAATTTTAGCATACTTATTTTGTATGCAAAAAAGAGCGTCTCGCCAATCTTTGACACACATTAATACTTTCAAAATATCTTCTTTGAGTCAACTCCTTACTTTTGACAAAACCCTTTTACTTGAAATAAAAGCAGAATTCGAAGCTATCGTGCTATCGGAGGTGTTAGTAGATTTCTTGTTTAAAATGGTTTTTCAATTCTTAAGGTATTACAAGTGGACTAGATTCTTTATGACAACTAGGGGACATAATGTAATAAGAAGAAGTTCCTTGTGCATCCCTAATTTTGTTCATTAGATCTAATAATTCTACTTCGTCATCTTATGGTGCAGATGGTGTACGACTAACATTAGTTCTTAATCTTACTGCATATGAGTTATACATGCTTACTAATGTGCTTTCTAAATTATTATAAGTGATAGGGGTGTCCAAAATTAACGCGTTACTGATTTTTGAAATAAGAAGTTTCGTACACTTTAAATTGTAACACGGATCCATTACGGACGCTAAGGGAAATAACATAGTAAATCTTCTCAATATTTTCTAAATTATATCCCCATAGCAATTTTCATATCAACAAAAAATGAATCATTTCTACATCTATGAAAAGTTCTTACATTAATATAAAGACGTTCAAGAACTCTTGAACTAATTGAGTAGCATACCCCAGATAATATGTTGGTTGAATCATAAAAACTTGTCAAAAATCTTTTGACTTTTAAAAGCAATTTCTCAATCCTCTTCTACTAAGACAGATTCATTTTCATTTCCAAGTATTTTACTGTTATAATACTCAGTTATAATTTGTTCATAATCTTCATATGATTTAAGTAATAAATATGTCGAGTTCCACCTATGCACAACATCTGTGATATTTTTTTGCATCTTTACCATATTGTAAACATAACTCTTCAAAATACCATTTTCTACTTGGTAAAATAGTTATGTAAACTAATACATACATAATTCTATCCATTTGGTCTTTAATATGTTTCATTTCATCTCGAACAATTAGATTTAAAATATGAAATAAAGATCTAGCATGGAATAAAAATTCACCAAATTCAGTATTAAGAATTCTACATAATTCATCCACAATTGGCTTATTTACATTAGCATTATCGAACGTAAATGGTCGAATTTTACTTTCACAACCATATTCTCTAACAATTTGTAATATATCATTAAATATGTTTGTTGCGTTATAAGAAAATTCTATAATTTTAAAAGTAATAATTTTTTTATACATAACCCAAAGTGGATCAATGTAGTGTGCAGTTGCAACGATATAACCTTTTTCATTAATGTCTTTCCAAAGACGAACTAAATGAAATAACACAGTCATATTTATATAAATCGATTATCAATTGGTTCTTAGTTTTAATAAAAATATATTCTATAGTGTCAGAACGAAGAGTGTTTCTATTAATACCAACATATCTCGGCTGAAGATATCATTTGATGTAGATAACAAAGTGTTCGTTGTCTATTATGATTAGTGGCAATTCCGTCTCGCAACGAATTGAACCATTCCAACTCAATTTTCTTCTTCAGAATACACCATGTCATAAGTGTAGATGTAGAACCACTAACGGACGAACCAAATTGCAATTGACTTTGATTTGAATCAACGTACCAATGTTTGGTCACACACTTGCGATAGTGACGGTTGAAGTGTGTAGTACCTATACTCTTTTACCATGCCAACTGTTGTGCAAAATATTTGCACAATACTTTGAACTCTTGATTTCCATCAATTGTACGTCAAGATGAGACCAATTTAAAATATTTCTAACACTTTGCAGCTTTCTTACCTTTTCTGGCTTTATGCTTTCCTCTTGCATCGGGAATATCGATGAGATCATTTTCTAAAATTTGAACATCTGCACACGTCACGTTCTGGGTCCAATAAGGTGATTCGGACAGGTCGTGACAATTGAGATTCAAAAAAAAAAAAAAAAAAGGTCCAAGGTTTTACAAAATACTCAAAAAGATCTACCACAATTCAATAATATACATTAAAAATCATATATTATATATTTTGTAGGTAGAGTATTCATGCAGATACAAAATAATAGAAGCCTACATATATTTTAACGGTAGAATATACATGTAGATACAATATATTATAACCTCATTGGTCGATGTCACTTTCTTTGTGTGTACTTACATCTAAAACCGACCCAAACAATATCACCACCCCCCAATCCCGGGGGAAAAAAAATGTCAACTAAAAATGCCGACCAACTTAGGACATTTTGAATGAGCTGCTATTTAACAAGCTTTTCCTGCATTATTAGCTACCACTTTGTCATTTGTGTTAAACTAATGAAGGTCATAGGACATCCCGGAGGAATTCTGTCAAGCCTCATCTGGGAGTCACCTGAGCAATAGACTACTGATGGGAAAATTGCTCATCTGATGGCTCGTTGAACTTTCAGATGACTCATTCTTTAACGTTGTATCAGTTACCTGACCTGAATCTTGGAAGAATCCAGGAGGCGTAAGTAGCTTTTCATTAAGCTTTACATTTTTAGAGAGCATTTCCATAACCTGGCTCATCATTGGCCTTCTACTTGCATTTGCTTGTGTGCAGAAGAGAGCCACTTTCGTGTACCTGAGAACTTCTTCCTTGGGAAATTCCTCGAGTTCTGGGTCTACCAACTCCAATAGCTTTTCTTCTTCATAGAGCTCCCACGCCTGTGAAGCAAACAATAAACAAGCATCACTAGAAAGGGTATATAGTATAGAAACCAATGAGAAGTGTAAGATCTAAAGAGTGCAGATAAACAGCGTGTTCAACTAAGCTGAAAAGGTTACTTATAAGTACATAAGTTTTAGAATAATTTTTCTCTTCATTGATCTAAACTGGAATTAATTTTAACATTATTGTAATAGTCAACTTCAACTCAAGTTATTTTTTTACTTTAAGGTAAGAAAAAAGCAACTTTATTATCCAAAAAAGGGTGATAAGTCACTTTTCCTTAATGCTAACTTTGCTATCTGTATAAACACGTTCATGCTATTTTATTTGATTAGCATGCGGAAAAAAAGAAGGCATTCATAATTGATTTTTGTGAGGAAGACTGAACTTATCACAGAAGCTAGCATGTTAAGCCCTTGTTTGAGACCCATTATTTTAAATAATGTGGTTTATAATAGTAAATTTTTGGAAAATGTGGTTAAAAAGTAGGGATTTTTTTTTTTTTTTTTATATGTAGATTATTTTATTGATAAAATGTGTGGTTAAAAATGAGTTTTTAAAAAAATAAGATTATGAATAATGGGTACCAAACAGAAGCTAAGTACATTAGAAGTGATACGAAAAGCTATCCATCCAGGAAGTCAAAACAATCACGCACCCATTCTACTAGTAACTTTTGCATTCGTCCATAATATGTATTTCCACTACTCCTGCCGCTTACAATTTCAAGCGTTAGAACCCCAAAGCTATATACATCAGCCTTCAATGTTAACTGACCACCCAACACATACTCAGGAGCCAGGTAACCACTGTTGAGAACAAACGAAGGTAGAACTTAGAAGAATTCAGAACTTAACAAACTTTAACAAAAACTTCAAAAGTCAAGAAAAAATCAGTATCAGGTAAGTGCTTAATTCAACAAATTGTATTGAAATCTTTTATCAACATAAATAGATACAGTGGCTTCTGAAACGTCTTACAGTTTATAACATATGTAAATTATTTTATATTCTTTTTGTGCCATTGTGAATGACATAAGAAGAGAAAAAAAAAAAAGGTGACATACGTGGTTCCTGCTATTTTTGTGCTGATGTGGGTAATATCATCGGGAAAAAGTTTAGCTAATCCAAAGTCTCCAATTTTGGGTTCAAATTCGTTGTCAAGAAGTACATTGCTAGCTTTGATGTCTCTATGAACAATGTGCGGCATAAGTTCTTCATGAAGATATGCAAGACCTCTGGCAGTACCCATGCAGATAGCAGATCTTTTTCTCCAGTCCAAATTTATAGTCCTTGAACCTGAAAACACAAGTGTTGTTCTCAATACCCCTTTGTGCATTATAATTTCAATGAATCATTTTAAACACAGCAGGACTCTGTCAAATTACCTAACAATGCACGATCTAGGCTGTTGTTTTCTAAATATTCATAAACCAAAATTCGGTTACTTTCATGAATACAACATCCAATTAATTCAACGAGGTTTGGATGTTTGACATTGGAGATAGTATCAATTTCAGTTAAAAACTCATGTTCTCCCTGTCTTGACTCAGCAGAAAGTGTCTTCACGGCAACTCGGGTCCCATTTTTGAGAATTCCCTATGAAGTAGCAGCAGAGTTAAAAAAAAAAAAATGGTACTGCAGGGAAGGTAGATGACAAGCTTATTCCTAGGAATAAGTGTCCTGTTCCCAAATATAATATTCAAGAGTATGCAAGTATATTACATTAAGTTGCTTCTAATTGCAACAGTTCTGAAGCTACCTACAGCCTGGACAGTATATATGAGCAGCAAATTGTTGCCCTTCTCAGACATAAATGCATGGATGTCAAGATAATCATTCTGGTAGCTGCTTTCTGATTAAACCAATATGTAATTATGTATGCAATGTGTCATTAGTCTGGTTTGAACAGAAGGTTAAAATTTAGACAGTTTGAAGCCCACGACTTGGCTGAAGCTCATAAAGTTGCACCAATATTCTAAGTATCTCGGCATCTCGCACTCATCCAAAAAGATGGGAAGTGAAAATTTTACTTCCTTTGCATATCATAATTATCAGGAAAAAGAGGGATAACTTGTATAGAATAAAGTAGTGAAAAGGAAAGCACAGCATAGTTTGATATATAATATTTGAGTATAAGTTCATGAAGTTTTTCCAGCTCTTGCTAAAAGATATTTAAGAGATAAGACCAAGGGTAAGACAGGTTAAATAGCTTAATAGGAATAGAAAGTTTGTAATACCTTGTAAACTGTCCCAAAACCTCCACGCCCTATTTTGTTCCTTCGATGAAAGTTGTCTGTTGCTATGCTTAATTCATTGTATGAGAAACTTTTTGTCTTTGCCATTGAGTCCCCTGGAAAATGAAGATCGAAAATAATAAATAATAAAACCAAGAAATAAAATCTTGAACAACTAATAACTAAGAGGAGCCATATTCAAAATTTGAGATGAAAGTAAAGGAATCATAATGATCCATTCAAACTATAACTTAACCAGAAATCCTTTAAATTGCATGGATCCAAACTTAAATCGCTACCACCAACAGTCTAAACATGGGTAGAGTTCCTAAATAGGTAATGGAAGCCTAGTCATTTTACTCTGGGAGTTCTATGTGGATATGTACTCATAACTCAAAGATTTCCTCCGATGAAAGTTGTCTCTTGCTATTCTTAATTCATTGTATGAGAAACTTTTTGTCTTTGCCATTGAGTCCCCTGGAAAATGAAGATCGAAAATAATAAATAATAAAACCAAGAAATAAAATCTTGAACAACTAATAACTAAGAGGAGCAATATTCAAAATTTGAGATGAAAGTAAAGGAATCATAATGATCCATTCAAACTATAACTTAACCAGAAATCCTTTAAATTGCATGGATCCAAACTTAAATCGCTACCACCAACAGTCTAAACATGGGTAGAGTTCCTAAATAGGTAATGGAAGCCTAGTCATTTTACTCTGGGAGGTCTATGTGGATATGTACTCAGAACTCAAAGATTTCCTCCGATGAAAGTTGTCTCTTGCTATTCTTAATTCATTGTATGAGAAACTTTTTGTCTTTGCCATTGAGTCCCCTGGAAAATGAAGATCGAAAATAATAAATAATAAAACCAAGAAATAAAATCTTGAACAACTAATAACTAAGAGGAGCAATATTCAAAATTTGAGATGAAAGTAAAGGAATCATAATGATCCATTCAAACTATAACTTAACCAGAAATCCTTTAAATTGCATGGATCCAAACTTAAATCGCTACCACCAACAGTCTAAACATGGGTAGAGTTCCTAAATAGGTAATGGAAGCCTAGTCATTTTACTCTGGGAGGTCTATGTGGATATGTACTCAGAACTCAAAGATTTCCTCCGATGAAAGTTGTCTGTTGCTATTCTTAATTCATTGTATGAGAAACTTTTTGTCTTTGCCATTGAGTCCCCTGGAAAATGAAGATCGAAAATAAAAAATAATAAAACCAAGAAATAAAATCTTGAACAACTAAGAACTAAGAGGAGCCATATTCAAAATTTGAGATGAAAGTAAAGGAATCATAGTGATCCATTCAAACTATAACTTAACCAGAAATCCTTTAAATTACATGGATCCAAACTTAAATCACTACCACCAACAGTCTAAACATTGGTAGAGTTCCTAAGTAGGTAATGGAAGCCTAGTCATTTTACTCTGGGAGGTCTATGTTGATATGTACTCAGAACTCAAAGATAAACAAGGTTGGGTTTAGATTACATGCTTGGACGGGCGTCCTCGGGGCATAGCTCAACTGGCAAAAGCTGAGGGAACATAATGTCAAATCTCACTGGCAATCGACTGGGTGAGGGAGTTCGAGTCCTGACGGCAATGTTTTGGACTGGTGGGGGAGTTCGAGTCCTGACAGCAATGTTTTGGACTTGGCTTCTTTGTAGATTTGATCAGTGGTCAAACTCTCAGTCCGTGGCCAGTTGAGACATATCCCATTATTTACATCCTTCACCAAGGTCCAGGGCAGGGCATGTAGGACCTCCTAAGGTGAGGTTTGCACCCTTTTTTTTACATGCTTAGATGGGCACATCTCATACATATAATGTGTCTCTAACTTAAAAGGATATTCTAATGTTATAATAAGATGACAGATAATGTGGAATGAGGTTAATTCATATTTCATCATAGAGTTGTTTTACTGGTACTGATTCGGAAAACTGAAAATAAAATTGATAACATATGCTTCGTTATGTTTGTATATTTAATCTGCAAAGAGAGGGTAAAAAAGCAATTGTCCATTACGGTGTTTTCCACTCTTTAATGTACTCCAGTAATAACAAAGCAGGAGACAAAATAAACTTGCAGCAATCCATACTCAACGTGTTCAGGTTGTCCCTTTAAAACAAATTCTCCTCTTCTAGTGTTGCCATAAGCAAACGTCTCCTCAGGATGCAAAATAGTTTTTGTCCCTATGAAATGTTAACTTCGGTGTTACCAATGACTAAATTGATTTTCTTGGAAACCATATAATAACTAACATTTGCTGTTTCAAAACAAACCAATTTAAAATGGGGGTAACGTGCTCTATACGACATGAGTTTTAGTATCACAAGTTTTCCTCATAATTTGATCAATTACTCTTCTTGCTTTGTGGGCAGATGGTAAAATTTCACTCGACTGTCTTAAAGTGTGCTTGCAATAGAAGCGTTGTATAAATATGCTGCCGTGTACCTAAAGCGTATACTTCTTTAATTTTCTTCTTCAGAAAACCAGTATCAGAGTGAACCAATGAACTCAACTATGGTTTTCTACCAAACTTGAATCAGAATAAGAAGGGAAATTTGCACAGATTGATGGAGAAGAGAATGAATGAATGGTGTAAAGAATGCAATCTTCAAAGTCCTAGTCTATACTTGTTTGTGGCCGTTCTGACAGTTGCTTTAACTTTTTGAGAAGGTTGCATTTGAAAGAAAAGTTGTAACTGTTCGAAAAGGCTAGTGCCTAGTGACTACTCGGAAAAAAAATAGCTCTTTGAAAAGAACACGCCACATGGTCAATGTGAAAACTACTTTTCCAGAAGGGCACCACTTGGATCGTTCTAAAATGATATTTCTGGAAAGGACAAACTACTTGAGATTGGGCCAGTTTGGGAATTAGAAATGTTAAATTGGTTAGTTTGACTCACCACCTGGGCTTGAGCCTGAAGTTGGTTAAGGAATGGTTAAATGGGATAGCTACCCACCCAGCGTCCAAATAAAAACCTTGTAAAATATGTGAATTTCCAAACTCAAGCGTATGCCCAATCCCAAGCTGAGCTGAGGTAGCACTGATGTAGATCGTCTCCTTCACACAAAATCGGGTGCCCATAGTGGCACAAACCCATTTCTAAATTGGAAGCATAAACTCAACTAGTTTTTCCTTTGATTTCCATTTGGGATAATGTTCTTCCCTTTGTTTCTTCTTCTCGTTCGAGAGTGTAAGTTGAAGAAAATTTCTTCATATATCTTCTCTCCAACAGGTACTAAATATTTTGATCACTGATGAGATGAACCAATATCATATACATATATACTTTATATATTAAAAAATCAATCCTTTATAAGTATTTAGGTAATGCCTATTATCCGGATATCCACTTTAGTGAAAATATAAGCTTGTTTATGAATGATTTTTTTTAACAGAAAAATGGTTAATTTGAAGAATGTGTGGTAAAAAGTGTGAAAAAGTTGTGGATCCCATTTAATGTGTGGTTGAAAATAATTTTGGGGGAAAATCTTTAACATCAAGGTTATCTTAATGATTCCAGACACACTCATCGATGATATAATTTGCTGAACTGTTAATGCTATTGTGTTCTTGTAGCGACGAAGAATTTTTACGCAATTAAATAATTATTTTAAAATTATGAAAACGTGTCGCTGCGATCTCACCCATTTTTAAATTAACGTCACTACGTATTAGTCTAGCCAAGTCGAGAAATATCGAGTTCATTCGATTTTAAATTAAATTCTGAATTTCCAAAATTTTATTATTTTATTTATTTATTTAAATTATTATTTTCCAAATCATTTTAAATCTCAAATTACGTCAATCTCATTTTATCAGTTTCATTCTCCGACTCAGTTGAATTCGCGTACAATTTTTCTCGAATTACGTGCACTGTTTGTCTAGATTTTCACACTACCAACTTCCACCTATCACATCAATCTCATACCATGCCATACCCTAACTCTATATCACCAACCCACTCTATTTCACACCACCAACCCTCTCTTTCAGCAACACCATTTTCAACGATCAACCACTCCCTCTTAGCAGCCACTCCACCGGTTCTCCCAGCACCCAAGCTCACAGTAAGAACCACCACCGTCACCTCCTTCATCATCACCACCTCCATCTCCATCACAACCACTGCAGCTGCCTCATCACGCCACCAACCTCCATCATCACCACCTCAATCACCACTGCCCGGCCAACACCACCCACACCTCCACTTTCATCACCCAACCACAACTTCCACAGTTCGAGCTCCATTACCCTGCTGCCAAACCCAACCCATTTCCCATCGTCACCACCAGCACCACCATTACCACTACCGCACACAGCCCATCCTCAGAATCAACCCCAAATCAAACTCATAAACCAAGAATAAGACATAAACCCAAAAAACAACTTACTCAAGCTACTCACCTTCAACCACCGCTTCTTCGACCGGAGTTTCATTGCGATTTGAGCCTCGTTTCACCTTGGTATCTTGCACCCAATCCTCTCAAAACCTTAACCCTCCCTTGCCGCCGCTCGCCGCCACCTGCGGCGACGTTTCGCCAGCGCCCCACCGGCTGTAGCACCGGTTTCCCCTAATTTCCGCCGTCTGTTGTCACCCCTCTCTTCCGCCCTCTCTGGTCGTGAATGGGAGAAAAAAGAGATTCTTATTTTTATATTTTGATTTTCAGCATTTGCAACTTTAGCCCCCTAGTTCCAAAGTTGCTTAATTCAGTCCCTATAGTTTTAAAGCTATTCATTCTAGCATTTAAGTTTTTAAATGATTTTTATAAGCCTTTCATTTTTAAAATTTCTTATCTCAATCCCCACAATTTAATATCCATTTTTGAGTTTCAACCCAAAGTTTTGAAAAGTATTTATTTTAGTCCCTCAACTTTCAAAGTATTCATTTTAGTCCCTCAACTTCCAGAATTTACATTTTAGTCCCTCAACTTTCAAAGTATTCATTTTAGTCCATCAACTTTCAAATCATCAATTTCAGTCCCCAAATTGTAATTTATCATTTTTAAACTATAAATTTCAAGAAACTAATTTAACTTATTTTCTAATTGGCTAGACGAGGCATACGGAGATTTGAAAGATTGAAGTCATTCCCGCTCAAGTCTCAACCACACTCATTAAGTTTAAGGTAAACTCGCCCCTATTAATTGATTTAAGTTATGATTGCATATGAATGTGTATGTTATGTGACTTATGTGAAAGTCATTTTTATGAAAAGAGAATAGAATGTATTTTTTCGGAAATATTTATATTGTTATGCTTGTCATAACTTATATGTTTTTATGTATGAGAAAGAAAGAAGAGAATATCTTGCAAGATAAATGATGATGTTATACATAACTTATGTGCCTTATCTGCACGAGAAGAAAGAGCAACCCACACCTTATGATTTTAAAGAGCCTATGATTTTCAAAGAGAAGCCATGTGCTTTAATGCACGAGAAAAGCAACCCACACACTATAATTTCTAAAGTGCCTGTATTTACGTGTTCAATTATATTGTAAATTAATTAATTGGCGATGAGTCTACTGAGTATTTCTATGAAATGCTCATGTCTATTTTAACAATATCTGCAGATTTTGGAGAGGGTGACAAGTGATGGATGATTGTGGCAATAGTTGTTAAATGGTTGAAAATCTTATTTTAATGATCCGTATTTCCAAACATTGGATAATTTTGAGAATTTCAATTATTTGAGAAATTATGACATTGCCAATTGTTTTACAATATCAATGGCTCGATTTATTATTTCGAATTGTTTCATAAAGGTTTTAGATTTTATCGACCATTACAGTTTATTTAATATTGCCAAAAATGAATTTCAGTTATTTTTTTCGCTAAAATATTATTTTAAGAGTTAGATCAGACGATGACGAGGTGAACCAGGTATTTAGAACTCGGGGCGTTACAGTTCTCTACAACGTAACTAGAAAATTTATTTGTTTTTTCACATTTTACACTGAATGGAACTTAGAGGTGGAAATCTGATAATCATCAACAATTATAAATAAAGCAGAAATTTGCCTACTTCCATTAACAGCAATGCAGCATCTAGTATGAGATAGGATGCCTAAACAAAAATAAGAACCAAAGTACTCATCCAGCATGATTCCAAACAATAACAAAAAAGGGATATTTGAAACACTTATTTCGGATGACATTTGGCTCAGCACTATAACAGCGTATTAACAGCTTGAATGATATGTCCCAAACAAAAGAAGGAAGCACCTTGAAAATCAGTGGAAGAATGTAGTTTTCTAGACAATATGAAACAAGGGGGAAATGATCTAGTGCCCATGATTATAAAACACATCCGTCATGTGGCGGATGGGGGTTGGATAATGGTGGGCGGGTCCCACTGCCCACCCATCATAGGGGGTGGGGTGTGGGTTTTAGATCAAAACCCTATGAAACAATATTGAAATGAAAGTGTAATTTACTATGCATATCTGTTATCAGTTACCTTCTTGGCCCAGTGTAGACTGACGAGACTTCTTCAGGCCAGTGAATGCCCCAAAGCAGCTACAACTCATGTCCTTCTGCAGTATATGACAATAATCTATTGGACAAAAAAACTGATTTAGACATTTCAATTAGCCATCCTCTGCTTTATTCGTTCAAGTTTCTTCACCAATCAGACTGCATACCCCCTCTCACCTTTCAAATGACAATCAAAATAATAAAAAAATGTAAGGACCTTCATGCCTTCCTTTGGTAAAGAGGGAAAAAAAATTACATCATTTTTCATTCTTAGGGTAAAAATATAATTGCTCCTGATAAATAATTATAAATTTAAGGATGTATTCTTTTTTAGTTTTGATTTTATGGAACAATTAATGTAATATCGTGCGTCCACATATATTTTTGATGGACGATTAGTCAAGCGAAAGCAAACTCATCCGTAAGAAACAAAAATTTAAAAAAAAAAAAAAAAAAAAATGATTCATTTTTTGAAATTAGAAATTAGAGACAATCAAAATAATTATTATACTAATAAATTTGCTAAGTTTGAAATCATAGATCGTACACATACAATGAGCACAAACTAGATTCAAGCTCTTGAGAATCCGAACTCAGGTGCACTGAAATCCACTTGCCCTGAATTGAACAGAATTCTTGCAACTGTCGAGTTCCTGAATCATACCAGTGTAAAACTATTTTGAAACACTGAAATAAAGTCAGCTTATCACAAAAAAAAAATGTTAATTGATCTTCACATGAACTGACACGAATTCCAGCTGCCTCTGTTTGGCAAAAGTCAAAAAACAAGTTTTTAATCGATCATGTTTGTGTGATAGAAGGGAAGTATGACGAATGCAGAAAGAGTGGAAATATATAGCAGTTGACTGGAGGGTGTTTAAAACTTTAAAATACGTGGAACGTTCCGACTGAAGAGTCGTGGTTTGACGGCTTTCATAGTAGTGGAAGAAGCAGAGGTGGAAGACAGCATCATAATGACAGACTCCATTGCACGGCTACATATGTCAAAATATACGATTTGAATATGAAGTGATGATGTAAGTGATGATGTTGTATTTTTTTTAGATATAAGACGAATTGATGATGATGTTATAATACAAGTTTTCTATTTTTAATATTAGATTTGATTTTTGAAATTATGTAAATTATTTTTTTAAGAAAAAAATTGTGAAGAAGATGTAATAAAATCGGAAGGAAAAAAAAAATTGGTGACAAGTAACGTCAAAAAGATATAAATTGTTACACCCGTGTAATGTACGATAATTTATTACTCACATATATTAAATTTATATGTTTACATATGAAATGGATATTTAATTAAAAATGAGAAACGAAAGAAGACAATTAATTACCAAAAAGGTACATTACACATACCTTAATTTTTTTAAAAATCTTTTTTACAGTTCATATATTTATCGTTCCAGAAATTTCTTTAAATATTGTAATTTGAATTAATTAAAACTTAAAATGGAAAACAAAAATTACATTTAAATAAAATTTGTAATAAGTAAAATATATATATATACATATATACACTCAGAATTTTATTAAAATAAAAAGGAAAAGAAAAAAGAAAAAAAATCAAAATCAAATAATTAAATTCCGTTTAAATCGGTCTACACGTGAAACCATCACAATGAGAGAATTTAAAAAATTATAGATACGAACTATCAAAATATTCAAAACTTATTCAATAATTTAGAATACAACATGACTTTTCATTTTCCACAAAGCACTCAAAGTGTTATGTTACTGAAAAAATTTATTTTTATACTGTTTAAATAAATGTATTTCACCACACCCTATTTTGAAATATTATAAGTTTGCTAACATGCCTTTATTTTTATTTTGATGAAAACTGGTTAAACTAATTGTTAAAGTCAGTAATATGTATTTCACTATTTTGCATATTTTTATTATTTAAACCTATAGTATTAAACATAAATAAATAAATAAATAAAACTAATTAAATTAATAAATAAACAAAATGAGTAAATAAATTAATAAATAAACAAAATGAGTAATATGGGTGTCAATTCGAATTGAAATTAATTATTTATGATCAAATTAAATTTAGTTAAGAAATTATAAATATCATTAATTAAATAAAACAATTTTGAAATAGTGCGACATTTTAAAAAAATAAAATGTACAAAATAAGACTTTTACATTTAATTTTTGATATGATTTCAGAAAACTTTTTAATATTAAAGTTAACAAATGATTTTTAATAAATGCGTTCATATATATTCAGATTTTGCATTCACATTTGACATACATTCACTTTGCATTTACACTGTTTAATTTTATGGAAACTTAACGTTTATGGAAACGGAAAATGGGCGGGAAATTATTTTTAGAAACTACTCAACCTTTATGTATATATGTAATATGTATATATGTATATGTATATGTATATGTGTATGTGTATATCTATATCTATATATATCATAATCATAATCTATATTCTATCTATATATATATATATAAACAGAAGTGCCGTCAAAAAAAATTTCCCGCCAATTTTCAGTTTCTATTTTTGGAATTTTTTTTTTTCAATTGAATTTCCGGAATTGGGAAATGAGTTGTTGACAATTAATGAGACATTTAATGTGGGAAAGTGTGTAATGCATTGTAAATAGGTACTTGACTACATGTATTGAATGCTAATAATTTGTCTATTCGTATTCTCTCTCTATATATATATATTTCCTGCAATTTTTATGGATCCTACAAGAAATAATTGTTGACATAACATTTATTTATATTCCAATTCATTCATTTCACTCATTAATCCATCCAAATTTGTAATTGTTTTAACACCGATGAATCATTTCATTGTACGTGTTTTTCATATTTTGAAAATCAAGCTAATTATATTTAGGTAACAATATTCATACAACACATTTTTTTTAAATTTACACCATATTTTAATTGCAAGATAGATCTTCGATGTTTGTTTAGTTTTGCTTTTATATCCTTAACTTTTTTTAATCGCATTGTTATTTATAACATTCAATTAATTAATAAATTTTATTTCTAATCACAAATTCTATTCAAATATTCTGCTAATTTGCATTGAAAGGATGTGCAAATATTTTTTTTAACTTTTGTATTAATTATTTATTTTGATTATTTAAAAATATGAGAGATAAATAAGTGTTTTTCGCCAACAAAACAAATATATTGAATGAAAATCGTCTCAAAAGACAAGATGTGAAAATTAATAAAGAGTTGATGATAAAAAAATTACAAAAATTTTTAATATAACTATTATAATTTGAAGTTGTTTTATTGTTTGTTCTTTTTTGTTTAGTTAAAAATATTAATGACAAATAAGTTTGTTTGAATTAATATTCATCATTAATTGCTTTATAAAAAATAAATTTTATAAAGAAATTAATACATTTGGAAAACTACACATTAACTTTGAAAAACAAAAATAACTTTACTTTTTCGTGCATTATTTGTGCATTAATTAGATTAATATTTTATTAAACTTTAATATTTTTTCTTTTTTGTTTAGTTAAAAATATTAGCGACAAATAAGTTTGTTTACACTTCTTAATAGATATTTTATTTCCAGAAAAAGGTAAAAAAAAATTTTTTTTTAAGAAAACAGTGACTATTCATTTTTTTTAATTATTTGAATTAAACTTGCTAAATCGACGTAAGATGTACTGATGATAATTAATAATTTATTGAAACTAAAACTAATTATTATGTCATCAAATTAATAAAATTTGAATGGTATTATGGAAATCATTTTACGTAGTGAAATTAATTACTATGTTATGGATGACGTGTTGACTGTATTTGGCCCCTGTTGGAGACCCATTATTTGGAATAATGTGGTTTGAAATAGTAAATTTTTTGGAGATGTGTAGTTAAAAATTGGAGAATATTTTTGGACTTATGTGTAGATTATTTTATTGGTATAATGTGTGGTTGAAAATGAGTTTTTAAAAAATGAGATTTTAAAATAATAGGTACCAAACAGGGGCTTGATGATGCGTTTAGTGCAATGGGAAATGAAATTGAAATTATTAGGGATGTTCATTTTAATACTTAACAACGCAACTCCAAACAATGTGCAAATATATGTTATTTTCGATAAAAAAAATAATATCAATTTTTTCTTGAACAACAACTTCAATTTTATTTTTTTTGTGAAAAAATGTGGAAAACTTAATAATCGTTTACTACTTAAAATCAATGATTTTTTTTTTTTTAATTCGTAAAGATAAAAAAAAAAAAAACTTTGTCAATATCGTATAAATATTTTTATTTAAAAATAGAAAATGAAAAAGGATAAAATAAGAACGTTCATCAATCTATGTTTCTTTTTCTTTATCTTTTCGTTTTAATAAAATTCTGAGCATATATCACAGATAAATCTATTTTTTCCACTTATTACAAATTTTATTTAAATGTAATTTTTCTTTTCCATTTTAAGTTTTAAATCAATTCAAATTACAATATTTAAAGAAATTTCTGGAACGATAAACATACGAATCGTAAAAAAATTGAAAAAAAATTAAGTTATGTGTAATGTACATTTGTAATTAATTGTCTTCATTACTTTCTCATTTTTAATTAAGTATTAATTTCATATGTTAAAATATAAATTTGATATATGTAAGTAACAAATGGCCGTACAAAGTAACAAATGGCCGTGCATCGCACGGGTGTAACACTAGTATATATAAAAGTAAGGTAGTTTCTAAAAACAATTTCCCGCCTATTTTTTTTATATCTATAAATAGTAAGGTCCCATATAATTAAATAGTGTGAATGCAAAGTGGATTAGTGTGAATACAAAATTGATGTATGTTAAATGTGAATGCAAAATCTGGATAAATGTAAATGCATTTATTACTTTATATATATATATATATATATATATATATATATATATATATATATATATATATAACACTAATATTGAATGAGTTTAATTAATATTTTTAGTTATCAGTATTAAAATTATCATTTAATTATTTAATTATTTTATTTATTTATTGTTCTTAATATTATAAATTCTATGTATAGCCATTAATATAAAAATTGTATTTTAATTATTAATGGTCAAATCATTCATTATCTTTAATTAAAAAATCATATTTTATGAAATATTTATGTAGTTGAAAAAATGCGTTGTTATAAATAATTTATAGAAAAAGTTATTAAACGAAGACTAATATTGAATAATTAATGCTTTGGTTTCTATTTAGTGAATAATATGAATAGAATGATTAATATTTTTAATCATTCTCAATTTTAATAAATTTTTAAGGATTATAGGGTATAAGATTATTTGTATAATTTCACAATCTCTAACTTTAATCGGTTGTCGTATCATGATAATTACGACATTTTAAAATTATTATTTTGATATTTTACTTTTATTTTTTGAGAATTGTTTTTGTGAAATTGTGATTTTTTATAATGTATAGTTAAAAAGTAGTATGAAAATTTGTAAAATATAATTTTTTTTAAATTTATGTGATTGAAAATGAATATTCAGAAAAATTGATTCTTGAAAAATCAATTTCATATGAGTAAGTGATAAAGTATTAAGTCTTGTGGGTTATACAACAGTGTCACTTTTATGAATCGAGATGCATAGATGATTTCTTAGTAAATAAAGTTAAATATATTTACGATATACATTCGTTAAAATTTAATCAAAACTAACATTTCATGTTGCTTAATTTGCTACATTTATTTAAATATATGACCACATCTGTTTAATTTGTAATATTAAAGCAAATATGAAATGAAATATTTGTTTAATAAATTTAAATATCAAATATTGTAATAAGATAGTTGGTACCAATTCTAATAGTACTATTTGGATAGTGATAAATTATTTGTGATAATCTAGAAATTATATTTTGAAAAGATTAATTACATTAATAATCATTAAAATTGAATAGTTATGCACATGAAAAAAAGGTCCCCTATAATTTACATATAATTTTTTAAAAAAAAAAATCGAAGTTTTTGATAGCTCATTGTATCAAACACGTGCTTAAGTATATATTCTCCACAAAATCATTACTATTAAACTCATTTGTAGATAATGAGGATTCAAACAAGGAGTAAATATGTTCACAAAAGAAAAATATGTTCAAACAAGGAGTAAATATGTTCACAAAAGAAAAATGTAATATGTAAGAGAAAACACTTCCCAAAAATATGTATTGGCCCATTTTCCTGTCTAAAACATATTTTCTAAAATGGTAATTAGTGGTATTAATTCACTATTTATTATTCATTTTGGACAAAATTCAGACTTAAATTAATCCAATTAAATGCAAAATTTTAAATAGCTGCAATTTTCAGGTTCCGAGGTTTCTTGGTCCGTCTTCCCTCTTGAAAATCAATTAATTTTTTTTTTAATTCGTAAAAATAAAAAAATATAAAAAATTTGTCAATATCACATAAATATTTTTATTTAAAAATAGAAAATGAAAGTGAATGAAATAAGAACGTTCATCAATCTATTTTTCTTTTTCTTTTCATTTTCGTTTTAATAAAATTCTTAAGCGTATACCACAGATATATCTATTTTTTTTCTACTTATTACAAATTCTATTTAAATGTAATTTTTCTTTTCCATTTGAAGTTTTAAATCAATTCAAATTACAATATTAAAATAAATTTCTAGAACGATAAACATACGAAGAGTAAAAAAAAATTAAAAAATAATTAAGGTATGTGTAATGTACCTTTGTAATTAATTGTCTTCATTCCTTTTTTTAATTAAATATTCATTTCATATGTTAAAATATAAATTTGATATATGTAGGTAACAAATGACCGTGTATCGCACGGGTGTAACACTAGTAATATATAAAAGTAAGGTAGTTCCTAAAAATAATTTCCCGCCAATTTTTCTATTTCTATAAATAGTAAGGTCCCATAGAATTAAAATTCGGAAGGTGGATTAGTGAAAATGCAAAATTGATGTATGTCTAATGTGAATGCAAAATCTGAATAAATGTTAACGCATTTATATATATGGTAAATACTAGATAATGGTTGATATTTTTTTAATCAATTTTAATTTTATAAATTCTATATATAGCCATCAATATAAAAATTGTGTTTTAATTATTAATTGTCAAATCATTTGTTATCTTTAATATTAAAAATCATATTTTCTGAAATATATACGTAGTTGAAAAAATGCGCTGCTTATAAATAATTTATAGAAAATGTTATTGAACGAAAACTAATATTGAATAATTAATGCTTTTGTTTCTTTTTAGTTAATAATATCAATAAAATGATTAATATTTTTAATCATCTTAATTTTAATAAAATTTTGAATATTATAGGGTATAAGATTATTTGTATAATTTCGTGATCTCCAACATTAATCGATTGTCGTATCATGATAATTGAGTGATTTTCCAATTATTATTTTGACTATTTGACTTTGAATTTTTAAGAATTGTTTTTGTGAAATAGTGATTTTTTAGAATGTACAGTTAAAAAATTGTATGAAAAATTGTAAAATATAATTTTTTAAAGAATGTGTGATTGAAAATGAATGTTCAGAAAAATTGATTCTTGAAAAATCAATTCCATATGAATAAGTGATAAAATATTATGTCTTGTGGATTAAACAACCGTGCCGTTTTTATGAATCGAGATGCATAGATGATTTCTTTGTAAATAAAGTTAAATATATTTACGATATACATTCTTTAAAATTTAATCAAAACTAACATTTCATATTGCTTAATTTGTTACATTTATTTAAATATATGACCACGTCTATTTAATTTGTAATATTAAAGTAAATATGAAATAAAATATTTGTTTAATAAATTTAAATATCAAATATTGTAATAAAATAGTTAGTTCCAATTCTGATAGTACTAAATTATTTTTGATAAAATCAAATTCTTGTAAGAGAATGACCCATCTAATCAATCTTGTTTTCACATCTTTCTTAGCAAGCAAGTATTTTAAATCGTAGTGATCGGTATAGACAATTACCTTTGAGCCGATGAGATAAGATCGAAATTTGTCAAAGGTGAAGTCCACGACAATCATCTATTTCTCGGTTGTGGCACAGTTCAATTGAGCATCACTCAATGTTCAACTTGCATAATAGATCACATGCAACACTTTATCTCCCCTTTGCCCCAAAATCGCTCCCACGTCATTGTTACTAGCATCACACATGAGCTAAAATAGTAAGCTCCAATCCGATGCCACAAAAATGGGAGCCGTGATAAGCCTCTCTGATGAGTTCCGGAGTGGCTCGAAGAACGTTGACCCGTTGCACGTGCCCGTAGGACCAATAACAAGACAAAGAGCCAAAAGAATCAAGCAGGCAATGCAAGGATTCATGCAAGCGTGGATGGACGAGTGCTCTAGTGCAAAGACTTCATTTACGTTGCATAAGAATGTGGAAGAGGAGCCAAAGTTATTGCAATGCATTTGGATCAAGGAAGAACAAGAAATTGGGCAGCAGCTGAGTCACGGCCGTAAAGACTGAAATCACGGCCGTAACGGATTCACGGCCGTAAAGCCAAAATTACGGCCGTAACACGACAATGGCGAAATTTTGCAGAAGAGGACTTACGGCCGTAACCCACATCTTCACGGCCGTAAAGAGTTTGGTATCTTTTAGTTCAGAATGTTGATTACGGCCGTAAAGGTCATTTTCACGGTCGTAACATATGTTGTCAATTTTTAATCCGTAGCGTGATTACGGCCGTAAAGGTTGTTTTCACGGCCGTAAATTAGGTTCCGAATTTTAAGTTAATATTAGGCGTTTTTAGCTTTTTAGTTTAGGTTGAATTCTAGTTTATTTTTAGTTGCTTTATTTTCTTTGCCTATATATATGGCTTTATTCAGCATTGTAAAACACAACTTTATTCTTGAGATTAATGATATTGAAGGTGAGATATTCCCTTATATTTTCTTCGTGTTCTCGTCGAACAAATTAAACTTATCAAAGGATTTGACAACCTTTGTGGCGTTCCCCCTTTGTGGTTCTTATCTCCGCATCGTAACGAGTTTTGGGTTTAATATACCCATAGTTCTTGCGTCGTGAGGTCGGGGTTGCATTGTTACCGTCTACTATCTTGGATTTTAGAGCTTTCCGGCGTTTAATTCCGCGTGTTCTTGGTGATCCCCATAACGGATCACATCACTCTCCTTAAAATCAATTCCCCATAAATCAAAGATCTCCACTTCCAAGATTGAAGTCAATGGCATTTCATTGAGACTAGAGATATTTTCACTCATTTGGCATCTATCACATTTGGAAACAATATGTATGCATCCTAAACAATGTTGGCCAATAGAGTCCCAATTGAAGAACTTTTGAGGCGGTTTTGGAAGCTCCAAAATGACCCCCATAAGGTGACGAATGACACCTATCAAGAATTGCTTCCATTTCTTTCTCGGGAACACATCTTCTTATGATTTGATCCAAACTCTCCTTGAAAAAATATGGCTCATCCCGAAAGTAATGTTTTACATTGGCAAATAATTTCTTCTTTTGTTGATAAGAGAAATTTGGGGGAAGAATAACCCTAACAAGAAAATTCATCAAGTCCGCATACCATGGAGCTTCGTAGACTTGGAAAAGATGTTTGGCATGCAAAAGCAGCTCATCTGGGAAGGCTTCCTTTATCACTTCCACCCCCAATTCCTTAGGTTGCTCAAGACTAGATAGATGATCGGCCACAAGATTATCCGCTCCCTTCTTATCACTGATCTCCAAATCAATTTCTTGTAAGAGAAGGACCCATCTAATCAATCTTGTTTTCACATCTTTCTTAGCAAGCAAGTATTTTAAAGCGTAGTGATCGGTATAGACAATTACCTTTGAGCCGATGAGATAAGATCGAAATTTCTCAAAGGTGAAGACCACGAAAATCATCTCTTTCTCGGTTGTGGCATAGTTCAATTGAGCATCACTCAATGTTCAACTTGCATAATAGATCACATGCAACACTTTATCTCCCCTTTGCCCCAAAATGGTAAGCTCCATCTGATGCCACAAAAATGGGAGTCGTGATAAGCCTCTCCTCAAGAGTATTGAAAGCCAATAGACACTCTTGAGAGAAATGAAAAGTGTTGTTCTTCTCAAGTATAGAACAAAGAGGCTTGGTGATTTTGGATAAACCTTTGATGAATCTCCTATAGAAATCGGCATGCCCTAAGACGCTCCTTATGCCTTTCACTGAAGTAGGAGGGGGCAATTTCTCAATGACTTGAATTTTTGCTTTATCAACCTCAATCCCCCTTGAGAAATTCGGTGGCCAAGTACAATGTCTTCTTTCACCATGACGTGGCATTTCTCCCAATTAAGTACTAAATTGGTTTCTTCACATCTTTTTAAAACAAAGTCAAGATTATTCAAGCATTCATCAAAAGAAGAACCAAAAATCGAAAAATCATCCATGAATACCCCGATGAATTTTTCCACCACGTCGGAGAATATGGCCATCATATAACATTGAAAAGTGGCCAGTACATTGCAAAGGCCAAATGACATCCTCTTATAAGAAAAAGTCCCATACGGACATGTGAAAGTGGTCTTCTCTTAATCTTTGGGGGCTATCAAGATTTTATTGTAGCCCGAGCATCCATCCAAGAAGCAATAATGGGAATACCCCGCCAACCTCTCAAGCATTTGATTAATAAAGGAAAGAGGAAAATGATCTTTCCTAGTGACATTGTTCAACTTCTGGTAGTCAATGCACACTCTCCATCCGGTTACAGACCTTGTAGGAATAAGCTCATTGTTCTCATTTTCAATCACCGTGACACCTCCTTTCTTTGGAACACATTGGACATGACTCATCCATTCACTATCCGAGATTAGATAGATAATTCTCACATCCAACCACTTCAATACCTCGGCCTTTACCACTTATTTCATGTTTGGATTTAGATGGCGTTGATGCTCCACAGTTGATTTGAAGTCATCCTCCATGAGGATTTTATACATGCATAGAGTAGGGCTAATACCCTTGATATCTGCCATAGTCCATCCAAAGGCCATTTTATGCATTTTCAGCACCTTAAGTAGCTTTTCTTCCTCTACTTCATTGAAAGAACTTGAAATAATATCTGGAAGGGTAGAAGAATCACCCAAATATGCATACCTCAAATGTGATGGAAGACGCTTGAGTTCAGGAGTTGGGGCTTGTTGAATGGAAGATAGTGAGGGAGAAGATCTTGCTCCCAATTCTTCAAAGTATGGCCTCTTCTTGTATGTATAGGATTTATTGGCCTCCAAATGTTGTGCCATCCTTTCAATGTCTAGATCACCCTCTCTATTAGTGGTTAAAGAATGAGCAATATAAGTCTCAAGGGAATCCTTAGATGATCCATGGATGAATGATGTAACCACTTCTTGATCAATGATGTCTACTCGGGAGCATGAATTTGCCTTGACTGGGTACTTCATGGATTTTATGACATCGAATGTGATTTGCTCATCTTGAACCCTCAATATCAACTTCCCTCCTTGCACATCTATTAAGGCCTAACCAGTTACTAGAAAAGGCCTTCCCAATATGGTTGGGATATCAAGATCTTCTTCCTTGTCAAGAATAACAAAATCGACTGGGAAGATGAACTTGTCCGCCTTGATTAGCACATCCTCAATTATACCCGATGGGTGCTTTATAGATCGATCGGCCAATTATAATGAAACTGTGGTTGGTTTTACTTCTCCCATACCCAATCTCCTGAAAATAGACAAGGGCATCAAATTAATACTAGCTCCAAGATCACATAATGCTTTTCCAAAATTTAAATCACCAATAGTACAAGGAATAGTAAAACTCCTTGGTCCTTTGATTTTTTGAGGCAATTTGTTTTGTAGGATGGCACTACATCCTTTTGGTGGCATCACAGTTTCATGATCTTCAAGTCTCCTCTTGTTTGAAAGAATGTCTTTTATGAACTTTACATAGCTAGACATTTGAGCTAATGCATCGGCAAATGGTATGTTGATGTAAGGTTTCTTGAAAACTTCAAGAAATTTACCAAATTACTCATCCACCTTGTGCTTTTGAAGCTTTTGAAGAAAAGGAATGGGAGGCACATAAGCTTTGACCGGAGTAGGAGTCTTTGTTAAAGTTTTCCCACTTTCACTTTCGCTAGGTACTTCATCATTTTCATTTGATTTTTCCACATGATCTTTACCTTTTGCACTCACCTTGGGTTATGCCGTAGGTTGCTTTACTGTAATCTTTGGTAGTTGAAATCCACTTCTTGTGGTGATATCTTGCACATTCTCCTTTGGGTTAGTCTTGGTGTTGCTTGGTAAGGCTCCTTGTTGTCTCTCCGTCATCATCCTTGCTAATTGCCCAAATGGGGGATGTGTGATGCTTCCTTGGTTTTGAGATGAGAGGGACCATGAATTGCCCCATTGGCCTATCATCTTCATCTATGACGAGATTTACACCATCTTGGTTGTTGTCCACCGTATTGTCTTGTATTCTTTATTGTTCCACTTGTTCTCTTCTTTTCCTAATCCTCCTACTATAAGTTCATTTGGGTTCGGAATCAAATGGAAGAATTCTACAAGTTGGACGTTGTTTCATATACAAGGCAAATGTACCTAAAATGAAAATTAAAAAGAAGAAAGAGATGTGAATGAGAATACAATTCAATTAACCAAAATCAATGCATTTATTACAAATAAAATCTATCTTCGGCAATAGCGCAAAAAACTTGTTCGCTAAAATCATATACCGCTAGTACGCGGTTCGCATTCAAGTAGTAAAGTGATGAGAGGTTGTTGTACTCATGAGGATTGATTGATTTATAACTAACCTTGTTGATTTCATTAAAAAAGAAAATTCAAGTGACACAAAATATTTTTGTTTGATTTTGAATCCCTAACTAAGTGACATGATTAAAGACATGAAAATATTTAACTAATTAACTAAAGCAAATAAGCAACAATGTAAAAACTAGAATAAAAGTTAATTAACCTTAGTAAAATAATGCCAACCTAAACTTAGTAATTAGAATGAGTCACATAGCATAAGAGAATGTGAATTAGTTATCTTAACTACACTAATTTCTTCTTTCAAAAATTAATTAGTGTTATTTAATCAATTAACCAAATTACATGGGATTGTCTAAGTTCAACCTAACATGTGTGGTAAATTCCAATTGCAACTCAAAATATTGACAAAAATTTAGAAGCTATATAAACATAAAACATTTTTCATAATCATAAATATATAAACATAAATAACCCAAAATCAATAGATAACCTAAAATGACTAAATGAAGTTAAACTAATCAACAATCTCAACAACCTAAAATTAACCCATAATAAAATAACAACAACATTTAATAACAAACATAATCATTTCAATAACAACCTAATTTAACAGATTAAAAACAAGATAATACAAAAAAAAAAAAATCCCCTTTTGGTTAAGCTTTGAAATAAATGCTTCAAAATTTCTTTACTTTGAATTAAATTTCTCCATCATACATTAATATTTCCAACAACTCAACACCTCTTATATATATATATATATTTATATATCTTCTACTATATAAAAGGAAGATAGTGGCAAAAAATTTTCCCCCCAAAAAAATATTTTTTTCATATAAAAAAAAAAGGTTGTCCCACATCTAAAAGTTCCATCAAAATGAAAATTTTGAAATTACACATTTTCTAATACAAGAATTGAATTATGCTAACAATTCTCACTTATCTTATTATTAAGATCTTCTAAATTATTAAAACGCTATATTTAAAATAAATCGAAAATTCAATTTTGAACAGTGAAAAATCTCAATG
This sequence comes from Ligustrum vulgare, assembly GCA_963555705.1. Taxonomy (NCBI): domain Eukaryota; kingdom Viridiplantae; phylum Streptophyta; class Magnoliopsida; order Lamiales; family Oleaceae; genus Ligustrum; species Ligustrum vulgare. Next base: position 50,543,335 of record OY743169.1, on the reverse strand, counting down.
CACGGCTGTCATTGCACGATATTGACAGACCCCTAATTTGAAAAGTGTGGTTGAGAAAATGTGTTGTTAAAAAGTGATATTTTTCTTTATAAATAATGATAGTATAACTAATTTGAAAAAAGATGTTATTAAATTCTTTTTTTAGAAATATAAATAAAGCTTGTGTTTGGCGGCTTAACAGTCGCTATTATTTTTTACTATTTGCATTTTTTAGGTAGAATACGTGGTTAAAAATGATTTCAAAATATTTGTGTGGTTAAAAAGTGGTATTAAAAATTGTAATGTTTATAAATATTATTATAAACATTTTACCGAATACATAAAAGTATATTATAAAATGTATTGAAAAATAACTAACCCGAAAAATGTTTTAGTCAAAATAACTTAAGAATATTCTTTATATTGGGTATTTTCATAAGTTTTTCACTTAGGTTATTAAAGAAAAAGGATTAAGTGACTAATCCAAAAATTTTCTTTCAAAACAAATAATTTCTTACTTAATTGATTAATTTATATTTTTATTGGAATAAAATGTTTATTTATATTATTTTTGATTTTTTGTTTTCTTTTCATGTAACTATTTTGAAATAATGTGGTTACAGCAATAAATTTAGATTAGTTTTGTCTTTTCTAAAGTTTTGTAACAATACTTTGTATTATTGTACATATTGCATTTTCAATTTTGATTAGTTTTGTCTTTTTTAAAGTTTTGAATTCAATAATATTTTGTATTAAAATATTATTGTACAATAATTTTATTTGATATAAATGTATAATTAACATATTTTCATAATTTTCGATTGAAATCACTATCACAAACATATTTTCGTGCATAGCACAGGTAGAAAAACTAGTTTATTTATATAAAAGAAGCAAAGTGGAAATGGATTTACCGCCCAAGTCTTGCCCCCGAAAGTCTTCCAAAAATTAATATATGAAATAAACAACGTGTCTCACTATGTGTGTGTTCTTTAAAATTTAATTTGAAATGTTGTGTGTCAAATTAAGGAATTGAAATTATTTGTTGATTTATTTGTGTTTTTTAGGTAAGATAAAAGGTTACAAATTGGAGAAAGAAAATATAAATGGTTAAAAAGTGATATGAAAAATTGTGTAAATTAAATTTTTGTAATGATGACAAATTAAATTTTAAACAACACACCCTATATTTTGCTAACCGAGAATACCTTTAGGCACATTTAAATTTTGACAAGACAGATGCACCGTATCCTTGTTTGCATGTGTATGTATTGGAGCCTTTTTCCAAGGCCAATGCACATTTGAGTTTTGACAAGAACTTTTGCCAAGTTAAACTTGCAAGGCCATTTTTTCTGCAACACGTACTTGCCTTTTCGTCTCCTGCACTCCAAATGAAAACTAGCGTCTGAAAAGTAAAAAAGGTTTGCACTAGAATCCAGCCTAAACTAGACTTCATTGGAGCCCAAGAAAACTTTTCCACCCACGTGAACATAAAAAACAAAAAGCTTCTCACTGCTGGAAATTTGGGGTGAGTTCCGCTAGGATATTAATTGGAATCACTACAAAAATTTTATTTCATATCACTTTTTAACTATTTATATTTTCTCTCTTCAATTTTTAACCCTTTATCTTATTTAGAAAACACAAATAAATCAACAAATAATTTCAATTCCTTGATTTGACACAAAACATTCCATATATGTAAAAGAGCTCACCCTTGGTTTCTTCATTAAAGCACGGTAGAACGAAAATCCGAGCACGAGTTGAGGGTGTGTTTGGCTGGGTATTAATTTGTAATGATTACAAAAATTTAATTTACACAATTTTCCATACCATTTTTTAATCATTCACATTTTCTCTCTCCAATTTTTAACCCTTCATCTTACCTAAAAAACACAAATAAATCAACAAATAATTTCAAATCTTTGATTTGACACAAAACATTCCATATTAAATCTAAAAGAACACACATTAATCTTCTTTTATTGTTTCTCATTTTATTTATTTATTTATTTATATTTTTTTTTGCTTTCTTGATAAATTTCTACATCTTGAATCTCATGTGAATACTTCTGGAATTTCTGCATCTTTAATCCCAAGTATGGGGGCAGTGTTTAAGTTAAAGAAATCAACCCTACAATGGGCTATCAAGGTACGAATTATGCGTGTTTGTCAAATAATGATTTGAATTTTTTTCATTTTTGTTTGATCTTGGGTTCTAATTAGCGTTGTTTATCATGCTTGAGCTCTTATCAGTTTCGTTATTACCAAAAAAAATAATAATAAAATTATGCTTTGAAGCTGAAATTTCCAAGTCCATCAAGGTTTATTAACTGTTTTTTATATTTTAATTTTTATTTATATTACAGATTATTGATTTGAAATTCGATGGCTTTGAAGATGAAATTTCCATTAAACATCAATGTTACAGATTATTGATTTTCTCTCTCTCTCTCTCTCTCTTTGCATTCTGAATAAATTTCTGCATCTTGAATCTCATGCGAATACTTCTGGAAATTCTGCATCTTCAATCCCAGGTATGGGGGCAATATTTAATTTAGTTGAAGAAATCAACCCTACAAAAACCCAATGGGCTATCAAGGTACGAATTATGCGTATTTGGCAAATAATGATTTGAATTTTTTTTGATTTGATCTTGGGTTCTAATTAGCGTTTTTTTTTTTTTTTTTTTTTTATCATGCTTGAGCTCTTATCACTTTTGTTATTACCAAAAAATAAATAAATTATGCTTTGAAGCTGAAATTTCCAAGTCCATCAAGGTTTATTAACTATTGTTCATAATTTAATTTTTATTTATGTTACAGATTGTTGATTTGCAATACGAGGGTTTTGAAGATGAAATTTCCATTAAACATCAACGTTTTGAGGTAAATGGATTCTCATTGTTCTACCTTCTACCTGAGTGTGTGATTTGGTAGTGTGAATATCTATATTTTTTTATTTATAATATAAAATATCTGTACTAAAAATAACATCTTGCTTTCCATAAATATTAGGATTTGATTATAAAATCTGTTTAATAAGATTTTATAAATTTTGTTTGTTTGTCCAAATTATAAAATCCGTTTACACAGATGATTAAGATTTGCTTTACATAAGATAATAAATATGTTTGTTTCTTCACATTGCTTTACTTAAGATTATGACGATTCTAGGATTTAAAACTATGAGTCTCATTATTTCCAAAATTATGTGGTTTGCAATAGTAAATTTTTTTAGAATGTGTGGTTGAATAGTAGAGAATCTTTTTGAAAAGAATCGAGTAGCCGCTAGCATGATAAGGACATGTTTAATGGAAATGTCATAGAAACTGCTTGTGTTGAAAATGATCTGCTAGCAACATTTTTATCTTATGAGATATCATGTACGTTGAAAAGGATCTGCTAGCAACATGATAACAACGTGTTTAATGGAAATGTAATAGAAATTGTGTATGTTGAAAATGATTTGGTTGCAGCATTTTTAAACAAATGCTTCTATTTGAGGGTGAATATGTTAAAATTATAAAAATAATTTGTAATATTATTTGGGTAAATAGAGAAATAAGCATATAAAGTCATTGTTGTTTTAGATGAAATGGAGATAATAAACCGGTGAAGAAGGACAAACAAAAAAAGAAGAGAAGAAATATTGTTCAATGAATGGAAGTTATTTCAAATGCCAGAGATGATTTGAACTTGGAGGTTAGAAATATGTTTTATTTTTTTCTTCTTTTTCATTCATGCTTCTGTGTTTGCTTCAGTTTGTTTGAAGATGCTATAAATGTTTTGGTTATTATGTCATTCTTTGTACACTTATTGTTTGAAAATGTCGTAAAGCAATTTTTATGATTTGAATCAGTAATTTGTTGTATCAACTTTTTGTTACCAATGTATAAATTAAATAAAATTTAATTATTATTTCTAATAATCAAATATTTTCAAATATTTTATCATTATTATTTTCTAGACTTTTTTTCGTTTCTATTGTGGCAGCTCCATGTCACGACTTGTTAGCACACATCGACCCAACAAAAACACACCGAGTATTGTTTCTTTTTCTTTGATTAGTTTGGCCTTTTTTAAAATTTCAAATTCGATAACATTTTGTAATAAAGTGTTATTTGTCTATGTTTTTCTATTTGATATAATTGTATAATCAACATATTTTCATAAATTTTCATCGAAACCCTTTCCATTGATAGAAATCTTGTGCATCACACGGGGGAAAATCTAGTCATGCATTAAATTAAATAATCATAAATGCTATGAATTCTTAGATAAAAAGTTGAGAAAAATAACAATAATAAGCTTGGAATTAAAGAAAGCGAGTAAAAACACAATAATTTAAGAGATTAAATGCATTAAAGACATAAAATTAGAGAGCAAAATGTAAGAAATACAAAAAATTAAAAAGAGGCAAGAGAAAACCTAACCCTAGCTTAACACAAGTTTAGGTATTTATATTTCTTCACCATTTGCCCTAAAACGCCAAGGATCTGCGTAAAACACCCATAAGGGCCGAACCGGGACGATCGGGTCGACGGACCGGCCCTTTTTTTTTCTTTGAATATTAAGGCTGGGCGATCGCGCGGTGCAGATTTTACGTGAGCCATTTGGTTCAAGTCATTTTCTAGCCACAGTTTGTGTTTGCGTGGTGGTTCGAACCATGCAAGTTCCTAGTTCAGCTGAGGCGTCTTTTTGCAGCTTGGTCCTTATTATAATTGCAATGGAGTCCTTCATCTTTTAATGTCGATCAATTTAGTCCCCAGATTTTACAATTTCTTTCAAATATGTCCTTCAAAAATTGCACATGAGGTCCTTCAACTTTTGGAAGCATGCCATTTAGTCCCTCGATTAATTGCATAGCAGGTATGCAATTTCTGAAAAGTGTCAAGTTGGTCCCAAAAGTTTTGATTTCAGCATAATTTGCATTACTTTTGTGATTTTTTACCCCAAACTTGAATGTTAACCTATTTAAACCCAGAATATGTACAAATGAGTAGATATTTGATCAAAATATTCCAAAAAATGCTATTTAAAGGCATAAAAAGTGTATAAAATGCACTTAACACTCAACATAGGTGACTAGTACATCTCTATGTGAAAGCAATTGTAGTGACATAAAGCCCGAATGATTGTGGGAAAGCACCAGTGACATTTTCAGAGAATTCTACTCATAAATTTGAATTCATTTCTCTTGAGGAATATATACTAAGCAAGTTCAAGCAACCTCACACAACAAGTGTTGGGCAGTCTTCAACAATCTTATACTCGAGCAATTCAAACACAACCATCAATCATTCTTCTTCATCATCTCCATCTAAACGTACCTTATTCCCAACAGAGACCGTGTCATCACCGACATATGCACATTTTACATGTTTGTTTTAGAATATTTTCTATTCACTTTGTTATTGTTTGTTTATATATCAGAAATAATCCCAAAGTCGAGAAAGCAAAAGAATTGGAGCAAAATGAAGTCAATTGGAGGATAAAAGTACTAAAGTATGCAAATCAGGAGTTGATGAAGTTAATCAATGGCTTAATTGGAAGAAATTAGAAGTTCAAGGACTTAATTGTAAGCAATCGAAAGTTGAGGGACTTTTCGTGCAATAAAAGATATGGACCAACTTGTAGCATGCTGAAAAAGAAATTACATGTTATTCGGAAGCCTGTGCGGTCTCATGGAAGAAGTACCGTGCAGTCATAAGACCTGTTCCATAATGGTCAAAATACATTTACGCATAACCGTGCAATCGCACAGATTTATACTGCGCGATCACGCACGTCTCTGCTGGGCCGAACAGTTAGGTTTTTGCACGATTTTTAGCATTCTTCTCTTTCAAGTAACCTAGCCTTCAACCTAATCTATAAATACCAGACCTTAGCCACGTTTTTGGGGGTTCCCAACTTGTTGATTACATGCCAAAACGTTGTCTAATTATTGAAGAATCCATGCATATTTGAAGGCACAATTGAAGACCAATGATCAAGGACATGAATACATCTCTTCATTCTTCTTGTGATTTATATTCAATTATGTATTTAGGCTAGGTTTTTAATGTTAGAATTGTGAAGCATTAAATTCTGGATTTTATGTATTACTTTATCATTTAATTTATTTAATTCATGGGTTTAAGCAATTGATTTATGCTTTTATTATCATATGATTATTTGACCAATTATTATATGATAGTTGTGATGTTTTTCTAGTTGTGATGTTTTTCTAAGTTCGAAAGATTAGAAAATCATTAGACAAATTTCAATTGCCACAAAGTCCAATAAGAGATAGAAATATATCCTTATGCTTTGTGTTATCTACAAAAACGTTCACAAATCTTTTAATGTTTTTCTACACATTCACATTCGATATAGAAATATAGTCGGGTTATGTGTAGGAAAATGAGTTAATTCTTGTCCAAAAGGGAGTTTTAACAATATTAGGAATAAGGATTTTCAAAATCCTGTGAATTATCGTTAGACACTTCAAGTAATGCAATTTTTCAAACAAAAATCCTCAAATCAAAGCTTTTCTAGTTTCGGTTAAGGTGTAGCCTAAAATACAATTTACTCGATCCCTGTGGGTACGATATCTGGATTCATTATCCACTCTATTACTTGTGCGACCATTACACTTGCGGTTAGCACCAATTTTTTGGCACTGTTGCACGAGATTGTAATTTAAATTTATTTTTAGATTACTTTCACTAATTCGGACTTTTTACTTGCTTTATTTTTATTTTTACTTATACTTTAGTAATTTTTAGTTCTAGTTTAGTTACTAATTTCTTTATTTTTCTAGTAGTTGTGTATGCTACGTTCGAAAAACGGGAATCTTTTCGAAGTTGACCCGAAAATAGAACGTACTTTACACTGTAGGTTAAGAGAATCTAGGGAACTAGATAAATCAAAAAACCAAAAGGAGGATCAAATGATAAACAACAATATGAGATTTCCCGCTGCTGAGCCAGTCAATGAGGATGACATGCTGGTTGGTGACTTCATGACACCTCAGGTGGTTCAAAGGCAATCCAGCACAGTCTATCCACCATTTGGGCAAGAAAACTTTTAACTAAAGACTAATGTCATCAATGTTGGGCAATCGATCTGATTAAGGAAATGGACCGGTATTGAGCCCAATATTCTGTCCAGCTTTAGAGCCCATGTTACACAATTTTAATCTGAGGCCCAAGTCCAGATACATTACACTTCAGCCGGACCATTACACTTCAGCCGGACCTTTATAACTCGGTCCGGACTCATCTTAGCCATTGATCTGTTCTGATGAATTTGAGCCGTCCATTTGTAATGAAAAGGAAAGGAGACGTTCTAACTGCATCCATTCTGATCCAGACGCTTCCAGAAATTCTTAGATATTGTTTGTATATTCTTAGTGATGGTGCTTGATACTGATTTTGTGATAATCAGTATACATTTTTATGAGTTTTGGCAGAATTTTCTGCAACTCAGTTGATCTTTGTGGTTCTTTGTACGAGTTCTTTGATTTCTGGAAGTTTTATGTATATTTCTGGGTTTTTGATTTGTTTCTGTAATTTTTATGGTTTCTGAATAAAGCGTTTTGATTCTTTGTGGTTAACACTTGTTCTTGTTCTTTGTGGTTTGATTCTGAGCCTTAAATTCTTACAATCAATATGTTCCAAAATGGACAACAATTCCATAGGAGACTTGATGAAAAGCCACACACATGTTTCTAAATTTTTAGACATGTATCAACGCTTTAAATATCAGGGTGTGTCTGACGATGCAATCAGACTCGGGTTACTCCCTTACACTCTAAGAGATAGAGCAGTTTATTGTTAGATTCTCGCCCCGCTGCGAGTATCACCACTTGGAACGACTTGGTCTAGAAGTTTTGTACTAAATTCATGCCTCCAGCAAATGTTGTTAAGCTTCGACATGAAATCACCCTATTTCAGCAGCACGATGCTGAATCTTTTGATGATGCTTGGAATAGATTTAAGGGCATGATGAGGAAGTGTCCAAACTATGTGATCGACAGAGGTGATCAAGTGAAGTTCTTCTATCAAGGATTACTTTCGCACTTTAAAAACATGGTTGACTCCTCATCAAATGGTAATTTGACCATGAAGACCATTGGGCAGGCATTGGAGCTCTTTGTAATGATTGCCAACACAAATTCCATGTAGAGGTCGGTCATTAGAAGTATATGAGGTGGATGCTTACACTGCCATATCAGCTAAAATTGACTTTTGAGCTGCAAAAGTAGAGGGTATAGCACTGGTGAGTCATTCAAGAAAAAGTGTTAACGTAACTTGTCAAGAATGTGGTGTAAACCATGTTACTACAGATTGCCCCCATTCTAGCATTCCCATTGGAGCAAGTCGACTATGTACAAGGAGTCAATGTCAGAATAATCCGTACTCAAATACCTACAATCCAAGCTGGCGCAATCATCCCAACTTTGCTGGGAAAGATCATAGCAATGGATCAATTTTACCTCAATACCATACTGAGGAAAAGAAACCTGCACTGGAAGAGATGATCAGTAAATTCGTGGAAAAAACCAAAATATTCATGGCTAAAACATACCAGTTTATGAGAAAAACTGAAAACAGATTCCAGAATTATCTGGCATCAATCAAGAAAATGGAGAACCAAGTTGGGTGGATAGCCCAGCTTATCACAAACAGAGCCACAGGTACATTGCCAGCAAACACCGAGGTGAGCCTCAAGGAACAACTCATGGCTATAAATGTGGTGCAAAATGAGATAAATGCAATCACTATGCTAGTGGTGTGCAACTTCTTGATATTCAAGTTAAAAGGCCATCTGGAGTTCTTGAAAAGGTTGTAGAAGTTGGAGAAAAAATGGCTGAAAGGGAAAATGGCCATGAGGTAAAATCAACAATTAAGCCTCATGAGTCCCCTATCTCATTTCTACAAAGGATGAAGAAAACAAGAGAAGACAAGCAATTCAAGAAATTTGTTAACATGCTTAGAAAACTGCACATAAATATCCCATTATTGGAAGCCATCAAACAAATTCGAAGTTATGCCAAGCTTCCAAAGAAAATGATGTCTAGAAAAAAGAAACTTGAAGAACTTAAGGAGGTAACTTTGAGCGAGGAGTGCGAAACAATCTTGCAAAAGAAGATGCCACCTAAGCTCAAAGACCCAAGGAGCTTTTTCTATATCTTGCATCATTGGAGACTTACAATTTAACAAAGTAATGTGTGATCTCGAAGTAAGTATTAATCTAATGCCCCTATCTTTGTACAAGAAATTGGGATTGGGTGAACCAAAGGAAAGCAATATCAGATTGCAACTAGTTGATTGAACAATCTATTACCCATATGGAGCTGTGGAGAATATGTTGGTGAAAGTTCAAAAATTCATATTCCCCTCTAACTTTGTCATTTTAGATGTGAAGGAAGATGAAAACATTCATTTGATACTTGGTCGACCACTCCTAGCCACTGCACGAGCACTAATTGATGTGGAAAAAGGAGATGTAGTGTTGCGGGCTGAAAATCAAGAGGTAACCTTCACAATGAGGCAATTTAACGCCCATGAACCACAATTAGACAATTGCTCCAGGATCCATGTTGATTGGGAATGAAATGCTGGGAGAGGTATGAGTATAAGGTTAGAGGAGATCAAGAGGCTTTACCATCCAATCTAAGAGCACCATGAGATGTTTGCCAAAAAGTCTAGCTCCAGACTATAAATGAAGCATTCGTTGGGAGGCAACCCAATCTCTCAAATCATTTTCTTTATTTGTTTTGTTTATTGCTTTTAAGTGATTTTATTATTTTATAGTTGTTCAGTTGCTTGACATTGCATTGTAGAAGCGCTAGTATGTCTAGAATGCATGCATTGACTTATTATGTGCTCTAAGTAATTCTAGTGTTATATTTTGCATGTTTTAGCACTTTTAGTTTTCATTGCATTTTTATTTGTTTCGTTGTTTAACGTCACAATTTTCAACATGAGAACCTAGCATAGGACATGTAGACATATTTTAGAAGTTGCTTGCATGCATTTTGAGGCATTTAGGGGTAAAAAACAGGATCAAAAATTAAAAAATTGAAAGAATTCTGGTCATTGTCAAAAGCTACCGCGCGATTGCGGTATAATCCTGGGCAGATTCGGCAGATTGCTATATATTTTGTAAAACTTTCATTTTAACCAACTTCAACCCATTTTTCTTCCTCCCAAATCATCCCACATTGAGTCCCTAATCATTCTCCAATGTTTGCACATCATATGGACTCAAATTCATGCCTTGCATCACATTAAAATCATTCCGAATGTATGATTCTTCACATCTTTATATGAATTTGTGCATAATTCTTGAGCTCTTCATGTTCTATTTGAAATTTAATGTTGTGAATGATTGGTGATGGATTTAGGCTAGAATTTGGAGACTTTGAATTGTGTTTATTAGGTGAAATTTTTTTTGTTTAATTCAAGTCATCAACTCTATGATTTATTTTGATTTCTTCACATGCATGCTAGGTGCTCGACAAAATGCCACAATGAGTTTTTTATTGAGTTTTTTTAATTCTTTTTGAATGATCATCTTCACCACATGTTATACATCATTTGTGCATCATTCATTCATTGTTTACACTGATTTAAGACATAGAATTCAACATGAACATCATGACATCCCATTGCACCTCATTGCAAGGTCACTGCGGGCACCATTGTACCACAACACTTGATTTCAGCTTCATTGTACCTAATTCAACATGCATTTTCATGACCCAAATGAACTCCAAGTGTGATGAATTTTTGGTATATTGTAGACCAAATTATGTACTTTTATATGCTCAGGACATGTCTTGGGAAATTTTCACTTTTTTTTAGGCAATGTCAAGGATTGAAAATAAGTGGTCGACCATTTTTCAAAATCTCATAATTTTTCTATGTCCTAGTTTGAGGGTGTTTAGTTGATTTGTTTCATTTCTTATGAAATAATTATGCATTCTAGTGTTGTTTATCTCTATTTTTCATGGAACACAACATGAAAACACCTTGAGCCAAAGATGGAAAAGTTGGAAAAGGGTCAAGTCATCTAAGCTACATGAAAATCAAAGCTTCAAAATGGGAACATCACCTCTCCAAACCGGGAAGTGCCTTACCTCTCTTTGTTATTTTGTGTTTATTTGATTTATGTTTTTGAAATACATTGAGGACAATGTACATTTCTAGTTTGTGGAGGGAATCTCATTCATGTATTTTTATTTAAACATTCATTCGATTTTGGGAGTAGAAAATTCATAAAAAATTGAAAAACTTGAAAATTTTTGTTGATTTATTTATTACTTATGATATGATTTGGATTGACTTTTGTGCTTTAGTTAGGAAACTGGACATGTGAACTTGAATTTTTCTGAACAATCATTCATGTAAGACTTTATTCAAACTTGAGCACATAACCATTGTTGAATAATATCTTGTGTAGAGGGATGCTTGATACATGGGGGGGGGGGGGGTTAACTTATGCAATTTGAACATAGAATTGATTGAAAAATCTCAAACCTTAAGAATTTAGATCCACACCTAAAATGTAGAACCAAGAAGCAATTTGCATTTTGGGGGTGGAAAAGTTAGTATAAGTAGGTACTGATGGATTGAGGGTATGAAATTCTTAGGTTGGCATTTTTAGTTGAGGGAGTTTTAATCAACATGTATAAATCGACAATAGCATAAAAATAGAAAAATGCTAATAGTCTTATTCCTCTCTTCGGAGTCCTTTTCTCTCAGGCAAGTAAGCTTTAAGAATCTTTCAAACTTGGTACCCTAAACTCAACTGATTTGGGAGCTATCAACCCAAAGATCGTTACAGGGGAATTAGAAAGCAAAAAGGAGAGAGGACTTATACATAAGACGCTAAAACATCTTTAACATTTCTTTGTCACCATTATGAATCGGGTAATTAAGTCTGAGGGTTTCTTTGAACCTGATGCCCTAAAGTCATATGGCTTGGGAGTCACCGACCTAAAGCTCGCTATGAGGGTCATATAGAAAGAAAATGAGAAAAGTATTATACAAAGATGGTAAAAGACCTTACATGAAAAAAAAAAGTAATGAAAAAAAAAGGAATAAAATGCATGGTATAAGCATGTTTGATTGAGATTTCTAACACTAGAGTGTGAGATTGGGGATGGATTACTTTTGGTATATTGTGCATACTTATCAAATTCTGACTGCCTTGTGTGGAAAAATAAAATATATATATACATGATTAGAAACCACATAAAATAGCAAAGACCTTGGGATATGAGAGAAAAACAATAAAGTTGTAATCATCCATTAGAGCTGCATGGAAAAATCAAAAGAAAAAAATTGTTTGACCACATGAAATTTGAGCTTATTCATGCATCCACCACATAGTGTTAAGTGTTGTAGCGCCCCGAGTTCCGTATACCCGATTCACTACGTCATTTTCTGTCTAAATTTTTCGAATAATATTTTTGCGGAAGAAATAATTGAAATTCATTTTTGGCAACATTAAATAAACTATAATGGCCGCTAAAATTGAAAACATTTATGAAACCATTTGAAATAGTAAATCGAACCATTAATATTGTAAAGAAATTGCCAATATCATAATTTCTCAAATAAATGAACTTCTCTAAATTATTCGATTGTTTGGAAAATACGGAAATCATTAACGTCAAACTTTCAACCGTTCAACGATTATTGCCACCATCATTCATCGCTCGCCACCGTCTCCGAAATCTGCAAAACTGTTAAAAAGTAGGGTGAGTATTTCATGGGGGAAATACTCAGTAGACTCATCGCAAATTAATTTAATTTATAAGATGATTAAACACATAAATCCCGGCTCTTTATAAAACGGGCATTGATAGAGCTTCTTTATAAAACTGCTCTTGATAAAACTCATATTGTGCATTACAGCACGGGACATATTTTACAAATCATAGGCTCTTTGAAAATAGCTCTTTGAAAACAGCTCTTTGAAAACAGCTCTTTGAAAACCATATACTTATAAAAACATTTTAATTATGTCAAGCATAATTTCTTTTGAAAGCATAACATAAGATAGGATTTAAATCCTCATAAACATAATAAGACACAAGAACTTTACCGAACTTAGGTGGCAAGAATTCTTATGCAGTAAAATCATAATAACAGTAAGTTTTCATCATAACATAGGATAATATCGAAATCCTCATAAACATAAGAATTTTACCGAACTTAGGTGGCAAGAATTCTTATGTAGTAAGTATACCAAGCATAATTTTTTGAAATTCATAGGGATCAATTGCATCATAACATAAGATAGGATCGAAATCCTCATAAACATATGCGACAGGAATTTTACCGAACTTAGGTGGTAAATCCTCATAAACATATGGAAAGATAGGAATTTTACCGAACTTCGTGGCAAATCCTCATAAACATAGGAGACACAAGAATGTTACCGAACTTAGGTGGCAAGAATTCTTATGTGTAGCGCTACTAAAACTCCGGTCCCCTTAACATATCATAACTTATCATATGGGACCCAAAACAATCTTGGTAGATTGATTTCATAGCAATGATCCAAAAAAACATTTTCGTGAAGCATAGGGTATACTTACTTTTCGTAAAAACATAAAGTATATTTTCTTTTCATAAGAACATACTTACTTTTCATAACAACATAAGGTATATTTACCTTTCATAAAAACATACTTGTTTTTCTTAAAAATTGACTTTCACAAGTCACATGACATTCATATGAAATCATAATTTAAATCAATTAATAAGTGCGAGTCTACCTCAAATCCGACGAGTGCAAAGTTGAGCGGGAATGACTTCAATTTCTTTAAATTCTCCGTACGCTTCGTCTTAAGCCAATAAGTCACTTTAGTCTATCGAATATATAGTTCAAAATGATAAATTATAATTTGAGGACTAAAATTGATGTTTTGAAAGTTGAGGGACTAAAATGAATACTTTTGAAAGTTCAGGGACTAAAATAGATATTTTGAAAGTTAAGGGACTAAAATGAATACTTTTAAAACTTGGGCTTAAAAGTAAATCAGCAGGTACTGAAATAAAAGAGTTTAAAGTTAAAGGGCTGAAGTAAATCATTTTAAAGCTTTGAGGCTGAAATGGATGAGTTTAAAACAGTAGGGACTGAATTAAAACAATTTAAAACATCAGGGACTGATTAAAACTCATTTAAAACTTAAGGGCTGAAATTGATAAGTTTTTAAAACTGAAGGACTGATTTGAAACAATTAAAAACGTTAGGGACTGATTTGCAAATTCTGGAAATAAATAATATATCATTCAGATCTTTTCTCTCTCTCATAACTCACTCACTCTCTCACGATCTCTCTCTCTCAGAGAACAAAAAAAAGCGGAGGAGGCGATCGAGTAATACCGCCGGTGATTCGCCGGCGCTAGGTGAGGCGAAGGACGGTAAAGTGTGGGAGTTCTGATTTGAGGAAGCTTTGATGCGAGATAGGTTTGAATCAGAGATTTATCGAGGCTCAAAGTCGCGGTTTAAGGTAGCGATTTCCGGTTGTAAATCCGGTCAAAACAGTCGGCGGTCGAGGTAAGTAAGTATTTGGGATAACTTATTCTGGGTTTTCAGTTTTGATTTTTGGGTTTGATTTGTGACTGAGGATGATGGTTTTGGGTGGTGATGATTCGGTGGTTGGGTGATGATGACTTGGTGGTTTTACAGTGATTACGTTGGTGATGAAGATGGTGAGTTGGATGGGCTGAGTTGGTTGCGTGGCGGTTTGGAGCTGCAACGAAAACTGGTTGCAGGGTGGTTTTGATGTATTGGTTGCGATGATTGGGTTGTTGGCGATGATGATGATGAACGGATGTTTGATCTTGAAGGTTGGTGTTCATTTGGTGATTTAGAGTTGAGTAGTGGTGGTCGGAGGTGGTGATGTCGTCTGATGATTGTAGCTAGGTACGGTGGTGGCTGGATTGAGGAGGTGGTGAATTAAATTTGAATGAGGCAGTGGTGGATGTTGAAAGAAATGGCATTGTGGTTGATTGATGAAGATGATGCAGGGTGTTTGATCTTGGCCGGGGTGGTGGTGATTTGGGTATTAAATTTGGCATTCATGAGGTTCTTGGTTTTGTGCAGTGAGCAAGAATGGCAGTGAAGGTGATGATACAGATTTCTTGGGTGATGGAGCTGCAGGTTGATGCCAATACGATGATGGTGGATCGACAGCTTTGGTGAATTGAGTGTTTAACAGAGTGATGGTGAGGGCTGTTCTTGATCAGGCTGGTTGGGGGGGTGGTTCTTGGTTGTGGATAATTGGGCTATGGTTGATCAGTGGCTGCTTTGGGGCGGAGGTATACTGCAGTGGTGTAGGGAGGAGGCTGAAATGGATCGAGATGTGAATTCTAGTGGTGGCTGAATTGTGGTGATGATATTGGGTTGTGCATATTGATAAAATGGAATTGGTTGTGGCTTGAATTAGATAAAGCTTGGTGGTTTGAATTGTGAAAATGGAACAATGGCAGTGATGGTATTGAAAATAATACGTGTGTGTGATGATGTTGATGGAGGAAAGCTGGAGAAAATGACTTAAATTGAAGAAAGTATAGTGGAGAGTTAGGTATGAGATGGGGTGGAAAGTGGAGGAAATCGTTGAGTGGAATTGGTGATGATAATGATGATGCTTTGAGGTGTTCCAATTGTCCATGTGTGGAGATGCTTGTTGATTGTACACAATGAGATAGAAAGAATAATTAAGAAGGAAACAAAATGTGGGCAACGTGAGTTGTGATGGGGGATAAGAGAAATATATGTATTGATTAGGTATTATAGAATAGGATAGTGTAGAATTAGGTGGAATATGAAATGGACAATTGTGTAAGATTCTTTATAAAATGATGATGTTTTGGTGTAAAGAAGAAAACATGTGGGGAAAATTTGGTTTAGTTAAATAGAATTAATTTAACTAAAAATTTGACTAACTTTGATTTGAAATTGTATTTAAAACTGATATATTTTGGACTGAAAATAAATTTGAAAATTGAGATAAAAATTGAATTACGTATTTGGACTTGAAATAATTTTAATAAGGAAAATTGAGATATTTTAATAAATTTGGAATTCAAAATGATTTTGAAAATAATACTTTGAATTAAATAATTAAAATAACATAATTTTAGAAATTCGGATTTTAATTTAAAATCGAACAAATTCGATATTTCTTGACTTGGCTAGACGAATCCGTCGCGGCATTAATTTCAAAACAATAGCGACTCAATTTTCTAAATATTAAAATAATTATTTATTGCATAAAATTCTGGGTCGCTATAATCATACCTCCTTAAAATAATTTCGTCCTCGAAATTAAACTTACTTAATCTTATAATTTCTGAATACTTAATCAGAATCTCTTCTTCTTATCATCGAATATTCTCAAAATAATCAAAGAATTACCTGAACATCTTCTCTACGTAATATACCCAAACATATCAACATAATATCATCAACTTATCTTTCCAATATTTGTAACCCAAAATTCAGTAAACAAATATCTCCCAAAACTAAGATTCTATACTTAAATGTCACCACATTTCCTGCAAAGTATTTCTTTCACTTGTATATACGTATGAATTCTGATTCAATACGGTACTCATTTTACTTTCCACGTATCATCACACTATACCAAGATTATCATTATTAAAACAAAATATCAGTACCCATAATCCAAGAAAATATTCCAAATCTCCAATCAAATCTCCTTTATCGATAAAATTTAACAGCGCATTACTTCTTGTCTCCTCTTTTCATTAAAATAATCCTGCGCTTTCTTGCTGGTCACAACATTACGCGGATTCACTCAGATCCTTTGCGCTTTTAAATAGTTCATGCTGGGAAGAGGTTGAATCATCAAACAATGGATATCATTCTTTCTAACATTCGCAAGTATTATTCCAGTCTTCCTATGAATGATCTGAGAAAGATCTATAAAATAAGGCTCGAAAGATTGAGGTTGCTAATGGCTCATGATATTCCAGAAGATGTTCGCTGGTTGATAGAAGCAAAGGTTCGACTATCTGGTGAATTACCATCAACATTTCCAAAACATATGCCTGGTTTAGGGAAAAGCACGTTCGCAAAGAAACGAAGAGCAAAAAGACTGGGTGGTTGCTACAAATGTGCTCGTTGGAACTGTAATACACGTTGCAAATCAGTAGGATATTCTTCTACTAATCGGGATGATAAAATCGAATTCATAAAGGGTGGACTGAGTAAGGAGTCTTTGGATGATATTCGACTGACTCTTGAGACGCACCCAAGTGGTTATGTACAACGTGAACTTCTCTCCTTATACGCTCAGTTTAACGAGGACAAAAATCGTTATAGTCTCCAAAATATAATATCGAAAGATCCTGTTTGCCAGTCTGTTTTACAAAATGAGGCTTTTGGCAGTTCATCAATGATATAAGGTAAATCTTTTTAAAATATTTTGCTGCTTTCTTTCACGCGTTTTGGAAATAAAATATATTTTCCTTTCTCGAGGTTTGATAAAGCTGGAAATAAATATATTTTTCTTTTCTCGAAGTTTGATAAAGCTGGAAATAAATATATTTTTCTTTTCTCGAAGTTTGATAAAGCTGGAAATAAATATATTTTTCTTTTCTCGAAGTTTGATAAAGCTGGAAATAAATATATTTTTCTTTTCTCGAAGTTTGATAAAGCTGGAAATAAATCACCGAAAGGTGATATCTTTGATAAAATAGTCAAAAGTTGGTCGATTTTGTCAAAAAGTGAATCTTTACTTTTTCAGAATCAATCAAAAACAGTAAATTTTTTTTCCGGCTTTAAATAGCCAAACATATTTCATAGTTCAGGCATCCCAAAATCACATCTTCTTCGTAAGTTTTCCCTTCTTTAATATCAAAGATGGAAGCACCAAAACTTCGACAGATCAAAACTATTTGTGTATTTTGTGGATCAAAAGTAGGGAAAGGCTTCGGTTATCTAGAAGCGGCTGTAGATCTTGGAAAGAAACTGGGGGAAAAAGGTATCACTCTTGTATATGGGGGTGGTAGCAGTGGTCTAATGGGTTGTGTTTCCCAATCTGCTCTTGCAGAGAAATCAAAAGTAATCGGTGTCATACCTGTCCCTTTGGTAGATGTTGCAGGCAAAACACGAGGGCATGAAGTTCAAACCTTATCCATCCATGAACGCATAACTTGTATGCTATATGGTTCTGATGCCTTTATAGCCCTGTCCGGAGGTTTTGGTACCTTAGAAGAAATCTTTAACATTACCTCATGGGCTCAACTAGATCTCCATACTAAGCCTATTGGGCTTCTGAATGTTAACAATTTCTTTGATGGTTTGTTAACCTTTCTTGATTATGCTGTGGAACAGGGATTCATCTCTCCATTTTCCAGAAGGCTTCTTATTTCTGCTCCTACTATTGATGATCTACTGGATAAGCTGCAGTCATATATCTCAATACAAGATCCAGCAGGAGTTAAAATAGATTGGTCGCAAGGAAGGGGGATCAAGCGAAAATGGAGTCCGGTTAATGTAAACTTAACTCTTTGAATCTTAGAATAGGTGGGGGTAGAGTACGGAGTATTCTCACTCTCGAGACACCCCTCCATTTACTAGGATTTCCTTAATGTTTAAATCTTGTGTGTACTTCAAAGATTCCAGGTGGTAGATTACGGAGTATTCTTACTCTCGAAACACACCTCTTTGAAGGTTTCTTTATTTCCTCAAAAGATCAGAGGTGGTAGGATACGGCTACTCCGGAAACACATCTCTCATTCTGAGGATCTTTCCATGTTTTTCTCTTATGCTTTTGTGTGTTCTCCTTATGAGAAAATAATAAAATTTCTGCTATCATCTACTAAATCTCGTTTGTGATGTAAATGATCTTGCATGTCTAACCTTAATTCCTTTAGTGGATGCTTATCATATTATGCTCTTAATTCCAAATGATAAAATTCTGGATAGAGTCTCCCTTGTAATTTGGACTTATCCAAACCATAAGCATACTTCATAACTCACAATAATAAATAACTCCACATTTGATCACAACGATCTAAAAATATTGAAAACGATTCCAACACTTCAATATCATCAAAATATCTCATAATTCAATTCATAATTCCTCAACATAACAATTTCAAATCATATTTTTCAATATCACAATATCACTTCCTTCCATACCTTAATTGGCTCAAAAGACTACTCATAATTATAAATATATGCCATAAATCATATTCCCAAAATTTATTCACAAAGCCAAACTTCATAATAAATTTCTCTTCAACATAGAGGCATAATTCATTTACTCAACATAATATCCATTACTTAATTTTCAATAAAATCATATTGTTCCCATTATGCTCAACACTCGTTTTCTTTCTTAAAAACTTTCTCATAATCATACATTAAAGCATATAAGTTATGACAAAGCATAACAACATCATTATTTTCGAAGAAATACATTCTTATTTCTCATAAATCATAAGTATCCGAAATACTCTTCATTCTTTCTCATAAATCAATAAAATGAGTATTCGAAATACTGAAATAACTTTAAACATCATAAACTTCTTTACCTCGGAGTTGGTGGAACGAATGATGGCAGTGGCAATCTTCATCAATAAAAATCTTAAAATGGAAAATATTTCTTGAAAATTCTTTTTGAAAATTTTTCCAGTCTACAGAAACGCAGACTAGCTCTGATACCAACTTGTAGCGCCCCGAGTTCCGTATACCCGATTCACTACGTCATTTTCTGTCTAAATTTTTCGAATAATATTTTTGCGGAAGAAATAATTGAAATTCATTTTTGGCAACATTAAATAAACTATAATGGCCGCTAAAATTGAAAACATTTATGAAACCATTTGAAATAGTAAATCGAACCATTAATATTGTAAAGAAATTGCCAATATCATAATTTCTCAAATAAATGAACTTCTCTAAATTATTCGATTGTTTGGAAAATACGGAAATCATTAACGTCAAACTTTCAACCGTTCAACGATTATTGCCACCATCATTCATCGCTCGCCACCGTCTCCGAAATCTGCAAAACTGTTAAAAAGTAGGGTGAGTATTTCATGGGGGAAATACTCAGTAGACTCATCGCAAATTAATTTAATTTATAAGATGATTAAACACATAAATCCCGGCTCTTTATAAAACGGGCATTGATAGAGCTTCTTTATAAAACTGCTCTTGATAAAACTCATATTGTGCATTACAGCACGGGACATATTTTACAAATCATAGGCTCTTTGAAAATAGCTCTTTGAAAACAGCTCTTTGAAAACAGCTCTTTGAAAACCATATACTTATAAAAACATTTTAATTATGTCAAGCATAATTTCTTTTGAAAGCATAACATAAGATAGGATTTAAATCCTCATAAACATAATAAGACACAAGAACTTTACCGAACTTAGGTGGCAAGAATTCTTATGCAGTAAAATCATAATAACAGTAAGTTTTCATCATAACATAGGATAATATCGAAATCCTCATAAACATAAGAATTTTACCGAACTTAGGTGGCAAGAATTCTTATGTAGTAAGTATACCAAGCATAATTTTCTGAAATTCATAGGGATCAATTGCATCATAACATAAGATAGGATCGAAATCCTCATAAACATATGCGACAGGAATTTTACCGAACTTAGGTGGTAAATCCTCATAAACATATGGAAAGATAGGAATTTTACCGAACTTCGTGGCAAATCCTCATAAACATAGGAGACACAAGAATGTTACCGAACTTAGGTGGCAAGAATTCTTATGTGTAGCGCTACTAAAACTCCGGTCCCCTTAACATATCATAACTTATCATATGGGACCCAAAACAATCTTGGTAGATTGATTTCATAGCAATGATCCAAAAAAACATTTTCGTGAAGCATAGGGTATACTTACTTTTCGTAAAAACATAAAGTATATTTTCTTTTCATAAGAACATACTTACTTTTCATAACAACATAAGGTATATTTACCTTTCATAAAAACATACTTGTTTTTCTTAAAAATTGACTTTCACAAGTCACATGACATTCATATGAAATCATAATTTAAATCAATTAATAAGTGCGAGTCTACCTCAAATCCGACGAGTGCAAAGTTGAGCGGGAATGACTTCAATTTCTTTAAATTCTCCGTACGCTTCGTCTTAAGCCAATAAGTCACTTTAGTCTATCGAATATATAGTTCAAAATGATAAATTATAATTTGAGGACTAAAATTGATGTTTTGAAAGTTGAGGGACTAAAATGAATACTTTTGAAAGTTCAGGGACTAAAATAGATATTTTGAAAGTTAAGGGACTAAAATGAATACTTTTAAAACTTGGGCTTAAAAGTAAATCAGCAGGTACTGAAATAAAAGAGTTTAAAGTTAAAGGGCTGAAGTAAATCATTTTAAAGCTTTGAGGCTGAAATGGATGAGTTTAAAACAGTAGGGACTGAATTAAAACAATTTAAAACATCAGGGACTGATTAAAACTCATTTAAAACTTAAGGGCTGAAATTGATAAGTTTTTAAAACTGAAGGACTGATTTGAAACAATTAAAAACGTTAGGGACTGATTTGCAAATTCTGGAAATAAATAATATATCATTCAGATCTTTTCTCTCTCTCATAACTCACTCACTCTCTCACGATCTCTCTCTCTCAGAGAACAAAAAAAAGCGGAGGAGGCGATCGAGTAATACCGCCGGTGATTCGCCGGCGCTAGGTGAGGCGAAGGACGGTAAAGTGTGGGAGTTCTGATTTGAGGAAGCTTTGATGCGAGATAGGTTTGAATCAGAGATTTATCGAGGCTCAAAGTCGCGGTTTAAGGTAGCGATTTCCGGTTGTAAATCCGGTCAAAACAGTCGGCGGTCGAGGTAAGTAAGTATTTGGGATAACTTATTCTGGGTTTTCAGTTTTGATTTTTGGGTTTGATTTGTGACTGAGGATGATGGTTTTGGGTGGTGATGATTCGGTGGTTGGGTGATGATGACTTGGTGGTTTTACAGTGATTACGTTGGTGATGAAGATGGTGAGTTGGATGGGCTGAGTTGGTTGCGTGGCGGTTTGGAGCTGCAACGAAAACTGGTTGCAGGGTGGTTTTGATGTATTGGTTGCGATGATTGGGTTGTTGGCGATGATGATGATGAACGGATGTTTGATCTTGAAGGTTGGTGTTCATTTGGTGATTTAGAGTTGAGTAGTGGTGGTCGGAGGTGGTGATGTCGTCTGATGATTGTAGCTAGGTACGGTGGTGGCTGGATTGAGGAGGTGGTGAATTAAATTTGAATGAGGCAGTGGTGGATGTTGAAAGAAATGGCATTGTGGTTGATTGATGAAGATGATGCAGGGTGTTTGATCTTGGCCGGGGTGGTGGTGATTTGGGTATTAAATTTGGCATTCATGAGGTTCTTGGTTTTGTGCAGTGAGCAAGAATGGCAGTGAAGGTGATGATACAGATTTCTTGGGTGATGGAGCTGCAGGTTGATGCCAATACGATGATGGTGGATCGACAGCTTTGGTGAATTGAGTGTTTAACAGAGTGATGGTGAGGGCTGTTCTTGATCAGGCTGGTTGGGGGGGTGGTTCTTGGTTGTGGATAATTGGGCTATGGTTGATCAGTGGCTGCTTTGGGGCGGAGGTATACTGCAGTGGTGTAGGGAGGAGGCTGAAATGGATCGAGATGTGAATTCTAGTGGTGGCTGAATTGTGGTGATGATATTGGGTTGTGCATATTGATAAAATGGAATTGGTTGTGGCTTGAATTAGATAAAGCTTGGTGGTTTGAATTGTGAAAATGGAACAATGGCAGTGATGGTATTGAAAATAATACGTGTGTGTGATGATGTTGATGGAGGAAAGCTGGAGAAAATGACTTAAATTGAAGAAAGTATAGTGGAGAGTTAGGTATGAGATGGGGTGGAAAGTGGAGGAAATCGTTGAGTGGAATTGGTGATGATAATGATGATGCTTTGAGGTGTTCCAATTGTCCATGTGTGGAGATGCTTGTTGATTGTACACAATGAGATAGAAAGAATAATTAAGAAGGAAACAAAATGTGGGCAACGTGAGTTGTGATGGGGGATAAGAGAAATATATGTATTGATTAGGTATTATAGAATAGGATAGTGTAGAATTAGGTGGAATATGAAATGGACAATTGTGTAAGATTCTTTATAAAATGATGATGTTTTGGTGTAAAGAAGAAAACATGTGGGGAAAATTTGGTTTAGTTAAATAGAATTAATTTAACTAAAAATTTGACTAACTTTGATTTGAAATTGTATTTAAAACTGATATATTTTGGACTGAAAATAAATTTGAAAATTGAGATAAAAATTGAATTACGTATTTGGACTTGAAATAATTTTAATAAGGAAAATTGAGATATTTTAATAAATTTGGAATTCAAAATGATTTTGAAAATAATACTTTGAATTAAATAATTAAAATAACATAATTTTAGAAATTCGGATTTTAATTTAAAATCGAACAAATTCGATATTTCTTGACTTGGCTAGACGAATCCGTCGCGGCATTAATTTCAAAACAATAGCGACTCAATTTTCTAAATATTAAAATAATTATTTATTGCATAAAATTCTGGGTCGCTATAAGTGTATTTCTAAATGAGTTTGAATTTAATTTTTGGGCTATTCACGCATATACAAAGAAGGCGAGCATCAGATGAATGAAAATTGTTCATATTGTTCATATTTATTTTCTAAAGTGAATTGTCAATCTAGATTGTTGAAATTCATGGTAAATAGGTTGACAAAAACAAAAATATTTTGTTATTTCACATTTTTATTTTATAGTTTAGTTTTATTTTGTTCGAGTACAAACAATAGTTCTAGTTTGGGGTATTGATAAGTGTATTTTAAACACTTATTTCTATTTTAAAAGTAAGATTTTATGTGTTTGTTTGAGAATATTTGCTATTTATTTTGTTATTTTTTGTTTATATTTCATAAATAATCTCAAAGTTGAGAAAACAAAGGAATTGGAGCAAAATGAAGTCAATTGGATGATAAAAGTATTAAAGTGTGCAAATAAAGAGTTGATGAGTTAATTAAGGGCTTAATTGGAAGAAAACTCGGAGAAAAATCAAATTTGAAAGAAATCGAAAGTTGAGGGACTTGATTGTGCAATAAAAAGACATGGACCAACTTGTAGCACAATGAAAGAAGAAATTGCTTGTTATTCGGAAGCCTGTGTGGTTGCATGGAAGAAGTACCGCGCGATCGCAAGACCTGTTCCAGAATGGTCAGAATACATTTACGCATAACTGTGCGTTTGGCACGGATTTATACCGAGCGATCGCGCACGTCTTGGCCGAACTGTTGGGCTTTTGC
Organism: Ligustrum vulgare; assembly: GCA_963555705.1. Lineage (NCBI taxonomy): Eukaryota > Viridiplantae > Streptophyta > Magnoliopsida > Lamiales > Oleaceae > Ligustrum > Ligustrum vulgare. Next base: position 50,518,998 of record OY743169.1, on the reverse strand, counting down.
ACGATTTTCAGCATTCTTCTCTTCCAAGTAATCTAGCTTTCAACCTAATATATAAATACCGGACCTTAGGTACATTTTTGGAGGTTCCCAACTTGTTGATTACATTTCAAAATGTTGTTCAATTGTTGAGGAATCCATGCATAGTCGATCAAGGACATGAATAGGCTAACATCTCTTATGATTTATTTTCAATGATGTATCTAGTCTAGGTTTTTAATGTCAGAATTGTGATGAAGCATTAATTTCTAGATTTTATGTATTACTTTATCGTTTAATTTATTTAATTCATGGGTTTGAGCAATTGATTTATATTTTTATTATCATATGATTATTTGGTCAATTATTATATGATTGTTGTGATTTTTTCTAACTTCGAAATATTAGAAAATTATTAGACAAATTTCAATTGCTACAAAATCCGATAGGGGATATAAATAAATCCCTATACTTTGTGTTATCTACAAAAATGTTCACAAATCTTTTAATGCTTTTCTATACATTCACCTTCGACATAGAAATATAGTTGGATTATGTGTAGGAAAATGTGTTAATTCTTCTTCGAAATGGAGTTTTAACAATATTATGAATATGGGTTTTCACATAATTGATGGAATTAATGTGAATTCTCGAATCTCAATTTCAGCATGTTTCTTTCATAGTTTTCACAAAAAATTTTTTGATTGCTTTTTAGTGTAATGATCATTAGTTTAATTTTTCAAACAAAAATCCCAAATCAAAGCTTTTCTAGGTTCGGTTAAGGTTTGTAATTTAAAATACAATTTACTTAATCCCGGTGGATACGATATTCGGACTCATTGTCCACTATATTACTTATACGATCCGTACACTTGCAGTGAACAATACACATATTCATCTAGCTTCAGCTCTAATATTTTGAAGTTTAAAAATTTCTAGATTTGTAAGTTTTTGACTGTCACTAGTTGTGTTTTAGTGAACATCAACATGCCAATTTGAACATGAAAAATCCTTGAGTGATCCTGTCAAGTTTTTTGCTCCAATGGATGGAAACCATTAGAATCACACGTCCTACTAATATAACTTTTGTTAATTGGGAATATCTATGTTTTCCTCAATGTCTTTACTATCAAAACTTAATTGCGTTTCCTATATTTTGGAATTCACATGTATGTTTTATAAATACCTTTAAGCAAGAATTACTTGTAAAGTTCAATGTTCATTTTTTATGTTCACTATTCCACTTTTTACTTTGCAATTATGTTCTCAGGTATCTCGTTTATCAGCTTCAAATCCTACCGAGTTTAAGTCTCAACTTATGTAACTCATCCTCTTATAATACTTCATTATACCAGCTATAATTCTAACTCAAAGTTCCCAAATACAATACGTTATTAACCTTCTCTTAAATATTATGCCTTAATTTAAATTTCTCATGTTTTCTTTCTATTACATTCCTACAAACACATCAACTTCAATATCATTAATATTAGTGTTTTTCTATCAATCTAATTACCTAATATTAATAGTCAATTCTATATTAAAATAACATTTTCCCGTTTCATTTCAAATTCTTATATAAATTTAAAGTCTCAAATGCTCCTATAAGTCAAATTGCAGTATTCTTAACATTACTCTTTAATATTCAAATAAGATTTTCTCTAGTTACAATGCCACGAGATTGATTACAGATATAAATCGTCACGTGCAACGCACGTGTTAATCCATAGTAGTACAAGAAATGAATGATTACCATAAGCACAAACATACTCAAATGAAATATGTAACACCCCAAGTTTAAAAGTCTAAACCTAGGCATGTTAACTTCCATTCACATTATATGCGGAATTTAAAACGTTTACACATTTAAAATTTCTATTTTTCTATTATAAAATTTTACAGAAATTTCGGCGGAGTCTCCTCTATAAATTGGACTTAACCAACCTGTAGAGAGACAACATAACCAACATAGAAATTTAAACATCAATCACATCTCAACTACATTCATCATCGCTAAAACCAATTCATTCCATCTCCAACTCCTTAAGCATAACATTTTTCCAAAATAACGATAGACATTGACAAATGAAATAAGATGTAATTTAATCTCTAATACGTCACACATACTTATTCAAAATTAACTCCAACCAAACAAATTATCAATTATAAATAAATTAAGGAATAATTTAAATGATATCTTAAATAAATTTAATTTTATTAAATGATGTCGACAGCGGGTAATGTTTGATTCAGCCGCCAAGTACTCTCCTCAGATCACCTAACTTTCATCACCTGAAATATTGGGGAGGGATTGGGGTGAACTAAAGCCCAGTAAGTAAACTTTATGTATGAATGCATGCTTATGACATGAATGCTTTAAACTTTGAAATATGTATCCCCATTCACTTTAACCTTTCAAAACTTTCAACATTTCGAACTTTCGCTTAACATTTCAAAACTTTCACTTCATTTCCATCGTGAGCTTACTTGATGTAACTTCTAGTCAATCAGATAACAGTGGGCAATTTCTTATTAGGAACCAGATTAACATTCACATTTCCACCGCAAAGCGGTTTAACATTCACTTTCCCACCGCAAAGCGGTTTAACAGTCCACCGTGAACGGTTGAACATTCCGTCGCAAAGCGACTTAATTCGGGTACGCCGGTTCCCCGCGCCCCATTTCCCACTTGCAACTTTCATGAACTAGAAGTACACCCATTCATTCTTAAAAAAAACTTGGGATACATAACTTTTGAACAAACTTGCACTTTAACACATTTCTTTCATTTAAAAACATTTGACTTCCCAATTTCGATGCCAATGCATGCTTGATGATACAATGACATGATAATGTGCATGCTTGAACATTCTTCTCAATAACATATACTTTCATAAAGTAAATGAAATTCATCAAAGTAAGTAAGTTGTAAGACAGTCATTTACACATTTCACATTTACATTCAACTTCTATAAAAATAGGGGGAAATTTACTTACTTGACATCCTTAGTATTTACGTTATCTGGATTTACAAGTGGAAAAGTCTTGGATGCCCGTGACGTCAATGTACCAAAATTCCTAATTATTCACATTCATCAATAAATATGACTCTCAGTTCACAAACACATTCGTTATTCATTTTAATACTAATCAAACATTGATCGAGATTAAAACTTCAATTTAACCCAAACGTGACTTTACATAATAGCCAAAACACATAAACCATAATCGAAAATAAGAGATAAGTTTCAATCCACGTAAGAAAGTTTCTCATCTTTTAAATTCAAACTCAAATTAAAATATTTAACTTAACTCAAATTTTACAAAATATCAATTTGCCATTTTAATCATTATAAAATCTGAATTTCTCAAAAAAAAATATTTCAATTAAATTTTAAAATTAATTACAAATAACCAAATTCTTAAGTCTGAAATTAATAAATTTTGAATTCGAACTCTACACTAAAAATTCAACCAAAATAACTTAAAATCTTAAAAATCTCACTTATGGAAATTAACCATTATAATCCAAATTTAAATCTTAAATATTAATTTATCAAACTAGTACCCAATTTCTGGGATTGTAAAAATTACTTGTATATGCACATATACAATCAATTCATTTATCCATTTTTTGTCAATTATTCACATCATTTATCAATCTTATCTAAACTGAAAGTAAAAAACTCGTTTATATCACTTTCCCCAAAATTTGATATTTGCAGAATTACTCAAAGATTAACCAAAATTTCAATTAACCTAATTATGAATCTCATGATACTTTACACACACAAAAGTCAATATATACATACATATATATACATTACCCCTTGAAATTAGCATAAGAAAATCTGAGAAAATAACTCCCAAAAATCTGAATTTATACATATTTCCACATAAATTCCGAAATTTACATATTTACATAAACCTATACATACATAATAACATATATCTATACCTAAGCATCTTACCCATCAATTTTAACAACACAAAATCTAAGATTAACCTTAAAAAATCTGAATTTTATATAGGAGGTACATACATAAACATTATTTACATAAAAATCTATATATATACATGTGTATATCGAAATATGTATGTGTGCGCGCGTGAAAGTGGTTGAACCGTGTGGGTGCGGTGTTGCTGCGGGAAAAAGAAAAGAGGAGGTGTGTGTGTGTGTCTCACCGGGGTGGTGGCGCTGGTGATGTTGACGGCGAGCTGAGTGAGGTCGAGGGAGGAGAGGCAATCGCGGGCCAAGTGAGGGAGAGATGAGAGACGAGGTATTGAACGTGAGAGAGAGATGGAGATAGAGTGATGCGTGAGAGTGAGGAATGAGGGTTAGGTTTAAGATTTTAAACGTAAACCTTGTTAATTGCAAATCGGTCATTCGACTCTCATAAATAGGTAATTTAAGTCCACATCCCTCAAATAAAATTCAAAGTGCCACTAAACTTTCCCCAATTCCCATTTAACACAATTTAGGCCACTTTCAACTTAATTAAATAAAAAATAACAAGATTAATAAATAACGTTAATAATCACACATAAAATTGCAAATAAACAATTTATGAACTTTCTATTTGGCACATTGATCAAGACGGCGTCCAAGCCCTTCCACTGCAAAATAATTCAAATCATTGACATAAAATTTATCAAATTTAAAAATCATAATAACATTAATATAAATGTCACGTGGAATTTAAAGATGCACGTAACAATGAAAAACGGTATTACAAAATATTTCACTCTAATACATCATTTCTCCAAAAAAATGAAACAACTAATAAAAATAATAGCTGTTTCAAACATTCTTTGCATTCCCCAAGCTATTAATATTTCTCAAGCCTTAGCACTTCTATAAAAAACCTCAGGATCAAACCCACCTAACATGGTCCTTAAGGCATTCCAATGATTACACCAAATTTTGTGTAACTATTACACCAGATCTGGTTTAACTTGCACCAAGAAAAATTCACTCCAATATTTGCGTCAAATTTTATATTTGTTTTTTTTTTATTTAGTATTTATGTCTACAAATAATTTATTTCATTTTCTATTTAATTAAAAATTAAATTATTACTAAAGTTATGAAATTTAAAATTATATATAATGAAATGAAAAACTACGTTTATTAAATTATGAGATCGCAAATTAAAAATTACATTGAATGAACATAACGCCAAATTACAACATTCATTTATCAGAATTAACATATCCATCCCACAAATATCAATTAATGCAATGTGCACATCTTTATCCTTGATTTGTCTACATCAATTTAAAATTACTGAATTCTAATATTTTCATCAGTAGCAATCTCAACTTCTGGAGATGACCCTTCTAGCCAATCCTCAATTTGTGGATTAACTTCTCATTCATCCTCAACTATCAAGTTCAAATTTGTAACTTTTGAGATTAACTGAACAATTTTAATTTTATGTATTCAATATGTATGGCTTATTATTTATTATAATTTAAAATTAATATTAATATTAATATTAATATTAATATTAATTTAAAATATTAGTTACATACAAATAAATAAAAATAAATGTGAATTATTAAATACTAAAACAATAAAAAAAATGAAAATAGAAGGAATTATAATTTGTTTTATCATTAAATGAAAAATTATGAATTACATCAAATTTGCACTATTAATCACACCAAATTTTACACTATATTTAGTGCCTCATTGTAGCATGCTTTACACCAAATTTGGTGTTTTGGTCCCTCATTATAGAAGCCCCTAGATTATTTTTCCGAATCCATGTCGGCTCTTCGATTGGTGGCATAACTAGTTCAAAAATGACTTTTGAAGCCGCTAGAGAAAATAAGCTATTATGAGGGGACGGTACACCCTGCTGCCGAACCAGCATAGTCGACTAAAAAATCCATCTCAATAAGCATAGTCTAACAAAAAAAAGTGCAATGGCCAGGGCTACTAAAATCCATGATCCAAATTTTTTTTGCCATTTTCTAAATATGGAGCGTTTACACAAATACCAAACTTTTAGTATCACAACTGAAATTTAAGTCATTTGAAAGAAACACTGAAAAATACTTCAATTCTTGCTTTTTACTTAAAAATACATTTTTCATCACAAATATCATATTATGACACTTTGAAAGTATCTTATAATATTTTTAAGGAAAATGCTAAACACATCCGGTGGAGTGCATTGCACCGCATATATTAGAGATCCAATAGCACTTGAATATTCAAGTTGTGCTATTGCTCTTCCATCATTTTTCATAAGTTTGATACTTGCATCAAGTAGGGTATTTGCTTCTTTAATGATCAAATGTTTGAACTTATCAGTCACATTCTCAATATAATGTGTTTGATTAAGCATAAAATCCTCATTATTTCTTGTGACCTTTATACCTAATATGGTATCCACGGTTCACACTAGATGGGCCTCCTTCATATGAGAGGGTGTGTCTTCCAGTTTGTCTGTGTAGCATGGTCTAACTTTTAAAGTATTACAGTATGATACTCATGATACTTTCAAATTTTTAATATCATAACCTGATCTCTATCAAATTTTTTTGATACTTTAAGCGGAACTTTGGTATCACCCCTTGATACTTTAAATTTTTTTTGGATACTTTCGTTATATTCGATCAAACATTTCATTAAACATGTTGTAGGATTGGTGAAAACTTAATGACAACGTCTTTTAACAACATATGAGCCTCGTCGAGTAAAAGGGAGGTGGCACGACGGTGATAGTGCGGTATTGGTAAAGATGTCAGCGTCAGAATTCCAATTTTATGCGTTTTGATAACTTTTATAGGTAATTTATAAACAACACATTTTCTGAAATTAGTATTTTTATAAACACTTTTCAATATATTTTATCTACAGAAAATAAAGGTTTATAAACAAATTCTTTGCCACTGAACGAGGCATAATATGAGTATTAGTTTAAAAATAATTATTTGCACTATTTTTCTAAACAAACAGAATTATTAGGGGGTGGGTTTAGAATTTTTAGACCCAAGCCACTATTTCAAACCTCATTTTTTTTTTAAAACTCATTTTCGATCACATTCCACCATTAAAATAATTTACACGTAAATTCAAAAAGATTCTCTACTTTTTAATCATACATTTTCCAAAAATTTACTATTATAAGTCACATTTTTTTTTAAAATAATAATAATGGGTCTCAAACAAGGGAACAGTCTTTTGAGTAATGCTACAGAGCTTATTTACATCCTCACAGTAATGAATTCAACATATTGAAAAATTACAAGTATCACTCCATTGCATAATGCTATCAGAGCTTTTTTACATTGCATAATGAACTCAACATATTGCAGTTGAACAGAGAAAGATTTACAGATTTTGGGCAAAGAAAACTGAATTTGGACGTTCGATAGCAGATTTTATTGCCTTCTGCAAATTTAATATGCCTTAGTGTTTTTATTTGTTAAATGTAACAATAGGAGGAGGAAAGCATAAAGGATACTCGAAATCAAAAGCTCCGGAGCCAAAAAATTTTGCCGTGTTTTATGCCTCCAATCAACTGTACCAGTAGTTTAGTTCAGAGACGCAAGACGACAATGCCTCTTGTAGTTGGGGATTTCCCGAGTCCATGTGGAGTGCGTCTTCATAAAAGCATCTGGCCTGCTGCAGTAACTTCACCTTCTCTCTAATATTCTTTAGGCGTAGTCGAGATCTGTGCTGCAAAGCTGAACCCCATCTGAAAAGAGCTGCAATACATAATTCCATCAATCAAAATATTTTCCTTGATTTGAAATTTTCCTTGGCAAATATTCCCAATCAAACAATGAAAGCGAGACGATGATGATGATGATTATTATTATTATTATTATTTGGTCCTACTTTAGCAATACCAGACTCATTTTTACAGTTTCTTGGAGAAGGATGTAAATGAAGATGAAACCGGAGACACCTAAGTAAATATTTCGATGAAATAACACCAAAAAATACTTAGCATCTATTTTGTGAAACGCATTAGAACAGTTATATAATGGGTGTGATGATATTATGGTTTGTGTAGTGTACCATCCGGTGCATAAACATTGCTTTTTGATATCATAGCATGAAATTTATCGATTGCAGCCAAGAACACCTGGTCAGCATCACGAGCAGCAGCCTGAAATATATAAATACAAAGAACTATCAGACATAAATTCGAATCAAAACTAAAATGAATATGCCTTAAAGAAATATCATAAACCAGTAAAACATCATAGAGTTGTACAAGACTAACAGATATTTTCATTGATTCATTTTCACATCAAGTTAGGTGGTCTAATTACCGGTCCAATATCTGCTATCAATTGTGCGCGAAATGAGAGGGCAAGGCCCCAATTATACAAGGCTCTCTGATCATTCCCGTCAATTGACAATGCCAACCTGTACTTTCTCCCTGCCTCAATGAGTAGCTCTTCACATTCTTCACACACATTGACAAGAGCAGATGTAAGTTTGTCTTTATCAAGTAGCTGACCATCAGATTTGTGGCGTGATTTCTCCGACCCCTCAACTGAAAAGGGATCACTTCTCGCAAGTTGGGATCTGAACTTTCGGCTGATCCTCAGTTTTAGTTCCCCATGAAGAAGATATGCATTTCCCAACTGCCCGACTGCCAATAAGCTCATTGGTCTCATGTCTATTGCTTTCAAGAGTAATTTGGCAGACTTGTACAGTGCATTCTCTGCAAGACCATCATCAATTATTTTCTGCCTCAAGCATTCCTTAGCTTCTTTCATAAATATATTAGCTTCTCCAATGTACCTATTGAACTCCAGATCATCAGCAATTATTGAAGACGAAGGAGGAGAAACATTTTCGAGATTAGGAAAGGAGCATCTCTCCTCTCGAAAAGAAGATCTCTGGTACTCTCTTTTGCTTTCTTTGCTTTCAGAATACAAATGATTTTCTTTGGTACTTCTTGATTTGTGTTCGTGCCCCAAAGAAGCAGCCGTTTTTACACGTTTCATACTGATGCTAAAATCGACAGAATCGTATAAACCATCTTGAGATTCTCCTGTTTCAGTTTCATCTATGTCATCCATTTTCGAAGAAACTTGTTCTTTGTTCAGGTATCTTGACGTTTTATTCCGGGAAAAAACTGTTTCGTCTCTATCATCTATTGCAGCCAAATTAATATTCTCATTCTCAGACGCTATTTTCATTCTTGTCCTATTGTCCGAACTACTAGTGCTATCTTGACTTTTAGCAGTATTATCGAAAGGGTTAGCCAATAAATTCGCATTCCCATTTATCAAATTTACATTTAACCAAGATTTCAAATTGCTTCCTTCGTCAGACCCAGCCAAGATGTTTTCTTCCCTTTGACCATTGCCCTCTACATCCATTAATTCTCTCTTGCCAGTCTCTTTCATTTTGCTGAACTTTGAATAAGCTGACTTCCTTCCAAACAAACCACCAAAAATTTGAGAGAAATTCAGTCGATTTTCGTCCAATTCTTTTCCTTTCCTACTCGACTTCTTATTCGAAGCTTCCTCCTTTTCTTGGTAATCAACATATAAATTCTCTGTACAATCGTCAAAAACTTCTCTTGCATTCAAAAATGATAAGTTAATTGATTCAATAGCATTAACATAGTTTTCCAAATCATTCACGGTAACATGGTTACAGTCCACACTTCTTCGGATATCATTCTTTAAATTCAGAATCTTCTCATCAAACCCATTAAAAACATCCGCCAAATTCCTTATTTTCTCAATGGAACTTCTAACAATTTCATCTTTAAACTTTCTTTTATTCCCATTTAATTTTAACTCATTCATGTGACCCCCATTGACCAACCCAATTGAAAATCCGACGGCAAATACCATAGCACAAGCTGGAAACACAACAATCGAAGAAACCTTAATTCTAGAAATAGCAAGTGCACAAGCAAAACCAAATAGATAAACAAAGACATACTTTTTGTCATCAATTCCAAGGGAATTCAGAAAATTGTGAAGCTGATTCGACTCGCTGGAGTGAACTGAGTCACCACTATGCTGAAAATCGTCCCAACCACCACAACTCCGCAAGCCAGACGCCGTGGCAGTGCATAAAGTTAGAGTCTTGAAGGTATAATTGCATTTTTGGGAACAAAAGTTCACAAATAATTGATTTTCATGAGTGGTTTTGAATAGAAAATTTGAGGGGCTGGATTGGTTGGAAATCAGGGTTTGCATTTCCAAATTTAGTAAGATTATCACGAACTCAGGACAAGAAATTGATAATATCTGAATTGGAAAAGATGGAAATTTTAGGCAAAAATGTTTTAAAATAGGATAATTAAACTGACACGATTAATTAAATTGACACCACTAACCATATTGTACACATCACGTTATATATATACATTTATTGAAACACAATTTTATAATTACATCACATTATTTTTACAAATATAACCTTCACTAAATAAAATAAAAATAAAAATGGTACATCACAAATTTAAACAATACATTATCGGAATTAATTGATGCACCACATATTTAAACGGATTTCAATAATAATTCATCATTTTTCTGTAATCAGTAAAAGTAATTGGTACACTACATAGAGCCCAATAAAATTATCCAAATCAATGAAAATAATTTCCTCTTTTTTTGTAGACGTAAAAAATAAGAAGAAGAAAAATAGTAGTTTGATTATAATATTCCTTTTTAGTGGAATTCTTAAACAGCCTGGGCAACGATATATATCCCCAAATCAATGGCTAATGGCCTGGGTTTTAACTGGATGCTCGCCAAGCATTTCTTTGTAAAAATTAGTATATGACGCGTGTGATGCACGTAAAATTGTAACGATATTATGATATTTTTATTCAAGTCCTATTTGGTATTGATAAAAAAATAAAAGATTTTTAGTAAATTTTGATAAAAATTGATGATATATGTGGTTAAAAAGTTTTGGGTCTAAGGTATCGACTTTGAATTTGATTAAAATTTAAAATTTTAGTACTACCAAAGAGGGGCCAAGTATATATGTTTCTGAAATTAATGAATAAAAATTGTCTAAATTTCCCTACACATTTTATCTATAACATATTCAAAGTTTTGATTTAAACACTTTCAATATCGAACTTAATTTATCCTAAATATTATTCAAATTTCTTAGTATGCAATACTCTTATCAATGATATCATCATCTTTATTGTAATCACCGATTGCTGGTTTCTTTAAATTTTTATTTCCTAAAATGTATTCTTAGGCTACTTTATTCGAAAAAATTGGAGTTAGGAGGATTTCTTCTTCTATGTGTATATATTATAGTTCATAATCAATGCATTGCTACAGTGAAAAAAGAATGGTATACATCATTTGACAATTTATCAAGATTTTAGAATCAATATAAAAAAAATTTAATTGTAATCTCTTTTTTTTTTTTTTATTAAGAATTAACAAATTTAATTGTAATCTGACGTAATAAAAATGTTTATCATGCATGTGATGTTAGAACTCAGATTTTACATTTGATCATAAATATTTGAGAAAAAATTGAGATGTATTTAATCTAGGTTCCCTATTCGAGACACAGAATATATCATATTTAATTAGAGTAATGTTTAATCATGAAAATTATTCTAAAATCAGTGCCTTCAAATTTCTGGCTCAACAAATTGATTTTCGAAAACAAGATAAAAATATATAAATATAAACCAACTTAAAATATAAACAAATAATATTCTTAAGAAATTTACACTTCCGAATTTCAACATAAAAAATTAATACAATAAGAATTTAAATTGATTAAAAAAAACTTAATTAATTTTCCATAAAATTAATATTTTAGAAAAATAAATTTACACGCATCATACTTCAATAATTGACTTTCTGAACAAAGAAGTGAATATTCACAGAACTCTATTTTTATGGGTATGGTGAGAATATAATCATCGTCAAATTAATATTTGATAAAGAAACTTAAAATTGGAATACGACTATCGAGAATAAAATGTTTAATGTAGAAGGTGAAAAGGATTTTCTATTTTTTTTTTTAGAGTTATTAGTTTTATGAAAAATATTTTTTTATCGACACTACGATTATAAAATAAAATAAAATGTTAAAAATATTACATTAATTAAAATTAACGGTAAATATGATATTATTAAAATATTTCAGGGTAAAATAATAAAAAAAAAAATTCTCCATTTAAAGCCTTTTAGAAGTAGTTTTTTTTAAAAAAATAAAAAATAAATTATTATATACATGTAAAAATTTTAATTCAAGAAGTACACATTTTTTTCCTCATATTAATTGAATGGCCTATTAGAAACTATAAATTATGTGAGACTTATTGGTTTTGTTTAAAAGATTTATAGTGAGAAAATGAAAATTTTAGATAGTAATGCATGAAAAATATTTTTATTGACAATAGGAAGATAACAAAAAAAATAAAATAGAAAAAAAATGTACATTAATTAAACTAAGGGTGAATATGAAATTATTAAAAGATTGCGAGGGTAAAATAGTTCAAAAAAGTTTTTCCCTTCAAAGGACTTTTAGAAATAGCATAGTATAAATTAGCATACCTCGTTCAACAAGAATTATCGGCTAAAAATTATATAATACATATAAAAAATTTAGAGTTTTTAATATTTGTGGTGTACATGAGAATAAAAAATAAGGAAAGATAATATAATGGATGGTTATTTCAGTCAATTTAATTGCGGTCAATTTACTATATTAAAAAAAAAAAAGTGGTGTGATTAAAAAAATTAGTGGTGTTAATATAATTACCGTTTAAAATATTGGGAAATGTTGTAAAATATATATATATATATATATATATATATATATATATATATATATATATATATATATATTTGTGTGTGTGCGCCCGCGCACGCGCAAATGACCATCATACATCTGTAAATTTTATATATTACGATTGTGTCATCGCCCACCCATATAAATTAAGGTCTAATTCTCATTCATATATACACAATTAATGAGAATAGTTTTTCGGTTCTCCCTACATCTCTATTCTTGTTATATAATTTTTGGTAGTTTTACAATAAGTTATCAGCACGATCTTTAGTCAATTGAATAATATGACAGGAGTATGCATCTAAATAATGAACCTCTATATCAAAAACCAGATTATTATTAATCATTTTTTTCCTTTCCTAGATCTAATATTTTTGACATTAGAAAATAACTCATATATCGTAAATCTGAAAAATTCAAGAAAGATGGAAACTTTACAAACCACAAATCACTGTAAGATCCAAAAAGTTTCCATAAGAGGAAAAAATAGAACCTTGATGTCGTGCAAAAGGAAAAACAGAAATAATTGTACAACCCGAAAGTTTGAACACAAATGTAGGTCAAACAAGACATCGCATGGATGATCAGAGACCAGATACAGAACCACAGTAATGAGACGATTCTCCGGCACCGGTGTGTGTAACCAGCTGACACATCGACGCGGTGGCATGTGAGGCGCGTGACACCCACGCACAGACTTCTCTTTGGCACGTGACGGGGCGTCCAGTCTAGGGTTGTCAAACGGGCCGAGTTGGGAATTCATGGTTTGGTCCGGTCCACGAGTCAGAATTGGGCCGACTCGCGTGGGAAACCAGCCGGGCCAAGCCGGCTCATCTCCCATAGAGCCGGGCCAAGTCCGGCTCGTGGACTCGTGACCGTACAAGCTGGACGAGCTTGCTCGTCGACTCGATTTTTTTTTTCCAAACAGATAACGGCTAGTCTGGACTACTAATACTAAAATAATTGAAAATATAAAAACTTAAACCTTCCCCCTTTAATCCGGGCTTGGGACCGACTACATTTAATTTTTTGTAGGCAGAGTTAAAATTGTATACAAAAAAAATGTTACGTGTACAATTTTTTTATTTGAAAGAAAGAATTAAAATACAGAAAAAGAAAAATGCATATATTATTTATAGTATAATTGTAAGGATAATAATTAATAATACAAAATAATTTACTCACCAATAAGATTTTTCTCCGTATTCCCCGGTCAGAATTTCACTTATCCTGTTTTGTAACTTTTTCTCCGCAAATTGTCAATCCTTCAAATACATTAAGGCCTCCAGTATTCTTCTTTAAGCATTGACCTATAATCAGATAACATTCTACCACCTGCACTAAAAGCAGCCTCTGATGCTACAGTTGATACCGGAAATACTAGTAGATCTCGTGGAATTATAGAAACAACTGGGTATTGATGCTCATTTAGTCTCCACCACTTAAGAATGTCAAAATACTAAAATAATTGAAAATATAAAAACTTAAACCTTCCCCCTTTAATTCGGGCTTGGGACCGACTACATTTAATTTTTTGTAGGCAGAGTTAAAATTGTATACAAACAAAATGTTACGTGTACAATTTTTTTATTTGAAAGAAAGAATTAAAATACAGAAAAAGAAAAATGCATATATTATTTATAGCATAATTGTAAGGATAATAATTAATAATACAAAATAATTTACTCACCAATAAGATTTTTCTCTGTATTCCCCGGTCAGAATTTCACTTATCCTGTTTTGTAACTTTTTCTCCGCAAATTGCCAATCCTTCAAACACATTAAGGCCTCCAGTATTCTTCTTTAAGCATTGACCTATAATCAGATAACACTCTACCACCTGCACTAAAAGCAGCCTCTGATGCTACAGTTGATACCGGAAATACTAGTAGATCTCGTGGAATTATAGAAACAACTGAGTATTGATGCTCGTTTAGTCTCCACCACTTAAGAATGTCAAAATTATTTCTCTTGTCCTCCTCTAACATGTTAAGAAGGTCATGTGAAAAATACCTAGTTAACTCACTCGGAATTTCATCTGAACCATTATATTTATTTAAAGTATCTATAAACTTTGTTTTCTCTCGAAATATTTAGTAATGCAATAAGCTCGTAAAGTATTTCTAGAAATGGGTTTGTACCTGGGTTAGAGATACTTTTAAATGAAATCTATGAATTGTGAACATTCTATAATTGAAAGCGAGAACTAATCACTCGATACGAACATGACCATCCCTTCCCGACGCGCTATATCTTGGTTGAAGACCCCAATTGGTTAGACCTGATTGACTAACCTGTAGAGGTAATTGGTTTGCTTCAATCGAGCCAGGTTTTCAACATCCTCTAAAGTGTCTATTGATGTGTGTTGTGCCCCACCCTTCTTCCAAGAGAAAAGTCCACCTCGAGTTTTACATTGTGCTTTAAATATTGGTTTCCCATCAGCGTCTTTAGCCGTTGTTTCAATCAAATCGAAAAAATTCTAGCAGTTCGATTCTTTCGTCCTTTTTGGATTTCTATTAGAGCCTGTCGTCGTGCTAACGAAGCTGGATTCATATGTAGCAGCGACATCTTCATCAATAATGTCATCCAAATTAAGAGGAGTTCTAGTATCTATATCTTCTATCTCATTTTCCAAATCCACCAAATTTTCGGGGATTGGAATATCGTTGAGACCGGAAAATTCATCAACTAACTGACTAGAAGAATAACCTTGAGATTGTGAGTGTGCCATTAGAAATAATAGATTTGGAAATTTGGAGATGGAAATGAAATATGGAATTTGAGACAATATTGTATGTGAAATACTATAGCACTAGAAATTAGAATATAGCTAGAAGTTGAAGATTGCAATTGAGATTTGAGACTTGAAAGAGTTGAGATTGTGAATAAAATCAAGACAAGAAGGGGTATTTATAGGTTAAAAATATATATATACCAAACGGTATTTTGACCGTTTAAGAGGCAAACAGTCACAAGACCGTTCCGGCTCATGAGCACGAGCTTCCACGAGCCGAAATGGGAGCCGGCCCATTTTTCGGCCCATTATGCTGTTCGGTGGAATAGTTCACGAACTTCACGAGTCGAACCCGAACTGTCCAACACCCAAATTTCCTATCCGGTCTAAGCCCAAGTCCATTTTTTTCATGAGCCGAGCCGAACTTTTAACGAACCGAACCAAATCGAGCCGAACTCACGTACTGTCCAGCCCCTTTGCCATCCCTAGTCCAGTCGTTTTCGGTGACAATGTCAAAAGAAAGTTTGTTTGTCTCGACATTTCTGATTTTTCTATGGTCTTACTTTTCTGTTTTGAGATTTTTCGGTTGTCGATCGTGGCAGTTTCTTAAAAACTATTTTTGGAGCATTTCCATGCGAGATTTTGAACTTCGAACCAAAAGTAAGTTTGTTCCAAATTAAATTTCAAACTTATTGACGGTTTTGATTTCTTCATATGAGTAATATATTAAAATATGGATGATTTTGCCCTTGATAATATGTTAAAGTGTATTAACGTACATGGTCAGTCATGATTATTGATCTTAATTCTTATGTTTAGCATTAACAAATTTCACAATTGTTTAGCACTATATGTGATCAATAAGTTAAATTAAAAGGTATAAACAAGGTACAAGTAATACAATTATTATCATACTATGATATAATGAGTTATTATGGACTGGATCTATACTAGTTTTGGCAACGGGGCGGATCGGGTGGATCTATACTAGTGTTGGCAATGGGGTGGATTGAACCCCGATCTACCCCGCCCCGTCACTTTTTTTCTTGATTCGGATCCGCCCCGCGATCCGTCATTTTTCGGGTTCGGGACGGGGCGGATCGGTCCACTAATCCGCCAGATTTTTTTTAATTTTTTTAAATATATTTTAAATTAAACATTTTAAGAAAAGAAATTAACTTTTTTATTAAAATTTATTTATTTTATTGAAACAGGGCGGATCGGGGTGGATTGTGGATCGATCCGCCCCGTTTCATTATGTTAACATCACCTACATGGTCGGTATATCGATTAAATGTATGAAATACTTTACATATATTCATATTTTATATTACTAGTAATTACACCCTTACGATGCACGGAAGATATAATTGACAATTATTTATTGAATATAAGTTGCAAAATACAACGTTCGACACGAATTGTACTTTCATATATAATGAAAAATACCCAGAAAAGTAAAACATAAAATTCCGACTTGCATATTTCTTTTAACAGTTAATTATTCTTTCTAGTTTTCTTAGTCTATTTAGGCGAAATAAGATATGGACATGTGACTTATTTTGTACTTTACAATTTTGATTCGATGACTGAAGTTGAGCTTACAGTTATTTGATTTCTAAAAGTTGAAACGTTTACAATTTTCAAATCGTAAAATGAAATAAAGAGGCTAATAGTCATTTACACAATTAATTTATCGACTCACTGTATTGCAATGACTATAAGAATTTGTACTAACTATTTTAATGCAATAATTGATATTTAAATATATTTAAAAAATATTTCATTTTATTACATGTAAAAAAGCAAATACATTACGACCAAAATTTACCTAACATTTTAAAAATAAAAAATTGCTAAAACTCAAATTAAATGTTGCAATTGTTAAACTTGCACTTGACAAACTTATACACAGTCATATATTTAAATGAATGTAACAAATAGATAATATGAAATACAAATTTTAATTAAATTTTATTGAATGAATATTACAAATATAATTAACTTTATATACAAAAAATTATATATACATCTCAATTTATAAACCACAAGACATAAAACTTTATCACTTATTCGTATAGAATTGATTCTTTAAAAATAATTTTTTTCAATATTTATTCTCAACCACACATTCTTTGAAACTCATTTTCTACAATTGCACATACTATTTTTTGTGCATGTTAAATAAACGTGTTGACCATATTCTATTTTTAAATAGAATGATTTTGCTAACACCTTCTATTTTATAAATTGAACCAATGAGTTTATCGGAACCTAAAGTTGTAGAACGTTTAATGATTTAATTGAGTTTATTTAGGAAAGATCGAATATCTATTATTTCTATCAATTTGATAAGAAAAAAATTCAAAATTAATCATTTAGGTCAAATTGAATTTAGGAAAGAAATGATAAGTATCATTTTAAGACATAAATGAGATAAATTAAAAAGATTGAATGTTGGAAAAAGGTAAAAAGTATAAGTAAAACTTTTAAATTTAACCCTTGTTTGATATTCATTAAAATTTTCTCTTTTTCTACAGTACTAAATCTCAACCATCCATTAAAAGTCAAGTCCACAATATTTGACTTTTCAACCAAATTTCAACCATCCATTCTCCTAAAAATCACTATTCATTTAAAAAAAACTCATTTTGAACAATACCAAACAATGTCTTAGTATTTAAGACGATTTTACGAATGATATGTTTAGAATTTGCTTTTATTTGTTAGCTTGTATTAAACTTTTCGTTAATATCTTAGATTTGACACCAATATTGCATATTTTTCGACTTCAAAATAATACAATAATTATCACAAGAAAAAAATTAATCTATAATTTTACTTTTTATAGATATTTTTTTGTACAAATCCATAAATCATTTACTACATGCATTAATTGAACTTTTCTAATTCAAGTATTAAAATAAATTGATAAAAAAAAAAATTCCTAAAATGACAGGTGAAAATGGGCGGGAAAATATGTGCGTAAAATGATGACAGTTATCGTATTATTATATATGTATAGATATCGATAGATTCCAAAAACACCTTAATTGTTGGTTAATTCTAACATATAAGAGATTGTTGTCAACATATATACGTTGTGATATAAACTTAATATTTTATCAAGTGGTACCAAAAGTTACCATTACCAAAAAGTTATTGGATGTTGATGAAAATATCTTATCAAATGGTACCAGAAGTTACCATTCTCTGTATCAAAAGGATAGATGCAAATGAATTATTCAACAAGAAAATATTGACGTATGATAATATAATATCATATGATAGCACGGATATGGCTAATATGAAAATAATCTCATCAGTGCTACGAGAGAAATATTATATGATCAGAACAAACAAATTTGATAAATATTTGGAAAAATTCTTGCACAAGCACTTATGTACTCCAGAAGAAGTACATATTTACACCAGAAGAAGTAAAATTCAGTATCTAAACATACAGGAAATATGTTATTATTGTTCTCGTTGAAGTACAAAACACCAAAATATTTCAATAAAAGAGATACATGAAAACACACAAAACAAAAGAGGGAAACGTTTATAAAATCCTCAAAAAGTGGAGGTGTGTTTCAAGAGTAAGAATACGCCATACTCTATCACCCATAATCTTTTTGAGGTTCTCAATATTACGTTTAAACATTTATAAACTCCTCAAAATTAGAGACGTGTCTCAAGAGTAGGAATACTCCGCACTCTACCACCACTAATCTACTATGAGGTTTACAAGGTTAAGTTTACAATAACCGGACTCTATTTTTGCTTGATTCCCCTTCCTTACGATCAATCTATTTTAACTCTTGCTAGATCTTGTATTAGAATATATGATTATAATTTATCCAGCAGTTCCTTGATAGTAGAAGCAGAAATAAGGATTTTCCTAGAAAATGGAGAAATGAATCCCTGTTCCACACCATAATCAAGAAATGTGAGCAAACAATCAAAGAAATTGTTAACATTTAAAAGCCCAATAGGCTTGGTATGGAGATCCAACTGAGCCCATGAGGTAATATTAATTTTTTTTTCTAAAGTACCAAAACCTCTGAGCAGGGCTATGAAGGCATCAAAATCATATAACATGCAAGTTATGAGTTCATGGATATATAAAGTCTGTACTTCATGCCCTCATGTTTTGCCTGCAATATTTGCCAAAAGAATAGGTATAACGCCTATTACTTTCGATCGTTCTATTTGAGTAAATTGAAAAACGCAACCCATCAATCCAGTGCTACCTCTTACATAAACAAGATTGATACATTTCTCTCCCAACTTTTTTCCTAGAAGCATTGCTGCTTCTAGATATCCAAAGCTATTATCTACTTTTGATCCACAAAATACATATATAGTTTTGATTTGCTGGAGTTTTGATCCTTTCGTCTTTTGAGAGTATAAGGAAGGAAAACTTACGAGAAAATGTTATTTTGGGATGCATTAAACTGTGAAAATAATTGGCATTTTTAAACCCAAAATTCTACACTATTTTACTGCTCGTCTTTTGAAAATGTAACTATTTACTTTTGACTAAATGACACTTCTTTTGATTATATTACTTTGACATCATATTAATGCTCCATAATTGATACTCTTTTTCGGTGGTCTCTCAGTGACAGTCTGTTAATACTCGAAAAATGAAAATACAAATATTTTGTTAATATATATATATATATATATATATATATATATATATATATATATATATAAACTATATTGATTTACCTAGTATCAATTTTGAATAGCCAAAAAACCATTGGTTATAATAGATTGGCAAACATGATCTTTTGATATTATATTCTTGAGACTATGACGGTCTTTCACATCTTTGAATTGAGCCCATAAAGAAAGTAGCTAACGCTACACATACCTACAAGGTTGCGTCTCAAGAGTCAATCGGATATCATCTAAATACTTCAGTCCACCCTTAATGAAATCTATTTTATAATCTCGATTCTGGATGTATATCCTACTGATTTACAATGGGTATCACATTTTCATCGAGCACATTTTGTAGCATCCTTTTAATCTTCTTTCTCTTCACTTCTTTGTAAAAGTACTCTTAACCTAAACTTGACATGTGTTTAGAAAACAATTCTGGTAATTAGCCAGCTAATCGAACTTTTACTTTCATCAACCAATGAACATCTTCTAGGATACTTTGATCCATTAGTAGCCTCAATCTTTCAAGTCGAACTCGATAAATCTTTTTCAAAACATTTACCGAAAGATTAGAATAGTATTTATGGATATTTGATAATAAAAATCAATTTTGTATGGATATAATCTTCTTCCCAAACGATCTATTTAAATGCATTGTTTAACGCGTGAAGAGCAGTGGCTCCATGTGGCATTGATTCCACCAAGAAAAATGGGAATAAAATATAAAAAAGGTGGGAACAAAAATTATTTTGAGATAATGCCCCATAACCTTTTTTGATATAATAAAAGAGAAGGAAAGATTTGTAGACAAGAATGGGAACAAGAAGTATTTTCTTGGATATTGTTCCTGGCCTTTTTGGGTATAATAAAATAAATCAAGGTATACTGATCTGTCCTATACATAATATGTACAAGTGAAATGAATAATGTATTGAACTAGAAGTTTATACATATGTACAAGTGAATAAATAACTTACTGAACCAGAAGTTCTATAATTTAGCATGATTGGTTGGATCATCCCAATTCAATAATGAGATTTATTGAGAATGCAAAATGACATTCACTGAAGAACCAGAAGATTATTCGAGTTAACAAGTTCTCATTGCTGCTTGTTTTCAAAAGCAAATTAATTATCTCACTAAGAAAAAGAATTACTTATTATTTGCTCAAGTAATGATATTACGAGCAAAGTGACAAATGCTAGAATGAATACATCTTAAAATCATTAATGATTTTACGAATTAGTTGAGATAATAGAACATTGTAGCAGATTAAAAGCCTCCAGTTATTTTCTATGAGAATAATTTAAATAGAAATGTTTTCACACGCAACAATATTTTACATATAAATATGTCAATATGATGAAACAACGATTTCCTTGTGAAGCTTTATGATTTCTAAGAAGTGCAATACACTCTCTCTCTCTCTCTCTCTCTCTCTCTCTCTCTCTCTCTCTCTCTCTCTCTCTCTCTCTCTCCAACAAAATGCACTTAAATATATGATTGAGATTATATCCCCATTTATCAATGACATGTGTTGCGGCATTTTTAGCCGATTTACATAATACAGATTTTTATGGGGAAATTAAGCAAAAACACATCTAAAACGTGATCATGCCTGAAGCACAATGACAATCGATTCCAAAAAGCAAATGCCTCTTGAATAATTGAGATAAAATGGAATCGATAAAGAAGTTGACTACATACATTACACAACTCTCTTGTGAAATTGAGGTTGATGAAATATAAAATACTTTGGCCAAATTTAAAAAATCCCAATGTAGGGATCATTTAGAGATGACAATGAGTCGGGTATGGGTCAGGTTTACCAAATTCGTACCCTATCCACTAGAGATTTACAACATCCATACCCTAACTATTACCCATTTAAAAATGGTGGGTCGGGGTTGGGTCAGAGGCGGGTCAGGGGCGGGTACACTTCTATACCCATCTGAAACCCATTACCTATTTTTTAATTTTTGTATTTAATTTTTCTAATAAACGTGCTGGTGTGACAAACTCTAAAATTATATATATACTTGCATGATTCACGTTGATATATAATGGTCTATGCAAGAGATTAAAAATGAGTTTTTGATTCTTTTCCATAGGTAGCAACTACTATTGATAAAAAAAATATAATATTTTATTATAAATACTATCAAAATCTGATAAAAATTAGCCAAAAATTTGCTACCAGACACGACATATTGAAGATTAAAGAATTTGATCTTACATATAATACACTTACACTTATTTTTTTAACGATTTTACTATTTCAAAAAATTACTTCCCAATGAAGATATATGGTCATATCTCTCCCTTATGTTTTTTTAACGATTTTTTTTCACACAATCACTTTTATTTTAAATTCTATATTTCTTTAAGGAAATTAATGGGTATATGGATCGGGTATGTATTTTGTAGTAAAATCCACACCCTACCCATACCCATGTCGGGTTTTAACATTTACCTCCATACCAGACCCACAAATCCAATTAGTCGGGTAATCCCCTCCAGTTTATGCCGGGTCTCCAATGGGTATCGGATTCGTGGATTTTACTGTCATCCCTAGGATCATTATTATAGGACCTAAAGTCCAAATACTTGAATGTATAAAGTCAGCAGTTATTTGTGCAAATGAAAAAATATTACATAGTCGTAAAAGACGACTCGTTGCACACAACTTTTCAAAGAACTGACATAATATATGGTGGATGAGACTATAATCTAAATCACTAGCTTGAGCTCTTTGATATACCAATGAGTGAGAACAAAATGTATGATTCTTATCTCGATACTTTGAGAGTATTCTTTGATGTACCAGTTGATCATGTTGAGATTTCAATTAAAATGATTATAGATTATATGTCGAAATTGATATCTATTCAATGATTGATTATACTTATGCAATGATTTATAAGATGCAAGAACATATATGTATAATCATTGAAAGATTCAATATAGCCAAGTAGTATCACTACAGAATGATACAAATGACCCTGTGATATGATATGTTGAAATTGGAGTGTACTATTATTATAAATTATATTTGATATCTTGGCAATTGATTATTCACAAGAAGTGAATTAAAAATTCACAAGAAGTGAATTCGAAAATGAATATTTAATTATTCACCAGAAGTAAATTCAAAATGAATTTATTTATTCACCAAAAGTGAATTTTGAAATGAATAATGTTTAGTTATTCACCATAAGTGAATTTTAGATATGATTATTCACTAAAAGTGAATCCAGGTGGAATCAAAAGCCACAAAATATTGAAGAAGGATGATGAACTATTACAACCAGAGGATCCAACTACGTACCCTCCAATGCGGAGAACTTGTGCTAAGGAGAGACGATGCAGCAGTGCACGCAGTAAGGAAACAGGATGCGAGATGGGAATGACCTATAAAGTCCTAAGAGTGGTAAAGCCCTGCACCTATGAACTTGAAGACCTTGAAGGCAAAAAGCTAGTCCGTCCATGGAACATCCAGAATCTAAAAAAGTATTATGTAATGTCATTCTTTTCTTTCCTTTCCAATTCATTCTACTTTAATAATGTAAGGAGGTTATTTTTATAAATCATGAGTTATTTTTTCACTTGAATGGTCTTCTATGTGTCCACTTAGGTCACAAAATGCGCAAACACACAAATGGCCAACCATAGTAAACAACTGGGTCACTAGGCCACCAAACGCGCAAACAGCCAACCACAATAAACAACCGGGTCACTACGGCCACCAAAAATGTAAACGACCGACCACAGTTAATGACTGGGTCACTAAAAGAACAAAAGTGCGGAAACGGCGGACCACAGTAAACAACTGGGTTATTATGTCCACCAAATGCCTAACGCAGCCAACCACAGAAAAACAACTGGATCACTGCGGCCACCAAAACATGGAAAAGGCTAAAACAACTAGGTCAACATTGACATTAAACATGTGAAACAATACAGAATTGAGTCATTCGAAACAAAAAGCTCTCTGAGATACTACAACTTTGAAAGTCTAGAATACAGAGTCACAATCTAACAAAAAGGCGCACCAAGTCTACAAAAATTACATTACTAGGATAAAATGTTATTAGTACGCCATAAAATGGGGCAATGACACCTCCGGATAACCAATATCATATTACAAACGAGGTCATAAACCTTAGAATATATGCCGCAAAAGCCAAGTGAAAACCAAGAATCACCTAAGACTATGTCAATTCTCCATGTTATCATCATCAGGCTTTTCTTCTTCTTCTTCTTTAGTGCCAATTGGCTCACAGTCAAACTCTTCGACACATAAGAAACCCCAGTCTCCCTCTTTCTTCTTCAAAAGCTGCTTCTTGCAAGCCTTGAAACTGTTAGTGTACAGAGCAGATGATGCCTTAACTATCCCCTCGAAATAATAGGGAGATGTCTTGTACACCTTAATAGCATCATCCACGAGGGACTGGAACTCATCTATGTCACAGTAAGAAGAGAAACTTCTTCCTGCATCTCCAATTCTTGGGAAGCAACCTGAGAATGAAGGTCAGACACCTGCTGCTCTAACCTCTTTTCCCTCAATTTGGAATTCTCCAACTTCTTTAGTAGCTTTTGGACTCTCTCATCACTATTCATCAAACTATTGGTCTGACAAGCTAAGGTGTTTTGCATCAAATTAGAGACCAAAACCACCTAAAAGGGGGGGGGGTGGTGTAAAAGTACACATGCAAAGAGTAGAAAATTCATTTTATAAATATGATATAAGTACCATACCTTGGATAGATTGTGGTAAAAGGTTGAGACCATGTTCTTGGATGCCCAGTCGTTAACAATCTCCATGTCCCTTCAAAAGAGAGGCCTTGAAGGAGCGCCATTGCAGTAGCCGGGCTCTCTAAAACAGAGTCACTAGACCTCACTGTCCAATCATGAATGAATTTCTTATGAAAATGTTGAGTGCTTGGGGCAAGTCAGAACTCCCATCGATGTTTGGAGGAACATTAATGCTTTGATGAAACGGGGGCAAACTAGACTTGTCAACAACTGAAGATGAATACTTCAAATTTTGACAAGAGTTGCGCAATGCTTTTTCAACAGTACAACTCGATGAAGACCCCTAGTTACCACTTGTAATCCTCCTCTTCATAGCTTTTGTTAATTGTGCTTGATCCATAAGTGCAACTGCAAAAGCAACGAAGAGCAAGGGGTGTATATCAGTACAAGTCGAAAGAAAAGCATAATGCAAAGTTATAAGCGATAGCAATCAACAAACATTCAAACTGAGAATACCCAAAGTCAAGTTAGGATCTATCCTATCGGGAGGGCTCATCCCTGCTAACGACAAAGCAGCCTTAGTAACTACTCCCGAACAATTGAACACCTGAAGACTCAGAAAGTCAGTGAAGTGCTCAATGCGGGGATTGGTGAACTTAAAAGACTTGAACTTTGCCACATTTTCGCTCCAATCCTCCAAGAAGGGCCAATTCGCAGCCTTGGCAAAGAAGAAATCGGGTTTCCAGTCACGGTGTAACTAGGCAACTTCGTAAAAAATTGCCTACTTGGTCGAGCCGAGGAGTAATAAAAACCCACAGCATTTTTCTTAATAAACACTAAATAGTGGAACAAAGTAAAATCAGCACTGCATCCGTATGCCTCAGCAATCAAGTAAAATGAGGTCATCAACAACCATGAATTCGGAACCAGTTGACAAGGGCAGATGGTGTAGCGATTGAGGATATCTACAAAGA
This sequence comes from Ligustrum vulgare, assembly GCA_963555705.1. NCBI lineage: Eukaryota > Viridiplantae > Streptophyta > Magnoliopsida > Lamiales > Oleaceae > Ligustrum > Ligustrum vulgare. Next base: position 50,493,110 of record OY743169.1, on the reverse strand, counting down.
AATGGTGTAGAGGAAAACAAAGCCCAGCCTCGAGCTGGGAAACAAACACAGCGATGAAGCTTGGAGGGGACTCATGAGGTCTCTGATCCTCATTTGGGGCCAGTAATTCATAAGTATTATGAATGGAAAAAAGCCTACGAAGCGACCTAAAATGGGTAAGTGTGATAGAAGAAACAACGTCCCTATAAGAGGTAAAGTTACGCTCAACAACCTCTTCATGTATGTCATCAATCTCCTCATAGTCGAGAACATCATTATTCCCAGACATTTTATACCTATGAGGATAGCTCATTGGCCAGGTGAGTTGGATATATCGCTTCTAGCTTGCCAGCGAGATGGGAGCCCTTTCAAAAAAAAAAATATTGTTGTCCCTAAATGCATTCCCTAAAGAGCCTAGGACTAAGTTGCAACAAATACATACATACATACATACATACATACATACATACATATATATATATATATATATATATATATTAAAGCAAGAATGAATGGAAAAAAACAACAAAAATAAAAAAAGGAAGAAGAGATTTAACAAGTAGAGAGAAATTTTGCAAGTGTTGAAGAGAGAGTGGAAGAGAAAGTGAGAGCTTGGGGGTATTTATAGAAGTATTCCAAGTTTTTTTATACATACGCGATTTCATCTATATTGTGTAAAATTCATCTGTATAGTAAAAATTACTCATAATTGAAAAAGGGGGCAACTGTAATGGGTATAAAAAATAGGCCCAAATACTAGTTAGTCTTTTTTAGGCCCAAGGCGATACAAAAAAGGTGCTATTGGACTATAAGTCGAAGCCCAATATCTAATAATGGGGTGGTACAATCAGAGGTAAATAAAATCCCAATAATTGGGTTATAAATAAAAGAAAGTGAATAGATGAAGGACCAGTTTCGGTTAGTCCCACGGATCCTGGAAGATTGGACTAATATTCAAGAATGATTAAGAGTAATGGAAGAGTTACCTAATAATCTTGCCTGCATTCAAGAAAATGAAAATTAATGCTGGTAGAAATCAAGGGGACTGACATTGGGGGAGAGCTACTACAAATAGAGGAGGAAAATTGAGGAAAGAACCAAGTGAAAAGAAAGAAAGAATAAGAAATTTTGTATCAGCATTATATCACCCGAAAAAAATATATCAGAAAATTCTTACATCTTGATCTCCACCTTTTTATGTAATTTCACTAGAATAAGAAATTTTGTATCAGCATTATATCACCCGAAAAAAATACGTCAACAAATTCTAACATCTTGATCTCCACCTTTTTATGTAATTTCACTAGCATGTCTAGTATGTATGTTCTACATTGGAATGCATTTTGATGTGTTTTTAGTATAAAAAAATTGTTAGTAATTTTTCTTTTTTCACTAGTTTTGCATTTATTACGAAGTCAATGACAATAAATGTACATAACAACTCAATTTTAATACTCAAAATAAAATAAAAAAATACGTTTGGTAACAGTTGTTAAACAATGAAAATTATTCTCTACATGTTATCAGACTTCACCCATAGTAATTATTTTATCACACGTTTAAAAACCACTAGTAGTAAGCACGTACGTTGCATGAGTTATGTATAGGATGACAAAGATGCGTATCGTTTTTGAATTAGTAATACTATTTTTAAAAGTAGTTGCGGTATTAAATATTATTAAAAGAAAAAAATTGAAACTGTTAAAAAATTATATAAGAATAATTTTTTTTATGAAATTATGTATATAATGTGAAAATCTTGAATAAACCAAAATGTAAGGCCCCGTTCTCTTTGTTGTTTTTAGCCCGTTTTGAATTTTCGATTTTTGGAAATATCGAAAACGCATTCACTTTGCTCATTTTCAGAAACGCGTTTTTCAAAACACACAAAAAAAAAAAAAATACAAAGGAAACTCAAAACGAGTTTATAGCGTTTTGGATATTTTGTGTTAAAAAGTCCAAAACAACCAAAACGCGCGTTTTGGATATTTTTTTTTTTTTTTTTTTTGTAAATGTGAGACACTTCCTTCACTTGAAGTTCTTATATTATTTTGCCATTATTATATATAGATCTATGTTAAGATTTTTTTTTTTTTTTTTTGTAATTAATTTATTTATTATTATTATTTTAAATGTGAAACACTTCCTTCACTTGAAATTCTTATATTATTTTGTCATTGTATATAGATCCATGATAAGATTTTTTTTTTTTTTTTTTTTTGTAAATTTTTTTTTTCTTTGTAAAAGTGAGACACTTCATTCACTTGAAGTTCTTATGTTATTTTTTTCATTATATATAGATCCATTTTAAGATTTTTTTTATTATTTTTATTTTGTAAAAGTGAAACACTTCCTTCACTTGAAGTTCTTATGTTATTTTCCCATTATATATAGATCCATGTTAAGATTTTGTTGGTATGGAGTTAAATTTTTGTTTAGCTGAAACAATATTAATGATGAATTTATTGACATAGAGAACTAACTGATTTATTAACATTAAAATTAATGTAATTCAACAAATCAACCATTATTTACATATAAAATGTCACAAAAATAAATATATCAAAAAATTACAAAGTAAACGCATTTTTTCAGTTTTCTATTTTTGAAAACAGTTTTCCAAAATCACAAAGAGAACATGTTTTCTGCAATCCCAAAATAAATAACCAAAATCCAAAATTCAAAATAAAATCCAAAACTCAAAATCCAAAATCGAAATACAAAGAGAACGGCCCCTAATATTTTGATTATAATACACTTTTGTACATAATATTTTTTTGTCAACTTATCACATTTTTTTCTTATTTTACCAAGACTTTAATAGTTTGTATTGAAATTTCTCGAGAAAGTGTTATATATAGTTGATTATGAGAGAATCCATGTTCATGAATGTATATTCTAAGAGTCAGCATTATTTATCCTTAAGCCTTATTTATAGTTATTGCAAAGTATAGACATATTGAAAAAAATTTCATCTTGAATTTGAATTAATACACTACATCATTTACTGGAATTAATAGGATAGGTGAAAGAAAAACTTATTTTTTAAGCATGTTATCCAATGATTATTTCTGCATAGATTATATGTCTTTTGAAATCATGATAAATCATTCATGTCTCATTGCAAAAATCGTTGGATGAGTCTAGATTCCTTAAGAGTATCATTAGAGAATTTATTTTTAAGATTAACTTCTTTGGTTGGATACTATTTGGCAACAATGTATTCAGGATCTCCTCTTGGTAAAGTTAGTTTGTATCATCTATTGCTTCATTGAAACTAACAAATTCTACACTTTCTACAAGAAATAACTCAATTAGTTTGTCATTAAGGTAGTTATCATACTCGTATTTTGTTGAAAAAATTCATGTTGTGCCACAAAATCAGAAGGAGTTGCATATAATAATAATATGAAATAATAATATACATTGTATATTGGTAGGTAATAAATTAATGTAATGAACTATATTATTAATTAATAATGATGATATTGTGTAAGGATTTAGAGTATCTCATTATTATGTATTGATTTAGTATGTAAGTCAATGAAGCACTACGTATAAAATGTCATATGCAGATTAATTACACAAATTATTTATATGAATGTAGTGCAATATAATTGTATTAATAATTTTATTGTATGTAAATGTGAATTAAAATCCGTGAAATATTTTTCAAGTAACCTGTGAAAATTAAAGTCATGGATTAATGAACACTAGTATAGATTAGACAAAAAAAAAAAAAAAAAAAAATACTTGCTGCTTTTTTGAACAACGGACGCGTGTAAAAGGACGGTGACTTTTTTGTAATTATGTCTAAACTATACACGTCGGTTGCTTAAGAAAAACCGACGCATATGTTGCGGTCAGAACTATAGGCGTCGATTATAGTTTAAAAATGACGTGTATAAATCAGTTAAAGGCGTCAATTCTAAAAAGAACTGAAGCGACGCCGTTTATTTAACCTAAAATTAAAATCTCAGGCATTCGCCTCTCCCTCGCTCTCATCTCCCGCTACTCTTCCTGCCGTCTCTCCTCTCTCGACCACTCCTAGCCGCCGACACCATCAACTACGGTAAGGAACTCACCTCCCCTCACCTTTCCCTCATCCATCACGTACACGTAAAACACACACACACACACCCTCTAGATTTTGGGGTTTTCTTGGCTCTCTATGAGTTCATCGAACATCAGTATCACAAAAAATGGTCTCTTACTGCATTTTTGTTGCCCATTTGCTTTGTTTCTTAACTATATTTTCCGATCTTCTACTTTAAATTGAATGTGTACTTATTTTTTCAATGCAGGAGCTGGATTTTCATCAAAGAGCAAGTATATGTTCAGAATAGTCAGTATTAAAATAAAGCTTGTTGTTGGGATTTTTGGTCCCAATCAAACCTCATGGGCAATGATGATACACAGTGTTGGGGGTAATTATGCTTAGCGGGTCTTTTGGCTCATGATTGAAGATAATGGTACTGCCCAAAACTCCACAAATGTTGTAAGCATTTTTGAGAAGAGCTAAGTGATTAACTACCCACTTTGAGATTTTAATTGGGTCTCGGCCCTATTTCTCGATGGGTAGGCTTCGGAGACTACCCAACTTAATTAGGGCACCCTACCTAACCTAATTAAGTGCCTAACCTCTATGTTTTTTACTTTTATATTTGGTTATTTGTGTTTCAACCTCTATTTTTATAAAATTATTCTAATTTTTTAATGTTTTGAATCTTACAAATAAGTATTTCTATTCAGTCATACAAATTCAATGTAAAATTTTCAGTTCAAAATTATTACACATCAAATATTAAATAAATTTTATCGTATAAATTTTTTTTATAAATAATCTTATTTTTTTGTAGTTATTTAGTACATCTAAAAATTCGAGCTTCTTTGTATTGTGTTTTATAGAATGTTACATTTAATACGTAAATATTTTTTTAAAATGAGTGTGATATTTTATTGGTCTTAATCTTATGGATGAATAATTTTGTTTAGTCATACAAATCCAATGTCAAACTTTCATTTATGATTAACTATGCCATGATATTAATTGTTATATTTAATTCTGTTATAAAATTTCTTGAGTGTGAATGACCTTTATGCCCATGCAAAGTTTATATTATTACAATTGTACTATTATCTACACCTATAAATAGGGTGCTTCACTTCTTCATTTCACACACAATTGGAATAAGAATAATATCTCCATCTCTATATTTTCTCTAATATTTTGGTAGTTTTGTTCTCTTTAATATTTTGGTAGTTTTATAACACGTTATCAGTACGAGATTCTAGCCAATCGAGTTAACAAATGTTCAATCTGTATAAAGAAGGTACTAATTTTAAACATTTTTTATATATTACGCTACCACCTATATGGTTGGTTCTACCAGTTTTAAGTATATCATGCTACCACCTATATGGTTGATTTTACCAATTTTAATTATATCATGCTACCACCTACATGGTTGGTTTCACCATTTTTAAGTATATCATACTACCACCTATATGGTTGGTTCTACCATTTTTATTATGGTTGGTTATATTAGTTTCAAATATGCAAATTACATTACCACCTATATGGTTGGTTCTAATGGGTTTTTAAATATTTCTGCTCTTATTATACCTTCATATTAGGATGTTTTAAATTATACTGATACCTACAAAGTTTTGACTTTATATACAGAAGTTAATCCTAAATTTTGTTGATACCTGTATAGTCGATCTTTCGACTATATGTATTGTTAATTATGTTGATGCTTACTACGTTGATCTATCAAATATATGGTTTAAATGAAATCACATTTTATGTATTTTCTAAAAAGATAAATTTATAATCTAATCAATTCATCATTCCAATAAAGTGCACTTACTAAAGCAAAAGTTATTTTTCTTTTTGAAAACTAAAATCACAATTTCAAGAAATGTAATGATTAAACATATCTTTATGATACATGGTTACATACATACCACAAAATTCTTGAAATGCAATTTTTGAAGAATCTTTTGTTAATGTCACTCTCATTATACGTATTAATCATTTGTTAATTTATTCTTGATAATTGTTATCTTGATTAATTGATACCACAACTTAGATTTGCACATAGCAATTTCAAAATTTTGTTTTATTGCTACAACAACTTAGAATTATAATTAATATTCCAGAAGAATAAAAACTCGATATAAAAATCATGTCATTGAATCTTTACTGAGATTTTTCAAGAAATTAATTATGTCTCCTGTTTGATTGAATAGTTATCCTAATGGAAAACATCAAAAAACTTGAGTTCATTGCACTCGATTTATCCGGGAAAAATTATCTATTATGTATCCTAGATGCCGAGATTCATCTTATTTCAAAAGGTCTTGGAGAAACAATAAAAGAAGGAAACAAAGAATCCCTGCAGGATCGTGCAAAAGCACTTATTTTCCTTCGTCACCATCTTCATGATGGATTGAAAATCGAATATCTCACTGTGAAGGATCCACAAGAACTCTGGAAAAACTTAAAAGATAGATTTGACAATCAGAGGACTATAGTCCTCTCAAAAGCCCGTTATGAATGTATGCACCTTCGTTTACAAGATTTTAAAACTGTAAGTGAGTACAATTCTGAACTATTCAGAATATGTTCAAAATTGAATTTATGTGGAGAAAAGATCACTGATGCAGATATGTTAGAAAAAACATTCTCCACCTTTCATGCCTCAAATGTGCTCCTGCAGCAGCAATATCGTGAGCGTGATTTTAAAATGTACTCAGAACTCATATCTTTCCTTTTAGTAGCCAAACAAAATAATGAGTTATTGATGAAAAATCACGGATTACGTCCAACCGGTTCTGTACCATTTACTGAAGCAAGTGGTACTGTATTTCCTTAATCAAATGCTATATCAAGAAATAGACACAGATACAGACGTGGCCGTGGCTGCGGGCACGAACGTAGACGTGGACACGGACATGAACAGGGACGTGGACGTGGAAGGAATTTTGGACAGAATCATCAGCAACATGGCCACATAATTAAAAGGCACAAGGCAAATGAGAATAACATAATCAAACGGCAAGACGAAGAAAGTTACTTCTGATGTGGCATGAAAGAGCATTGGTCTCGTACCTATCGTATGAAAAAACACCTTGTAGACCTTTACCAACAGTCGATTAAAGGAAAAGAAAAAATAGAGACAAATTTTGATGATTGTCCAGTTAATAGGACACACTTAGATTTCTATGATTTTTATACTGAAGCACTGGAAAATATAGATTAGTTTGATTTATCAGAAAGTCACGATATTGTTATTGTTTTGAAATCTTAATATGTATTGTCCATTTCATGTTAAATTATGTCTAACTTTTTTTGATGAATTGCCAAGATACATGTCTTGTTGATAGTACAACAACACATATTATTCTTCGAAAGAAAAAGTATTTTCTGAACTTAACATTAGCGGAAAATAATGTTAATACAATATCCGGCACATCGAGGATTGTCGAAGGCTCCAATAAAGCTTGTATTATTTTATCAAATAATACACAGCTATGTATTAACAATGCACTCTACTCTAACAAATCTAGAAAAAAAATTGCTCAGTTTTAAGGATATCCGCTGCAATGGATATCACATTGAAACGATGCAATAAAATAACATTGAATATCTTTGCATTACTTCTTTTGTATCTGGCCAGAAGCAGATAAAAGAAAAACTTCCGGCACTTCCTTATGGAATGTATTATACATCCATAAAAGAAGTCGAATCAAACAACGTCACGAACCCAAAGTTCATGGACTTAAAAAGTTTTATACTTTGGCATGATAGACTTGGACATTCAGGAGCGATAATGATGCGTCGAATAATTAGCAACCTTTAAAGAACCAGAAGATTCTTTTCACCTAATGATTATTCATGTGTTGCTTGCTTGCAAGGTAAATTAGTCATTAGACCTTCCACTACAAAGGTCAATGTTGAATCTCCAACTTTCTTATAAATGATTTATGGAGATATATGTGGGCCGATACACCCACCATGTGGACCATTTCGTTATTTTATGGTACTAGTTGATTCTTCTACTAAATGGTCACATGTCTGTTTACTGTCCACAAGACATGTAGCATTTGCTAGGCTACTTGCTCAAATAATAAAATTATGAGCTCAATTTCCAGATTACTAAATCAAGACAATTCGTCTTGATAATGCTGGTGAGTTTAGATCACAGAGATTCAATGAGTATTGTATATCCATTGTGATTGCCATTGAACATTCAATTGCTCATGCCCATACACAAAATGGGTTAGCAGAGTCATTTATTAAACGTCTACAATTAATTGTTAGACTACTACTCACGCAAACAAAACTCCCAGCTTCTCTTTAGGGTCATGCCATATTATATGCTGCATCATTGATTCGTATAAGACCAACTGCTTATTATTAATACTCACCTCTACAACTTGCATCTGGTCATGAACCTAATATTTCTCACCTACGGGTTTTTGGTTTTTCTTTCCAAGTACCAATCTCTCTCCCACAACGTACCATAATGGGTCCCCAACGTAGACTTAGGATTTATGTTGGTTTTGATTCACCTTCCATCATTAGGTACCTTGAACCCTTAACAAGTGATTTGTTTACTGCACGTTTTGCAGATTTTCATTTTGATGAAATAAATTTTCCAACTTTAGGAGGAGTAAAGCTACATAGTGAAAATCAAGATAAAATTTCTTGGAATGAAACAACTCTATCTCACTTTGATCCCCGAAGCAATCAATGTGAGCAAAATGTTGAGAAAATTATTCATTGTAAAGAATTACAAATCAATTACCTGATGAATTTGTTGACAAAAGAAAAGTGACAAAGTCATATATACCAGCAGAAAACACTCAGGTAAAGATTGATGTCCCTGTAGGACAAACTGCTATAGCAAGTGAACCTAAAAAAGGCCACAAGTGTGGTCGACCATTTGGTTCAAAAGATATTGTACCTCTTAAGAGGAAATTAAACCAACCAAAGACTCCTGGATGATTAATAATAGAAAAGATTGATCAATCTAATAGTGGTGACATGGTTTCAATAAAACAACCTAATAGTGATGATGTGATTCCTGCAGAATCACAGATGTCCGAGAATAATGAGATTTCAATAAATTATCTGTTATCTCATAAATTATGGGAAAGGAAGAATGTTGTTATAGATGATATTTCAGAATAATGACCCTGAGCCACTGTCTGTTAAAGAATGCCAACAGAGAAAGGATTGGCCAAAATGTAAGGAAGCTATGCAGACAAAATTGAATTCCTTAGAAAAACGAAAGGTGTTCGGACCAGTAGTTCGAACACCTGAAAATGTAATTCCTGTAGGATACAAATGGGTCTTCGTAAGGAAAAGAAATGAAAATAATGAAGTTACAAGGTACAAAGCCCGGCTTGTAGCTCAAGGTTTCTCACACTGACTTGGAATTTATTATGAGGAAACATATTCTCCCGTCATGGACGCCATCACATTCAGATTTTTAATTAGTTTGACTGTATCAGAGAGGCTCGATATGTGCCTTATGGATGTAGTAACTGCCTATCTATATGGCTCACTTGATAGTGACATATACATGAAAGTCCCTGTTAATTTTATATTATTGGCAGTTCCTATTTTTCACGAATGTGTAATTTAATGAAACTTGATTTAATTACTAAATACGTGTATTTAGTAATTTATTAAGTTTAATTAAATTATGCAAATATTTATTTTCGAGAAAAACATTTTTGGAAAGATAATGATCAAGAAAATAGTGATATTGATTTGATCATAATCTCGAAAATATTGATCATAATCTCAAAATATTGATGTGATTATCTTGTGATATATTTTGTGTTTATTCTTGATACTCAAGCTTATTCAAGACATGGTAAGTATCTTCTTGATATGGTCAAGCATATTTTTAATCTTATCTTTGCATATGGTAAGTTTATAAGGTCGAAAATCTTGATTGTGAAGAATATTCATAGGGGCCGAAAATATGGTGATAAATATCAAGGTTTATCACTTGATTGATAAATGGTAAGATCTTCTATGATTTATCATTATCATTATTCATGGTAAGATTTATTTAAGGATAACTATCTTACCTTTTACTAATTATCTCTACCATGTTTTGCAGGTAGTAGAAATCTTAAGCAATAAGGAAAACTTGGGAATCAAGAAAACCTAATTGTACTATAAAAAGAAGAAAAAAAGTCGTTTTTGGTGTGACGTGTAGAATCAAAAATCCGTGTGGTGCTTACAAAAATACACGTCCACTTTCGAAGTCTTGAAGCTTAATTTTCGTGTGGTGCAAATATAATTAAAGCTTCAATTGTGTTGTGACTTCAATACTCCGGGAGGAGGATTCAATCACTTAGAGAAGGAAAGAATTTCAGCGTGAAGATCAAACGGGAGGTTTGGATCAAGATCGAATGGGAGTTCGTGTTGCTGAAAAGTGTTGCAGAGTCAAAGAAAACTACTGAAGAGTGGTGGGACGCCAGCTCACATTAAATGCCACAGAAGGATCAGAGAGTGATCTATTTCTTGGATGTTTGATAAAGTCTATGCGTATATTTATCCTGTAGTTTAGATTGATCTGTGTAAACTCTTTCCTTATATAGTGATTTGTTTTTGTTCGCATGATGCGAACCGTGAATTTTCCCTGTTAGGGTTTTTTTTCCCACATTAAGCTCAAATTATTGTGTTCTTATCTATTTACTATTCCGCACAATTTATTCTGATTGTTTACATTTTACTATCCAGACGAATATGACTGAGCAAGATTCCTCTGGTACTGCGCTAAACAAACTTAACGAATTATTGTTAACTGGTTACTGTCCAGACACATCTGTGACAGTCCATTATTAAAAGTTAGACAACCTCAAATTTTCAATTGGTATCAGAGCGGGTTCACTTCTAGAAAGTGAGATCCGGTTGTCTACATGGAAAATTCTTCATCTCTTAGGCCACCTCTGTTAACTGGTAGTAACTATGCATATTGGAAAATCCGTATGGAAATTTTTATTCAATCTATTGATGAACGTTGTTGGACTTCTGTTCTTGAAGGTTACACATCACCCACTGTCACTGCTGGAGATGTTGTTACAACTATAGCTAGAAGTGCTTATACTGCAGATGAATTATCTAATGCAAATTGGAATTCTAAGGCACATAACGCTATTGTTTCTTTGGTTGATCCAGGTCAATTCAGACTCATCTTCTCTTTAAGGACCGCCAAGGAAGCATGGGATGCTTTGAGAATTGCAAACGAAGGAACCAATGCTATCAAAACCTCCTAGCTGCAGATGATCACTTTGGAATTTGAACAACTGTCTATGGATGAGAAAGAAGACTTCAAAAGCTTCTATGCCAGATTAAGTGATCTCACCAACTCAGCTGAAGCACTTGGGAAAACCTACTCAAATGAGCAGATTGTACAAAAGATCCTTAGATCTTTACCAGACAGTTTCCATGCAAAAGTGACAGCAATTGAAGAAAGCAAGGATCTTTCAACCATGCGAGTTGAGGAACTTGTAGGGTCATTGATGACCTATGAGTTAAATCTGGCCCGAAGAAAGAAGGACAAATTACCAGGGATTGCCTTCAAGACAAACTGTGCGAATCCAGACGACTCTGGTGAGACAGACGAAGATGAGAATTTCGTACTTCTCACCAGACAATTTGAAAGGTTCCTCAAGGGCAAACAAAAAGAAAGATCCACAAATCTTCAAGGCCAGAATAAAAAACAATGGAAGAAAAATAATTTCTATCCAAAGAATAATGCCAACACGTCTGAAGGGAAACCTAGGAGTCGAATCCAATGCAGAGAATGTGAAGGATATGGACTCATTGCAGCTGATTGTCCTAATACTCAAAAGAAGGCCAAGGGAAGGAAGGCCATGAATGTTACATGGAGTGATGGAGACTCAGATAAATCTGAATCAGAATCAGACAGCAGCAATTCTGAAAAACAGGTAACTACCCTTACTGCTTTATAGCTGTCTGGTACTGAATCTGGTAACTCTTCTTATGCAGATGAATCCGGGCCAAATACTAAAAACTTGAGGAAGGAACTTCAAGATGCAGAAGAGAAGATTCAACTGTTACAGGCCTTCGCTGAGCACAGCAGGGAACGACAACTGGACGACGTATCTGTAGTCTCAGATGATGAACAAAATGAGGTAAGCAGGTTAAGTTCAGAACTTGCTAAAGCACAAGACAAAATCAAGAAGCTGGCACGTGGATCCATCCAGCTTGATGAAATCCTGAACAGTGGCAGACCTGTCAGCCTTAAAAAAGGTCTTGGATATGAAGGTAAAGGTAAAAATCATGACCATAAAATACACTTTTTAAGAGAATCTGGATACATGTACATGGAACAGAATAGAAATCATACAGATGCGGCTGGGACTCAAAACTTACATCCAGCCTGAAACTATACAAGAAGACAATTTTAGCCGAATCTGTACAAGCCAGATGAGTCTGTCCATCAGAACGGCAGGAAATTTCTACCTCGACAGAGTCGGCAGGATACATCTGTTTTCTAGGTATTCTGTAATCTTTGTGCTAAATCTGGTCATGATGTATTTAGGTGTCATGGGTACTTGAAATTAATCAATTCACACGAAAGAAGACTTATTTCTAGACAAGAGAAGAAAATTTGAACTAATGCTTATGTAGTTCAATTGTCTTTGAGTGCCTTGATTCCTAACACATGGTATTTTAATAGTGGATGTTCTAGACACATGACAGGTGATCTCTCTCTACTAACACGTTTTGAAAAAGGCGAAACAGGTGCTGTTACATTTGGTAATGGCCAAAAGGGAAAGATAGATGGATCTGGTGTCATCAACATCAAGGGACTTCCTACATTAACAAATGTCTTATATGTTATAGGACTTAAGGCAAATTTGATCAGTGTAGGACAACTATATGATGATAACTTGCTTGTCGTGTTTTCAAAAGAATATTGCAAGGTTTTAAATTGTGACAAGAAGTCTAACCCGTTAAAAAGTGTGTTGTTTAAGGGAGTTAGATCTAGAGACAAATGCTATACACTTGAGAGTCTCGAAACTTGCAATTCTGTTAAGACCAAAAATGAGAAACTGTGACATAACAGATTAGGGCATCTAAACTACCATGATCTCATGAAGCTAACCAGGCTACAAGCAGTGAGAGGCTTACCCAGCATAAACAATATTCCAGATGAAATCTGTAGTGATTGTCAAAAGGGTAAGCAAATCAAAAGTCAACACAAATCAGGTACATCTGTTAATACCCCTCATAGACTTGAACTAATTCACATGGATATAATGGGTCCTATCCAAAAGGAAAGTATTGGTGGAAAGAGGTATATTTATGTGTGTGTTGATGATTTCTCCAGATACACCTAGGTCATGTTTATTCGGGATAAATCTGATACCTTTGACAATTTTGTTAATATTTTTCAGAAATTGAGCAATGAAAAGGCCAACGAACATGTAAGAGTCAAAAGGATCAGAAGTGATCATGGAAGAGTGTTTGAAAACTCCGAGTTTGCTGATTTTTGTATCCAATATGGGATCAAGCATGCGTACTCGTCCCCAAAGACTCCTCAACAGAATGGAGTGGTGAAAAGGAAAAATAGAACTCTACAAGAGATGGCTCGTGTCATGCTAAATAGCAACAAATTGCCCACGAAATTTTGGGCAGAAGTCATAAACACTGCTTGTTATATTATCAATAGAGTTATGCTTAGATCTGGAACAAACCAAACTGCATATGAAATTTGGAAGGGTAGAAAACCTAGGGTTGATTACTTTCATGTCTTTGGAAGTAAATGCTACATTTTGAAAGATAGAGAACACCTAGGAAAATTTGACTCAAAATCGGATGATGAAATATTGTTGGGTTATGCTGAAAATAGTAGGGAATATAGAGTTTACAATCTAAGAACCAAAACTGTTCTTGTGTCAATTAATGTGAAAGTGGATGATACTAATTGTGTAAATTCGGATTTGCAGGTAGCAGATGGTGATCAACTGGAAATTCCACCAAAAGAAGAAGCTGGAAGCGAAAAATCAGAAGAGGAACAGCACCAAGCTGAAAGTCTCAATAATACTGAAGAATCCGATCAGGATGAGTCTGGGCACCCAGTAATATCTACAGATCGAGACGAATCTGATGACCCAGATACACCTGATATTGCTGAATTAGAAGCATCGAGACTACCACCTACTAGGATCCAAAAGGTACATCCACTTGACAACATTCTCACTGATATATCTAAGAAAAATGTGACCAGAAGAAAATTTGCTGAGATGAGTAACATCTATCATATGTCTCAAATTGAGCCAAAAAATGTCAAGGAAGCTTTGACAGATGAACACTGGGTACAAGCTATGCAGGAGGAACTTAACCAATTTGAAAGAAATAATGTCTGGGAGCTGGTTCCACGTCCTAAAGAAGGTAATGTAATTGGAACCAAATGGATCTTCAAGAATAAGTCAAATGAACAAGAAAATGTGGTAAGAAATAAAACCAGACTTGTTGCTCAAGGCTATACCCAGATTGAATGGATAGACTTTGACGAGACATTTGCTCCGGTAGCCAGGCTGGAATCCATCAGGCTGTTGCTAGCTGTGTACTGCTACATCAACTTCAGACTATTTTAGTTCTGAATGGTGTGCTTAATGAGGAAGCCTATGTGGAGCAGCCTCAAGGCTTCACAGATCCATCTCACCCGGATTATGTCTTTAGACTAAAAAATGCGTTATATGGGTTGAAACAAGCCCCCAAAGCTTGGTATGAAAGGCTCACATCATTCTTGCTAAGCAACGGATACAAAAGGGGAGGAACTGATAAAACTCTTTTCATGTTGATGACATAGTATTTGGGTCTACATCTAAGTCCAAAATTAATGAATTTATAAATACAATGAAAAGAGAATTTGAAATGAGTATGGTTGGTGAGCTAACCTTTTTCCTTGGTTTGCGGTACAGCAGGATGAATCTGGCATATTCATATCTCAAGCAAAGTACGCTAAAAATCTGGTGAAGAAATTTGGACTTGAAGATGCAAAGGCAATGAGAACTCCCATGACGACTACTCTAAAACTTTCAAAGGATGATAGTGGTAAGGATGTAGATCCATCCCTTTACAGAAGTATGACTGGAAGTCTTCTGTACCTTACTGCCAGTAGGCTAGATATATCCTTCAGTGTTGGAGTTTGTGCAAGATATCAAGCCAAACCTAAGGAATCTCATGTTGCTGCTGTGAAAAGAATCATCAGATATGTAAGTGGTACGTTGAATTACGGAATTTGGTTTACAAGAGATACCACTGCCAATCTTGCAGGTTTTTCAGACGCAGACTGGGCTGGGAATGTGGATGATCGAAAGAGTACATCTGGAGGATGTTTCTACATTGGGAACAATTTGGTGGCATGGCTAAGTAGAAAGCAAAATTCAGTGTCACTATCCACAGCCGAAGCTGAATATATAGCAGCTGGGAGTTGCTGTACACAACTCCTGTGGATGAAACAAATGTTGGAGGACTATGGAGTCTCTACAGAACAAGCCACTATGTATTGTGACAACACCAGTGCCATCAATATCTCAAAGAATCCAGTCCAGCACTCCAGAACAAAACATATTGACATCAGACACCACTTCATCAGAGAATTGGAGTAACGAAAGATTATCAATCTGGAGCACATACAGACTGATCTATAGCTGGCAGATTTGTTTACTAAGGCCCTCGATATTGTCAAATTTGAAAGCCTTAGGAAAAAAATTGGAGTATCACCTCCTTCTGAATAGGAACATGCATATTTCATAAAAAAAAAACTCGCATTGTTTTTCTTTTTTGCATTTTGGTTAACTTATCCTATTCTTATATTAAGTAGATCATGTTTTTACTTGCAGATATATCTAAGTGCTTGTGGCTGATAACGAGACAGATACGTCTGACTGATAGCAGTCAACATGTCTCTGGATGAATCTAACTAGCACTCAAATCTGGACAATCCTAAGGATAAGTCACTGCTGTCTATGTCATATGGTTGTTATTGGATGAGATTTTATATTTTGTGTGTAGACCTATGATCTAAATCTTGCTTATTGCATTGCACGCATTTTTCTTGTTATCCAAGGGCAGGGCTAGTGGAAAAGAAGACTGTCTATCCAAGCCAAGTTCTTACCCTTTAGCCTCAAAATACGATGAATTGATATAAATGTGGTAATATTGTAGAAGTAAGGGGAAAACCTAGTAAGATACCTTCTGGGGATTGTGTGAATCTACCAATCCAAGCAAAGTTCATACCCTTCTTCTAACCTAAAGGGGAACATACTGTAAGATAACTTCCGGGGATTGTGTGAAGCTATTTCTACCTCCAAAAGACATTGCCACAATATAGAAAAATCCGGCAATCCGGATTTGAGAAAATGCACTTCTTATAGATTTTGATCGGTCTTATTGTGCATTACGGTGATAAATCGATAAGTCAGGGCAATCATATGATTTTTGGTAGTATGTGGATGACTAAGGATCGCTCGGATCACACGCACACATTAATCAACTTATT
Organism: Ligustrum vulgare; assembly: GCA_963555705.1. Taxonomy (NCBI): domain Eukaryota; kingdom Viridiplantae; phylum Streptophyta; class Magnoliopsida; order Lamiales; family Oleaceae; genus Ligustrum; species Ligustrum vulgare. Next base: position 50,476,560 of record OY743169.1, on the reverse strand, counting down.
TATGTACATGGTGGATTGTAAACTGCCAGATGTATCTGACCCAACAAATACCAACAAGTGCTCAGACGTGTCTCAGGTATTCAGATGCATTTAGATTTTTCTTATTCACGAATTTTTAGATTTTATTCTGAAAATCTTTATTTTTAAGGCAGTATATCGTGGGCTAATATGTGCAAATCTTGAAGAACAAGTTAGTTGATTGTGGAGCCCAAGTTTGGTAATTTGCTTTTTTCCTAATTCTTAACATATTTTGTTTCTATACTTATCTATTTTTTTAAGGAAAGAAGTTGACAAGAATCAGGATTCTCCAGTTACCATAATGAACTCTAATTCCTTTCCTATGAGAATTCCTCTTAAACCCCAAAAACCCTCACACTTCTTCCTTAAAAGCTCGTGTTCCAAAATCTAAAAGCCCCAAAATCCTCTCGTCAAAAACCCTACCTTCCGTCTCCCTGGCTCTCTCAAATCAAAAGAAAAAAAAACCCATTCTAAGACATGGCTCGAAGCAAGCAAACCGGAAGGAGGAGAGTCACCAGAGGCAGCGGTGGCATTGACGAATCACCTCAACCAAACCCATCGGGGATGGGAACTCCAAGCGGCGCCATTGTACTTGCACCACCCACCGGCACCAGCCCAACGCCGACATCTCTCTCTACCTCCAGTACTACTCCCACTCCTGCTCTTCTCATGGCCCAAATTGACAGGAGCACGCCTATCATTCCACAAACCATGTCAGGTAATATTGGGTCCAGCCATATCTCTCCCTTAGATATTCGTAGTGAACTGTAGGGAGCACGAAGACTTGCTACCATGAGAAGTGCAAGAGATGCGACAATAGGAGATGAAGAAGGTGGAGATGAATCGGGTGAAACAGAATCTGGTGATGAAAAGGACAAACTAGAGGAGCAGGAAGAATCTGGGGAGATTGACAAATCTGGGGAAGATAATGTAGCAGAAGAATCTGAGGATGATGCACTACCAGAAGAGCCAGAGGAATCTGAGGATAAAGACGAGTCTGAGCAGTTGGAAGAAGAGTCTGAGAAAGAAGCTATTATTCCAGACAGAAAAGGAAAACAAAGGATAGTAGCCACTGTGAGTTCGAAGAAGAAAAAGGGTGACACGGCTGCGGGTCCAGTAAGATCCAAGTTTGATGTTTCTTCATTCGTCTGCACCCCCATGCAGACAGTAAGATGTATGTTTACCCCCTTCAATTTCAAATATTGGTCGTCTGAAGCATACACTGATTTCCAAAAACATATTTCGGGTAAACGGTTGCATTATGAGTCTAGAGTAAATGTAGGTGAATTTGATGACTTTGAGATTGATGATATAGTGTCACACTTTAGATTGAAAAAATTAACTGATTGTAAGGGGGAGATTAACGAGACTCTGGTCAAGGAATTTTATGCCAACATCCCCATTGACTATAACTCCAAAAAATGCCTTTTTACCACTTCACTTTTTATTAGAGGACAATTAATTAAGATTTAAGCAAAAGAACTTAGAAAGTGGTTAGGACTTAATGACGATGTGGCTGATGAGGATGAATCTATGGAAGCCACTAATGATGAAATTGCTATGGAGTTGTTGGGGGGAAAGATCACATGGCCAGTGAAGGGGTTAAAACAATTGCCTAGGTCAGAAATGTCAATGAAGTATCAAATACTTCACAAAATTGTAAAAGCAAATTTTGACCAACTCATCCATGACTCGAGTTTTAAGAGGGAATCTGTTAGAACTCTTTTTCTGCTGGGGACCAAACAAAATATTGACCTTGCTGCCTGAATCTGGAATTCTATCATTGGAAGGGTCTCGGGAAGTGGTCCAAGACAAGGAAATACTTATCTGTTGATTTATCCTTGGATTATTTCACAATTTTTGAATGATCAGGGTATCCAAACACTGGAAGATGATCTGGTGATCACCCCCAAAGTGTTAAACAGGGCCAGATGGAGAAAGACTCTGGAAATGCATACGGGTCACAAGAAGCAGGTTATGGATGAGACTAGGGCTGGAAATCAGGATTCAGCTGATAAAGATGCCAGGCTTGGTCAGCTGGAAGCAGGGAATGCTGGGATGAAAGCAGACATATCTGAACTCAGTGTGCGTATTAAACGTCTTGAAGACAAGCTTGATCAGTTACTTGGTGGGTCTTCGACAAATGTGGCTCCTGTGGAAGCCAAAGAAAAGAGGAAGGTTGCAACCAAGAAGTTCCCTGCCTCTAAGAAGCAAAGGAAGACTCCAGACTGATCTTAACCCTGCCAGTCTCATCTACTTATTTTCAGTAATTTGAAATCATTGTTATCATGTTTTGACTTAACACTTTTGTTCTCCTGTTCGAATTTCGATTTTGAACTTTTTAATGCAAGTTTTATGATACTTTGGCTTCTCCTCTTTCACCGAAAAGGGGGGGTAGCATTTGGATATCATCTTTTTTTATGCTCTCTATGTGTAGATTGCTTTACATGCATTTATTGATTGTGTTTATCTTGATGCATATCTTGAGGGGGAGATTTTTGATAGGGGGAGCTAATTGATTTCTTGTGGTCATAAAAAGATGATTAGTTTCGAAAAAATAGAAAAAGCCAAAGGGGGAGATTGTTAATTTTATATTATTGGCATTTCCTATTTTTCACGAATGTGTAATTTAATGAAACTTGATTTAATTACTAAATACGTGTATTTAGTAATTTATTAAGTTTAATTAAATTATACAAATATTTATTTTCGAGAAAAACATATTTGGAAAGATAATGATCAAGAAAATAGTGATATTGATTTGATCATAATCTCGAAAATATTGATCATAATCTCGAAATATTGATGTGATTATCTTGTGATATATTTTGTGTTTATTCTTGATACTCAAGCTTATTCAAGATATGGTAAGTATCTTCTTGATATGGTCAAGAATATTTTTAATCTTATCTTTGCATATGGTAAGTTTATAAGGTCGAAAATCTTGATTGTGAAGAATATTCATAGGGGCCGAAAATATGGTGATAAATATCAAGGTTTATCACTTGATTGATAAATTGTAAGACCTTCTATGATTTATCATTATCATTATTCATGGTAAGATTTATTTAAGGATAACTATCTTACCTTTTACTAATTATCTCTACCATGTTTTGCAGGTAGTAGAGATCTTATGCAATAAGGAAAACTTGGGAATCAAGAAAACCTAATTGCACTATAAAGAGAAGAAAAATGGGACGTTTTTGGTGTGACATGTAGAATCAAAAATCCGTGTGGTGCTTACAAAAATACACGTCCACTTTCGAAGTCTTGAAGCTTAATTTTCGTGTGGTGCAAATATAATTAAAGCTTCAATTGTGTTGTGACTTCAATACTCCGGAAGGAGGATTCAATCACTTAGAGGAGGAAAGAATTTCAGCGTGAAGATCAAATGGGAGGTTTGGATCAAGATCGAACGGGAGTTCGTGTTGCTGAAAAGTGTTGCAGAGTCAAAGAAAACTACTGAAAAGTGGTGGGACGTCAGCTCACATTACATGCCACAGAAGGATCAGAGAGTGATCTATTTCTTGGATGTTTGATAAAGTCTATGCGTTTATTTATCATGTAGTTTAGATTGATCTGTGTAAACTCTTTCCTTATATAGTGATTTGTTTTTGTTCGCAGGATGCGAACCGTGGGTTTTCCTGTTAGGGTTTTTTTCCACGTTAAGCTCAAATTATTGTGTTCTTGTCTATTTACTATTCCGCACAATTTATTCTGATTGTTTACATTTTACTATCCAAACGAATCTTCCTGAGCAAGATTCATCTGGTACTGCGCTAAACAAACTTAACGAATTACTGTTAACTGGTTACAGTCCAGACACATTTGTGACAGTCCATTATTAAAAGTTAGACAACCTCAAGTTTTCAGTCCCTGAAGGACTTAAAGTGCCAGAAATAAATAATACATACCCGAAAATTATGTTTTCAATCAAATTGCAAAGATCATTATATGGATTGAAACAATCTGAACGTATGTGTATAATCGCCTCAGCGAATACTTTCTGAATGAGGGTTACAAAAATGATGATATATGCCCATGTGTTTTCATAAAGAAAACAAATATTGGATTTGCAATAGTGGCAGTTTATGCTGATGATTTAAATCTTATTGGAACTCCAGAAGAGCTCAACAAAACTGCTGATTACTTGAAAAATGAATTTGAGATGAAAGATTTGGGAAAAACCAAATTTTGCCTTGGGTTGCAAATTGAACATTTTTCAGAAGGACTATTTGTTCATCAATCTTCATATACAGAAAAGGTTTTGAAGCGATTTTATATGGATGCAACACGTCCATTAACATCACCTATGGCCGTTCGATCACTTGATCCAAAAAATAATCCATTTCGTCCACTTGAAGATGGAGAAAATGTTCTTGGTCTAGAAGTACCACATCTAAGTGCAATTGGAGCATTATCATATCTTGCAAATTGCACGAGACCTGATATAGCTTTTTCGGTAAATCTACTCGCAAGATATAGTTCTGCACTAACTCAAAGGCATTGGAATGGTGTTAAACACATTCTTCGTTACCTAAAAGGTACTGTTGATATGAGATTATTTTATTCTCACAGTTTGGGATCTTCTTTAGTGGGACATGCAAATGCAGGTTATCTCTCTAATCCACATCAAGCAAAATTGCAAACAGGATATGTGTTTACACGTGGTGGTATGGCTATATCATGGAGATCTGTGAAGTAAACTTTGACAGCAACATCTTCAAAGCATTTAGAAATTATTGCAATCCATGAGACAAGTTGAGAATGTATATGGTTAAGAAACATGACTCATCATATCCAATCATCTTGTGGATTAGCTTCGACAAAAGATAGCCCAATGATATTGTATGAAGATAATGCGGCTTGTATTGCACAACTTAAAGGAGGCTATATCAAAGGAGATAGAACAAAGCAATTTTCTTCAAAATTCTTCTATACACATGAGCTTCAGAAAGCAGGTGATATCGATATTCAACAAATACGATCAAGTGATAATTTGGCAGACTTATTCACTAAAGCATTAGCGACATCTACACTCAAGAAATTGATACATGAGATCGGAATGCGTCGGCTCAGCGATTTACGATGACTAATATTAGGGGGAGTAGCCGTACTCTTTTTCTTTCATCTAGGTTTTATCCCACTGGATTTTCCTAGCAAGATTTTAATGAGGCAGCATTTATTTTTATACTCCACAACTGTACTCTTTTCCTTAGCTTAAGTTTTATCCCACTGGGTTTTCTTAGCAAGGTTTTTAATGAGGCAGGCATTGAGTATTAGGTCATTAAAGGGGGAGTGTTATAAAATATCTTGAGTGTGAATGACCTTTATGCCCATGTAAAGTTTATATTATTACAATTGTACCATTATCTACCCCTATAAATAGGGTGCTTCACTTCTTCATTTCATACACAATTGGAATAAGAAGGATTCTCTCCATCTCTATATTCTCTCTAATATTTTAGTAGTTTTTCTCTCTCTAATATTTTGGTAGTTTTACAACAAATTCAGTATTTATGATTCTTAAATTTCTACAACAATAAGTAAATTGTATCTCAATTTACTTAACTAAAAATTGAGAAGATCAATGTTATATTATAATTTCCATCAATAAAACAATTATGTTGTATAAATATTGAAAACCTATAATACCATGAATTTGATGAATCTTTGTCAATCTCACAATTTTAGTTTTTTTTTTCTTTTTTCTTTTTTCATGATTATAGAATTTGTTTCTTACACGTGTTGTGTTTTTATTGTTAATGGTCAAAACAATGAATCTTATCTTTTATACGCATGGTCTATATTATTAACTTTTTTATCTATTGTTTGATTGTTCAGAGTACATGGACAGTTGAGATCCTACATTTAATTTTCCATTTTGCAAGGAAAATTTTTAGTTCGAGAAGAGAGTGGATAAGCATTATAAAACATGTCGTAATTCGAAGTCCTTATTTTTTTGTAGAGGTGAACACAGTTTGGTTTGGGTGGTTTGTAGTAACATTTCAAACCAAACCATTTAAAATGGTTTGGAATTTTTTCAGACCAAACAATTTCATTTTCTAAACAAAACCAAACCCAACTATTTTTTGCGGTTTGGTATGGTTTGAAACCATGGATTTCTTGTTGACAATGTGAATGAGGTTGAAAGCAGAAAAAGGGCCGTGGGGGTACGTATTATGTATTTATTGCTTATATATTTATAAGCAATACAGATAATTTTGTTGTGATAGTCTAAAATTTAATTTATATCTTTTAATGTCTCTCAGTAGAGAAAATACAATAAATTGGTAAGGTAGTTTAGGTCAGTTAGACAAAAGATGATTGAGGAAAGCATTTCAAATGTAATACTTATACTTATTGGATGGTGGGCGACCGATGATAGGCGATATGATTTGCCTGTTTGCGAAATTTATTTATCTTATCTAAAGGATTCATCTAATATCATTATTTTGCCATGTGGTGGACCATTGCAGCGAATAAGCGAAGTGCATCCTCTTTGTTTTTCTTTGCAGTATCCATTGCTTTTTCTGAGAAATATTGATTATCGATAGGAATTGTGCAATGGAACAAAGTTGACAGTTACAAAACTTGGCGACCATGTTCTAGAAGGTCAAATTATTTCTAGAAGCAATGCAGGATACAAGTTCTTTATTCCAAGGACATCGTTGAACCCTTCTAATTCTAGGATACCTATTAGATTTCAAAGAAGACGATTTTCATTGATGTTGTCCTATACCATGACTATCAATAAGAGTCAGAAACAATCATTCTCAAATGTGGGACTTCTTTTTAAACGGCTAGTGTTTACACATGGACAACTTTATGTTGCGATTTCTAGGGTGACAAATCGGTCCAGATTAAAGATTTTGATTTGTGATAAGAATGAAAGACCAAAAAAATCAACAAACAATGTTGTGTACAAAGAAGTATTCCAAAATTTGTAATCATATGAAACTAATAAACGATGACCTTATTACTTATTTGCGAAATTTATTTATCTTATCTAAAGGATTCATCTAATTTCACATTGTATTATTTTTATCCAGACGTTTCTTCTAGTGCATCGCACGGATGATTCACTAGTATATTAAAACGTGGTTGAATAAAAACTTTTGATTGCATTTTACCCTTAAAATGGTTTGTTTTCGGTCAATATTACCCTCAATATTTAATTATTTTCTCAAATATAATTATTATTAGTTATTAATATTAATCTACAATATTTTTAAATATATTTCTCTTATATATATATATATATATATATATATATATATATATATATATATATATATATATATATATATATATTCGCCCTTAATAGTGTCGATGGGTGTAAAACTTTTGATTTCCCATTTTATCGTAAATTGTTATGTTTTCGATACCATCAACACTTAATTATTTTATTAAATATAATTATTATTAATTATTAATATTAATCTACAGTATATATATATATATATATATATATATATATATATATATATATATATATATATATATATATATATATATATATGTTGTCAATAATACCCTAAAATTGTTACGTTTTCTTTCAATATTGCCCTTAATATTTCATTTATTTTCATAAAAATATAATTATTAATATTAATCTACACTTCATTTATTGACACCCTTAAATTCTTATTAAAACCATTAAATAATTCCTATAAAAAGAATATTGATTTTTTTAATTATATTCTAATTAAAAATATAAAACAAACAATTTCAAAACTCTTTTGGAAAAAGGGAAATTCAAAATTGAATTTTTTATTTACATTTACATAATATTATACATTTCTTTCCTTTTTTTTAGATATACTGTTAAATTAGTTTTATTTGTCTATACACAACTTTTTCATTATTTTCTGTGAACTATCATAAATATTTTATAAATCACCTAATATATATTTCTTTACTAAACTGACATTTTAAACAATTTTCTAATTAATATATATTTAGAGGGATAAAATAATAATTTATATCAATTATATCAACCACACATTCTTGCTATATATATATATATATATATATATATATATATATATATATATATATATATATATATAGCCCTTGTTTAGGAGAGACTAATTTTAGCATGTGTTTGGTAAACTATGAAATATGAGTTCATAAATCACACAATTTTTCAAACCACATTTTAACTACACGCATTGCTCTCTCGAATTTTCAACCACTACTTTTTACTTCAAAATTACAAATAAACCAGTTTATAAACCAAACAGTGTTACCACATATTTCATGGGTCTCACAAAATTTTAACCGCATATTTTATTCTATTAAAATTTACTAAAAATCCAATTTTAATCCCCATCAAAACTATATTTTTGAAATTTATGTTTATTACTAATAAGACTTATTGTTCACTTGGTTACATAAAAAGCTTATAGTTCACTTTGTAAGGTAATTTTTAAACTACCCTCTAAATAATTGGGTTTTAAATAAATTTTCAATGTATAAAGTTGACAAAAACTTTTATATTGTTATAAATTAGAGAGAAAAAGAGAAGAAAGTAGAAAAGTTAATAGACTTGTTTGTTTTATTAATCAGTAGAGCCCCATATATATAGGAAAAATTGGGGATACAATTGTTTAAAAGTAATTAGGGATGCATTGGGATATAAATATTATTCACTAATAACATATTATTTACAACACTCCCCATTGAATGGTACATTACGAAATAGCTGTCTCATTAAACTTTGTTTGGGAAAAACTATTGGGAAAAATATCAGATGAATGAAAAACAACACAGCTATTTTGGAGTTTTAAAATACATGTTGTTTCATTAAAACCTTGCTCGGAAAAAAGTGGAACAAAACCTAAGCGAAAGAAAAAGAGTACAGCTATTCCCCTGATGTTGATCCCAATAAGTCATTGAGTCGGTGCATTCCTATCTTGTAAACCAGTTTCTTAAATGTAGATATTGACAATACTTTTGTGAATAAAGCCACATTATAACTTGACCAAATTTGTTGAATATCGATATCATCAGATTTCTGAAATATGTATGTATTAAAGTCTTTTTTATCAATACTTCATACCAGCTACTACTTATTAAAAACATTATTAGAAAAACCCTAAAATAGATACTTTGAAAGTTGAGGGATTAAAATAGATACTTTTGAAACTTGAGCTTAAAAGTAAATCAGCAGGGACTGAAATGATAAGTTTAAAAGCTGAAAGGACTGAAATAAAACCTTTTTAAAACGTCAGGGACTGATTTTGAAACATTTAAAACCCAGGGACCAAAGTTGAAATTTATGAAAGTTAAAATATAATATCCTCAGATTTTATTCTCTCTCTCACGTTTCACTCTCTGAAAGGAACCAAGACAGAACGGCGGTGAGGGTCCTCACGAATTCAAGATCATCGCCGGAAAACGTCGGCGGACATATTGCCATACTATGGCGGTGACAAGGTGGGTACAAGGAGGGCTAAAGGAGGAAAGGCTGGGACTCGATTTCGTGCAAGAACCAAAGCTTGAGGTTGCGGTTTGTAGTTACGACTCCGGCGATAATCAGATCTGTAGTCATGGTAAGTAGCTGATATAGTTTATTCTTAGTTTTAGGGTTTGATTTGGTTAAGGATTTGAGGGTGATTGGTTTGTGGCTGCCGGTCATGGTTGCTGTTTGATTCGGTGATGGTATGGAACTGTTGCAGTAATTGGGTTTGATTTCTGAATTGGTGGTGATTCTGATGGTTGCTGTTTGATGGAGATGGTGGCTTTGCAGTGGTTCAGCGGCAGTGGATTGCATTGTGGTGGTTCTTGGTTTTGTGCAGTGAGTAAGAATGGGCAGTGAAAATGATGATACAAATTTCTTAGGTGATGGAGCTGCAGGTTGATGCCAATACGATGATGATTCAGTTTTGGTTGATTTCAAATTGGTTTCAGATTGATATCTATTATTGGTATTGAATTGGGAAAAAGGGATTGAAAGCAGATCATTGTGGTGATTGTTTATTCTTCTTGAACTTGGTCGACTGAAATGGTGGTGCAGGATATCAGAATTTATAATTTATCATTTTGAACTATATATTCGATATACTAAAGTGACTTATTGGCTAAGACGAAGCGTACGGAGAATTTAAAGAAATTGAAGTCATTCCCGCTCAACTTTGCACTCGTCGGATTTGAGGTAGACTCTCACTTATTAATTGATTTAAATTATGATTTCATATGAATGTCATGTGACTTGTGAAAGTCAATTTTTAAGAAAAACAAGTATGTTTTTATGAAAGGTAAATATACCTTATGTTGTTATGAAAAGTAAGTATGTTTTTTTATGAAAAGAAAATATACTTTATGTTTTTACGAAAAGTAAGTATACCCTATGCTTCACGAAAATGTTTTTTTGGATCATTGCTATGAAATCAATCTACCAAGATTGTTTTGGGTCCCATATGATAAGTTATGATATGTTAAGGGGACCGGAGTTTTAGTAGCGCTACACATAAGAATTTTTGCCACCTAAGTTCGGTAACATTCTTGTGTCTCCTATGTTTATGAGGATTTGCCACGAAGTTCGGTAAAATTCCTATGTTTCCATATGTTTATGAGGATTTGCCACCTAAGTTCGGTAAAATTCCTGTCGCATATGTTTATGAGGATTTCGATCCTATCTTATGTTATGATGCAATTGATCCCTATGAATTTCAGAAAATTATGCTTGGTATACTTACTACATAAGAATTCTTGCCACCTAAGTTCGGTAAAATTCTTATGTTTATGAGGATTTCGATATTATCCTATGTTATGATGAAAACTTACTGTTATTATGATTTTACTGCATAAGAATTCTTGCCACCTAAGTTCGGTAAAGTTCTTGTGTCTTCTTATGTTTATGAGGATTTCAATCCTATCTTATGTTATGCTTTCAAAAGAAATTATGCTTGGCATAATTAAAATGTTTTTATAAGTATATGGTTTTCAAAGAGCTATTTTCAAAGAGCCTATGATTTGCAAAATATGTCCCGTGCTGTAATGCAAAATATGAGTTTTATCAAGAGCCGTTTTATAAAGAAGCTCTATCAATGCCCGTTTTATAAAGAGCCGGGATTTATGTGTTTAATCATCTTATAAATTAAATTAATTTGCGATGAGTCTACTGAGTATTTCCCCCATGAAATACTCACCCTACTTTTTAACAGTTTTGCAGATTGCGGAGACGGTGGCGAGCGATGAATGATGGTGGCAATAATCGTTGAACGGTTGAAAGTTTGACGTTAATGATTTCCGTATTTTCCAAACAATCGAATAATTTAGAGAAGTTCATTTATTTGAGAAATTATGATATTGGCAATTTCTTTACAATATTAATGGTTCGATTTACTATTTCAAATGGTTTCATAAATGTTTTCAATTTTAGCGGCCATTACAGTTTATTTAATGTTGCCAAAAATGAATTTCAATTATTTCTTCCGCAAAAATATTATTCGAAAAATTTAGACAGAAAATGACGTAGTGAATCGGGTTTACGGAACTCGGGGCGCTACAAGTTGGTGACAAAACCCCAATTAAAGAAAAAGAGAGCAACTTATATTAGCTCTCCCTTATGAGAATATTATAATGGGATAAATACATATGTAAGGAGTCTAAAAAATGAAATTTAAAATTTAAGAAACTTGTGGATTTAATACAAAAATCAAAATTTTAATTAAAAAATACGTAATTTAATAGGTTGAGGTCACAATTATACAATTTATGGTCACAGACACAAATTACAAATTTTATAGGTCACAAATTATGAAATTTCTCGGTCACAAATTATAAAATTGTTTGGTCACGACTTAATTCCAAATCACAAATAATAAATTTATAGGTTACGACTTATTTACGGTCACAAATTATCAATTAATCGGTCACAAATTACAAATATTTAAAGTCACGACTTATTTTTCGGTCACATATTATTATTCAGTCACAAATCACAAATGTTAAAAGTCACGACTTATTTTTCGATCACAAATTAAAAATTTATAAGTCACAACTTATTATCGGTCACAAATCTCGAATTTTGTAGGTCACAATTTTTTCTCGATCGCAAATCTCGAGTTAATTGGTCACAATTTAACAAATAATGAGTCACAAATCACAAATTTCATAGATCACAATGTTTTTCTTAAGCTAAATTACAAATTTTTTAGGTCACAATTTTCACAAATCATAAGTTTTCTCGATTACAAATCAAAATCATTATAGGTCACAATTTATTTCACACTCACAATTTATCAAATTGTTTGGTCACGACTCAATTTAATTGATCACAAATTATCGATTTAATTGGTCACAATCTATTTCTTGGTTACAAATCATGTAGCGACCAAGAAATTTCAAGTTTAAAAGTTTGTTTTACCGAACTTGTCGCTACAATTCTCCAAATCTTAACGGTCATTATTTCAAAATTAGCATTATCGTCTAACCATATTAGTTATTTTAAGATTTTAAAAAAGAAAATGAAATTCATAATTTTAAGTCCAATCTGAGATTTCAAAATTTGTCAAAAATCATTATCTCATTTTTAAACCCAAATCTTTATTTTAATCCAATATTCAAATTTATGATTTATAATTATTATTATTATTATTCCTCAATTAATACAAAATTTATTTTTCATCAATTCAAACAATAAATCCAAAAGTATAACTCTAGCCAATTCATTTCCATAAACCAAAACTCCCAACAATCATCATTTCTTAAGGTACAAGTTTCTTCATTGTACTTTTCATTACTTTTATTGTTAGGGAGCTGAACTCCTACATTTACTGCTTCCTTTGCTTTCTTGGATGTTAGGTTTATGTTCCCCTCCTTTCATGTAAAAAAAATAATAATAAAATAAATTATATTTCTTTGTCGGATATGGACCTCCGTTAACGTTAAAAAAAAAATTAAAAAATAAAAAAAGTTACAAGTTTCTTCAACTTCTACAATCATGCAATGAATAAATTGTCTTAATCCTCCATTTCTTTTCCCTCACGAAGTCACTGCAAAGTATATTGGGTATGAATCAGACTTCTCATTCCTTTAAGCTTCATACATCACAACAATTCCATAGTCTGCAATCACTATCGAGTCATCATCACCAGCCACGCACACACTCATATGGGCACCATCTACATCTTGACCAAATCTTAACCACACAGCTCAAGCCTTCCTCCTCCAATGTCGACCACAACCGAAACCACCATTCCACAAAACCCGAATTGAGCACAACTACCACTCACCGTCGACTGCTGCCACCGCATTGGAAACGCCACCTCTAAATCAACCATTCTAAAATTGGCCATCGCACCCCCGCCTCCAAACCGTGGCTGCACAAGCCAAGTAAACCCAAAAGCAAGTCTAAACACCCCTCCGAAAATCAAGCCCAAACCAAGAAACTCAAAATTATCTTCGACCGCCGCCAGTTGACCGGAATAATGTTGGAAAATCGTGACTCCCAAGCCTCGGTTTCGAACTAAAATACCCAAGAAATAACCAAAAAATCTTCATTACCCATCAGCCATTAGCCACCATAGCCCTTCCTCATGCCTCGTCGGCGTTATCGCCGGTCAGAGGATGGCTGGCGGTCCTGGAATTGGAAGGGCAACGCCCTTCATCACCTCCACCTCTCTCGAGATTTTCAAACTGAAGAGGGAGAGAGGAAAGGATTTATTGTTTTAAGTTTTTTTTACTTGGTCAAAATTGATTTTGGAGCCCCTAGTTTTAAAATTGCCTTTAAGTCAGCCCTTTATTTTTAAAATCATTTACTTCAGTCCTAAAATATTTAATTTCAGCCCCAAGTTTTTAAAACAATTATTTTTAAGCCCCGCAGTTTTAAAATATTTTATTTCTATTTCATAGATAATGTTTTCAGCCTAAAGATTTTTAAGTCTTATAAGTCAGCCCTTTCATTTTTAAAATCCTTATTTCAGTCCCAAAAACTTTTCAAATTCAGCTATGTTAGATTTTCAATTTAATCTCCAAACTTCTATTTTATTTTTGAAAAACATTAATTTCCAAAATACTAATTTAAAAATTTCTTATTGGCTAGACGAGACACTTGGACGATTAGGAAGTTGATCTATTCTCATCCAAACAAAACTCATGAAATAAGGTAGACTCTTATTTACAAACATAACTTTTCAAAATGCGCATAAATGATTATTTGGATTATAAATTTAGCATGTATGATTGTATTCATGAGAATTACTTGCTTTCTAAGCATGAGACTATGTAACGAGAATTTACTTGCTTAAATGCATGAGACTTGAACTTGTATTTATTACTTGTTCATGAGACTACTGGTAATCGTTTAGATACCTAAGATTTGAATATCATGATTATGTGTTTTAGTTTATAATATCAAATTATTATTGTGCTAGAGGCTATTGAGTATTTCATAGAAATACTCACGTTTTCCAAAAACAATTTTGCAGATGATGGAGTTGGCGACAAGGTGTATGATGGTGGTTGCTAACGAGTCTTTTAAAAATATATTTTATTTGAAATCACAAACTTATTAATTTTGTCAAGTTGTTTTCACTTTCAATCTGTTGACAATTTGAATAAATTTTTATGAAGTTACGTGAATTAAACTTCAGTATTTTCTGCTAAATTATCATTTTGAAAGTTAGTTTAAGGAGATGAAGTGACGTGCCGGGTATTTAGAACTCGAGGTGTTACAAATCATAAATATTCTTTGCTCACAAATTTATTTAGGTTACATATCACAAATCGATTTAATTGATCACAATTTATTTTGGTCACACATTGGACACTGTCACTCAAATTACACCACCATCACCACTTTATCGCCTTACCACCACCTTATCACCACCACATCCCTATCGTCGCCGCCATCGTCTCCTCCGCCGCCACACCACCGTCACGACTGCCACCACCACCTACCACTATCTCCACCACCACCGTCACAAAACCTGCACAAACCCTTCAAAAATATCACACTACCACCCACAGCCATTCCGTCACAGATTCACCTTCACCCACTGCCGATCACAAATCCGACTGCCACAAATCCACAACCACTTCACCGCACCACCGCAATACACACCACCACGATGACATAGGAAGCACCACGACGCAATTACTGCCTGCAACGCACCACCATCACCTCGATTTCCTCCACCGCTACAACACAAGCAGCACCAGACACAGTCACGACACTACATCACACAAGCACCAGCTCCAACTTCTCTCTCACTACACTAGACTTACAGAGATTTGACCATTGACCGATGTGCAACAATCGTGACCGCAACACATCACAGTGGTGACCACATCGCAACGGTTTCACTGCGCATCAACGACCTCTGTAGCTGCTGAAGTCTTCACTTATTACCTGTTGCACCCTCAAGCGGCGACGTCGCACTTGCCAGGAAGTGAGGTATTGGTGCCGCCGTGGAACTATTAAATTGAGAACAGAGAATTTGAATTAGAGTTGTAGTGTGAAATAGATGAGGTTGAAGTGGGGGTGGTGTTGGGGGTGGGGTGAGAGGTAGATGAACTTATTTTAATTTTTTTTTTAATTATTATTGTTTTAAGGGTGGCTATATTGCCACCACAAAACTTAATTCTTATACCATATTTTTAAATAATTTCTTTATTGACTAAAATAGACATAAAAGAAATTACAAAAATATCATTTTTTTTTTCTCTTACTATTTTTAAATACATCACAATCTTTCAAATAAATTTATTTTCTTTTCTTCTTTATATTTATGGTGACTATATTACCACGACAAAATTTATTTTTTACACCACAATTTAAAGTATTTTCTTTATTTATAAAAATAGACATAAATAAAATTACATACATATTCTTTTAATATTATCTCACTAAAAATAATTTTTATATACATCACATCTTTCAAATATTCTCTTATCTTCTCTATGTTTATTTTTCTAAATCATCTTGTTCTTTTTGTTATTTTATATTTTTGCTTTTCAATACCAAGTTAATTAGAATAGATGTCAATACAATAATTTCATATGAGTTTTCAAATAATAACATCATGCAAACATTAACATAAATTAAAGTTTAGGACTTTAGGTCAGTGAAAGATTTTTATTGTTCAAGGTTCCCTATATTTTGATATCACCCAAGATTTTGGTTATTTAATTATATTTGATTTTCAATTAAATTTTATATTCGGTTTTCAAATTATATGGTTTTTCAATTACATATATTTGCGTATTCATACTGCATTCCACCTATCGTGTTTTCAGTTGCATCTAATATTAAAAAAAATAGTGATTCCAATTGCATCTAGTATTTTCAAAAAAAAAAAAATGTGTATCAAGTATTTAGAAGCCAAACCACCTACTATGTTTATATGAAATTGAATATCTTATTGCTTCAATTATCCATCAAACATCAATTAAAAAATGTGTAACATGGAAATTTGAACCTAATTAATTGTAATTAAGGAAATAATGGGTGGCAATGATGAGGAAAAAGGGGAGAAATATTGGAAATTTGGGATGATGAGTACACCACAATAATATTTTTTTAAAAAAGTTTTTATAGGATTAGGAGTATTATTGTAAATTTGTTGTGGTGTATTTATTGAAAATATATTTTAATTGTGGTGTGATTATAATGTGGTGTAGTAAATAAATTTTGTGGTGGTAATAAAATTACCCTTGTTTTAATATTAAAAGATTGAACTAAAACTTGATTTTTGTACTAAAAAATTCTAAATTTGATTTTTGAATTGTGTAGATCAAATCTAGGGGTCCATGTAATTTCCTCTATTATAATTTTATTGATTTCGCATATCTTTATTTCAACTATTAATTAGTGCAATATTGAATTTGTTCATCAAGTATATATAAATAGCTCACATCTCATTTTATTTGTTCTTCAAATATAAATTTAATTCTTACTTTGAACTTGAAGAATTATATCATATTTTCAATCATTTAAACAAGCTGCATCGATTTACGTTCTATAATAAATATTCATCAACGCATTTAATGAGATAGTGCTAATTTGAAGACACGTGTATACATAAAAAATTGTAGACAAAAATTATTGGGGATAAACTTTAAATTTCATTATCTATTTTATCAACATGAGTAAGATATTTATTTATTTAACTGTCACATGGATCAAAATATGCATAAACCATTAGAGATGATCTTAGAATAAGGTTTTACTGATTGGTGGATGTCTACTCGTGAAATCGACTTTTAAATTACCTCTTAACCTTTAACCCAAACTGATCTGTTGTTAAGTCGAAACCAACCTGACTCGACCCAAATGGGGTCGGATTGGGTTGGCGGGTTACAGTTTTATGCACGTAGCCCTATTTAAAAGAGGGGTAAAATTCAACAAAACATTTTCCTTAAAAATAAAGGAAATAACCATAAATGGATCCAACAACTATAACATTTTGTAAAATAGACTTTGAAACAATAATATTGTGAAAATAGACTTTGACTCTTTAAACTTACTAAAATACCCTTACATATAGAATTTGCAATACAAATCATTCAAGTATAGAAAAACTCCATTTAAGTCCTTAGATAATTTTGTTTATATAATTTTAAATGATTTTTGTTTATATGATTTTTGTTCGCTCATAGTAGCACCCTCTCAACTGGTATCAGAGCCATATGACAGATTTAAAAGATAAATATTATATAACAAAAAATAAAAATAAATATATAATATATACATCAAGATTTATAATTATGCATACAATAATACTACCCGATAATTATAAAATAGAAATCTTGAACACTTTAAAAGATTTAGATAAAGATATAAGAAGAGAAATATATGATCTAATAAATTTCGATATAATAAAAGAGGATTTTATCATAAACGAAATATTAGATTTAATCCACAAAGATATACTAGAAGAATTAAATAAAGATTATAGAAATGGATTATCATAGAGGAGAACCTTTATTAATCAAATATCTAGATATGAAAACAAATGAAAAATTGGATTCAATAATAGAACAAAGAGTTAAGTCGAAACCATCCTGACTCGACCCAAATGGGGTCGGATTGGGTTGGCGGGTTACAATTTTATGCGCGTAGTCCTATTTAAAAGAGGGGTAAAATTCAACAAAACATTTTCCTTAAAAATAAGGGAAATAACCATAAATGGATCCAACAACTATAACATTTTGTAAAATAGACTTTGAAACAATAATATTGTGAAAATAGACTTTGACTCTTTAAACTTACTAAAATACCCTTACATATAGAATTTGCAGTACAAATCATTCAAGTATAGAACATATAAAAGGATCAAATATATTAATTGACACGGGAGCTAGTGAATGTCATATAGCTTCAAATCGAAATAAATGACTAATATCTCATAGAACTGATCTATATAGATATATAAATTTTGATGGACAAGTACATATAACTGAACTTGAAGTAAAAGTACCAATAAAAATAGGAGGAATAAATCTCTTAGTACCATGTCATGTAGATAATAGTATGGTAAATCCTCATGTATTATTAGGAATGAGCTTTCTAGATGGATTAGAAGATTATAGTATAAAACGTGAAGGATTATATATAATTCATAATGGTCAAACTATACTATACAGAAAAGCTGAATAAATGAATAACCAAATAAGTTTTCCATTAGCTGTTTATATTCAAGTTACTATTGTTGAAACAAATATAACAACATGTGCATTAATAGACACAGGAAGTGATACAACAATATTTAAGAATTTCTTAATAAAATCATGGAATACTGATAGGAGAATAAAAATAACAGGAGTTACAGGAGAAAGTACCCAAATAATTAACAGTGCTGATAAAATCGAGATAATACTAGGAAGTAAACAAATAGTTGTAAACAAGATGCATAGTTATAATAAATTAGAATGTGATATATTATTAGGAAACGACTTTATACAACAATTTCAATATCTAATCTAATCTTCTAATCTTCTATACTACATAAAAGAAGGAAAGTCAGCAATGTTTTTCCCTCCATGTTTTCCCCCCAAAACCTTCCGTACAGTTCCTTTCTACTGAAAAAGAAAATTCACTGAAAGCTGCTCAGTGCTAAGAACGTCTCGCCCGAGTCTTTCAAAAAAAAAAAAAAAAGTGCCGCTTAAAGGACCCATTTGGAGGCATCACCTGCACTGCAATTATCATTTCAAAATTCAAAATGCCTGGCTCCACCATCACTAAAGCCCAAACCCCAAAGGTCATTCACTTCGACACCAGCATCTAAGATGAAAAAGGCGTTGGACTGAGATCCGGCTCGAGATTCTTGGTTTTGGATGTGAAAATGCAGCTCCGGCAACAAGCATGAAGCAGAGCTCCTGGAACCAACGATTCAAAGAGGGAGCTTTTCAAGAAGGTGATCTCATACATGACTATTAGGGCAGTAATTTCAGAATTATGCAAATCCTTTTACTGTAATTTCAGAATTTTGAGCCCGGTGGCTCGAAGAGTCCCCTGTTAAAAGAGTAGAGCCCTGTTAATTCTGATGAGAATATAGGGCTGCAGTATTGAAAATGAGGTGTTGCCGATGTTAACACTGGAGGATCTAAACAGCATGGGAATCAACGTTGTTGGTTCACGGAGGAAAATGTACTCTGCTATTCTCAAGAGGCGGAAAGGTTTTTCGTGAGTTCTGCAGTTTTAGAATCAATGCTCTTGCTGAGAGGTTAACATCCTATTTCAGATTTTTTTTTTTTTTTGGTTTTTTCTTTTCAGTTTGCTAACCCAAATACTGGTAGTATAACTTTTTTTTTAATATCTATTTTAGATTTTTTGTTTTATGGTCTTTTTCTTTTCAGTTTTCTAACCCAAATACTGGTAGTATAACTCTTTTTTTATATAATAAATTATTTTTGGAGTTAGTATTGCTGTAATGAGTTATTTGTTGTTGTGGAATACAACTGTTACTTCATCCCAATTGCAAATTGCAAGGTTTATTCGTTAATATTTATCTCCTTTGTAATTGCTTATTGATATGTACATTATGAACATCTTTATCTGAGTTGGAGCTGAATTTTGATTATTTTTGCAGCTTCTTGGTTCGTGTTCCACTGTTACTGATTGTGGGTCTGGTCTTTATTGTGGAAGCTGTCATTCACTTGGAAATATTCAACCTTTCTGCACCAGAGGCCAAGCCACCACGCCCACTTCCATAGTAATATTTTCTTTAGTATATTTCTTTTTTTTTTCAAGCATTCTATTAGGATTTTCTTGATTATATTGTCTAATAGTGTAGTAGGTAAATTATATGGTCTTTTTTCATACACAAATGAAATTGGGACTGGATCCTAAGATATGGTCTTTTATGTCATGGTTGCAACTATAGCATTTGGCTTGGGAATCGACAAGCCTAACATTAGACATGTGATCCACTACAACTGCCCAAATAGTCTGGAATCATATTACCAGGAAAGTGGATGATGCGGTAGAGATGCATTCCTTCAACCTGCTGGCTGGATTATGCGATAAGCGACTTTGGGAAAGGCGATTTTTATTGTTCAGAAGCACGCACAATATGTTTCTTTTGCTGAGATTCTTAGAGTTCCATATTGACCCATCATTTATTTATCTCTTTAGAGTGTTTTAATATTGCTTAAATGTCTGGGAAGCTGAATTATTTGTATTGTTTCTACAGAAGCTCGGTTACGATCTCTTCGATGAAGGAGATATACGCCTCGGGTGGCTACTAACTTTAGCTTCTGTAAGTAACTGCTCTCATGTCCTCAATTCTCTTCTAATTTTCCAATTTTTTTCTTGTTTTTATTTAGCTTAAATCTGTTAATGAGCGTTTAATTTGTATCGAGGTTGATTTTTTTTTAACCTTAAACATGAAATGGCAGAATTTCTGCACATTTCCCCTATGTATTGCAGCTCTAGCAAACTGACTATACATTTTCTTGGAAACTATCTGTCCAGCCAAATTCGGGACTTTACTGTTCACATTGCAGACTTCGGAATGACATTTCGAAGACATGTTGACACTCTTCATTGAATTATCTTTCTATTAGCGCAAGAATCACTTAATTCGGAGTTATATAGAGGTCTGCACAAATTTTTTAAGAAGAGGGGTGCGTGGCAATTTTCTCCCTGCATTTCCAGCTTCTGCCCTTATATTCAAACATTTATATCTCTCAGGTAACTTGGAATTTTTGGATGAAACCAGTAAGGTTTGATAGCTTAATGAGTTAGCTATCTTATAAACTTGAAATCAAGTCATTCGAATATCTGTAGAATGTTTTATGGAACTTTAAGTAAAATCGGCTTCCATTGACATCATTTTTCCTTTAAAGACAATAGATGAGTAAATCAAATTTGGATCTTCACATTGTCATGCATCAAGCTTTAACTTTCTTTTCATAATAATGAATGCTTAATTTGTTATATTGAAGACCCATATTTTATGTAGAATGATTGGGTAACTTAGGATTGAAATGATGAGTAAAATGATAGAAAAACAATGATGAAAACTATCTGTCCAGCCAAATTCGGGACTTTATTGTTCATATTGTAGACTTCAGAATGATATTTTGAAGACATGTTGACACTCTTCATTGAATTATCTTTCTATTAGCGCAAGAATCACTTAATTCGGAGTTATATAGAGGTCTGCACAGATTTTTTAAGAAGAGGGGTGCGTGGCAATTTTCTCCCTGCATTTCCAGCTTCTGCCCTTATATTCAAACATTCATATGTCTCTGATTTCTTTGAAATTTTGGATGAAACCAGTAAGGTTTGATAGCTTAATGAGTTAGGTATCTTATAAACTTGAAACCAAGTCATTCAAATATCTGTAGAATGTTTGATGTCTCTTTAACTAAAGTGCCTTGATTTCATTTTCAATTGGAATCGATAGTAGCTTTGAAATTTATTTCAGCACTTGATATATATTGTCAATGGAAGCCGATTTCTTGATACTTATAAAGGATCATGATCGGAATACCATTAATCATTTATGTGGCATTTTTAATGTTTTCAAGCTTGGCATGTCAAATCAGAATACCAAATATTTGGACATGGGATATAGTTGATTTTTGCTAATCAAAATTCTTCCTTTTTAGCTGATTTTGTAGGTTTATCGAATTCTTCCTTTTTAGCTGATTATATTCCTGTTCGATGATTTGGGGGTTTCTGAAATGCGAAAATTGAAGGACCAAGTGTAGTACCTCATAAAATGGTGAGTATTTAGATACAATTTGCACATATGTATATGAATGCATGTGTTTTGGGATTTTTTTGCTAATTAGTAATGGATTGTTTTGGAATGTCAAAGGGAAAACTGATGACAGAAGCGTGAATGGATTTGAGATGTGCAAGAAAGTAAACAAGCATACTTTTTAAGATAGTGTCTGCTACCAGGGGAGAAAGTAATGAGCAAAATGAGTTGAATCTAAAGCTTTGTGATCTAAAGGAATCAATTATGGTAAGTGAAGAGAATGCAAATAAGTTTGGTGTACATCAATATTTGGTATTATTGAATGAATTCGGTCAATATTTATAGCTATCAAGACTAGAATATTTAGGGCACCTTTCAAATTTCATTTAGGTATGTTGTGTTTAACAAGTGCTTCAAGAAATTTTTTCAATTCTTTTTGTTAATTCGTGTACTATATCGTTACATGTATAGGACAAGTTATCGACGGATGAGATGTTGGGGTTAATGGTAATTTTAAAACATTGCATATTTCATTATTTTCAAAATTTATTTTGGGCTTGCAATAGATTTTTGATAATTTGTTCCATTTCGTTTTATCATCAGGCATGCGTATTGGAGACAAAAGGAGACTCGTAATTCCACTTGTCATGGGGTATGCTTCAAGTTTAGTGATGTTCTTTGTGCAATCGACAACATCTTCTAGAGCATGGGAATTTAAGCAAAGGAAGAGTAGGCTTTGGAAGACAAGGTGAATTTTTGTTCTTTTCAAATTCTGACTTTTATAGACCTAATTTTTATGCATCTTCTACTGTTATGGATTCTAGGAATAATTGATTGGTGTTGATGTTTGCAGTGTCCACATCATCAATATGCAATTGAAGATTTATAGTTTCCTCATATTCTATAGAAAAATTGTAGTCTAAATTTGTACTTCATGTTGACATTATATCACGTTTGTAAAATTTTAATAGCTATTGTAATATAATATTATTTTTTATGCATTTGTATTTGTGTTATTTATGTTTAGACATTAAATTTTTACAAATACTTATCAATAAATTGTGGAGAGTTCATTTCTTTGCAATTTCAAAGAAAATATTCCTCATAGGTTTGCTTGCATTTTCTAAGTCTCTATCTGAAGTTTACTTTTGTAATACTTATAAGAGTGCTATTTGACCTTTAGAAATTTCAGGCCTTGGATTATGGTTTCCATGTTAAATTTTTTTTTTTGCAAGTTTAATTTTTTATATTTTGTATATATCAAATACCGTGCATCGCATGGGTGATAAAACTAGTTATAAACAAAATAATTATATGATAATGTTACAAACACCTTGCGGACATTTATTAAAAATATCAAAAGAATTTAGACCTTACAGAGTTCACCAACACATCGTGGTGATAAATGGGAGAAAAAACCAATTACACAAAATGAAACAAAAAATAAAAGAATAATGTATAAAAAAATCTTAAAAACAAACAAACATACAAACAAACATGGAAAATATCATTGATCAACTAGAAATTTTTTTTGGAGAGAATCTATTATTATTTTGGAAACCACATCATCCAAAAGCTAAAATAGAATTAACAGAAAATGTTATTAAAAGAGTTAGACCAATGATGTATACTATACAAGATACAAAAGAATTTAAAACTCAAATAAAAGAATTACTTAACCAAAAATTAATCAATCCTAGTAATGAAACTCATAGTAGTCTAGCTTTCATGGTCATGAAACATTCTGAACAAAAAAGAGGAAAAGCTAGAATGGTGATAAATTATAAAGAATTAAACAAATATACTAAATTTGATGGATACTGGTGCGTGTCGCAATGCACCAAAATAATAATTAAATATCTTACTCGCAAATTAACAGGTTTGATTGTAATAGCGGAAGTAAGAGTCGATCCCAC
Source organism: Ligustrum vulgare (assembly GCA_963555705.1). Taxonomy (NCBI): domain Eukaryota; kingdom Viridiplantae; phylum Streptophyta; class Magnoliopsida; order Lamiales; family Oleaceae; genus Ligustrum; species Ligustrum vulgare. Next base: position 50,452,463 of record OY743169.1, on the reverse strand, counting down.
GAGGAACGGGAACTAAAATAGTGCTTTGTCAATTAGAATAGATGGGGTGTTTTCGAGTTCAAGAATTGTAAATAATGTGAAAATAAAGTAAAAACGTAAATTAGATAAAATAAAAGTCAAGTGGTTGCAAACCCTAGTTCTCAGGTTCAGTTGTATTCTATCGCAATGTTATCACTTTCCAAGTAACGCGTGTTCAAGTTCCCTATTTGATTTATCACCCGTAAATAGTTAATAAGTTCTAACTATTCCTATTCCCCCTTAATTGCATTTAATTAGAATAAGCTCTCTAATCAAATATTAGCCATTGAATAACTTAAAACAAGCTCTTTAGATTTAAGACAACAACTATATATTGGTTGAGGAGAATTAGGATGATTTAGATTATCAATCACACAAGCTCGTGACAATTAACCCAAGTTGGAATTCTTTATGAAAATATTAAATTTCCAATTGCTACTATGATTTGAATAAAAAGACAATTACGGATCCAATCATTCAAAATAGCAAATCTCAACACAACAAATTAAATGATAAGGCCTTAATCAAATAAAGAATTGTATTGATTGAATTAAAAACGCATAAGAATCCAACAAATCAAAATAAAGGACTTAGAACTACGTTACTAGTTTGGAAAAGCAATAACAAATTGATATGAAATACAACTTCCCCTTCGAACTAGGTATGAAACTTAGCCACTCAAAGCCATGAAAAATTCTGGAAGTTTCTTTTCTTGATTCGCCTTCTCGAGTCGCTTAATTTTTCTTCCAATCTCCAAGCAAGCCGCTCCCTCTTTCAATAATTATTTCACACTTTTTTCTGTCATGAGAATCCCTTTTTATAGCCTAAATTTCGTGCCCTAGCTTTGGGACCAAGAAATCCAAAATTATGGAAAGAATTGAAATATGGAATTTTTGACCAGAATAGTTACGGCCGTAACTTTCCATTTACGGCCGTAAGTGACTTTCTGCATATTTCTTACAATTTGAAGTTACGGCCGTAGAGATGTGGCTTACGGCCGTAATTGAGTTTCTACGCATTTTCACCTCTTGCGGTTACGGCCGTAACTGTATTTCTCACGGCCGTAACACCTTTTCTGCTTGACTTAACATTTGTTTCAACATACTCTTACGGCCGTAACACCTTTTCTTGCGGCCGTAAATATATTTGCACCTAAGTCCCCAAACTTCGATTTTAAGCTCATTTTGGTCCTTTTTCCTTCTTTTCTCTTCCTTTGTGATCCTATACAATATAAAACATAAAATGCATTAATAATACTTAGATAGAATCACATTATGGCATATTCAAGGATATAAGTATATAAAATAAACGTTAATATAACACTTATCAAATCCCCCCCACACTTGAACCATTGTTCATCCTCGAACAAAGATTCACAAAGAAAGAAATAGGACTCAAACCACATATTACAATTTAGAGACTTGAGGTTGCAACCCACTTTTCTTTAACGAAAATGTTTCATTGCATGATCGGACGGTGTTAGTGTGTGCTAGAGATGCAACGCACTTTATTTCCCATCCCAATCATGACTCGATATGGTTTATTTCCTTGCACCTCTCGTGTTTTCTCACATCCCAAACATTTATGAGTTATTACGAGAAGAATAATTTCGCCCAATTTTAGAGGAATGCATTTGTGTAAACCGAGTTATTCATGATGTGAATTCAGTCAACACAGTACCCCCGACCACATTCATACCACCAACCCTAGATCAAGCAATTCAAACCACTCATAAGTATATGTAATGGGTTTTAACACCCTCACAAGATATTTCTCTCTTCGCACAAAAGTGTATAAGGTGTTGAATTTTCGCTCAGCTCTCTGCATGGATAAGTCAGTACCACAGATTGCCTAACTGTCATAACCGGAGCCAACAATAACACAAGTGCAAAGCTAAGGTCTTTATTTGGTTGTAACGGGGCTTCGGGTCAGGTAGGATAAAAGGGTATATTTAGGCTGAGTCGAGAAGGAACTTCGCAAACCAAGTCAATTCATAATGACATTACTTCATTTTCCCCTTAATATGAACTTCATTATTTCCCGCTACCCAACTTTGTTCAAACTTGAATCTCTTCTCTTCTTTTTTTCTCTTTTTTTTTCCAAGTTGAGTGTTTGACATCCTCAACTACTAATTTTCATGACTAACTTCCTTTTCATTGCTTTTTCTCTTTCTCTCTTTTTTTTTTTCGAGTATAGAATGCAATTTTTTTTTTTTTTTACGCAGTCATCAATTTGCACAAGATAGAATTACAATCCCCTGACTTCAGTCCATTACATGGCCATCGCCCAACACAAGATAATCATTTTCAACTTCTTAGACTTAGACCATAGCACAATCCTCAATCAACAAAATCTTGCGAATCCCCTCTCCATGGGTTCAAAACAGAGACAATACGAAAGAAAGGGTATTCATGGCTTGTAACGTGGCATAAAAATTCAAAGAAAGGCTAAGGCTCAAACGGGCTTCTAATGGTCCATGTAGCAAGGTAGGCTCTTTTAGCAAGTTAAATTTGGTTTAACCTATTGTCTTTGCTATAATTTGCACTTGAATCAAGAAGCTACAATGGTATGCACAAGAAAGCACATCCAAGCATAACCCAACCATGCAGGACACACATCAAAGAATTACGAGCTCGTAAGTATTAAAAACAACTCTTAGGTTCAAAAGCTCACAAATTATGGCTTTCATGTGTTTTTCCCATCCAATTATGAGTTATAGGTCATTGCTTGATCTTCATTTCAAATCTAATTCCATTGGTCGAGGATAACGGTTAAAAGTATTCAAACCATCACTACTCACAAAAGTATAATAATTGGGACGTTCAGGGTTATATATGTAGGAATAATCTGTCTATTGTGGGTTAGGTTGACTAGGTTGTAGACATTTGAATATTTTCACTCTTCATTTTTAACCTATTTGTGAAGTTTTGGACGAGATGATTTCTATGTGCTCAATTTATATCCAATTATGCAATGATTTTTCAAAAAAATGAACCAAAAGTGGGGTCGCTTCCTATCAAAGATTAAAATGGATGCTGACTCAAACTGAATTTTAACGTTTCGACTACAGAAAGTAGATAAAGACATTAAGCTCACAATCAATTTGATCCCCCCCACACTTAGAAAAAACAATGTCCTCATTGTAAAGCAAAACAATAGAAGGGGAGTCATGCACGAGGGCTACGTGCTTTTTTTTTTTTTTTTTTGTAAAAAAATTTGAAAATCCGGATTTACGGCCGTGAGGTAGCGTATTACGGTCATAAGGTGGGTTCTGAACAAAAGATAAAAAAAAAGTGCATGACGGCCGTAAAGTTATGTCTTACGGCCGTAAGACTGCCTCTGAAAATTTTTGTATATATATATGTGTTTTTTTTTTTTTTTTTTTTTTTTTTTTTTTTTTTATGAATGAAATGACTAAATAAAATAAAATAAACTAAAAATGAGAGTACGAAAATAAAGAATCGAGGAGGTAAAGAAACTCCCCTCTCGGGTTGCCTCCCGAGCAGCGCCTTTGTTTACTGTCGTTGGCTCGACAGGTTGTTTCCTCCTTCAACCGGGATTAGGTGGATTACCAAAGCTCAATTTCCTCTTCATGCTCTTCGTTAGTGCCTGCAAAGTAGGGGGAAACTTCTCATCAGCTACTGGTAGGGCGGTACAAAAGTTTTTACCTGGTTGTGATGGCTTTGGACAATCATTAAGCTCAGCAACAGTCTCCTGAAATGGAGAATAACTCACAACAGTAGAATGAACTTTGTTAGCATCATTAATGTGTTTCATGGAGTCATAAATATTGAACTTAACAATTTCATTATCAAACTCCATGGTAAGTATACCATCACTAACATCTATCTTAGTTTTCGATGTTTTTAGGAATGGTCTGCCTAACAAAATAGGAGTGGGGTTTCGAGAGTGATCATCATTCATGTCTAACACATAAAAATCTGCTGGAAACACTAAACCCCCTACTTGTACCAAAACATCTTCAACTACCCCATCCGGATATGCATTAGAACGGTCGGCTAGTTGAATGATAACACTAGTTTCAGTCATTTTAGCAAGTTTCAATGAAGTGTACGTAGATCTAGGCATTACATTTATAGATGCTCCTAAGTCTATCAAAGCACGATCTATCCTAGTGTTACCTATTTGGCAGGGTATGGTAAACATACCTGGATCCTTGCACTTTGGAGGCAATTTTCTTTGAAAAAGTGCAGACACGGATTCACCCATTCTTACCATCTCATTTCCATTCAGCTTTCTCTTATTGGTGCATAGATCCTTCAAAAACTTTGCATATCGGGGAACTTGTTTGATGGCATCTAATAGTGGAATGTTGATTTCCACTTTCCTAAACATTGCTAACATGTCCTTTTCTTTGCTTTCCTTGTTCGTCTTTGCCAATCTGTTAGGAAAAGGTGGAGGTGTTAATTTAACATTTAACTGGGAGTCAGTTTTTACCTGAGGTTTTTGCGAAGCGTCGTTTCTCTTCTCGACTCCCTCCTTTTCATCTCCCTCCATTTCAGGTGCAACCGGTTCCACCCTCGGACCCTCAATTTCTTTTCCACTCCGGAGGGTTATGGCACTCACGTTTTTAGGATTTATCTCGGGCTGAGATGGCAATTTACCTCCAGATTGTGCCTCCAATCTATTTATGGAAGTGGCCATTTGGCTCATTTGATTTTCCAGATTTTGAATGCTTGACTTGGTATCCTGTTGGAATTGCATCGTGTTAGTTGCCAACATCTTAACCATATCTTCAAGAGACATACTTGAATTTTGAGGTTTTTGTTGATATTGCCCCTGTGGTTGGAAGGTTCCTTGTTGCTGAAATTGCCCTTGAGATTTGTTGGATGGGAAACTCGGGGGCTTGTTATTCCCATAGCTTAGATTGGGGTGATCCCTCCAGCCAGGGTTATAGGTATTGGAGTACGGGTTGTATTGCTGTTTTTGAAATGGAAACCCTTCTGCAACCTTTACCTGTTTGCCATTCTCCTCTTGCAACACCGGACATGTATCCGTTGGATGTCCAAAGTTTGAACAGATTCCGCATGCTTTGACCTGATTCGAGTTCCCTACAGCAAGCTGCTTAACGAGATTGGTTAGTTCATATAATTGACCTTCGATATTGGAACTACTTACCTCGTTCACTCGGTGGACTTGGGAATCTCGGGTTGAATTGAATTGCTGAGTATTTTCTGCCATATTAGAGATTAAAGCCCGCGCTTGTTCCGGCATCTTGTCCATCAGTGCTCCTCCACTTGCGGCATCTATCATGTTTTTGTCTATTGGCGCTAGACCTTCGTAGAAATACAGCACCAGGAGTTGCTCACTGATCTGATGGTGGGGGCAGCTCGAAATGAGTTTCTTGAAACGCTCCCAGTACTCATATAATGTCTCGCCATTGCTTTGGCGAACCCCGCAAATTTCCTTCCGGATTGTCCCCGCCCTAGATGCAGGGAAGTACTTCTCTAGAAACAACCTCTTCATGTCATCCCATGTGGTGACTGATCCAGATGGTAGACAGTACAACCAGTCTGTAGCGGCATCCTTCAATGAGAATGTGAAAGCCCTCATCTTGATTTGCTCCTCGGTAATACCCGTGGGTCTCATGCTATCACATACCACGTGGAACTCCTTGAGATGTCTATATGGGTCTTCACCGGCATGTCCCCGAAAAGTAGGTAGAAGGTGGATCAACCCGGATTTTAGCTCAAAGGTTCGTCCTTCCTCCACCGCCGGAAATGTGACGCACAATGGTTGTTGAACGACATCCGGAGTGGCTAGCTGCTTAAGAGTCAAATTGTTGTTGTTAGCTGCCATTGTTTGTTGTGCTGCTTTCCTTTGCTGTCGAAAGGTCCTCTCAATTTCTGGGTCAAGATCAAAAAGTTCAACAATTAGTTGACCGAGTTTTAAGCATATAAGCAAAGGGGTACAAAAATAATTTTTTTTTTTTGAAAAATTATATAAATAAAATAGAAAATAAAATAAATGCAGAAAAATAAAATTCTAATTGATTAAACACTAAATTGGTTAACCATTCCCCGGCAACGGCGCCAAAAATTTGGTGCGTGTCGCAATGCACCAAAATAATAATTAAATATCTTACTCGCAAATTAACAGGTTTGATTGTAATAGCGGAAGTAAGAGTCGATCCCACGAGGAACGGGAACTAAAATAGTGCTTTGTCAATTAGAATAGATGGGGTGTTTTCGAGTTCAAGAATTGTAAATAATGTGAAAATAAAGTAAAAACGTAAATTAGATAAAATAAAAGTCAAGTGGTTGCAAACCCTAGTTCTCAGGTTCAGTTGTATTCTATCGCAATGTTATCACTTTCCAAGTAACGCGTGTTCAAGTTCCCTATTTGATTTATCACCCGTAAATAGTTAATAAGTTCTAACTATTCCTATTCCCCCTTAATTGCATTTAATTAGAATAAGCTCTCTAATCAAATATTAGCCATTGAATAACTTAAAACAAGCTCTTTAGATTTAAGACAACAACTATATATTGGTTGAGGAGAATTAGGATGATTTAGATTATCAATCACACAAGCTCGTGACAATTAACCCAAGTTGGAATTCTTTATGAAAATATTAAATTTCCAATTGCTACTATGATTTGAATAAAAAGACAATTACGGATCCAATCATTCAAAATAGCAAATCTCAACACAACAAATTAAATGATAAGGCCTTAATCAAATAAAGAATTGTATTGATTGAATTAAAAACGCATAAGAATCCAACAAATCAAAATAAAGGACTTAGAACTACGTTACTAGTTTGGAAAAGCAATAACAAATTGATATGAAATACAACTTCCCCTTCGAACTAGGTATGAAACTTAGCCACTCAAAGCCATGAAAAATTCTGGAAGTTTCTTTTCTTGATTCGCCTTCTCGAGTCGCTTAATTTTTCTTCCAATCTCCAAGCAAGCCGCTCCCTCTTTCAATAATTATTTCACACTTTTTTCTATCATGAGAACCCCTTTTTATAGCCTAAATTTCGTGCCATAGCTTTGGGACCAAGAAATCCAAAATTATGGAAAGAATTGAAATATGGAATTTTTTTACCAGAATAGTTACGGCCGTAACTTTCCATTTACGGCCGTAAGTGACTTTCTGCATATTTCTTACAATTTGAAGTTACGGCCGTAGAGATGTGGCTTACGGCCGTAATTGAGTTTCTGGGCATTTTCACCTCTTGCGGTTACGACCGTAACTGTATTTCTCACGGCCGTAACACCTTTTCTGCTTGACTTAACATTTGTTTCAACATACTCTTACGGCCGTAACACCTTTTCTTGCGGCCGTAAATATATTTGCACCTAAGTCCCCAAACTTCGATTTTAAGCGCATTTTGGTCCTTTTTCCTTCTTTTCTCTTCCTTTGTGATCCTATACAATATAAAACATAAAATGCATTAATAATACTTAGATAGAATCACATTATGGCATATTCAAGGATATAAGTGTATAAAATAAACGTTAATATAACACTTATCAGATACTTTTTACCAAATAAAGAAGTACTAGTAAATCTTGCAAAAGGAAAACAATATTATTCTAAATTTGATTGCAAATCAGGATTTTGACAAGTAAAAATGGAAGAAGATAATATTCAATATACAACATTTAGTACACCCCAAGGTAAGTATGAATGGATGGTTATGCCATTTGGTTAAAAAAATGCACCACAAATATATCAAAGAAGAATGAATAATATATTTAGAAAATTTAATGAATTCTTAATTGTCTATGTTGATGATATCTTAATATGTTCTAATAATAGAGAAGAACATAGAAACCATTTAATGAAATTTATACATGAATGCAAAAAAGAAGGAATTGTTCTTTCAAAATATAAAGTTATAATAAAAAACTAAGAAATTGATTTTCTTGGATTATCAATAGATAAAAGAGGGATAAAATTACAAACCCATATATCTAAAAAGATAGAAAGTTTTCCAGACAAATTAGAATTAAAAGAACAAATACAAAAATTTTTAGGATGTTTAAATTATGCAGAAGGATTTACTGAAAATCTATCAAAAAAGGGACATAAAATTCAAATTTTACTCAGAAAAACAAATACCAAAGGATGGAGTGATGAACACACAGAAATTGTCAAATCACTAAAAGAAGAATGCAAAAATTTACCAAAATTAAGATTACCAGATGAAAAAGATAATCTGATAGTTAATACTGATGCCTCGAATAAGTATTGGGCAGCAATATTAAAAACAGATCTTAATGAAATTTGTAGATACTCAAGTGGAACATTTAACCAAGCAGAAATAAATTATATTACTCATGAGAAAGAATTGTTAGCAATCATCAGAGGAATAAAGAAGTTTTCATTGTTTTTATTATCTAAGAAATTCAATTTTGAAACTGCTAATTCTCAAATTGCAGGTTTAGTAAAAAATAAGTTACCACCAGAACCTCAATATAGAAGGCAAGCCTATTTGGCATTTTATAATTTTGATATAGTTCATATTAAAGGTGTCAATAATTATCTTGTAGACTTTTTAAGCATGAATATTGAATTTGTAGATCGATAATATCAAAAAATCCTTGATAGATGCCAAAAAGCGAATGAACTTCCTCACAGAGGAAGCTGAAGATATAAAGCTTGGAATTGAACAACTTGCAGAAACTCTCAAATGAAGTTTCAAGCAATTGATGGAAATCTCAACATTTCATCACAATTATACTAAAGAATTGAGCGATAACATAATTGAGATTGAATCTCAGTTTGAATCGTTAATTACCAAACAGGTTATATAAAAAATACAAACATGTACATCTTCTGGAAGTAGTGGTGGACCAACGATTAAAAGAGATGAACCAAGTCCCCAAAAAAGTTGTTATAAATGAAGCCAGTCCTCGAAAAATCACAATCAATGCCAAAGATAAACATACAAGGGTAATCAGAATTCGTACTGAAGAGGAAGATGATTCGCCTTTTTTACCAAAAGAAAACGAATATAAAACTACTGTTGAAGTTATATATGAACTTCAAGAATGCGATTGTTATTACATTTCGTCTGGAGACCATGTATACCCACAATTGATCGTTACTCAGGGAGGAGATTCCGTCACGACAAAAACGGCAGCTGATTATGGATTTTTGGATCTTATATATCCAGGAAAAGATCTGAAAGAAATTGAAAATTTTGATGATTTACTAAAAGGAGAAATTTCAAAGTTTGCACAAGGAAGACCCATATATTTAAAATTTTATTCGATCAGTCCTGAAATTGATGGAAAGATATATTATCACGATTGGATATGTTGCTCGCAATTTTCAAATTGAAGTCGGAAAAAATACCAAGCCAGTACCAAACGTTACAAGATCATGGTTTAGATCCCGAAGGGTGTTAGGGATAAAAGTTCTTTACAACATTGTCAAAAATTTATATGAGAAAAAATTCAAATGCATCTGCCAGTATAATGGATGGACCCTCCTTACTAATGGAGGAAAAGAAAAGTCAACAATCCTGTAAGAATACATCAACAAATTTGATACTCATCAAATCCATGGAAGTTTTGCCACTTTGCAAGAAGCATGCATAGCCAAAAATTGCCCCACATGCTAACAGAATTGATGGATAGATGGAAGACGATTGATAAATCTGATTTGATGGAACAAGACAGCACAATGTAGAGACCATGTGAAGACTGAAAATAGAGGGATATGTGTCCCTATAATATAGCCATGTGAGGAAATAAAGGGACATGTGTGTCCTTTGTAGTAAATGATAGATGGACAGGTGTGTCCTTGTATATCCTTGTAGCATTATTCAAATTATTGTGTCTATTACGTAAGCAATGATGAAAGAGGTTGCATAGTAATACCTCGTGAAATTCTATAAATGGAAGTCTTCTAGCTAGGAAAAAGGCAGAACTCACTTGAGCACTCAGTTTGTGAGAAAACCAAGAAATTTTCTGTCTTTGAAAAATTCTCATACCAGTCTTGTATCAATCTTCATATTATCAATATAATTCCAATCGATTTATAAGAATATGATGAGTCTCTAAATTCCTGTCTTCTAAATCCTATCTCCAAAAGAAGATATATTATTAAGAAAACTCCCCACACTCTGTCTTAAAATATTTTCCATCTAAAGAGTTATAAAGTAAAGGCATCCAGGTTTAGCTAATAACCCGTGAAGGTAGGAAGCCATTGAAGGGTGTGGAGTAGAAACCTATAAGCCTGAAGGTCACTAACAATAGGAGGAAAGTACAAAGGTACTGAGAACAGGAAAATATGTTAGTATTCTTAATATATCTATCTTTACGGAATTACGAGGAAGAAGAGCTTTTAACATGACAGAATTCAGGATTATTAAGTTTAATTATCAAAACAGTCCTTATAATGATGAATACCATATCATAATTGAACATTTATTCATGCATAAACAGTTTACTAGACCCAATAATGAAATAAAAAAGTTATATCATGTTTACATGCCATGTTTATTAGTTATCTTTCCGACATTAAAAAGAATATTAGGATTAGAAATTACAAAATCAATTATTTATTTTTCGCTCGATAGTGATAATATTGAAATAAATAATGAATTATATTTAGGATATATGTTTAGTAGTGATAATGATTATGACCCTATAATAGATTATGATAGTGATGGAAGAGATGAATATTTCTTTACCAGTTTTTGAAAATCTTAATATCATGAATGAAATCAATTATATCATGAAAAAACCCAGAACTAAGAGAGGTCCATATAAAGTTAAAAAGAATATCAAAAGTAAAAAATGTATTGAATATGAGAATGAAATTGATAAAATAGGATATCAAGAGCAACTCTACGCATCACAAGAGATATTAAAAAGTTTTAAAGAAAATTTGATATAAAACTTTGCTAGAGGTACTATAAGATCTATAATGATACAAGATATTCAAGATATAATTGATAAATTAGAAAAGAGAAAGAAAAGTATTTTAAAATATAATATACCATTTGAACCAAGCGTAGATATTATGGCTGATATAAATATTATCAATTCCCAAACACTGATAGAGTTTGAAAAATTACTTGAAACTTTATAAATTATTTATCTTTGTATTTATAATGCCTGGATATGCTATTGAAGGATCAAACAATTTGTTAGATAGGATAATAGAAATAACAGATAACATTATATCTCAATTAATAAATATGGATGAATCATCTGAACAATATTATATACTTTTAGAAAACCATGATCAATACATTATAGATTATTCTGATATATTACAACTTAAAATAGATTTAGAATATAAAATAGTAACAAATACAGTCCAAACCTAAATGCTAGGATATACAATAGAAGGACTGGATAATCCTTTAGAAAAATTGAAAGATAAAATGGAAGATATTAAATATCAAATGGAAAATGAAAACATATTTTCTGAAGAATATAATAAACTTTTAGAAAAATATGAACAATATATTTGCAGATTATTGTATTTTACTAGATCAAAGAATGAACTTATACAAGAAAATTTTGTATAATAATTTACCAACCCAATAATTTATGAATACTTCACAAACATCAACATCTAATAACTGTGATCATAAACTATATTTAAATAATAAAGAAATTTCATTTTTATTAACTATCGTTGAAAAATCTAAAAATATACACTCTGTTGGACAATCTAAATTAAAAGAGATATACGAAGATATTGACTATACTATCCTAAATAGAATATAATTTAATTCTGTCGAAACAGTAAAAAATATAAGTACAGTTCATAAAATTATAGAAGAATACGAAAATATAGAAAATGAAGTTTCAAAAGGAATAACGTTAGGATATATAACTAAAAAAGATCATCCTAAATCTTTTGAAAAATTATTACAATATAAAACATTTTTAGAAGAACTTAAAAGATTAAAAAATATAAATATAATCAGAAGTACTGAATTAAATCAACCTGACTAAGTTCGAGGATATATCTTACAAATTAAACAATCATTTTCATTAAGAATAACTTGGACATTTCAACAAAAAGATCTATTTTACTAAAATTATTGTATACCAAACATATTTAACTAAGAACCTCCAAAATAATGAAAACCACAAAAATCTACGAAAAACAAAATTCACTCATCAATCTGGAATCAAACAGCCCTTCTTGAAATTAGGCACCCCAATCAATTCTAACATATAAAGTCTGCATTTCTTTCTCCAATTAAGCCCTCTGCAGTCCACCCTGAGGGCTGAACCTCACCCCTCAATACACCCACACATCCACAAGCGAAACAACGGTAAGAAGTGAGGAAGAATGAAGGCGGTAGTGATCACAAGTCCTGGTGGCCCGGAAGTGCTTCAGTTGAAAGAAGTTGATGACCCACAAATCAATGATGATGAAGTTTTGATCAGAATTGTAGCCACCGCACTCAATAGAACTGACACCCTTCAGCGGATGGGTAGGTACGATCCACCTAAGGGTGACAGCCCGTACCCGGGTCTCGAGTGCTCTGGTACCATCGAAGCCGTTGGGAAGAACGTTTCTCGCTGGAAAATTGGTGACCAGGTAATCCATCTATTCCTAGAATACCGATAGAATGATTTTAAAAAAATTATTTATTGGGCATTATATTCATCTGTTTTTTCTGTTTGTTTCGAAGCTGAATTATGGGTTTTATGTATTTATAATATGGCTTTGTGTTGATGATTGTTAGTTATGGAACCTGTATTTTGATGACTATCCCTCTGAACAGTTGTATAATTATTAAGAAAATATATTTTTTTTTGTACTTGTTCTGGCTTTGAATATATCACAAAGCCACAAGCTTTTTTGATAAATAGCCATTATATTGTTCAATTTCGTGATGTCTGTACATTCAATGTACTCGGATATAGGAATATGTAGAATTGAACATAGTAAAATAAGAAGTTGAAAGATTTTGTTTAAATTGATAGGAGGAAATTGTGTGAATGCAGGTATGCGCTTTGGTTGGCGGGGGAGGGTATGCAGAGAAAATAGCTGTACCTGCTGGACAGGTTCTTCCTGTTCCACCTGGTGTTTCTTTGCAAGATGCAGCCAGTTTTCCTGAAGTAGCTTGCACGGTTTGGTCGACCATCTTTATGACGAGCCATCTATCCAGGGGGGAAACTTTACTGGTAAAATGCATACTTGCTCTATTTTATTTTTCTGATCTAATTGACTGTTGTCATTGGCTTTTTCTAGCAGCAGTAATTATGCTGGGTGTGACCTACTCTTAGATAAATATCAATATTTATACAGCACTTCAAAAAGTAGTACTATTCAGATTGTTTTTGCATTTTGAAAAGTATATTGGTCAATATAGAGCAAGGGAAAACTGTGAGCTTGTTGATGTAAAGTTGAAGCTGACTTTCTAATTGGAGAAGGGAGTGAGGAACCTGTCTGTTCATCTAGGTTTGCTACAGTAAGGATGCACATTTTACTTTCACAGTTATGAATCTCATGAATAAAGACACTAAATAGTACAAAGATGAATATACCTAAAATCTTTTCACTGTAAATGCCTAGTACTGTTGATGGCTCTAGTTTTGTTGCTTGATGATGATTTAAAATCATTTTAAAGGATAATCCTCTGTACAGACTCAAGAGAATTTAGTCTTCAAGGTTATACCTTTTTTAGTTAACTATTTGGAATTAAGCAGAAATCTCAAGAGGAGAAAGAGAGGTGGAGAGATGATCTGGGAACTAAGTTAAATGGAAAATTTCTCAAATAGAGAAAATTCTATGTTAAATGAGTGTCTGTAATCTGAAAGCTATTATGGGATGAGATGATTAATACGTTTGTATCAAATATCGTGGTTAATTTAAGGTCTATCAGAAGGATAATATAGTTATCACTAATCATATCTTACTAAAAATTTAACTTGAAAAGAACATATAATTTCAGATCCATGGAGGTTCTAGTGGAATTGGAACATTTACAATTCAACTGGCTACATATTATGGAGTGAAAGTATTCGTCACTGCAGGTGTGCTACCATATTCACATCCATTGACATGAAATAATGATTATGATAACTTGGGTTCTCCCTTTGTTTGATAAAATAAACAACTCTTTTCACCAGGAAGTGAAGAAAAACTAGCTGCTTGCAAGGACCTTGGAGCTTCTGTTTGTATCAATTACAAGACTGAAGATTTCGTTGCACGAGTGAAGGAAGAAACAGGAGGAAAAGGTTGAATTAATCCAATAATTTAGTCCGGCAATCTTGATTTCATTTGAATGTACTATACAAGTTTGCAATCAACACCACCATGTAAATTCTAATAGCACGAATCAAGAATCTTCCCATTTCTATGCTCATACATTGTTTTCAGATGTAACATGAACGTGTTTGATTGCAGGTGTTGATGTTATACTTGATAACATTGGCGGTTCATATCTTCAAAGGAACATTGACAGCCTAAACTTTGATGGAAGGCTATTCATAATTGGCTTCATGGGTGGAACAAAAGCAGAAGTAAATCTTGCAGGGTTGCTACCAAGACGCCTCACAGTGCAGTGTAACATGCTTAAGCCTTCTGCTATTTATTTATTTATATTTTTCCCTTTTACATTTCAAAGCTTCTAATTAAACTCAATACTCTTAATGCTTCATAGTTCTTTGAAAAGATGGAGCAAGCCAATATTGTGACAATACATAGTGATAATTTTTCGAGAAAATGGAGAAAATACACCCCTATTTTAATACATTCGAAGGTTGACTTTCTTTCAAAAGAATTTCTTACATTTAGATATCCTTTTTTTTTTTTTTTTTTTTTTTTTTTTTGTGAAAAACATTGTTGAGGATATGATACTTCAAAAGGAAGAATACAAACAACTTAACCTCCCGGAAATGCAGCTAGATATTGTAGAGTATGTGAATTTTGCACACAACTTGGGATTTGTCTTCATTTGTTATTATGAATGTTTCAAACTTTCAAGAGCCTGTAATTGAATAATAAATTAATGATAACGGAAACTCCTAGAACCATCTTAAAATATCATGCTTCTTCATGTGATGTATAATTTTAATGGGAGCTTTGGAGGAATATCTGAAACATCAAATCAGATACACAACCTTAGATAGCATTCTATATATTCACACAAGGGTTTGAAGGGGCTTCAGTGTATGTAGCTGGCAAACTACATTATATCACTACAACTAAATGTTAAGAAGAAAAGGGAACATTTTCAGTTGCATCGTAGTTGTTTTGAGCGAATGCTCCATGTCACTGAGAAAACAGATGGAGAATAAATTGCCAGGCGAAGTGAAAATGAAGTTAAAGAAGTCATGAAAACAAAAGTGATTGGATTGAACCTTTCTCATAGTCCTTGGTTTGGGACTGAAAACTTTTTATGGTAACAGGGAAGTTAGATCAACGAGTTTGCTTTGTCTACTGAAAACTATGGCCATTCGACTTCTAGTAGAGTAGTTATTGTTTTCGTTGAGCATTATTCAACTACTATTGTATTTTATTATATATCTATTTTGTATTTTCAGCGGCTATTGTAGTCTACCTAGTACCTCCACTGGACGCATGGTATTTCCTAGTATTTTTATGTACGAACTACGAAACATTGAAGAGAATTTTGATTTCACCATGATTAGTTGGCCATGATATAATCTCTCTTTCATTTTTATTTTTATTTTTTTGGGTACTATTGATACTAATGTGTATAATTATTTTTCTTTAATCTTATATAGAGTCCTTTCTCTGTTCGGAGTATATTTTGAGTTAAGAGTCTGATTGCAGCTGCTGGCTTGCGAAATAGGAGCCATGATAACAAAGCTCTGATTGTGAGTGAGGTAGAGAAAAATGTCTGGCCAGCTATTGCCGCAGGAAAGATAAAACCCTTTGTGTACAAGTGTTTACCTCTATCTGAAGCTGCAGAAGCTCATCGCCTAATGGAAAGCAGCAAGCATATAGGAAAGATTCTACTGCTGGCGTGTTCTTAAATAGTTTTCAACCTGTTATTATCAATAAATATATTGCAGAGGCGAGTCTTTTTCACGAGATATGCCTTTTCCTTTTCCTATCGGGGTTTAACTAAAACGATATGAAATTGTATCGATCTGTTAGAAATATAACCTGTGGTACTTTATATACTGTACTGCATGAAATAAAAATTTACATTGTTCTTATACTTGAACTAATCCTCTTTTGGAAAAAAAAAAAAAATAATAATAATAATAATAATAATAAAAATAAAAATTGAAAAGAAAAATTCACATGCTTTTTTAGTACATGTATGCAGTGTTCTAAAAAGCGTAAAGCGTGATGAAGCGATGAGGTCGAACTTTAAGCTTAAATATGTCTAAGCACGAAAAAGCATGACAATGAGCGAGCGAAGCGTGGGTAAAACACGAAGCGTGAAGGTCAAGTTTCAAGTTTAAACGCGTTTAAATGTAAACGTAAGAGAGCTTTTTAGAACAAAGCTAGAATAATTCAAGCTCTTACAACAACTGTACACAAGCAAATACAAGGAGAAGTAAGATCCAAGGAAAAAGAATGTAATTGCATAGCTGGACAATATGTAGCTTTGTGATTTTTCAAATTCTAGTTTAAAATGGAGAAAAGAGGATGAATGTTTAAAGTTGAACGACATAACTACTAAAAGAAAAATGATTTTAGATCTATAATTTTTTGTTTATTATTGTAATGTTGAATGAGCCAACAGTTGTTGGATAATTGATAATTACAAATGGACCAGATAACATGCATTAAGATTAAGAATTAATTATTTTTTTAAATTTATATTAAAAAAATCGTGTTTTGCTCTATCATTTTTTGTTCTTGGTTTTGAACCTAGAACCGGAAGTAGAACCGAATGGTTCTTGATTTTTAGAACCAGAACCATTTCAAATTTTGAATTAACCGAACCAATAGTTCTGATTATTTTGCCCAAGCCTACCACATGGTTCATCATGAACAAGAAATGACAATGATCGTCAAATTTTAGGAAGTAATCGTGGAACTAAAGGTAATTGTGTCAAACAACTGCTAGGTCGTTAGAGGAAGGAACACGACCCCGAAAGTCGGACCCCAACCTGATTCTCAGATGGGAGAAATCATGTTTCAACTGAATGAATTGACGTAGGTAATGGGAAGGATGCAATAGCAACCACCTCGAACACGTCGACAACCTCATCATGAAAAAGAGGTGGAGTCATCATATCATCTCCCAAAAGATAGACCCTAGGTGGACAAAAAACTCAATTACACGTGGGAGATTTGAAAGTTCAACAGGCGAAACCATACCATCACCCCTACAGAGAAGATCTCCCAAAATCTTGGCAAAGATGTCACAACTTTCCACCTCAATGATTTAATTCTTGGAATAGGTAGTAAAGACCTGGATGAATTGGACTAGCTAAAGAAACGGTTGAATGAGCTGAAAGGTATATAGAAGGGGCACGTTGATGACCACAACCCTACCATATCTTCTTCATTTGCTAAGGACATCGTGTTTCTTTGCCAAGCAAGTTCAAGGCTAGCGGCATTATGTTCAAGATCTTTCCTCTAACTCTTTGGGATAGAGCTCAAAGATGGTTGCGAACTCTATTAGATCATTCTATAAAGGGTTGGAAAAACCTTTCTTCTCAATTCCTTTATAGCTTCATCGCAGAAAAGACCAGGACCACTCCAAAGGAGCAACTGTCACAATATAGAAAGGGAAGACATCGACAAATAATGGACACAGATAAGGTGTTGGATGATGCGCTCTTTATGGATATCATTTCAGGTTTATGGCTAGAATCGAGATTCTAGTTTTTAGTACACGAGGAAGGACCTAGAACCTTCCAAGAGTTCCTCACGAGAGCAGAAAGGACAATAGGAGCTGAAGAGGCCCAAACAATAAGGGTTGATGAGAAAGTGATAGCAAAAGACCTAAAAATGTCAAGAGGTAAGGAAAAAGAGTTGACTAGGATAATGTGTTGTTAAAAAATAAAAAAAGATTGAGACCCATTATTTGAAGAAAATATATTTTGTATAGTGATTTTTAGGATAATGTGTGGTTAAAAAATAAAAAAAATTGATTTACGTATAAAATTATTTTATGGAAGAGTGTGATTGAAAATGAGTTTTGCAAAAATGAATTTTGAAAATATTGAGTCTCAAAGAAGGGATTTTTAAATTATACAAACTACGCATATTAGAAATAATTATACAAATCCGCACAACTTGACATTGACTCTACCACCATCTCCTTTCCTTTCAGTAGCATTCTCGAAATCATCCTTGCATGAACCGATGAAAGGGTGTTTGAAATGTTCTACGCAATTCAGCCAATTGTACGTGAGAAGCCATTCTTTAAGTAGTAAGCATGTGTCATAATCTTCTTGTTGACGCAAATCAAATTGATTTGGAGAGGAATTTTCTATTGAATGCTCGGAAAGACATTCATTTGGTACCCAATACATGCATACAGGGGCGGAGCCCATTAAGGCCCAGCGCGGTCTATGGACCGCGCTGGACTTTGGCCGTCCAGCCCAGGCCCAATATATATATATATATATATATATATATATATATATATATATATATATATATATTTTCCCAAACTCACTCTTTCTTGCAGCTACATCTCACCACCTAACCACTCCCCATCATTTCACTTCAGCAAGAAGACAGCAACTCAGTTATTCTGCAGGCTACAGAGACTACACTCCATTTTCACGCCATATATTACCATTTCATGGTCCAGAAGAAAGAACCAGACGGCATCGGCGATTGGAGACTGAAGAAGACGAAGGGAGTCCCCTGTTGGCTGCTGCTGGGCGACTGAAGAAGACGAAGGGAGTCCCCTGCTGGCTGCTGCTGGGCTGCTGGACGACTGAAGAAGAAGAAGGGAGTCCCCTGCTGGCTGCTGCTGGGCGACTGAAGAAGACGAAGTGTGAAGAAGTCCTCCACAGGCTGCAGCTCCGCCTTCGCTGGACGCCTCACGCCTGGACCGCCTAGACGTTGCCTCTGTCGACGGGGAGTGACGGCGACTGCTTTGCAAGCTTCAGCCTTCAGAGCTCGAGGTTGAAGTCTGAAGGTTAGCTCTTGTGCTGTGCCTCTCCGACCTCCACCCCTGCCCAGTGACCCTGTGGCTGTGTCCCTGTCTAAAAATCTGAATGTGAAATGAACATTTGACGTTAAAATGAATGATATTATGTTATGTCATATGTGAATGAATAAAGTATGTGATTAATAACTTATTTGATTTTTGAATGACTTATTTAATTAATAACAATTTGCAACACTTTTTTTTTTTTTTTTTTTCTTGAACAACTTTTTTAATTTTTGAATTGTGACACAATACCTTGGACTAATGGACTTGTTTGGATTTTTATCTTGAAATTAGATTTCAAAATATTGATTATTGGATGGTATTTTGGGGGTATTGAAAATAATATTGATTTGACATTTTGGGGTATTTTTAATATATTTGATTAACTTTGTTTGAATTTTCGTAATTTAAGATTTGTGGTTTGTATTTGTTATTTGTTGAGTTTGTTTAATTTGAAAGTTGTGATTTGTAGGAAAAAATCATGTCTACCTTAGATAGATTTTTTAAAAGAAAGTTTCCAGTTGTTGAAAATGTTGATGAGGGGACTTCAAATAGAGTGGATGTTGATGTTACACAACTTCCCACCGATCATGGAAATAGAGTGGATATTGATCTTGCACAGCTTCCAACCGATCCTGGATTAAGAATTCCAATTTCAAATTACAATATTAATATTCGTGATCAAGTTCGAAGAGCGTATTTGCAAAAGGGTGCTTGTCAACCTTCGGATCATGTATTCCCAAAACGAAAGTTCGGAACGTCCCAATTTAGACGATTCCAATCTTCCTGGTTCAAAGAATTTGGTAATTGGTTGGAGTACAGTATAGCAAAAGATGCCGCTTATTGTTTGTACTGTTATCTTTTCAAATCAAGTCATGGTAATCAAGGAGGAGGTGAATCTTTTGTCAGTGAAGGGTTCACGTATTGGAAAAATAAAGAAAGATTTCGAATTCATACGGGTAAACATGATAGCGAACATAATAAAGCTCGAATGAGTTGTGAAGAATTATGAATCAAGATCAGCACATTCATTCGGTTTTGCATAAGCAGTCAACACAAGCACGTAGTGATTATCGTATTCGTCTTGAGGCATCAATTGATTGTATTAGAGTTTTGTTGCGTCAAGGGTTATCATTTCGGGGTCATGATGAATCCGAAGGTTCTCTCAATCCAGGTAACTTCCTAGTTCAATTGCAATTTCTTGCTGATCATAATGATGATATTAAAGCTGTGGTATTGGGAAATGCTCCTAAAAATTGTAAATTAACATCTCCTGATATTCAGAAGGATATAGTGAGTGCTTGTACTGTTGAAACAATTAATGTTATTATCAAAGATGTTGGAGATTCATTGTTCTCTATTCTTGTTGATGAATCTCGTGATGTATCAGTAAATGAGCAAATGTCAGTAGTCCTACGTTATGTGGATAGTAGTGGACATGTGAATGAACGTTTGATAGGGGTTGAGCATGTTAGTAGTACCACAGCTATATCACTTAAGACTGCAATTGATATGCTATTTTCTAGACATAATTTGAGCATAACTAGGTTGAGAGGACAGGGTTATGATGGGGCAAGTAATATGCAAGGTAAGTTCAATGGTCTGAAAACACTCATTTTGAAGGAGAACTCATATGCTTTTTAAATACATTGTTTTGCTCATCAACTTCAGCTAGCTCTTGTAGCTGTAGCAAAGAAGAATATTCCAATTTCTAATTTCTTTCGGGTGGTGGGTGATGTTGTAAATGTCATTGGAGCATCTTGCAAACGTTCTGATCTGCTTAGAGAGAAACATTCAGACTTTATCGTTGAAGCATTGGAGAGAGGCAGTGTTTTAAGTGGACAGGGACTTAATCAAGAAACTACTCTTCAGCGTTCTGGTGATACACGTTGGGGGTCACATTATAATTCTTTGATCAGTTTGCTTTCAATGTTCTCTGCTGTTGGTGATGTACTTGAATTTATTTCAGAAGACGAATCTTGTTCTGGTGATCGAAAAAGTGAGGCATTTAATTTATTGGAGTCGATACATTTGTTTGATTTTGCATTTAATCTACACTTGATGAAAAAAGTCTTAGAAGTTTCGAATGAGTTGTCAAAGGCATTACAATTGAAAGATCAAGATATTGTGAATGCAATGGGATTGGTGAAAATATGCAAACAACGACTCCAATTGATGAGAGACAACGGGTGAGATTTGTTTTTGGAAGAAGTTCATTCTTTTTGTCAGCGATATCACCTTGATGTTCCCAATATGGATGATGTGTTTATACGCAGTGCACCTCATGGTCGTCCTCAACGTAATCCACCACCAGAAGTGACAAATTTACATCATTACTGTGTAGATTTATTCTACGCTATCATTGATTTGAAACTTCAGGAGTTGAATGATCGTTTCTCAGAGGTAAATACAGAGTTACTCCTTTGTATAGCTTGTTTATGTCCACAAAATTCATTCTATGATTTCGATAAGAAAAGATTGATTCAACTTGCGGAGTTTTACAAAGAAGATTTTTCAAGATTTGATCTTCTCACACTTGATGATCAACTTGAAACTTATATTTTTGATATGCACTCTAACATCGCATTTCAAGAATTGAAAGGCCTTGGTGATCTTGTAGAGAAGTTGGTAATGACAAAGAAAAATAAGGTATATCCATTGGTTTATAAGCTTTTGACTTTGGCGCTTATTCTACCGGTTACTACATCTACTGTTGAAAGAGTATTTTCTGCAATGAGCATTGTGAAGGATAGATTGCGCAATCAAATGGGTGATGAGTGGATGAATATAGCCTTGTTGTTTATGTAGAGAAAGATATATTTTTGAAAATTGATAATGAAGCTATTGTACAACGATTTCAAAGTATGAAAACACGCAAGGAACGAATTTAAGGTACTACATTTGAGTTGAGATTTAATTATTTGTCATTTGTAAAATTAAGTTTTCTTTATTTCATTTAATTTTTCTAGAAAAAAAAACTTTCGGGGGCAGCGAACCCCAGTCCCCCCCCCTCTCAACCTCATTTAATTTTCGCCCACGCTGACTTCAAATCCTGGCTCCACCCCTGCATGCATAACTCCAATGAGACTGCGGTCATAAATGACAAGCAATGTTTTGAGTCCACTAACATGAACAACATTGAGAAGTTTCAACAACAGAAATGGAAAACAAATAACTCAACATCATTAGCAAAATAAACTTAAATAGGAAAAACAATAGAATACTCTTACATACTAACCCCCAAAATTTCAAAGAAACTTGACTGCAAGAGTTTTACACGGTCGAAAAGGAAAAATGCACTACCTCTGTAGCCTCTGCCTTTGGTACCTTCAGTTCTCTCAATAGTTCCAACTCTAAAAATATAGTGAAATGAATGCAATTTAACTTTCAACAATAGAAATTAAAATCATAATATTTTATCTTCCAACAATAGAAATTAAAATCATAAAACCAAACAACATTAGTAAAATAAACCTAAATAGAAAAAAAAAATATTATAGGACCTTACATACTACCCATATTTTTTTCAAGGAAAATCCTTGACGGTTCAGAGAGCATTGAGGTGGAGTTGGAAGAATCCACGAATCGCTCCAAAATGAAGGACCTCATAGGGACAACGATCCAAAATGCAATGCAAGAGAAATAACAGAGGAAATGCATTGAAGACATTGATGAGTTTGTGACCAGCGAATGGTGGGAGGGACGGGAAGAGGCGTTTGTAGAGAGATTTGGCATATTGGGTTACAGAGCTATGCATATGGGAGAGGCGTGGGAGTAGCAGAAGAGAGGTATGGAGCTTATGAGAGAAAGAACGGTATATGGGGCTGTGGTCTCCCAAAAGATATTTTCTTGGTTGTGTTATAATGGAACGGTTATTGAACACGGTTGAAGATTAGTGGATTATGGATAGTGGCCACCTTATTCCACCCACTAATTGATTAACCGTTTTGAAGATTGGAAATGGGAGCAAAAAAAATCAAATGAAACATGGGAAATGGGCAAAAAAGAAACCGTCTAGATCCAAATTCTGTTCACATTACAGAATATTTTTCAAATTGAAAATTGAATTGAAGATTCCCAGAATCTCTTCTGTTTTTATTAATATATAGATTTATACCTCAAAAAAATAAAATTTAATAATTAGGTATAGGAAAAGTTACAACTTTAAAAATTAACTAATTAAAAAAAAAAAAATCACATATATGTGAAAAAATTACATTTCTATTATACCTCATTTTTATAATTATTTTTTTATACTTTTGTAATACGTTTCAATTGGTTTAATTTCAAACATTTCAAATTCAGATATTTGTAATCATGAAATTAACCCTTTATTTTACGACAACTCACCCCATATCCTCCTATGAAAGTTTCAATAATATGTTTAGGCCAATCAAATAAACCAATCAAATAAACTACTTTATGAATTTATATGATGTTTGACAAGTGTTTATAAACGAATTAAATTATAAATAAATATTAATTAAATAGATACAAAGAAACTCAAATTTTTTTATAAATATTTTATAAATACAAGCCAAAATTTACATTTTACAAGTTTAGATTTAGATTTTTTTGTGTGTATTATATGGACTCCTTGTTTCATTGTTTATTGTTTGCCATGTGTTCATGATTTGTCAACTAATGTATCAATGTCAAATCGTTGTCGACCCTAAGAGCATCTCTAATGGTATATTAATTGAGGAAAAATAAATTGTTACATAGGAAAAATAAATAATGATATGAAAATTTAATTTTCAATGTTTAGTTTGCATGCTTATGTGGCGTTGACGTGATAGAGACATTATCTTATACTATATCTAAATGTAGATAACTTGCTAGACAATGTATACATAACAAATTGTAGATAAATATCATTGGGAATAAACTTTAAAATCCACTATCTATTTTATCAATATGGGTGAGATAATTATCTATATAAGTGTCGCATAGATCAAAATACTCATGAACCATTAGAGATGCTCTAAGAGCATCAATAATGGACATGTTAAACTACATGTTAGTAAAATAAAGTAGCTAGGGATTGAAAAATAGTGTACAATAAATAAGTTAAATCGTATGTTCATGGAATCTTTTTTAGCAAATGTTAACTTGTTTGTTAAAAAATGAGTACCACATTAATATATAAATTTTGCTATTTTAAAAATAAATATTACAACCCATAAACTCCAAAATAGAGCGATTTTAAACATTTGCCATTTGGTCTAGTTTCATGCTTATGAAATTATACCAATTCGGAAAGATAGGAAATTTCATACGTATGAAATTATAGCCGTTTTCCTATCTATCCAAATTGGTCTAATTTCATACGTATGAAATTATATCAATTCGAAAAGATGAGAAATTTCATACGTATGAAAATATAACTGTTCCTATCTATTCAAATTGATCTAATTTCATACGTACGAAATTAGAGTTATTTAAAAATTACGAAAGCTATTATATATTTGGTAAAAATTTACTATGTACATGTGTGATGTAGCATTTAACAATTAACTTTTGGCTAAAAGTTAACCTATCCATTGTAACAATTTTTATTAGTTAACTTTAACATGTAAATGTGACATTTAACATATCTTTTTGCTTATGTGACTAGTTAAATTTAGTATGTCCATTGTGGATGCTCTAAAAAGCTGTATAATAGCAAATACAAGAATAACATGTTCATAACGTGTTAGGTTCGCGTACAAAAGCAGAAATGTTATTTTTTAATTCAAGGAAAATATTGAATTCATCACACACACAACTATTGCTAATTTATATGTCGTAGTGGTTCAATACTATTCTTTCTAAAATGTTATTATTTTACCCCAAAAAACATAAAGTTAATATCCATTGAATTACATAATGTTAAAACCTAGTTTTTTGTCTCATTCAATAAAACTCATTTCTCTTCAAGTCAAACTCATTTAAAATCACAAATTTTGTCAATAAAATAATTTTACACCACCATAAACATTATGCCGTGATAAATCAGCAGTTTAAACTAAATGATCAAATGTTCGAATCTTGATTCTTGAAATGCATCATATAATATGCAAGACGATGCAAGTACAAAATTTGTCTAGGACGCTGTAAGTACAAAATTATTATACATAAACTCAAAAGTCAAATCACACAGTTAAACCATTCTATAATGTTGACGCCACCAGGCCCATGGCTACTTACGGCTCGGCCAACACAGCGAATTGTCCACCGCGTGGTGTGGATTTGTTCCACGCGTGATGGACGCGTCCCCAGGGGGTTTCGAACCTTGGACCTTTGGAATATATGAATTCCAAATGCCTCCCTGGTAACCACTAAGCTAAGTAAATTCCAAAGGCCTCCCTGGTACTACTTAGCTTAGTGGTTACCAGGGAGGCCTTTGGAATTCATATATTCCAAAGGTCCAAGATTCGAAACCCCCTAGGGACGCGTCCACCTCGCGTGGAACAAATTCACACCACGCGGTGGACAATTCGCTGTGTTGGTCGAGCCGTAAGTAGCCATGAGCCTGGTGGCGTCATCATATAAAACGCGCGTTTTATATGTTGACGCCACCAGGCTCATGGCTACTTAGCTTAGTGGTTACCAGGGAGGCCTTTGGAATTCATATATTCCAAAGGTTCAAGGTTCGAAACCCCCTGGGGACGCGTCCACCTCGCGTGGAACAAATCCACACCACGCGGTGGACAATTCGCTGTGTTGGCCGAGCCGTAAGTAGCCATGAGCCTGATGACGTCAACATATAATATTCAAATTATTATATAACATGTATAATTCATTAAAACATCATTTGTCCTGGGACGCTGTAAGTACAAAATTATAATATACATAAACCCAAATCACACAGTTAACCAAATAACCATTCTATACAACACGCAGGCAAACAACATTCTGCATTCACATCAAGTTCAAAGATAAAAAGTTTACTAAACCTTTACGTGATGTGAACAATGGCAGATCATAGTTATGGTGACACACATCATTGTTGTGCAAATCTTTATCGTCCATCAGATTGACTTATTGTTTTTGTTTGCTAGATTCATACCTCATACAATGCATAGCTAAGCTGGGAAAAAGATTAACAAAATCAATTATCATAAATCAAAGGAATAATGCAGTGTAAAAATAATCACTGAAAAAATGAAAAGCAAAGAAAGAAGCTCCATCGCTTCGTTAGATAAGATGACGTGTAATATAAAGAATTTGGTATTCTTACGAGAATGATTTTTCCAGTGACTTCCTTAACTTGTACCAATATTTCAGGTGTCTTGCATATCTTTCTTAACGCCATATTCCCATGCTTTGAAAATGTGGAACTTAAGCACGACTCTTACACTGAGGCGTAGCTCGTGTTTCAAGGCGCAAATATGTGTGCAATTTTTTTTGAGGCAATGCTGTAAAAGCCTAGGGCTAGGGGTTCTAGTTAGGTCCTTTTTCTTAACTAAAAAACAAAAGTCAAAACTCGACGAAAGTTTCAATCAGTGGATGACGAAGATGAATGTATAAAATAGACAATGAAAATGATATGGGAATCAGATATTAAGGTAGGAAAATCTAATAATAAATAGGATAAAAAATAGCCTATGTTTGTTAAAATATTTTTGTTTATAAACAAATAATTGATGTTTTCGATGTAAAATATGTAGTTGAAAAGTGGTTTCAGGAAATGTGTATAGTTAAAAAACGATTTGAAAAAATGTATTATTTACAAATTTGTTTATTAACAGTTTACCAATGTCGAAGCCTTATTTATATAATAGGATAGTTATTAAGATTTATAATATTAATAAGTTTTATCTTTTTTATTCTTCATTCTTATTTAGAATAAGATTTATTTATTTATTTTTGCGGGGGGTGTTGTTAGATTAAGAATTTGTAATTCATTTATATTTAGATTTATTTCCTTTTTTAGTTTCCTTATACTAGTAATATTAGGGAATAATTTTACCTATATTAACCTCTTTTATTATTATTATTATTATTATTATTATTATTATTATTATTATTATTATTATTATTATTATTGGGAGGTGGGTGGGTTAGATTAAGACTTTGTAATTCATTTATATTTATATCCTTTTTTAGTTTCCTTATACTACAAATATTAGGGAATAATTTTACCTATATATACAATACAAAGGTTTTGTATACTTTTTCAAGGTAAACAACACAAATGATCCCTAATCTTTACGTGTTTTGTAAAAATAGTTCCAAATGTTTCAATTTTGGCATTTGGCATTTACACTCTTAGAATCACCAAACGTTGCGAAAACAGTCCCTATCGTTAGAGTATGTTCCCACCATTAAAAATTAGTAAAAGACACAAATGGTCCCTAACATTTCAGTTTTTTACTATAACAGTCTCTAACATATTAAGCCCCTATTTGACGTATTTATTTTGTAACCTACAAACATTTGGTGTATTTTGCCCCTAATATATTAAGCATCTGTTTGAGACCAATTATTTCAAATAATGTGGTTTGTAATTGTAATTTTTGAAGAATTTATGGTTAACAAGTAAGATTTTTTTTTTTATTATTTATGTGTAGATTATTTTATTGGTAGAAGATGTGATT
Source organism: Ligustrum vulgare (assembly GCA_963555705.1). NCBI lineage: Eukaryota > Viridiplantae > Streptophyta > Magnoliopsida > Lamiales > Oleaceae > Ligustrum > Ligustrum vulgare. Next base: position 50,424,806 of record OY743169.1, on the reverse strand, counting down.
GAAGAAGAATTTTAAAAATTAAAGTTTATTCTGAATTTCTAAAGTGAATAATAAAATAATTAACAAAAATTCACCACATTAATAATGACCTATTGGTTTAAAAAAAATCATAAAAGATAAACAAACTAATACATTGGACATCATTTTAGAAATTGAATAACAAATATGTTTTTATCAGTTTTACTTTCGATTTTGATTTTCGATTTCGTTTTTTTTTTTAAAAAAACCAATCGATTTTGTTTTTGAAATTTCATTTTTTTGAAAACTCGCTTTCAACGACATATTATATCAATAAAATAATTTAAAATTCTTAATTTTTAACCAAAAATTGTTCAAAAAATTACAATTACAAACCACATTATTTGAAATAATCAAATTCGATCAATGCAATTTTTTAACTTCATTCTTGTTTCAAGAATTCCAATTTCACTTCCACACCAAAATTGGTAATTCATTTATATTTAGATTAAGACTTTGTAATTCATTTATATTTAGATTTATTGCCTTGGGGGGGGGGGGGGGGTTTAGATTAAGGCTTTGTAATTCATTTATATTTAGATTTATTTCCTTTTTTAGTTTCCTTATACTAGTAATATTAGGGAATAATTTTACCTATATATACAATACAAAGGTTTTGAATACTTTTTTCAGGGGAAACAGCACAAATGATCCCTAACCTTTACTTTTTTTGCGAAAATAGTTTCAATTTTGACATTTACACTCTTAGAATCACCAAACGTTGCAAAAACAGCCCCTCCTGTTAGAGTATGTTAATTCTCACCGTTAAAAACTAGTAAAAGCCACAAATAGACCCTAACATTTCAGTTTTTAGCTATAATAGTCTCTAACATATTAAATTCCTGTTTGGCGTATTTATTTTGTAACCTACAAACATTTGGAGTATTTAATATATTAAGCATCTATTTGAGGCCAATTATTTCAAATAATGTGGTTTGTAATTGTAATTTTTGAAGAATTTATGGTTAACAAGTAAGATTTTTTTTATTATTATTATTTATGTGTAGATTATTTTATTGGTAGAAGATGTGATTGAAGAAGAATTTTAAAAATTAAAGTTTATTATGAATTTCTAAAGTGAATAATAAAATAATTAACTAAAATTCACCACATTAATAATTACCTATTGAATTTGCAGATGGATAATATCAAAAAATCCTTGATAGACACCAAAAAGCGAATGGACTTCCTCATAGAGGAAGCTGAAGATATAAAGCTTGGAATTGAACAACTTGCAGAAACTCTCTAAGGAAGTTTCAAGCAATTGATGGAAATCTCAACATTTCATCACAATTATACCAAAGAATTGAGCGATAACATAATTGAGATAGAATCTCAGTTTGAATCGTTAATTACCAAACAGGCTGATACCAAACAGTTTATGTAAAAAATACAAACAGGTACATCTTCTGGAAGCAGTGGTGGACCAACGATTAAAACAGATGAACCCATTCCCAAAAAAGTTGTCATAAATGAAGCCAGTCCTCGAAAAATAACAATCAATGCCAAAGATGAACATACAAAAGTAGTCAGAATTCGTGCTGAGGAGGAAGATGATTCCCCTTTTTTACCAAAAGAAAACGAATATAAAACTACTGTTGAAGTTATATATGAGCTCCAAGAATGTGATTGTTATTACATTTCGTCTGGAGATCATGTTTACCCACGATTGATCGTTGCTCAGGGAGGAGATCCCGTTATGACAAAAATGACAGCAGATTATGGATTTCTGGATCTTATCTATCCAGGAAAAGATCTGAAAGAAATCGAAAAATTTGATGATTTACTAAAAGGATAAATTTCAAAGTTTGCCCAAGGAAGACCTATATATTTAAAATTTTATTCAATCAGTCCTGAAATTGATGGAAGGATATATTATCCTACTGAGCATATTATCAAGATTGGGTATGTTGCTCGAAATTTTCAAATTGAAGTTGGAAAAATTATCAAGCCAGTACCAAACATTACAAGATCATGGTTTAGATCCTAAAGGGTGTTGGGAATTAAAGTTCTCTACAATATTGCCAAAAACCTGTATGAGAAAAAATTCAAATGCATATGCCAGTATAATGGATGGACCCTACTCACTAATGGAGGAAAAGAAAAGTCAACAATCTTGCAAGAATACATCAATAAATTTGACACTCATCAAATCCATGGAAGCATTGTCACTTTGCAAGAAGCGTGCATAGCCAGGAATTGCCCCACATGCCAAAGGAATTGATGGACAGGTGGAAGCCACTTGATGAATTTGCTTTACATGCCAACAAAATTGATGGACAAGTGGAAGCTGTTTAATAGATCTACTTTAATGCAACAATGCAGAACAATGTAGGGGCCATATTAAGACCAAAAAATAGAAGGATAAGTGTCCCTATAATGTAAGGGGCCATGTGATGTAATAAATAATAGAGGGACATGAGTGTCCTTATGTGATAAAAGCTATGAAATTGTTAGGTCGATGATGTAAGCAATGATATAATTGTGTCCGATGTAATATTATAAATAGAGACATCTGGGCTAGTTAAAAGACAGAACCAACTTGAGCACTCAGTTTGTGAGAAAGCCAAGAAATTTTCTGTCTTGAAAAAATTCTCATACCAATCCTGTTTCAATCTTCATATTATCAATAAAATCCCAATCCACTTATCAAATTATGATGAATTTCTAAATTCTTGTCTTCTAAATCCTATTTCCAAAAAGAAGATATATTATTAAGAAAACTCCCTACACTCTGTGATGAGGTTCGAAGCGCGGAAGAAACGTCGGAAAGTTTCGAACCCAGGTTGTGGTTGGACGGATGAATCATGACCCGATATTCACGACGCGGTGACTCGACGATGCGGAATAAAGAACCACGACTTTCGAAACGCCACAAGGATTTGCCCAATCTCCTTGATAAGTCTCTGATTTGAACGCCACAAATACTCTCGCGAATATTTGATAAGTTCTGGATGAACGCCACAAGATAATCAATCTTGATAAGTTGGATTTGTTCTCGAAGAACACAAAAGGGACTCCTCAACCTTTTAATTGGAGAAAACTCTCTCAACTTTATTAATCTCAAAACTCAAACTAAACTGTTTTTTTACAATCATGGAAAAGAATATATATAAGCAAAATAACCTAGTTGCTAATTTACTCAAAATAGAACTCTAATTAGACTAAAATTCTAAAATAAGAAAATAACCTAAAAACCAAAAAGGAAATAAAATAATCATAAAATTCCGCAAAACCTGGCCCGCTCCTCATTCACGGCCGTGAAGAATAACGTTACGGCCGTAAAGGCCTCTCGGGTCCAAAACTGCTTCAATAGTTATGGCCGTAACTTTCAGACTTATGGCCGTAAGCCTGGTTCTGCTGAAATTCTGCCTTTTCCCTCGATAGTTGATTACGGCCGTGATAATAGCTTTTACGGCCGTGATTAAATGAGTTACGGTCTTGAAGGATTTCAATTATGGCCGTAATGCCTTTTCTGCACCAATTACTTCGATAACTCGACTCGGTTTGATCCGTCCCTCTTCTCGGCTTGACCCCAACATAGAATTTGCTCCGTTTTGCACGTAGATCATTGTCATATTGCCGATGGCTCGACTTCGCTCTCCGATGCCCGGTCCGGATCATATCATACCCTCCTTCTTTACGATGATTCTTCCCGAATCATAGCTTTGTTCCTGTTGTGTCACTTCACCTCCTGGATCAAACGGAAAATTATTGCTTCCATGCCATGAGTTCAATAAATTATGCTCCTTTGATTGGAAAACATGGAAGAAATGGAGCTTGAACTTCCTTTGCCATTTGCAGTGTGGTTGAAGCTTCCAAACGTAATTAACCTGCAAAAAAGATTTAAACAAAATGGAGAGGGACATGTTAGCTTCATGAGGTACAAGGTATGGATCCTTGTATTCATGATAAACCACCACTAACTCCACTTCTTAAACCACGAGACTCTTCTCTTTACCTCTTTTCTCTTTTGCAACTTCTTGTTCAAATTTCTCATCTTCAAACTCAACCACATCTCCTAACTCCACACTTTTATCACCATGCTCGTGCACTACCTCATTACTACCCAAATGTGGATCTTCCAATTCAAAGCTCAAAATTTGAACTTCTACCCCAACTTCCAATTTTTCTTCATCAAATTTTGGAGTTTGATCACCTACCTCAACATTTTCCTCATCAAGTTTTGGAGTTTGATTATCCGTTTTTAATTTAAACTCCCCCTCCTTCTTTTCAATATCTTTATCCCCACGATGCCTCCTATTACACCACTTTTCACTCTCCTTCCTTACTTTCCGTGAATCTTCTAGTGCTTCATCTAATGTCAACCCATATAGTGCGCATGTTTTCCCTTTCTTAAGGAATTTGTATATGTGCATACTCTTATCATAAACAGCCTCCCTCCTATGTCTCCAAGGTTTTCCCAATAAAATATGATAAGATTTCAATGGTACTACATCACACCATACATCCTCACTATACCTTCCCTGGGTGATAGGTACTAGAACTTGTTTGGTTACTTTGAAATTCCCAAACTCCCTCATCCATGTTATCCTATAAGGTTTATAGTGTGGTTCTAGGGGCAATCCTAATTTTTCAATCACGGTGCTACCAACGAAATTAGTAAAACACTTTCCATCAATCGCTAAACTGTACCCCTTATTATTCACATAACATTTAGTTTGGAATAAAGAGCCCGGATCATAATCCATTCCTTATGTGGCGTTAAAAAAAATTCAAGAATGAAGAGGATTTAGATATCAAATAGCAAGAACGACTTTTATTGACTTGGAAGGAAATGAATATCAAGAATTTTAATAAAACTCAAGAAAGTGGTTCTCGAATCTTGGAATGACTTTTTTTTTTGAATAATGAATTTTCAGAATTAAATAATAATAAAAAAATAATTAATTTTTTTTAAATAAATTCGAAAATTCGACACGAACACAATAAAACAAACGGAACAGGATTTGAATAAGAATTAAGTAAAACAAACACTTTTGAATTTTTTTTGGAACGATTTTCTGGATTAAAGACTCAACAAACTCAAGAAGAACGGAAAAAAAAAACTGAAAACAAAACACTCAACAAGATATGGATTATTTTTATGGGACTCGATGATAAACATAAAAATCAAACTGGATAGAAAAACCTGAATTCAGAGTCCAGCTCTGATACCAGATGATGAGGTTCGAAGCGCGGAAGAAACGCCGGAAAGTTCCGAACCCAGGTTGTGGTTGGACGGATGAATCATAACCCGAAAAATACATCAAATGGAAAATGAAAATATATCATCTGAAGAATATAATAAACTTTTAGAAAAATACAAACATTATATTGCAGATTATTGTATTTTACTAGACCAAAGAATGGACTTATACCAGAAAATTTTGTATAATAATTTACCAACCCAATAATCTATGAATACTTCACAAACATCAACATCTAATAACTGTAATCATAAACTATATTTAGAAAATAAAGAAATTTCATTTTTATCAACTATCATTGAAAAATTTAAAAATATACATTTTGTTGGACATTCTAAACTAAAAGAGATATACGAAGATATTGACTATGTTATCCAAAATAGAATAGAATTTAATTCTGTTGAAATAGCAAAAAATATAAATACGGTTTATAAAATTATAGAAGAACACGAAGATATAGAAGTTGACGTATCAGAAGGAATAACGTTAGGATAAATAACTAAAAAAGATCATCCTAAATCTTTTAAAAAATTAGTACAATATAGAACATTTTTAGAAGAACTTAAAAGATTAAAAAATATAAATATAACCAGAAGTACTGAATTAAAACAACCTGATTAAGTTCGGGGATATATCTTGCAAATTAAACAGTCCTTTTCATTAAGGGTAATTTTGACATTTCAACAGAGGAGTCTATTTTACTAAACTTATTACATACAAAACCTATTTAACTAAAAACCCCTTGATAATATCTGAATTGGAAAAGATGGAAATTTTAGGTAAAAATGTTTTAAAATAGGATAATTAAACAGACAGCACTAATTAATTTGATAATTAAATTGACATCACTAATCATATTAAATACATCACGTTATCTATATACATTTATTGAAACACAATTTTATAATTACTTCACATTATTTTTACAAATATAATCTTCACTAAATAAAATAAAAATAAAAACGGTACATCACAAATTTAAACAATGCATTATCAGAATTAATTGATGCACCACATATTTAAACGGATTTCAATAATAATTCATCATTTTTCTGTAATCAGTTAGGGGTGGACGTGGTTCGGTTTGGTTCTGGTTCTAGAAGAACCAAACCAAATCGTAAACCGATGGTTTTTTATTAATGGAATCAATTGGTTTTTTCAAAGATATGGAACCAAACCGGAACCAAACCGCTCGGTTCTGGTTTGGTTTGGTTTGGTTTGGTTCTGAGACCATTACTTGAATTTTTAAATAATAAATGTAAATTAAAACCTGTTTATATCGCTTCTTCATTAGAATCCATCTACATCATTACTAAATAGAAAATGAAATTTTTAGTTAACAAAACAAATATTTAGAAAAAGTAACATGTTATTCTAAGTCAAAGAAGAAGAAACTAGCCTGAAAGAAGCTCGTCTACCTGTTGAAATTTAGAGAATCGAACATAAATGCAGTTTAGTCTTATAGTTACAGGTTACGATGAAGTTCTGAGTCTCATTCTACCGTGGTGCTATGTGAGTTAGGGATGAAATTTGCAATTTGAGTTTGGGTTAACTCTTGAAAATTGATGAATTAGGTCGAGGTTTATATATACATAAATTTTAAAAAACAAACATTATTGTCGTCGATGGTAACTAAGGAGTGCAACGATTGTTGTGTTATAGAAGTGCAAGTAAAGCAGTGTGAATGCGTATTTATAATTGAAAAGAAGAAAAACGAATTAGAATTAGAATTTAGATTTATGATTTAAAATCTTTGTCTAATATGAAATGAGATAAAATATATGTTAAATAACATTTTTGTACATTTCACATTTATAATTTTAGGTTTTAATTTTTTGGTGAGATGAATATTCACTAATTTGTAATATATATATATATATATATATATATATATATATATATATATATAATTTGGTTCTTGGTTCTGGAAAGAGAATCGGAACCAAAACCAAAACCGAATAGTTCTTGATTTTAAGAATCAAACCATTATTTTTTATGTACAATCGAACCAAACCGCTTAATTTGATTTGGTTATGATTTGGTCTGGTCTGATTCGATTATTTTGTCCACTCCTATAATCAATAAAAGTAATTGCTACACTACATAGATTTAAACGAGCCCAATAAAATTATCCAAATCAATGAAAATAATTTCCTCTTTTTTTGTAGACGTAAAAAATAAGAAGAAGAAAAATTGTAGTTTGATTATAATATTCCTTTTTAGTGGAATTCTTAAACAGCCTGGGCAACGATATATATCCCCAAATCAATGGCCAATGGCCTGGGTTTTAACTGGATGCTCGCCAAGCATTTCTTTGTAATAATTAGTATATGACGCGTGTGATGCACGTGAAATTGTAACGATATTATGATATTTTTATTCAAGTCCTATTTGGTATTGATAAAAAAAAAATAAAAGATTTTTAGTAAATTTTGATAAAAGTTGATGATATATGTGGTTAAAAAGTTGTGGGTCTCATAAAAAGTGTTGTTAAGATTAAATATCGACTTTGAATTTCATTAAAATCTAAAATTTTAGTACTACCAAACAGGGGCCGAATATATATGTTTCTGAAATTGATGAAAAAATTGTCTAAATTTCCCTACATATTTTATCTATAACATATTCAAAGTTTTGATTTAAACACTCTCAATATCGAACTTAATTTATCCTAAACATTATTCAAATTTCTAAATATGCAATACTCTTATCAATGGTATCATCATCTTTATTGTAATCACTGATGGCTGGTTTCTTTAAATTTTTATTTCCTAAAATGCATTCTTAGGCTACTTTATTCGAAAAAATTGGAGTTAGGAAGATTTCTTCTTCTATGTGTATATATTATAGTTCATAATCAATGCATTGCTACAATGAAAAAAGAATGATAAACATCATTTGACAATTTATCAAGATAAAAAAAAATTAATTGTAATCTTTTTTTTTTTTTTAAGAATTAACAAATTTAATTGTAATCTGGCGCAATAAAAATGTTTATCATGCATGTGATGTTAGAACTCAGATTTTACACTTGATCATAAATATCTGAGAAAAAATTGAGATGTATTTAATCTATATTCCCTATTCGAGACACAGAATATATCATATTTAATTAGAGTAATGTTTGATCATGAAAATTATTCTGAAATCAGTGTCTTCAAATTTCTGGCTCGACAAATTGATTTTTGAATACAAGATAAAAATATATAAATATAAACCAACTTAAAACATAAACAAATAATCTTCTTAAGAAATTTACACTTCCGAATTTCAACATAAAAATTTAATACAATAAGAATTTAAATTGATTAAAAAAGACTTAATTAATTTTTCATAAAATTAATATTTTAGAAAAATAAATTTACACGCATCATACTTCAATAATTGACTTTCTGAAAAAGGAAGTGAATATTCACAGAACTCTATTTTTATGGGTATGGTGAGAATATAATCATCGTCAAATTAATATTTGATAAAGAAACTTAAAATTGGAATACGACTATCGAGAATAAAATGTTTAATGTAGAAGGTGAAAATGATTTTCTATTTTTTTTAGAGTTATTAGTTTTATTTAAAATAAAATGTTAAAAAATTGTACATTAATTAAAATTAACGGTAAATATGATATTATTAAAATATTTGAGGGTAAAATAATAATAAAAAAAATTCTCCATTTAAAGCCTTTTAGAAGTAGTTTTTTTTTTTTTAAAAAAAAAAAATTATTATATACATGTAAAAATTTTAATTCAAGAAGTACACATTTTTTTCCTCATATTAATTGAATGGCATATTAGAAACTATAAATTATGTGAGACTTATTGGTTTTGTTTAAAAGATTTATAGTGAGAAAATGAAAAGTTTAGATAGTAATGCATGAAAAATATTTTTATTGACAATAAGAAAAAAAAAATACAAAAAAAATGTACATTAATTAAAATGAAGGGTGAATATGAAATTATTAAAAGATTGCGAGGGTAAAATAGTTCAAAAAAGTTTCTCCCTTCAAGGGACTTTTAGAAATAGCATTGTATAAATTAGCATACCTCGTTCAACAAGAATTGTCGGCTAAAAATTATGTAATACATATAAAAAATTTAGAGTTTTTGATATTTGTGGTGTACATGAGAATAAAAAATAAGGAAAGCTAATATAATGGATGGATATTTCAGTCAATTTAATTGTGATCAATTTACTATTTTTTTTTTAAAAAGTGGTGTGATTAACAAAATTAGTGGTGTCAATATAATTTCCGTTTAAAATATTGGGAAATGTTGTAATATATATATATATATATATATATATATATATATATATATATATATATATATATATATATATATATATATATATTTGTGTGTGTGCACCTGAGCACGCGCGAATGACCATCATACATCTGTAAATTTTATATATTACGATTGTGTCATCTCCCACCCATATAAATAAGGGCCTAATTCTCATTCATATATACACAATTAATGAGAAGAATTTTTCCATTCTCCCTACATCTCTATTCTTGTTATATAATTTTTGGTAGTTTTACAACACGTTATCAGCACGATTCTTTAGTCAATTGAATAATATGACAGGAGTATGCTGTAGCGCCCCGAGTTCCGTATACCCGATTCACTACGTCATTTTCTGTCTAAATTTTTCGAATAATATTTTTGCGGAAGAAATAGTTGAAATTCATTTTTGGCAACATTAAATAAACTGTAATGGCCGCTAAAATTGAAAACATTTATGAAACCATTTGAAATAGTAAATCGAACCATTAATATTGTAAAGAAATTGCCAATATCATAATTTCTCAAATAAATGAACTTCTCTAAATTATTCGATTGTTTGGAAAATACGGAAATCATTAACGTCAAACTTTCAACCGTTCAACGATTATTGCCACCATCATTCATCGCTCGCCACCGTCTCCGAAATCTGCAAAACTGTTAAAAAGTAGGGTGAGTATTTCATGGGGGAAATACTCAGTAGACTCATCGCATATTAATTTAATTTATAAGATGATTAAACACATAAATCCCGGCTCTTTATAAAACGGGCATTGATAGAGCTTCTTTATAAAACTGCTCTTGATAAAACTCATATTGTGCATTACAGCACGGGACATATTTTGCAAATCATAGGCTCTTTGAAAATAGCTCTTTGAAAACCATATACTTATAAAAATATTTTAATTATGCCAAGCATAATTTCTTTTGAAAGCATAACATAAGATATGATTGAAATCCTCATAAACATAAATAGACACAAGAACTTTACCGAACTTAGGTGGCAAGAATTCTTATGCAGTAAAATCATAATAACAGTAAGTTTTCATCATAACATAGGATAATATCGAAATCCTCATAAACATAAGAATTTTACCGAACTTAGGTGGCAAGAATTCTTATGTAGTAAGTCATAATAACAGTAAGATCATAATAACAGTAAGTATACCAAAACATAATTCATGAAATTCATAGGGATCATTTCCATCATAACATAAGATAGGATCGAAATCCTCATAAACATACGCGACAGGAATTTTACCGAACTTAGGTGGTAAATCCTCATAAACATATGGAAAGGCAGGAATTTTACCGAACTTAGGTGGTAAATCCTCATAAACTTATGGAGACACAGAATTCTACCGAACTTAGGTGGTAAGAATTCTTATGTGCATAGCAATGATCCAAAACATATAAAACATTATCGTAAAAACATAGGGTATACTTACTTTTCATAAAAACATAAGGTATATTTACCTTTCATAAAAACATACTTGTTTTTCTTAAAAATTGACTTTCACAAGTCACATGACATTCATATGAAATCATAATTTAAATCAATTAATAAGTGCGAGTCTACCTCAAATCCGACGAGTGCAAAGTTGAGCGGGAATGACTTCAATTTCTTTAAATTCTCCGTACGCTTCGTCTTAGCCAATAAGTCACTTTAGTATATCGAATATATAGTTCAAAATGATAAATTATAATTTGAGGACTAAAATTGATGTTTTGAAAGTTGAGGGACTAAAATGAATACTTTTAAAAGTTGAGGGACTTAAATGAATATTTTCAAAAGTTGGGTCGAAGCTCAAATAAATATTATTATAGGGCTGAAATAATATATTTTGAAAATGAAAGGGCTGAAATGATCATTTTAAAACTAACAGGACTGAATTGAAACAAATTAAAACTTCAGGGACTGATTTGAAACATTTCAAAACTTTAGGGACCAAACTGAAATTTTCGAAAGTTAAAATATAATATCAGACTTTATCTTTTCTTTACTCCTCTCTCTCTCATTCTTCGCTAATCAGGGCATTAGAGAGAGACAGGCGAAAGAGGTTCGTGAGCTGAGGAAGAGAGGGAAATCCGGTTTCTAACCGGCGATTCGCCGGCGCTAGGTGAGGCGAAGGACGGGCAAAGTGTGGGAGTTCTGATTTGGGGTTCATATGCGAGGTTGGGTGCAAAACCGTGGTTAAAAACGAAACTGGGTTCGCGATGATACTACGGTCGGAGAAACGGCGTTCGAAGGTAAGTCTTGGGCTTGGTTTATTTCTTGGTTTTTGGTTTGATTTGAGGTTCGATTGATGGGGATTTTGAGATTGGCAGTGGAAGTGGCTCCGGTGGTTGGCGATTGTGGGCTGTGGTGGTGTTCATTTGGTGATTTAGAGTTGAGTAGTGGTGGTCGGAGGTGGTGATGTCGTCTATGGCTGTGGTGTTTGGTGATGATGAAGATGATTAAATTAATGTCTAAGTTTGATTAGAATAGGGCAGTGGTGGTGTTTGTTGGAATTTGCAGCTTGTTTCGATCGGGTTGGATCGGCAGTGATTCATTGGTGGTGGATTGATTTGATTGTGGTGATTGCTTCCGGTGGAGGTTCTGGTATTGGGGGGAAATTCTTGGTTGTGATGATGATTGGTGATGATGAAATGTGGTGATGCAGTGACAGTGTGAATTGTGATGAAGGAGGGCTGAAGCAGATAGTGGAATTTGGCAGCTTGGTGGCCGTGACTGTGGAGCTGAAATGGTTGCAGATTGGGATTTGAGTTGGGTTGGCTGCAGTGAAGTAATATGATTCAGGTTGTTATGGTGATTGCAAAAATTGGGGATTGAAGTATTGTTGCTTGACATTAGAGCTGCTGGTGGTGGAGGAGGACTGATGATGCTTGGTTGTCTAGCTGCAGAAAAGGAACTGCAGTTGGAATGAGGTGATGATGCTGATGATTCATAAGTTTCGTGGTTATGGTTTGGGGCTGCAACTGATAATTGTGGTAGTGATGATGATGATGTTTATATATATTGAATTGTGGAAATCTGAAAATGGATGGGTCCGAAATTGTGGTATGTGGAGTTGGTGATAAAGGAGAAGAAAGCATTTTACCTTGCTGGAAAGAGTAGTGTAAGTGATGATAATGATGATGCTTTGAGGTGTTCCAATTGTTCATGTGTGGAGATGCTTGTTGATTGTACACAATGAGATGGAAAGAATAATTAAGAAGGAAACAAGGTGGGGAACGTGAGTTGTGATGGGGAAGAATATGTATTGAGTTGGTACTATAGAATATGATAGTGTAGAATTAGGTGTAATATTTATTTGTATAAAAATGATGATGTTTTTGTATAAAGAATTGTTGTCTTGGTGTAAAGAAGAAGACATGTGGGAAAAATTTGGATTTTAGAAAGATTTTTGAAAATAATACTTTGAATAAATAATTAAAATAATATAATTTTAGAAATTCGAATATTAAATTTAAAATCGAACAAATTCGATATTTCTTGACTTGGCTAGACGAATCCGTCGCGGCATTAATTTCAAAATAATAAATGAAATAGTAGCGACACAATTTTCTAAATATTAAAATAATTATTTATTGCATAAAAATTCTGGGTCGCTATAATCTTACCTCCTTAAAATAATTTCGTCCTCGAAATTAAACTTACTTAATCTTAAAATTTCTGAATACTTAATCAGAATCTCTTCTTCTTATCATCGAAAATTCCAAAAATAATCAAAGAATTACCTGAATATCTTCTCTACGTAATATACCCAAACATATCAACATAATATCATCAACTTATCTTTCCAATATTTGTAACCCAAAATTCAGTAAACAAATATCTCCCAAAACTAAGATTCTATACTTAAATGTCACCACATTTCCTGCAAAGTATTTCTTTCACTTGTATATACGTATGAATTCTGATTCAATACGGTACTCATTTTACTTTCCACGTATCATCACACTATACCAAGATTATCATTATTAAAACAAAATATCAGTACCCATAATCCAAGAAAATATTCCAAATCTCCAATCAAATCTCCTTTATCGATAAAATTTAACAGCGCATTACTTCTTGTCTCCTCTTTTCATTAAAATAATCCTGCGCTTTCTTGCTGGTCACAACATTACGCGGATTCACTCAGATCCTTTGCGCTTTTAAATAGTTCATGCTGGGAAGAGGTTGAATCATCAAACAATGGATATCATTCTTTCTAACATTCGCAAGTATTATTCCAGTCTTCCTATGAATGATCTGAGAAAGATCTATAAAATAAGGCTCGAAAGATTGAGGTTGCTAATGGCTCATGATATTCCAGAAGATGTTCGCTGGTTGATAGAAGCAAATGTTCGACTATCTGGTGAATTACCATCAACATTTCCAAAACATATGCCTGGTTTAGGCAAAAGCACGTTCGCAAAGAAATGAAGAGCAAAAAGACTGGGTGGTTGCTACAAATGTGCTCGTTGGAACTGTAATACACGTTGCAAATCAGTAGGATATTCTTCTACTAATCGGGATGATAAAATCGAATTCATAAAGGGTGGACTGAGTAAGGAGTCTTTGGATGATATTCGACTGACTCTTGAGACGCACCCAAGTGGTTATGTACAACGTGAACTTCTCTCCTTATACGCTCAGTTTAACGAGGACAAAAATCGTTATAGTCTCCAAAATATAATAGCAAAAGATCCTGTTTGCCAGTCTGTTTTACAAAATGAGGCTTCTGGCAGTTCAGCAATGATATAAGGTAAATCTTTTAAAATATTTTGCTGCTTTCTTTCACGCGTTTTGAAAATAAAATATATTTTCCTTTCTCGAGGTTTGATAAAGCTGGAAATAAAATATTTAATCGCCGAAAGGTGACATCTTTGATAAAATAGTCAAAAGTTGGCCGATTTTGTCAAAAAGTGAATCTTTACTTTTTCAGAATCAATCAAAAACAGTAAATTTTTTTCCGGCTTTAAATAGCCAAACATATTTCATAGTTCAGGCATCCCAAAATCACATCTTCTTCGTAAGTTTTCCCTTCTTTACTATCAAAGATGGAAGCACCAAAACTTCGACAGATCAAAACTATTTGTGTATTTTGTGGATCAAAAGTAGGGAAAGGCTTCGGTTATCTAGAAGCGGCTGTAGATCTTGGAAAGAAACTGGGGGAAAAAGGTATCACTCTTGTGTATGGGGGTGGTAGCAGTGGTCTAATGGGTTGTGTTTCCCAATCTGCTCTTGCAGAGAAATCAAAAGTAATCGGTGTCATACCTGTCCCTTTGGTAGATGTTGCAGGCAAAACACGAGGGCATGAAGTTCAAACCTTATCCATCCATGAACGCATAACTTGTATGTTATATGGTTCTGATGCCTTTATAGCCCTGCCCGGAGGTTTTGGTACCTTAGAAGAAATCTTTAACATTACCTCGTGGGCTCAACTAGATCTCCATACTAAGCCTATTGGGCTTCTGAATGTTAACAATTTCTTTGATGGTTTGTTAACCTTTCTTGATTATGCTGTGGAACAGGGATTCATCTCTCCATTTTCCAGAAGGCTTCTTATTTCTGCTCCTACTATTGATGAACTACTGGATAAGCTGCAGTCATATATCTCAATACAAGATCCAGCAGGAGTTAAGATAGATTGGTCGCAAGGAAGGGGAATCAAGCGAAAATGGAGTCCGGTTAATGTAAACTTAACTCTTTGAATCTTAGAATAGGTGGGGGTAGAGTACGGAGTATTCTCACTCTCGAGACACCCCTCCATTTACTAGGATTTCCTTAATGTTTAAATCTTGTGTGTACCTCAAAGGTTCCAGGTGGTAGATTACGGAGTATTCTTACTCTCGAAACACACCTCTTTGAAGGTTTTCTCTTTATATCCTCAAAAGATCAGAGGTGGTAGGATACGGCTACTCCGGAAACACATCTCTCATTCTGAGGATCTTTCCATGCTTTTCTCTTATGCTTTCATGTGTTTCATGTATTTCCTTTCCAGTGTGACTCTTGTGTGTTCTCCTTATGAGAAAATAATAAAATCTCTGCTATCATCTACTAAATCTCGTTTGTGATGTAAATGATCTTGCATGTCTAACCTTAATTCCTTTAGTGGATGCTTATCATATTATGCTCTTAATTCCAAATGATAAAATTCTGAATAGAGTCTCCCTTGTAATTTGGACTTATCCAAACCATAAGCATACTTCATAACTCACAATAATAAATAACTCCACATTTGATCACAACGATCTAAAATATTGAAAACGATTCCAACACTTCAATATCATCAAAATATCCCATAATTCAATTCATAATTCCTCAACATAGAAATTTCAAATCATATTTTTCAATATCACAATATCACTTCCTTCGATACCTTAATTGGCTCAAAAGTTACTCATACTTATAAATATATGCCATAAATCATATTCCCAAAATTTATTCACAAAGCCAAACTTCATAATAAATTTCTCTTCAACATAGAGGCATAATAAATTAACTCAACATAATATCCATTACTTAATTCTCAATAAAATCATATTATTCCCATTATGCTCAACACTCGTTTTCTTTTAAAAAATTTCTCATAATCATACATTAAAGCATATAAGTTATGACAAAGTATAACAACATCATTATTTTCGAAGAAATACATTCTTATTTCTCATAAATCATAAGTATTCGAAATACTCTTCATTCTTTCTCATAAATTAGTAAAATGAGTATTCGAAATACTGAAATAACTTTAAACATCATAAACTTCTTTACCTCGGAGTTGGTGGAACGAATGATGGCAGTGGCAATCTTCATCAATAAAATTTTATAATGGAAAATATTTCTTGAAAATTCTTTTTGAAAATTTTTCCAGTCTACAGAAACGCAGACTAGCTCTGATACCAACTTGTAGCGCCCCGAGTTCCGTATACCCGATTCACTACGTCATTTTCTGTCTAAATTTTTCGAATAATATTTTTGCGGAAGAAATAGTTGAAATTCATTTTTGGCAACATTAAATAAACTGTAATGGCCGCTAAAATTGAAAACATTTATGAAACCATTTGAAATAGTAAATCGAACCATTAATATTGTAAAGAAATTGCCAATATCATAATTTCTCAAATAAATGAACTTCTCTAAATTATTCGATTGTTTGGAAAATACGGAAATCATTAACGTCAAACTTTCAACCGTTCAACGATTATTGCCACCATCATTCATCGCTCGCCACCGTCTCCGAAATCTGCAAAACTGTTAAAAAGTAGGGTGAGTATTTCATGGGGGAAATACTCAGTAGACTCATCGCATATTAATTTAATTTATAAGATGATTAAACACATAAATCCCGGCTCTTTATAAAACGGGCATTGATAGAGCTTCTTTATAAAACTGCTCTTGATAAAACTCATATTGTGCATTACAGCACGGGACATATTTTGCAAATCATAGGCTCTTTGAAAATAGCTCTTTGAAAACCATATACTTATAAAAATATTTTAATTATGCCAAGCATAATTTCTTTTGAAAGCATAACATAAGATATGATTGAAATCCTCATAAACATAAATAGACACAAGAACTTTACCGAACTTAGGTGGCAAGAATTCTTATGCAGTAAAATCATAATAACAGTAAGTTTTCATCATAACATAGGATAATATCGAAATCCTCATAAACATAAGAATTTTACCGAACTTAGGTGGCAAGAATTCTTATGTAGTAAGTCATAATAACAGTAAGATCATAATAACAGTAAGTATACCAAAACATAATTCATGAAATTCATAGGGATCATTTCCATCATAACATAAGATAGGATCGAAATCCTCATAAACATACGCGACAGGAATTTTACCGAACTTAGGTGGTAAATCCTCATAAACATATGGAAAGGCAGGAATTTTACCGAACTTAGGTGGTAAATCCTCATAAACTTATGGAGACACAGAATTCTACCGAACTTAGGTGGTAAGAATTCTTATGTGCATAGCAATGATCCAAAACATATAAAACATTATCGTAAAAACATAGGGTATACTTACTTTTCATAAAAACATAAGGTATATTTACCTTTCATAAAAACATACTTGTTTTTCTTAAAAATTGACTTTCACAAGTCACATGACATTCATATGAAATCATAATTTAAATCAATTAATAAGTGCGAGTCTACCTCAAATCCGACGAGTGCAAAGTTGAGCGGGAATGACTTCAATTTCTTTAAATTCTCCGTACGCTTCGTCTTAGCCAATAAGTCACTTTAGTATATCGAATATATAGTTCAAAATGATAAATTATAATTTGAGGACTAAAATTGATGTTTTGAAAGTTGAGGGACTAAAATGAATACTTTTAAAAGTTGAGGGACTTAATTGAATATTTTCAAAAGTTGGGTCGAAGCTCAAATAAATATTATTATAGGGCTGAAATAATATATTTTGAAAATGAAAGGGCTGAAATGATCATTTTAAAACTAACAGGACTGAATTGAAACAAATTAAAACTTCAGGGACTGATTTGAAACATTTCAAAACTTTAGGGACCAAACTGAAATTTTCGAAAGTTAAAATATAATATCAGACTTTATCTTTTCTTTACTCCTCTCTCTCTCATTCTTCGCTAATCAGGGCATTAGAGAGAGACAGGCGAAAGAGGTTCGTGAGCTGAGGAAGAGAGGGAAATCCGGTTTCTAACCGGCGATTCGCCGGCGCTAGGTGAGGCGAAGGACGGGCAAAGTGTGGGAGTTCTGATTTGGGGTTCATATGCGAGGTTGGGTGCAAAACCGTGGTTAAAAACGAAACTGGGTTCGCGATGATACTCCGGTCGGAGAAACGGCGTTCGAAGGTAAGTCTTGGGCTTGGTTTATTTCTTGGTTTTTGGTTTGATTTGAGGTTCGATTGATGGGGATTTTGAGATTGGCAGTGGAAGTGGCTCCGGTGGTTGGCGATTGTGGGCTGTGGTGGTGTTCATTTGGTGATTTAGAGTTGAGTAGTGGTGGTCGGAGGTGGTGATGTCGTCTATGGCTGTGGTGTTTGGTGATGATGAAGATGATTAAATTGATGTCTAAGTTTGATTAGAATAGGGCAGTGGTGGTGTTTGTTGGAATTTGCAGCTTGTTTCGATCGGGTTGGATCGGCAGTGATTCATTGGTGGTGGATTGATTTGATTGTGGTGATTGCTTCCGGTGGAGGTTCTGGTATTGGGGGGAAATTCTTGGTTGTGATGATGATTGGTGATGATGAAATGTGGTGATGCAGTGACAGTGTGAATTGTGATGAAGGAGGGCTGAAGCAGATAGTGGAATTTGGCAGCTTGGTGGCTGTGACTGTGGAGCTGAAATGGTTGCAGATTGGGATTTGAGTTGGGTTGGCTGCAGTGAAGTAATATGATTCAGGTTGTTTTGGTGATTGCAAAAATTGGGGATTGAAGTATTGTTGCTTGACATTAGAGCTGCTGGTGGTGGAGGAGGACTGATGATGCTTGGTTGTCTAGCTGTAGAAAAGGAACTGCAGTTGGAATGAGGTGATGATGCTGATGATTCATAAGTTTCGTGGTTATGGTTTGGGGCTGCAACTGATAATTGTGGTAGTGATGATGATGATGTTTATATATATTGAATTGTGGAAATCTGAAAATGGATGGGTCCGAAATTGTGGTATGTGGAGTTGGTGATAAAGGAGAAGAAAGCATTTTACCTTGCTGGAAAGAGTAGTGTAAGTGATGATAATGATGATGCTTTGAGGTGTTCCAATTGTTCATGTGTGGAGATGCTTGTTGATTGTACACAATGAGATGGAAAGAATAATTAAGAAGGAAACAAGGTGGGGAACGTGAGTTGTGATGGGGAAGAATATGTATTGAGTTGGTACTATAGAATATGATAGTGTAGAATTAGGTGTAATATTTATTTGTATAAAAATGATGATGTTTTTGTATAAAGAATTGTTGTCTTGGTGTAAAGAAGAAGACATGTGGGAAAAATTTGGATTTTAGAAAGATTTTTGAAAATAATACTTTGAATAAATAATTAAAATAATATAATTTTAGAAATTCGAATATTAAATTTAAAATCGAACAAATTCGATATTTCTTGACTTGGCTAGACGAATCCGTCGCGGCATTAATTTCAAAATAATAAATGAAATAGTAGCGACACAATTTTCTAAATATTAAAATAATTATTTATTGCATAAAAATTCTGGGTCGCTATATATGCATTTAAATAATGAATCTTTATATCAGAAACCAGATTATTATTAATCATTGTTTTCCTTTCCTAGATCTAATATTTTTGACATTAGAAAATGACTCGTATATCGTAGATCTGAAAAATTCAAGAAAGATGGAAACTTTACAAACCACAAATCACTGTAAGATCCAAAAAGTTTCCATAAGAGGAAAGAAATAGAACGTTGATGTTGTGCAAAAGGAAAAACAAAAATAATTGTACAACCCGAAAGTTTGAACACAGATCTAGGTCAAACCAGACATCGCATGGATGATCAGAGACCAGATACAGAACCACAGTAATGAGACGATTCTTCGGAACTGGTGTGTGTAACCAGCTGACACATCGACACGGTGGCATGTGAGGCGCGTGACACCCACGCACAGACTTCTCTTTGGCATGTGACGAGGCGTCCATTCTAGGGTTGTCAAACGGGCCGAGTTGGGAGTTCATGGCTTGGTCTGGTCCACGAGTCAGAATTGGGCTGACTCGCGTTGGAAACCAGTCGGGCCGAACTGGCTCATCTCCCACAGAGCCGGCCGAAGTCCGGCTAGTGGGCTCGTGACCGTACAAGCTTGACGAGCTTGCTCGTCGGCTCGATTTTTTTTTCCAAACAAATAACGGCTAGTCTGGACTACTAATACTAAAATAATTGAAAATATAAAAACTTAAATCTTCCCCCTTTAATCCGGGTTTGTAACCGACTACATTTAATTTTTTGTAGGAAGAGTTAAAATTGTACACAAACAAAATGTTACGTGTACAATTTTTTTATTTGAAAGAAAGAATTAAAATACAGAAAAAGAAAAATGCATATATTATTTATAGCATAATTTTAAGGATAATAATTAATAATAAAAAAAAATTTACTCACCAATACGATTGTTCTCCGTATTCCTCAGTGAGAATTTCCTTATCCTGTTTTGTAACTTTTTCTCCGCAAACTGCCAATCCTTCAAACACATTAAGGCCTCCAGTATTTTTCTTTAAGCATTGACCTATATTCAGATAACACTCTACCACCTGCACTAAAAGCAGCCTCCGATGCTATAGTTGATACCGGAGATACTAGTAGATCTCATGCAATTATAGAAACAACTGGGTATTGATGCTCGTTTAGTCTCCACCACTTAAGAATGTCAAAATTATTTCTCTTGTCCTCCTCTAACATGCTAAGAAGGTCACGTGAAAAATACCTAGTTAACTCACTCGGAATTTCATCTGAACTATTATATTTATTTAAAGTATCTATAAACTTTGTTTTCTCTCGAAATATTTAGTAATGTAATAAGCTCGTAAAGTATTTCTAGAAATGGGTTTGTACCTGGGTTAGAGATACTTTTAAATGAAATCTATGAATTGTGAACATTCTATAATTGCAAGCGGAAACTAACCACTCGATACGAACATGACCATCTCTTCCCGACGCGCTAGATCTTGGTTGAAGACCCAATTGGTTAGACCTGATTGACCAACCTGTAGAGGTGATTGGTTTGCTTCAATCGAGCCAGGTTTTCAACATCCTCTACAGTGTCTATTGATGTGTGTTGTGCCCCACCCTTCTTTCAAGAGAAAAGTCCACCTCGAGTTTTACATTGTGCTTTAAATACTGGTTTCCCATTAGCCTCTTTAGCCGTTGTTTCAATCAAATCGAAAAAATTCTAGTTTTTCAATTCTTTCGTCCTTTTCGGATTTCTATTGGAGCATGCAGTCATGCTAACGAAGCTGGATTCATATGTAGAAGCGATATCTTCATGAATAATGTCATCCATGTTAAGAGGAGTTCCAGTATCTATATCTTCTATCTCATTTTCCAAATCCACCAAATTTTCGGGGATTGAAATATCGTTGAGACCGAAAAATTCATCAACAAACTGACTAGAAGAATAACCTTGAGATTGTGAGTGTGCCATTAGAAATAATAGTTTTGGAAATTTGGAGATGGAAATAAAATATGGAATTTGAGATAATATTGTATGTGAAATATTATAGCACTAGAAATTAGAATATAGCTAGAAGTAGAAGATTGCAATTGAGATTTGAGACTTGAAAGAGTTGAGATTGTGAATAAAATCAAGACAAGAAGGGGTATTTATAGGTTAAAAAAATATAAATATTACCAAACGGTCTTGTGACTGTTTAAGAGGCAAACAGTCACAAGACCGTTCTGGCTCATGAGCACAGCTTCCACGAGTCGAAATGGGAGCCGGTCCATTTTCGGCCCATTATGCTGTTCGGTGGAATAGTCCACGAACTTCACGAGTCGAACCCGAACTGTCAAACAGCCAAATTTTCTATCCAGTCCAAGCCCAAGTCCATTTTTTTCACGATCCGAGCCGAACTTTTAACGAACCGTACCGAGCCGAACTCACGTACTGTCCAGCCCCTTTGCCACCCCTAGTCCAGTCGTTTTCGGTGACGATGTCAAAAGACAGTTTGTTTGTCTCAACATTTCTGATTTTTCTATGGTCTTACTTTTCTATTTTGAGATTTTTCGGTTCTCGATCGTGGCTGTTTCTTAAAAACTATTTTTGGAGCATTTCCGTGCGAGATTTTGAATTTCGGACCAAAAGTAAGTTTGTTCCAAATTAAATTTCAAACTTATTGATGGTTTTGATTTCTTCATATGAGTAATATATTAAAATATGGATGATTTTGCCCTTGATAATATGTTAAAGTGTATTAATCGTAATTTGACGTATATGGTCAGTCATGATTATTGATCTTAATTCTTATGTTTAGCATTAACAAATTTCACAATTGTTTAGCACTATATGTGATCAATAAGATAAATTAAAAGGTATAAACAAGGTACAAGTAATATAATTATTATCATACTGTGATATAATGAGTTATTATGGACTGGATCTATACTAGTGTTGGCAACGGGGCGGATCGGGTGGATCTATACTAGTGGTGGCAATGGGGTGGATTGGACCCCGATCTACCCCGCCTCGTCACTTTTTTTCTTGATCCGGATCCGCCCCGCGATCCGTCATTTTTCGGGTTCGGGTCAGGGCGGATCAGTCCACTAATCCTCCGACCGATCCGCCAGATTTTTTAATTTTTTAATTTTTTAAAATATATTTTAAATTAAACATTTTAAGAAAAAAATAAAAAATTAACTTTTTTATTAAAATTTATTTATTTTATTGAAACGGGGCGGATCGAGGTGGATTGTGGATCGATCCGCCCCGTTTCATTATGTTAACACAACCTACATGATCGGTATATCGATTAAATGTATGGAATACTTTACATATATTCATATTTTATATTACTAGTAATCACACCCGTGCGATGCACGGAAGATATAATTGACAATTATTTATTGAATATAAGTTGCAAAATACAATGCTCGACACAATTTGTACATTCATATATAATAAAAAATACCCAGAAAAGTAAAACATAAAATTCCGACTTACATATTTATTTTAATAGTTAATTATTCTCTTAGTTTTCTTAGTCTATTTAGGCGAAATAAGATATGGACATGTGACTTATTTTGTACTTTACAATTTTGATTCGATGAATGAAATTGAGCTTACAGTTATTTGATTTCTAAAAGTTGAAACGTTTACAATTTTCAAATCGTAAAATGAAATAAAGAGGCTAATAGTCATTTACATAATTAATTTATCGACTCACTGTATTGCAATGACTATAAGAATTTGTACTAACTATTTTAATGCAATAATTGATATTTAAATATATTAAAAAAATATTTCATTTTATTACATGTAAAAAAGCAAATACATTACATCCAAAATTTACCTAACATTTTAAAAATAAAAAATTGCTAAAACTCAAATTAAATGTTGCAATTGTTAAACTTGCACTTGACAAACTTATACACAGTCATATATTTAAATGAATGTAACAAATAAATAATATGAAATACAAATTTTAATTAAATTTTATTGAATGAATATTACAAATATAATTAACTTTATATACAAAAAATCATATATACATCTCAATTTATAAACCACAAGACATAAAACTTTATCACTTATTTGTATAGAATTGAGTCTTTAAAAATAATTTTTTTCAATATTCATTCTCAACCACACATTCTTTGAAACTCATTTTCTACAATTGCACATACTATTTTTGTGCATATTAAATAAACGTGTTGACCATATTCTATTTTCAAATAGAATGATTTTAGTAACACCTTCGATCTGTTTTATAAATTGAACCAATGAGTTTATCGGAACCTAAAGTTGTAGAACGTTTAATGATTTAATTGAGTTTATTTAGGAAAGATCGAATATCTATTATTTCTATCAATTTGATAAGAAAAAAATTCAAAATTAATCATTTAGGTCAAATTGAATTTAGGAAAGAAAAGATAAGTATCATTTTAAGACATAAATGAGATAAATTAAAAAGATTAGATGTTGGAAAAAGGTAAAAAGTATAAGTAAAACTTTTAAATTTAGCCCTTGTTTGATATTCATTAAAATTTTCTCTTTTTCTACAGTACTAAATCTCAACTATCCATTAAAAGTCAAGTCCATAATATTTGACTTTTCAACGAAATTTCAACCATCTATTCTCCTAAAAATCACTATTCATTTTTTTAAAAAAAAACTCTTTTTGAACAATACAAAACAATGTCTTGGTATTTAAGACGATTTTACGAATGATATGTTTAGAATTTGCTTTCATTTGTTAACTTGTATTAAACTATTCGTTAATATCTTAGATTTGACACCAATATTGCATATTTTTCTACTTCAAAATAATACAATAATTATCAAAAGAAAAAAAATTAATTTATTATTTTACTTTTTATAGATATTTTTTTGTACAAATCCATAAATCATTTACTACATGCATTAATTGAACTTTTCTAATTCAAGTATTAAAATAAATTGATAAAAAAAATAAAAAGAAATTTCCTAAAATGGCAGGTGAAAATGGGCGGGAAAATATGTGCGTAAAATGATAACGGTTATCGTATTATTATATATGTATAGATATCGATAGATTTCAAAAACACATCAATTGTTGGTTAATTCTAACATATAAGAGATTGTTGTCAAGATATATACGTTGTGATATAAACTTAATATTTTATCAAGTGGTACCAAAAGTTACCATTACCGAAAAGTTATTGGATGTTGATAAAAATATTTTATCAAATGGTACCAAAAGTTACCATTCTCTGTGTCAAAAGGACAGATGCAAATGAATTATTCAACAAGAAAATGTTAACGTATGATAATATAATATCATATGATAGCACGGATATGGCTAATGTGAAAATAATCTCATCAGTGCTACGAGAGAAATATTATATGATCAGAACAAACAGATTTGATAAATATTTTGAAAAGTTCTTGCACAAGCACTTATGTACTCCAGAAGAAGTACATATTTACACCAGAAGAAGTAAAATTCAGTATCTAAACATACAGGAAAGATGTTATTATTGTTCTCGTTGAAGTACAAAACACCGAAACATTTCAAGAAAAGAGATACATGAAAACACACAAAACAAAAGAGGGAAACATTTATAAAATCCTCAAAAATGGAAGTGTGTTTCAAGAGTAAGAATACTCCATACTCTATCACCCATAATCTTTTTGAGGTTCTGAATATTAAGTTTAAACATTTATAAAATCCTCAAAATTAGAGATGTGTCTCAAGAGTAAGAATACTCTGCACTCTACCACCACTAATCTACTATGAGGTTTACAAGGTTAAGTTTACAATAACCGGACTCTATTTTTACTTAATTCCCCTTCCTTACGACCAATCTATTTTAACTCTTGTTGGATCTTGTATTAGAATATATGATTATAATTTATCTAGCAGTTCCTTGATAGTAGGAGCAGAAATAAGGATTCTCATAGAAAATTGAGAAATAAATCCCCGTTCCACACCATAATCAAGAAATGTGAGCAAACAATCAAAGAAATTGTTAACATTTAAAAGCCCAATAGGCTTGGTATGGAGATCCAACTGAGCCCATGAGGTATTATTAATTTTTTTTTCTGAAGTACCAAAATCTCTGAGCAGGGCTATGAAGGCATCAAAATCATATAACAAGCAAGTTATGAGATCATGGATATATAAAGTCTGTACTTCATGCCCTCATGTTTTTCCTGCAATATTTTCCAAAAGAATAGGTATAATGCCTATTACTTTCGATCGTTCTATTTGAGTAAATTGAGAAACGCAACACATTAATCCAGTGCTACCTCTTATATAAACAAGATTGATACATTTCTCTCCCAACTTCTTTCCTAGAAGCATTGCTGCTTCTAGATATCCAAAGCCATTACCTACTTTTGATCCACAAAATACATAGATAGTTTTGATTTTCCGGAGTTTTGATCCTTTCGTCTTTTGAGAGTATAAGGAAGGAAAACTTACGAGAAAATGTTATTTGGGGATGCATTAAACTGTGAAAATAATTGGCATTTTAAAACCCAAAATTCTTCACTATTTTACTGCTCGTCTTTTGAAAATGTAACTATTTACTTTTGACTAA
This sequence comes from Ligustrum vulgare, assembly GCA_963555705.1. Classification (NCBI taxonomy): domain Eukaryota; kingdom Viridiplantae; phylum Streptophyta; class Magnoliopsida; order Lamiales; family Oleaceae; genus Ligustrum; species Ligustrum vulgare. The sequence goes on along the minus strand of OY743169.1, from coordinate 50,398,567 downwards.
ATGACACTTCTTTTGATTATATTACTTTGACATCATATTAATGCTCCATAATTGATGCTCTTTTTCGGTGGTCTCTCAGTGGCAGTCTGTTAATACTCAAAAAATGAAAATACAAATATTTTGTTAATATATATATATATATATTAAACTATACTAATTTACCTTGTATCAATGTTGAATAGCCAAAAAATCATTGGTTATAATAGATTGGCAAACATGATCTTTTGATATTATATTCTTGAGACTATGATGGTCTTTCTCATCTTTGAATTGATCCCATAAAGAAAGTAGCTAAAACGCTACACATACCTACAAGGTTGCGTCTCAAGAGTGAATCGGATATCATCTAAAGACTTCAGTCCACCCTTAATGAAATCTATTTTATAATCTCGATTCTGGATGTATATCCTACTGATTTACAACGGGTATTACATTTCCATCGAGCACATTTTGTAGCATCCTTTTAATCTTCTTTCTCTTCACTTCTTTGTAAAAGTACTCTTACCAAAACTAGGCATGTGTTTAGAAAACAATTCTAGTAATTAGCCAACTAATCGAATTTTTACTTCCATCAACCAACGAACATCTTCTAGGATACTTTGATCCATTAGTAGCCTCAATCTTTTAAGTCGAACTCAGTAAATCTTTTTCAAAATATTTACCGAAAGATTAGAATAGTATTTACGGATATTTGATAATAAACATCAATTTTGTATGGATATAACCTTCTTCCCAAATGATCTATTTAAATGCATTGTTTAACGTGTGAAGAGCAGTGGCTCCATGTGGCATTGATTCCACCAAGAAAAATGGGAATAAAATATAAAAAAGGTGGGAACAAAAATTATTTTGAGATAATGCCCCCATAACCTTTTTTGATATAATAAAAGAGAAGGAAAGATTTGTAGACAAGAATGGGAACAAGAAGTATTTTCTTGGATATTGTTCCTGGCCTTTTTGGGTATAATAAAATAAATCAAGGTATACTGATATGTCCTATACATAATATGTACAAGTGAAATGAATAATGTAATGAACTAGAAGTTTATACATATGTACAAGTGAATAAATAACTTACTGAACTTTAGCATGATTGGTTGGATCATCCCAATTCAATAATGAGATTTATTGAGAATGCAAAATGACATTCACTGAAGAACCAGAAGATTATTCGAGTTAACAAGTTCTCATTGCTGCTTGTTTTCAAAAGCAAATTAAGCCCTTGTTTGAGCCCCATTATTTCAATTTATAATTTGAGTTTTGGAAATCTAATGGTTAAAAAGTGGTTTGAAAAGTAAAAAATTGTGGGCTTGACTTTTTTGGATGGTTGAGATTGATTACTGTAGAAAAAAATTGTAAAAATAATGAGAAATAATGGGGCTCAAACAAGGGCTAATTATCTTACTAAGAAAATGAATTACTTATTATTTGCTCAAGTAATGATATTACGAGCAAAGTGATAAATACTAGCATGAATACTTCTTAAAATCATTAATGATTTTACGAATTAGTTGAGATAATAGAATATTGTAGCAGATTAAAAGCCTCCAGTTATTTTCTATGAGAATAATTTAAATAGAAATGTTTTCACATGCAACAATATTTTACATATAAACATGTAAATATGATGAAACAACGATTTCCTTGTGAAGCTTTATGATTTCTAAGAAGTGCAACACACACACACACACACACACACACCCCCCCCCCCAAACAAAATGCACTGAAATATATGATTGAGATTATATCCCCATTTATGAATGACATGTGTTGCTGCATTTTTAGCCGATTTATATAATACAGATTTTTATGGGAAAATTAAACAAAAACACACCTAAAACGTGATCATGCCTGAAGCACAATGACAATCGATTCTAAAAAGCAAATGCCTCTTGAATAATTGAGATGAAATGGAATCGATAAAGAAGTTGACTACATACATTACACAACTCTCTTATGAAATTGAGGTTGATGAAATATAAAATACTTTGGCCAAATTTAAAAAATCCCAATGTAGGAATCATTTAGAGATGACAATGAGTTGGGTATGTGCCAGGTTTACCAAATTTGTACCCTATCCACTAGAGATTTACAACATCCATACCCTACCTATTACCCATTTAAAAATGGTGGGTCAGGGTTGGGTCGGAGGCGGGTTAGGGGCGAGTACACTTCTATACCCATTTGAAACCCATTACCTATTTTTTAATTTTTGTATTTAATTTTTCTAATAAACGTGCTGGTGTGACAAACTCTAAAATTATATATATATACTTCCATGATCCACGTTGATATATAATGGTCTATGCAAGAGATTAAAAATGAGTTTTTGATTCTTTTTCATAGGTAGCAACTACTGTTGATAAAAAAAAAATATAATATTTTATTATAAAAACTATCAAAATCTGAGAAAAATTAGCCAAAAATTCGCTACCAGACACGGCATATTGAAGATTAAAGAATTTGATCTTACATATAACTCACTTACACTTATTTTTTAACGATTTTACTATTTCAAAAAATTACTTCCCAATGACGATATATAGTCATATCTCTCCCTTATGTTTTTTTAACGATTTTTTTTTTCAAACAATCACTTTTATTTTAAATTCTATATTTCTTTAAGGAAATTAATGGGTATATGGATCGGGTATATATTTTGTAGTAAAATTCACACCCTACCCATACCCATTTCGGGTTTTAACATTTACCTCCATACCCGACCCACAAATCCAATTAGTCGGGTAATCCCCTCCCGTTTATGTCGGGTCTCCAATGGGTATCGGGTTCGTGGATTTTACTGTCATCCCTAGGATCATTATTATAGGACCTAAAGTCCAAATACTTAAATGTATAAATTCAGCAGTTATTTGTGCAAATGAAAAAATATTACATAGTCGTAAAAGACGACCCGTTGCAAACAAAACTTTTCAAAGAATTGACATAATATATGGTGGATGAGACTGTAATCTAAATCACTAGCTTGAGCTCTTTGATATACCAATGAGTGAGAACAAAATGTATGATTCTCATCTCGGTACTTTGAGAGTATTCTTTGATGTACCAGTTGATCACGTTGAGATTTCAATTAAAATGATTATAGATTATATGTCGAAATTGATATCTATTCAATGATTGATTATACTTATGCAATGATTTATAAGATGCAAGAACATATATGTATAATCATTGAAAGATTCAATATACCCAAAGTAGTATCACTACAGGATGATACAAATGACCCTATGATATAATATGTTGAAATTGGAGTGTACTATTATTATAAATTATATTTGATATCTAGGCAATTGATTATTGACAAGAAGTGAATTCGAAAATGAATATTTAATTATTCACCAGAAGTAAATTCAAAATGAATTTATTTATTCGCCAAAAGTGAATTTGGAAATGAGTAATGTTTAGTTATTCACCATAAGTGAATTTTAGATATGATTATTCACTAAAAGTGAATCCAGGCGAAATCAAAAGCCGCAGAATATTGAAGAAGGATGATGAACTATTACAACCAAAGGATCCAACTACGTACCCTCCAATGCGGAGAACTTGTGCTAAGGAGAGACGATGCAGCAGGGCACGCAGTAGGGAAACTGGATGCGAGATGGGAATGACCCTATAAAGTCCTAAGAGTGGTAAAGCCCTGCACCTATGAACTTGAAGACCTTGAAGGCAAAAAGCTAGTCCGTCCATGGAACATCCAGAATCTAAAAAAGTATTATGTAATGTCATTCTTTTCTTTCCTTTCCAATTCATTGCTACTTTAATAATGTAAGGAGGTTATTTTTATAAATCCTGAGTTATTTTTTCACTTGAATGGTCTTCTATGTGTCCACTTAGGTCACAAAATGCGCAAACACACAAATGGCCAACCATAGTAAACAACTGGGTCACTAGGCCACCAAAAATGTAAACGACCGACCACAGTTAATGACTGGGTCACTAAAATAACAAAAGTGCGAAAACGGCGGACCACAGTAAAAAATTGGGTTATTATGGCCACCGAACGCCTAACGCAGCCAACCACAGAAAAACAACTGGATCACTGCGACCACCAAAACATGGAAAAGGCTAAAACAACTAGGTCAACATTGTCATTAAACATGTGAAACAATACAGAATTGAGTCATTCGAAACCAAAAGCTCTTTGATGCGTGTGGCAATGCACCAAAATAATAAATAATTCCTTACTCGCTAAATATTAATTAATAATGTAGTAGCGAGAGTAAGGGTCGATCCCACGAGGAACGAAAATTAATTTTAGTTGTTCGATCAATTAGAATGGCATGGGGGTTTTTTGTTTGAAATTGTTTGAATAAAAAATATGCATAAAAATAAACAATTAAATATGACTAGAGAAATAATATGAGAAGAAATCTTGTTCTCGGGTTCGGTTGTGCCCTTGATTAATGTTATACTTTTCCTTGTAACGTGTTTCTATCCCTAATTCAATTATCAATCATAAATAATCAACAAGCTCTGATTATCTAAATTCTTCCTTATGTATATTGATTCAAAACAAGCTATTCGAACCAATTCTAACCACGGAAAATCCTAAACAAGCTCTTAAGATTTAATGCATGACTAGTATGAAAATTTAGAAGAATATATTGAATTAGATCGTTAATTTCACAAGCTCGAATTAATCAATCCAAGTTGAATTATTACTAAACCTGCACGAGATTTATTTGCTACTAAAGTAAAGATTCAATGGCAATTACGGATCAAGAATCTAAACATAGCATATTCATGAATCCAAAGATCAATAATCCAATTGGCCAAATTAAATTATTAATCAAATAAACTCAATTGAACATTCAAAACATAATAATCCAACAATTGAAATAAAGGAATAAATTCACGCTACTAATTTGTAGGAAAAGAAAATAACATAATCAAGTTAATACAACTTCCCATTTGAACAAGATATGGAATTTAGCCTAACATGGTTGTGGTAGATTCTTCAAGTTGCTTCATGAATTCCATTGTTGTTGATATTCTTGTGCTTGAAAATCTCCCAATAATGCTCTATATTTTGCTCTCAATTTTCCTCAATGTCCAGCCTCCTTTTGTGGTGATTTTTCTCATTTAATACTCCCATAATCGTGCCCTAACTTTACCCACAAGATATACCAAAGATAGACCTTGAACTAGATAAGGAAATTTCTTGGAAAGCAAGTTACGGCCGTAACTTTCCTTATCACGGCCGTAAGTGAGCTACTGAAAATTTTCGGAATTTGGAAGTTACATCCGTAACTATGTCATTTAAGGCAGTAAGTGCATCTCTGCCGAGAAGCGCCCGTACTCGATGTTTTGGTCATAACTTTCTCTCTCAAAATCCGATTGTGGTGATTCGAGTTGCATTGGAAAAAAAACTCAAATATATACAATTATTTGTGAAATAGATCTTCTCAAATTCGAAATTTTTCTATGACCAAATTGAGCTTCAATCTATGACTAAAATTCATGATCACAATCCTTGCAAGTTTTTGATTTCCAACTTCATCCCAAACCTTCTTTGACCATAATTTTTGCATCTAATCTTCTTCCCACATGCCATTATTTATTTGGAGCTCTTTGAATATGCTCTTGAACCTCACTTCTTGATTTTTTTGTATTTCTTTGATCCTGTTTCCTTTCTTTTCTTCTTTTTGACCTTACATAGCACAATAAGTGAAAGTGCATTAAACGATACTTCAATAGGATCAAACCAATAAAAAAATAAGATAATAAGTGAATTAAATACGTGCTAATAAAGAACTTATCAAATCCCCACACACTTAAACCATTGTTCGTCCTCGAATAATGATGTGAAAGAAAAGAAACATAACTCAAACAAAAAGATAGACCTACAATCGGAAAGTCAAGGTTACAGCCCACTTCTCTTTTAGCATGAAAATTCAATTGCATAACCGGAGTGTGTTAGTGTGTGCAAGAGATGCATTATCCAATATCCTCTGAACAGAAATGAAAATCAATACCCCCGGTCCAATTCATTTCCCAATGTGGCTTGTATCCTCCCACCTCTCGTGAGTTCTCTTTTAACCTCTATCAATGATTTACTACATGGGTGTTAGTTTTTGGCCAACTTGAAAGCACAAAATATAGACCAACCAATTCAAACCACTCATAAGCATATGTAATGGGAGTTCACACCCTCAATAGATATTTCTCTCTTCGCACAAAGTGTATAAGGGTGAGATTTTTCACTCAACTCACTGCATGGAGAATCTATTACCACAGACTGCTCAAATGTCATAACCGGAGCTAACAATAACACAAGTGCAAAGTAAAGGTCTTTATTTGGTTGTAACGGGGCCTCAGGTCAGGTAGGATAAAATGACATATTTAGGCCTAGTCGAGAAGGAATTTCGCAAACCAAGTCAATTCACAATGACATTACTTCCTTCACTCTCAATACGAACTTCATTGTTTCACTCTACCCAACTTTGTTCACACTTGAATTTTTTTTTTTTACAAGTTGAGTGTTTGACTTCCTCAACTACTAATTTTCTTGACTAAACTTCCTTTTTATTGCTTTTTCTCTTTCGATTTTTTTTTCGAGTATAGACTGCAACTTTTTCTCTTTTGTTCAAATCATTACGCAGTCACCAATTGACACAAGATAGAATTACATTCCCCTGAATTCAGTCCATTACACAACCGTCACCCAACACAAGATAACCATTGCAACTTCTTAGACTTAGACCACAGCACGATCCTAAATCAACAAAAGCTTGCAAATCCCTTCTCTATGGGTTCAAAACATAGACAATGTGAAAGAAAGGGTATTCGTGTCTTGTAGCGTGGCATAAAAAATTCAAAGAAAGGCTAAGGCTCAAAAGGGCTTCTATTGGTACATGTATCATGGTAGGCCCTTTTAGCAGGTCAAATTTAGTTTCACCTAATGCCTCTACTATATTTTGCACTTGAGTCAGAAGCTACAACGGTATGCACAAGAAATCACATCCAAGCACAAACCAACCATACAGGACACACATAAAAAATAGAGCTTAATATAAAGAGTAAAAGTAGCTCATAGGCTTAAAAGCTCACAAATTATGGATTATATGTGTTCCTCCCATCCAATTATGAGTTATAGGTCATTGCTCAGTCTTGGTTCCGAACTCAAAATCTAGTGGATAAGGATAGAATGAAGTTACTCGGGGTGGTATTTTATCATATCAGTTTTGGTTTGACTCAATTAGGTAGCAGAAAATTTTCAATTTGTCCCCATTTTCAAACTAATTCAGAAATTATTGGAAAACTCATCTTTATGACTCATCTCTATGTGCTCGTTCTTTGTCTGATTATGCAATTTAAGAAGTTGGTAGTTCAAAAATTATCATAAGTGGGGCTGCTTCCTATTAAACCAAATGTGGGTCTAAGCACAATTAAAGCTAACTAACAAAAAACTGAATGAAGATAAATAAAACAGGGATAACAAAAGATAATAGATAATCATTCCCCCCCCCCCCCACACTTGAATTCCACATTGTCCTGAATGTGGAGCATGACAATACAAAACAAAATAGGGGAATGTGAATGGAATCAGAAGAAGAGATGTAGTTTTAAAAGTTTGCGAAACTTACGGCTGTGAAGATATTAATTACGGCCGTAAGTGACAATCTGAAAAAATTTAAAAAGAATTAACTACGGCCGTAAACAATATAGTTACGGCCGTAATTAGGCCTCTTGATAAATTCGATGGAGTAGAGTTACGGCCGTAAAGTTTTAACTTACGGCCGTAACAAGGCCACTGAATTTTTTTCTTTCTTTTTTTGAATGAAATTAATTAATAAGAAAAATGACAAAAATGAAAATAAAAAAATAACAATTTGAGGGAGTAAAGAAACTCCCCTCTCGGGTTGCCTCCCGAGCAGCGCCTTTGTCTACTGTCTTTAGCTAGACTTGTTGTTTCCTCCTTCAACTGGGATTAGGTGGATTTCCAAAGCTCAACTTCTTTTTCATATTTTTCATTAGGGCCTGCAAGACAGGGGCAAAAGCATGTCATCAGAAGTTGGCAATGTAATACACGAGATTTTACCTGGCTTTTCACCATTTCCACCAAGTTTGAAAGTTTCTTGTACTGAAGAATCAATTACATTAACAGAATGAACAGGATTATCATCATCAAGGTAGTTCATGGGATCATAAATATTAAACTGAATAATTTCACCATCAAATTCCATGGTGAGTGTGCCACTACTGACATCTATCTTGGTCTTAGATGTCTTTAGAAATGGTCTACCTAACAAAATAGGAGTGGAGTTGGGAGAGTGATCATTATTCATGTCTAACACATAAAAGTCAGCCGGGAACACTAACCCTCCTACTTGCACTAGCACATCCTCAACTACCCCATCCGGATAGGCGTTAGAGCGATCAGTCAATTGAATTATGACATTCGTTTCAGTTAAATTGGCCAGTTTTAAAGAAGCATATGTGGACCTAGGCATTACATTAATTGACGCTCCCAAATCTATCAAGGCCTTCTCAAATTTAGTTTCACCTATTATACAAGGGATTCTAAACATACCAGTATCCTTGCATTTTGGAGGTAATTTCCTTTGAAATAATGCAGACACATTTTCTCCCATCATCACCTTCTCATTCTCCTTCAATTTCCGTTTGTTGGTGCACAGCTCCTTCAAAAACCTTGCGTATCGGGGTACTTACTTGATTGCATCAACAGTGGACTGTTGACTTCCACTTTCCCGAACAACTCCAGGATTTCTTTCTCCTTGCTTTCCTTGTTCGCCTTTGCTAGCCTGCTAGGAAAAGGAGGTGGAGTCAATTTAATATTTAAAGTGGAATCCTTTTTTACTTGCGAGCTTTTTGAGGTGCTGTCGTTCTTCCCGACTTCCCTTCCCTCAATTTCCTTCTCTTTGATTGGGGTAGGTTTCAGTTGTGGTTCTTCAAGCCCTTTTCCACCTCGGAGAGTAATTGCACTCACATTATTTGGATTTACCTTAGGCTGAGATGGTAGTTTCTCTCCGAATTGTGCTTCCAACCTGTTGATGGCGGTGGCCATTTGGCTCATCTGGTTCTCCAAATTTTGAATGCTAGACTTTGCATCCTGTTGAAATTGTAATGTGTTAGTTGCTTTACCATGTCTTCAAGAGACATACTTGAGTCTTGAGGTTTTTGCTGATACTGGCCATGTTGTTGGAAGGTTCCTTGTTGCTGAAATTGCCCTTGAGGTTTGTTTGAAATGAAACCTGGGGGCTTGTTAATTCCGTAGCTTAGGTTGGGGTGATCCCTCCATCCTGGATTGTAGGTATTGGAGTACGGATTGTACTGTTGTCTTTGGAACGGAAAACCCTCTGCAGCACTTACTTGTTCACCATTTCCCTCTTGCAACACCGGACAAGTATCTGTTGGATGTCCGAAGTTTGCACGTATCCCACAAGCTTTGACCTGTTGTGCCTTCCCTACAGCAAGTTGTTTAACGAGATTTGTTAATTCAAACAATTGACTTTCAATATTGGAACTACTTACCTCATTCACGCGTCGAACTTGCATATCCCTATTGGAGTTGAACTGCTGAGTGTTCTCAGCCATATTGGAGATTAAAGCCCGTGCTTGTTCCGGTGTCCTGTCCATTAATGCACCTCCGCTTGCGGCATCTATCATGCTTCTATCCATCGGTGCCAGACCTTCATAAAAATATTGCACCAAGAGTTGCTCACTGATCTGATGATGGGGGCAGCTCGAGATGAGCTTTTTGAAGCGCTCTCAATACTCATATAATGATTCACCATTGTTTTGGCGCACCCCACATATTTCCTTTCTGATCGTTCCAGCTCTCGATGCAGGAAAGTACTTTTCTAGGAATAGCCTCTTCATGTCGTTCCAGGTGGTGACTGATCCAGATGGTAGACAGTATAACCAGTCAGTAGCAGCATCCTTCAGCGAGAATGGAAATGCCCTCATCTTGATTTGTTCCTCAGTAATACCCGTGGGTCTCATGTTATCACAAATGACATGGAACTCCTTCAGATGTCTGTAAGGGTCCTCACCGGGATGTCCTCTAAAAGTTGGCAAAAGATGGATCAGTCCGGAATTTAGCTCAAAAGTTCTGCCTTCTTCCACAGTCGGAAAAGTGATGCATAGCGGTTGTTGAGCAACATCGGGGTAGCAAGTTGCTTGAGAGTCAGATTACTGTTAGCTACTGCCATTGGTTGTACAGCTCTTCTTTGCTGTTGAAAAGTTCTCTCGATTTCTGGGTCAAAATCAAAAAAATTCAAAATTAGTTGATCGAGTTTTACGCATATAAGCAAAGAAGTAGAAATGCAAGAAATTTTATTTTATTTTATTTTATTTTGAAAAATTATAGAAATAAAGTGAAAATAAAATTAATAAAATAAAATGCAGAAAAAAATAAAATTATAATTAACTAAACAACTAAATTGGTTGACCGTTCCCCAACAACGACGCCAAAAATTTGATGCGTGTCGCAATGCACCAAAATAATAAATAATTTCTTACTCGCTAAATATTAATTAATAATGTAGTAGTGAGAGTAAGGGTCGATCCCACGAGAAACGGAAACTAATTTTAGTTGTTCGATCAATTAGAATGGCATGTGGGTTTGTTGTTTGAAATTACTTGAATAAAAAATATGCATAAAAATAAACAATTAAATATGACTAGAGAAATAATATGAGAAGAAATCTTGTTCTCGGGTTCGGTTGTGCCCTTGATTAATGTTATACTTTTCCTTGTAACGTGTTTCTATCCCTAATTCAATTATCAATCATAAATAATCAACAAGTTCTGATTATCTAAATTCTTCCTTATGTGTATTGATTCAAAACAAGCTATTCAAACCAATTCTAGCCACGAACAATCCTAAACAAGCTCTTAAGATTTAATGTACGACTAGTATGAAAATTTAGAAGAATAGATTGAATTAGATCGTTAATTTCACAAGCTCGAATTAATCAATCCAAATTGAATTATAACTAAACCTGGACGAGATTTATTTGCTACTAAAGTAACGATTCAATGACAATTACGGATCAAGAATCTAAACATAGCATATTCATGAATCCAAAGATCAATAATCCAATTGGCCAAATTAAACTATTAATCAAATAAACTCAATTGAACATTCAAAACATAATAATCCAACAATTGAAATAAAGGAATAAATTGGCGCTACTAATTTGTAGGAAAAGAAAATAACATAATCAAGCTAACACAACTTCCCCTTTGAACAAGATATGGAATTTAGCCTAGCATGGTTGTGGTAGATTCTTCAAGTTGCTTCATGAATTCCATTGTTGTTGATATTCTTGTGCTTGAAAATCTCCCAAGAATGCTCTATGTTTTGCTCTCAATTTTCCTCAATGTCCAGCCTCCTTTTGTGGTGATTTTGCTCATTTAATACTCCAATAATCGTGCTCTAACTTTACCCACAAAATATACCAAAGATAGACCTTGAACTAGATAAGGAAATTTCTTGGAAAGCAAGTTACGGCCGTAACTTTCCTTATCACGGCCGTAAGTGAGCTACTGAAAATTTTCGGAATTTGGATGTTACGGTCGTAACTATGTCATTTACGGCCGTAAGTTCATCTCTGCCGAGAAGCGCCTGTGCTCGATGTTTTGGTCATAATTTTCTCTCCCGAAGTCCGATTGTGGTGATTCAAGTTGCGTTGGAAAGAAAACTTAAATATATAAAATTATTTGTGAAATAGATCTTCTCAAATTCGAAAATTTTCTATGACCAAATTGAGCTTCAATCTATGACTAAAATTCATGATCACAATCCTTGCGGGTTTTTGATTTCTAACTTCATCCCAAACCTTCTTTGACCATAATTTTTGCATCTAATCTTCTTCCCACATGCCATTATTGATTTGGAGCTCTTTGAATATGCCCTTGAACCTCACTTCTTGATTTTTTTGTATTTCTTTGGTCTTGTTTCCTTTATTTTCTTTTTTTTGACCTTACATAGCACAATAAGTAAAAGTGCTGATGCAAACCACGTAGCAATTGTAGCTACGCAACCCACAAATTATTGGAATCGACCCAAGAACTCCAAAGAACCAGGATTTAGAGATTGATTCAAATTGATTGAACCAAGCAACCAACACAATCAATAGATATGCTGACCTCTTGATCACAATAAAAGTAAATCTCACCCAAGATTTGAACAAACAAGATTAACTCGCAAGTTCGGATTTTATTCAATGAAGAATAAGAATATGAAAGAAAAATAGCCTCTCAATTATAATATCAAAGTTGTGTATCTAATAATGAAAATTACATCCCTATAAATATGGTCAAAATCTAGGTTAAGAGTTCTAATTAAACAAGGAAACAACTACCTAAAAATAAGGAAATAAATAAACCCTAAAATTCACGCGTATAGGATTTTACGGCCGTGACAAACTCCCTTACGGCCGTAACCTTGTTTCTGTTTAACAGTTACGGTCGTGAGATAAATATTTACGGCCGTAATTTATATTTTCTAAAAATCTTGTTTTTGATCCGAGGCTGCGTTACGGACGTGACAAATCTGCGTTACGGCCGTAAGTCCAATTTTCTTCAAAATCACAGTTTTCAACAGTCGGTTGGTTATGGCCGTGAGCTCCATATGTTACGGCTGTAATTCTTGAAATTTCACAATTTTCTTCGACGGCTTGAATGAGGTTGATCCACTCGTCGTTTTGGCTCGGTCTCAACATGGAACTTGCTTCTTTTGATGACACGAACATTGTTTTGGCCATTGTTCCTTGAACTAGCTTGTCCGTTGCTTCGTTGGCCCTCTTTGTTTGCAATCGAGTCATCGGTCCTCCTTTGATCTTCAACGGATCTTTGTGCGGGTTTGTATCCGTGGTCTGGATCACATCATCCCCTCCCTTTTCGAAAGGATTCGACCTCGAATCTGTACCTACATCAAACGGAGATAGATCAGAAACATTAAATGAAGCCGAAACATTATACTCACCAGGAAGATCGAGTTTATAGGCATTGTTGTTGATCCTTTCGATCACTTGGAATGGACCATCTCCTCGCGGTTGTAACTTTGACTTGCGTTGTTCTGGAAACCGCTCCTTTCTCAAATGTACCCAAACCCAATCACCGGGTTCAAATATGACGCCTTTTCTTCCTTTGTTAGCCTGCGAAGCATAATGTTCATTTTTCTTTTCAATCGCCAACCTCACCTTGTCGTGGAGTGATTTAACCATTTCAGCATTTTTCTTTCCATCTAAGCCACTACGTTCATTCACAGGTAAAGGAATTAAATCCAATGGTGTTAGCGGATTAAAACCATAAACAATTTCAAATGGTGAATAAGAAGTAGTAGAATGTATAGCCCTATTATATGCAAATTCAATAAATGGTAAACACTCTTCCCAATTTTTCAGATTTTTATTGATTATCGTGCGCAACAATTGAATCATTGTCCTATTTACTACCTCGGTTTGTCCATCGGTCTGTGGGTGACAAGTTGTAGAGAAAAGTAGTTTTGTACCTAATTTGTTCCACAAGACCCTCCAAAAATGACTAAGAAATTTAACATCCCTATCCGAGACAATACTTTTAGGAACCCCATGTAAGCGTACGACTTACCGAAAGAAAATTTCAGCTATGTTAGTTGCATCATCACTTTTGTGGCATGGTATGAAATGTGCCATTTTACTAAAGCGATCTACTACCACAAAAATTGAATCTCTTCCCTTCTTAGTCCTCGGTAGTCCCAAAACAAAATCCATAGAGATATCGACCCAAGGTTCACTAGGTACAGGTAAAGGCATATATAATCCATGGGGTTTAATCCTAGATTTAGCCTTCTTACAAGTAATGCATCTATTACAAACCCGAACAACATCAATCTTCATCTTAGGCCAATAGAAATGTTCACTTAGGATTTTAATGGTCTTTTTAACCCCAAAATGACCCATTAAACCTCCACTATGGGCCTCTCTCACAAGTAACTCCCTCATTGAACATCTAGGGACACACAATTTATTTTCTCGAAATAAATAATCATCATGTTTAAAGAACCTATCCACAGCCCCTTTACCACATAATTCATAAATATTAGAAAAGTCCAGATCACTAGCATACATGTCCTTAATGTATTCAAATCCAAGTAATTTAGAATTTAAAGAATTTAAAAGAACATACCTTCGAGACAATGCATCTGCCACCACATTTTCCTTACCTTGTTTGTATCGGATGACATAGGGAAATGTTTCGATGAATTCTACCCACCTTGCATGTCTCTTACTCAGCTTAGCTTGACCCCTCAAATGCTTCAAGGATTCATGATCAGTGTGTATCACGAACTCCCGTGGCCACAAGTAATGTTGCCATGTCTCCAAAGCGCGCACAAGTGAGTATAACTCCTTGTCATATGTGGGGTAATTAAGTGCAGCCCCTTTTAGTTTTTCACTAAAATAGGTGATTGGCCTTTGATCCTGCATTAAAACAGCTCCAATGCCTAGCCCTGAGGCATCACATTCAATCTCAAAAGCCTTGTCAAAGTTAGGAAGTGATAAAACCGATGCTTTACACAACATATTTTTGATTGTTTCAAATGCATGTTCCTGTTCTACTCCCCATTTAAAACCTACACTTTTTTTGACAATTTCTGTGAGTGGTGCGGAAATCGTGCTAAAATTTTTAACAAAGCGCCTATAAAAACTAGCCAAGCCATGAAAACTCCTAATCTCAGTTATGCTTTTAGGTGTTGGCCATTCTTTAATAGCTTTGACTTTTTCTTCATCTACTTCTATTCCTTTAGCACTAACCACATAGCCAAGAAACACAACTTTTTCCATGCAAAAATCACACTTTTTAAAATTAGCAAAAAGTTGCTCTTGTCTTAAAACCACAAGCACACACCTAACATGCTCCACATGCTCATTCAAAGTTTTACTATATATCAAGATATCATCGAAGTAAACTACAACGAATTTACCTATAAATGCACGTAAAACATGATTCATTAAACGCATAAATGTGCTAGGTGCATTAGTAAGTCCAAAAGGCATTCCTAACCATTCATACAGGCCATACTTAGTTTTAAAAGCAGTTTTCCACTCATCTCCTTCTTTCATTCGAATTTGATGATAACCACTCTTAAGTTCAATTTTACTAAATATGCTAGAGCCATGCAATTCATCCAACATATCATTTAACCTAGGAATAGGATGACGATACTTTACCGTTATGTTGTTGATGGCCCTACAATCGACACACATTCTCCAAGTCCCGTCCTTTTTGGGCACAAGTAACACGGGGACGGCACATGGACTCATACTTTCCCTTATATACCATTTGCTCATCAAGTCCTCCACTTGCCTTTGGAGCTCCTTTGTCTCCTCGGGGTTACTTCGATAAGCGGGGCGGTTCGGAATGACTGCTCCAGGTACAAAATCAATTTGATGTTCAATACCTCGAATGGGTGGTAACCCACTAGGTATGTCATCGAGAAATATATAGTCAAATTCCTGCAAGAGAGAAATAGCCAAACTAGGGAGGGATTTGTTAGTTTCATCAAATGCAAGGAATGATTCCTTGTATAGCAGAAGGACCATTGGCCGTTCTTCCATGAATGCTTTCTTGATTTCACTCCTTTTTGCGTAGAAACTCATTTTTCTTTCTTTTCTGGCACTCTTCGCTCCCTCTCCTTTTTCTGAGGTATGTACCCCAACACTCCTTTTTTCTCTCGCCTCTCCTTTTTCTGGAGTCGTGGCTCCAACTCTCTTTTCCTCTCCTTTTGCTGAGGTCGTGGCCTCAACTCTCTTTCTCTCATTTTCCTTCACTCTTTTCTCTTCATCATTTTTCAATTTTATTTGATCTTCATACACTTGTGACGGTGTCAATGGTGCAAGTGTAATGGTTTTTCCCCCTTTGGTAAAGCTATACCTATTTTTATACCCATCATGCGTTACCTTCCTATCATATTGCCAAGGCCTACCCAACAAAATGTGTCCGGCATGCATAGGAACCACATCACACATAACATCATCCACATAGCTACCAATAGAAAATCTCACCAACACCCTCCTATTCACCTTAATTTCTCCACTATCATTTAACCATTGAAGCCTATAAGGTTTAGGATGTTTTAACAAAGGTAATCCTAATTTTTCAACAAATATAGTACTAGCGACGTTAGTGCAACTACCACCATCAATAATCATACTAAATACCTTGTTATTAATGCGACATCGTGTATGGAATATGTTCTCCCGTTGTTGTTCCAAATCATCCGTGTTGATTTAAGCACTAAGAGCTCTCCTTGCCACTAATAACTCGCCATGCTCCCCGGATAACACATCCTCATCATCACATATTTCCTCCAATGCCGGCATATCGCTATAATCCTCTTCCTCACTATCACTCTCCATGGCTCCATCCTTTCGCACAAGTATCACTCGCCTATTAGGACATTGAGATGCCACATGTCCTCTCCCCAAACATTTGAAGCATTGAATGTCTCTACTCCTAGATGGTTGAGGTTCCCCTTTAGGTACGAGTTTATTAGCTTGTTCCTCCTTCCCTTTTGGTGCCTCAAATTTCCCTTTTGGTGCTTCAAACTTCCCTTTAGAAACAGTCCCATCTCCTTTACTATCCCACTTCGGCTTCCAAGAAGAATTAGAACCATATTGATACCTTTCTGTTCCCTTTTTCTCTTCCGAATAAGTGTAGCAATTGAAAATTAATTCCATCTTCTTTTTCCATTCTAGGTATGCTTCCGGATCACTCCTACCCTTGAATGACGGAATTGTCATTTTGATGTTGCTCATACTACCATCCATCCTATCGCCACCAAGATCTCTATCCCTTCTTCCATGCCTAACTATTCTATCCACAATTGCCCCATCGTCAAAATCACTACCTTCTTCATTCTCGTCGATCCCCTCTACTCTACGACCTTGCCCACCTTGCCTACGGGCATTAGGCACTTCCCGAGGTTGCTCAAGCATGTCTAATCTACCTAACACATCCCCAAACAACCGCTCAAACCGTTGTACCATCTCTTCCGTCATGTTGGCTCGATCATTGTTTTTTGTAGTAGAAGATTGTGCAGACATTCTAAAACTAAATATTATATGCCTCACGTGTATTTCGCTCGTGTATCACTCAAATTTGGTTTTTATCCTCTATTGATCTCACCTCTCTGCCTTTTTCCACTCAATGGCTTTCACCCCAATTGCTTCAAAGAACGAACCCGAACTCAAACAAGTTTAAGCCCGAATGATTCAAATCGAGTAAGAGTGAGAATTCTATGAACTGTTCAGAAAACTTGAAGAAGACCTTTAGAGAATGGAATTTGACTCTATATAGAACTTGACACTTTTATGGAAACTAGGATTGAGTCAAGAATATATATTTTTTTGAAATCAAATAACTGCTATTGTAATTGGACTGAGAATTTTCGTTTTTTTTTTTCAATTTCTCGAAAATTCAACTACGAGACTAATGAAACAAACGAAATTTAATTTGGATAACAAACGAAGGAAATAACGACTATTGAATTTTTGTGACACTTTTTTTTTTTTGATTAAAGACTCAAGAACTGGAAGAACACGAAGAACAAGATTAAAGAAGACTCAAGAAAACAAAACAAAGATATAACCTTGATTTTTGGAGCCTAAGCTCTGATACCAGATGATGCAAACCACGTAGCAATTGTAGCTACGCAACCCACAAATTATTGGAATCGACCCAAGAACGCCAAAGAACCACGATTTAGAGATTGATTCAAATTAATTGAACCAAGCAACTAACACAATCAATATATATGCTGACCTCTTGATCACAATAAAAGTAAATCTCACCCAAGATTTGAACAAACAAGATTAACTCGCAAGTTCGGATTTTATTCAATGAAGAATAAGAATATGAAAGCAAAATAGCCTCTCAATTATAATATCAAATTTGTGTATCTAATAATGAAAATTACATCCCTATAAATAGGGTCAAAATCTAGGTTAAGAGTTCTAATTAAATAAGGAAACAACTACCTAAAAATAAGGAAATAAATAAACCCTAAAATTCACGCGTATAGGATTTTACGACCGTGACTAACTCCCTTATGGCCGTAACCTTGTTTCTGTTTAATAGTTACGGCCGTGAGATAAATATTTACGGCCGTAATTTATATTTTCTGAAAATCTTGTTTTTGATCCGAGGCTGCGTTACGGTCGTGACAAATCTGCGTTACGGCCGTAAGTCCAATTTTCTTCAAAATCACAGTTTTCAACAGTAGGTTGGTTACGGCCGTGAGCTCCATATGTTACGGCCGTAATTCTTGAAATTTCACAATTTTCTTCGACGGCTTGAATGAGGTTGATCCACTCGTCGTTTTGGCTCGGTCCCAACATGGAACTTGCTTCTTTTAATGACACGAACATTGTTTTGGCCATTGTTCCTTGAACTAGCTTGTCCATTGCTTCGTTGGCCCTCTTTGTTTGCAATCGAGTCATCGGTCCTCCTTTGATCTTCAACGGATCTTTGTGCGGGTTTGTATCCGTGGTCTGGATCACATCAAGTGCATTAAACGATACATCAATAGGATCAAACCAATAGCAAAATAAGATAATAAGTGAATTAAATACATGCTAATAAAGCACTTATCACTCTCTGAGATACTACAACTTTGAAAGTCTAGAATACAGAGTCACAATCTAACAAAAAGGCGCACCAAGTCTACAAAAATTACATTACTAGGAGAAAATGTTATTAGTACACCACAAAAGGGGGCAATGACACCTCCAGATAACCAATATCATATTACAAACGAGGTCATAAACCTTAGAATATATGCCGCAAAAGCCAAGTGAAAACCAAGAATCACCTAGGACTATGTCAATCCTCCATGTTATCATCATCAGGCTTTTCTTCTTCTTCTTTAGTGCCAATTGGCTCACAGTCAAACTCTTCGACACATAAGAACCCCCAGTCTCCCTCTTTCTTCTTCAAAAGCTGCTTCTTGCAAGCCTCGAAACTGTTAGTGTACAGAGCAGATGATGCCTTAACTATCCCCTCGAAATAATCGGGAGATGTCTTGTACACCTTAATAGCATCATCCACGAGGGACTGGAACTCATCTATGTCACAGTAAGAAGAGAAACTTCTTCCTGCATCTCCAATTCTTGGGAAACAACCTGAGAATGAAGGTCAGACACCTGCTGCTCTAACCTCTTTTCCCTCGATTTGGAATCCTCCAACTTCTTTAGTAGCTTTTGGACTCTCTCATCACTATTCATCAAACTATTGGTCTGACAAGCTAAGGTGTTTTGCATCAAATTAGCGCCCAAAACCACCTAAAAAGGTGGGCGGGTGTAAAAGTACACATGCAAAGAGTAGAAAATTCATTTTATAAATATGATATAAGTACCATACCTTGGATAGATCGTGGTAAAAGGTTGAGACCATGTTCTCGGATGCCCGGTCGCTAACAATCTCCATGTCCCTGTCAAAAGAGAGGCCTTGAAGGAGCGCCATTGCAGTAGCTGGGCTCTCTAAAACAGAGTCACTAGACCTCACTGTCCAATCATGAATGAATTTCTCATGAAAATGTTGAGTGCTTGGGGGAAGTCAAAACTCCCACCGATGTTTGGAGGAACATTAATGCTTTGATGAAACGGGGGCAAACTGGACTTGTCAACAACTGAAGATGAATACTCAACTTTTGACAAGAGTTGCGCAATGCTTTTTTAACAGCACAACTCGATGAAGACCCCTAGTTACCTCTTGCAATCCTCCTCTTCATAGATTTTGTTAATTGTGCTTGATCCATAAGTGCAACTGCAAAAGCAACGAAGAGCAAGGGGTGTATATCAGTACAAGTCGAAAGAAAAGCATAATGCAAAGTTATAAGCGATAGCAATCAACAAACATTCAAACTGAGAATACCCAAAGTCAAGTTAGGATCTATCCTATCGGGAGGGCTCATCCCTGCTAATGACAAAGCAGCCTTAGTAACTACTCCCGAACACTTGAACACCTGAAGACTCAGAAAGTCAGTGAAGTGCTCAATGCGGGGATTGGTGAACTTAAAAGACTTGAACTTTGCCACATTTTTGCTCCAATCCTCCAAGAAGGGCCAATTCGCAGCCTTGGCAAAGAAGAACTCAGGTTTCCAGTCATGGTATAACAATTTAAAAGTGCAAATCTCAACCCATTCAATATTCAACATTCAGTCACAATTCAATATCAACTCTCACATCACCACATCATCCTAAAATAAATCCCAAACTCCTCAATACAAAAATTCCAAACCAACAAACTTTAACAAATAAAATAAGAGATAGTTTAATCGCTAATGCGATGCCATTACTTATTCAAAACTATAAAAATGAACGAATAAAGAACGATTAATGAAAAACTTAACTAAATCCCAAATTTACTTTATTTAAAAAGAATGGGAGCGAGTACTGTCTGAGTCAGCTGCCAAGTGCTCTCCTCGGATCACCTAACTTTCATCACCTGAAATGTTGGGGAGGGATTGGGGTGAGCTAAAGCTCAGTAAGTAAACTTCTCCTATTTTCATTGATGTTAAATGTTTAACATGTAATTAATGTGCTTAAACTATATTCTTGAAATTTATTTGCTTGTGATGCTTTCCATGAATTTTATACATGTATGTATTATTAAGGGAATGTTTAAGCATACATGTTATCATGTCATTACATTGTCAAGCATGCATTGTCATTGAGTTGGGGAAGTCAAATGATTTTAAATGAAGAATGTGGTAAGTTCAAGTTTTCTCAAAATGCATGTATCCCAAGTTTTAAGAAAGAATGGGTGTACTTCTATACCATGAAAGGTGTGAGTGGGAAATGGGGCATGGGGGACCGGCGTACCCGAATTAAACCGCTGTTGCGGTGGTGAATATTAAACCGCTTCGCGGTGACGATTGCTAAACCGCTTGACGGTGGCAAATATTAAACCGCTTTGCGGTGACGATTGCTAAACCGCTTGGAGGTGAAAAATATTAAACCGCTTTGCGGTAACGATTGCTAAACCACTTGATGGTGACAAATATTAAACCGCTTTGCGGTGACGATTGCAAAATCGCTTGACGGTGGCAAATATTAAACCGCTTTGCGGTGACGATTGCTAAACCGCTTAGCGGTGGAAAATCTTAAATCGCTATACGGTGGAAAAAGTGATAACCTTGTTCTAAATAAGGAAATATGCCCACTGCATTCTGACTGGCTAGAAGATACGCTAAGTGAGTTCACGATGGAAATGAAGTGAAAGTTTTGAAATGTTAGGTGAAAGTTTGAAAAGTTTGATATGTATGTGTGTGTGTATATATATATATATATATATATATATATATATATATATATATATATATATATATATATATATGTACACACATATACATATATTAAAGCAAGAATGAATGGAAACAAACAACAAAAATAAGAAACGGAAGAAGAGACTTAACAAGTAGAGAGAAATTTTGCAAGTGTTGAAGAGAGAGTGGAAGAGAAAGTGAGAGCTTGGGGGTATTTATAGAAGTATTCCAAGTTTTTTATACATACGCGATTTCATCTATATTGTGTAAAATTCATCTGTACAGTAAAAATTACTCATAAATGAAAAATGGGGCAACTGTAATGGGTATAAAAAATAGGCCCAAATACTAGTTAGTCTTTTTTAGGCCCAAGGCGATAAAAAAAGGTCCTATTGGACTATAAGTCGAAGCCCAATATCTAATAATGTGGTGCTACAATTAGAGATAAATAAAATCCCAATAATTGGGTTATAAATAAAAGAAAGTGAATAGATGAAGGACCAGTTTCGGTTAGTCCCACGGATCCTGCAAGATTGGACTAATATTCAGGAATGATTAAGAGTAATGGAGGAGTTACCTAATAATCTTGCCTGCATTCAAGAAAATGAAAATTAATGTTGGCAGAAATCAAGGGGACTGACATTGGTGGAGAGCTACTACAAATAGAGGAGGAAAACTGAAGAAAGAACTAAGTGAAAAGAAAGAAAGAATAAGAAATTTTGTATCAGCATTATATCACCCGAAAAAAATATATCAGCAAATTCTAACATCTTGATCTCCACCTTTTTATGTAATTTCACTAGAATAAGAAATTTTGTATCAGCATTATATCACCCGAAAAAAATACATCAACAAATTCTAACATCTTGATCTCCACCTTTATATTTAATTTCACTAGCATGTCTAGTATGTATGTTCTACATTGGAATGCATTTTGATGTGTTTTTAGTATAAAAAATTGTCAGTAATTTTTCTTTTTTCACTAGTTTTGCATTTATTACGAAGTCAATGACAATAAATGTACATAACAACTCAATTTTAATACTCAAAATAAAAAAAATAAAAAATAAAAAACGTTTGGTAACAGTTGTTAAACAATGAAAATTATTCTCTACATGTTATCAGACTTCACCCATAGTAATTATTTTATCACACGTTTAAAAATCACTAGTAGTAAGCACGTACGTTGCATGAGTTATGTATAGGATGACAAAGATGTGTATCGTTTTTGAATTAGTAATACTATTTTTAAAAGTAGTTGAGGTATTAAATATTATTAAAAGAAAAAAATTGAAATTGTTAAAAAATTTATATAAGAATAATTTTTTTTTATGAAATTATGTATATAATGTGAAAATTTTGAATAAACCAAAATGTAAATATTTTGATTATAATACACTTTTGTACATAATATTTTTTGTCAACTTATCACATTTTTTTCTTATTTTACCAAGACTTTAATAGTTTGTATTGAAATTTGTCGAGAAAGTGTTATATATAGTTGATCATGAGAGAATCCATGTTCATGAATGTATATTCTAAGAGTAGCATTATTTATCCTTAAGCCTTATTCATAGTTATTGCAAAGTATAGACATATTGAAAAAATTTCATCTTGAATTTGAATTAATACACTACATCATTTACTGGAATTAATAGGATACTTGAAAGAAAAACTTATTTTTTAAGCATGTTATCCAATGATTATTTTTGCATAGATTATATGTCTTTTGAAATCATGATAAATCATTCATGTCTCATTGCAAAAATCGTTGGATGAGTCTAGATTCCTTAAGAGTATCATTAGAGAATTTATTTTTAAGATTAACTTCTTTGGTTGGATACCATTTGGCAACAATGTATTCAGGAGCTCCTCTTGGTAAAGTTAGTTTGTATCATCTATTGCTTCATTGAAACTAACAAATTCTACACTTTCTACAAGAAATAACTCAAATAGTTTGTCATTAAGGCAGTTATCATACTCGTATTTTGTTGAAAAAATTCATGTTGTGCCACAAAATCAGAAGGAGTTGCATATAATAATAATATGAAATTATAATATACATTGTTTATTGTTAGGTAATAAATTAATGTAATGAACTATATTATTAATTAATAATGATGATATTGTGTAAGGATTTAGAGTATCTCATTGTTATCTATTGATTTAGTATGTAAGTCAATGAAGCACTACGTATAAAATGTCATATGCAGATTAATTAAACAAATTATTTATATTAATGTAGTGCAATTAATTGTTTTAATAATTGTATTGTATGTAAATGTGAATTAAAATTCGTGAAATATTTTTCATGTAACCTGTGAAAATTAAAGTCATGGATTAATGAACACTAGTACAAATTAGACAAAAAAAAAAAAACTCGCCGCTTTTTGGAAAAACAGATGCGTGTAAAAGGACGGTGAGTTTTTTGTAATTATGTCTAAACTATACACATCGGTTGCTTAAGAACAACCGACGCATATGTTGCGGTCAGAACTATAGGCGTCGATTATAGTTTGAAAATGACGTGTATAAATCAGTTAAAGGCGTTAGTTCTAAAAAGAACCGAAGTGACGCATTTTATTTAACCTAAAATTAAAATCTCAGGCATTCGCCTCTCCCTCGCTCTCATCTCCCGCTACTCTTCCGGCCGTCTCTCTTCTCTCAACCACTCCTAGCCGCCGACACCATCAACCACGGTAAGGAACTCACCTCCCCTCCCCTCCCCTTTCCCTCATCCATCACGTACACATAAAACACACACACACACACACACACACACACACACACACACACACACACACACATCACGCACACACCCTCTAGATTTTGGGGTTTTCTTGGCTCTCTATGAGTTCATCGAACATCAGTATCACAAAAAATGGTCTCTTACTGCATTTTTGTTGCCCATTTGCTTTGTTTCTTAACTATATTTTCCGATCTTCTACTTTAAATTGAATGTGTTCTTATTTTTTCAATGCAGGAGCTGGATTTTCATCAAAGAGCAAGTATATGTTCAGAATAGTCAGTATTAAAATAAAGCTTGTTGTTGGAATTTTTGGTCCCAATCAAACCTCATGGGCAATGATGATACACAATGTTGGGGTAATTATGCTTAGCGGGTCTTTTGGCTCATGATTGAAGATAATGGTACTGCCTAAAACTCCACAAATGTTGTAAGCATTTCTGAGAAGGGCTAAGTGATTAACTACCCACTTTGAGATTTTAATTGGGTCTCAGCCCTATTTCTCGATGGGTAGGCTTCGGAGACTACCCAACTTAATTAGGGCACCCTTCCTAACCTAATTAAGTGTCTAACCTTTATCTACCCACACCCAACCCTCTGTTTGGTAGAACACTCACGACACACACTCTCTCTCTCTCTCTCTCTCTCTCTCTCTCTCTCTCTCTCTCTCTCTCTCTCTCTCTCTCGGTAAAAGTGGCGCCCTCTTTCTCTCTGTGAAGAACCCGACTGATAGAGTGCATAATCGATGTTTCATTCGTGATATTTTATCTTAATCTAATGGTTTCAAATGTTTAATTTGTGGATATTAATTATATTTCATGCTTTGTGAATTAGATGAAGGAGCTGGATCAAGTTGGACTTCATATCACAAATTTAAAAGAAGTTTTAACTCATAAAGTACACAATCAGATAAGGACTTTTCATAAGGTGTGGGCACACCTTATTGTCTCAGGAAGACTTGAATCACATGGGTGGATTTCTCCATATCCCTAATTTGGCTAGCAATTTTTGACCTTTATTTGCCCAGCTGAAGCCTTTCCTTGGGAGCCCTCTTTGGACTTTTTCTTTGGAGCCCCACTAGGGCTTTGTTTTAGAGAGGAAGAAGGTCCAGTTGCTGGAGATTTGTTGGGGGAGGGATTAAAAATTGGAGCATTCAGACACTATTAAAAGGGAGAATTGAGAAGGCAGCCGGACACGACTCAACAAGGAACGACATCAGCCATGTTCTGGGGATATATGTTCATTGGAATTTGATTTTCTTTTGTCTTTTTATTTATTCATTTAACTTTTTGAATTGCGTTGATGAATAGCTAATTTTATTATTCTAGTTCAAGGATAATCGAAGTGTTGATTCTTCAAGAATTGTGAGATCTAATAAGTTTTATTGTTCTTTTATCTCTTTTCTATTTATATATCTTTTGTTGGCATTGAAGTTGTTATTTTGATTGATTAATACAAATTGCACATTGTTTTAATTGTCAAAATGATACATAGCCAATTAGAAATTTAAATCTGTAATTTTTTAGGTTTTCTAATACAAGTGGCAAATAACATAATTGATTATAGATTGATTTTCGATTTATGTTATGAAGATATATAACCTAGCTTAAATGAATCACACGCGTGAATTTTTTTGTTAGAATTGGTCGTCTCTCTAGAGGTTAATACTATTGATAAATTAAATCCTAAGATTGTATCTAGGGGTACTTATTGATTAGGGAAATAATCAACGAACGTCTCTTGATTATCGAGACAGTAAGGAGAGAAGGTTGTTAGATCGTATGAACAACCATAACCAATTTAGAAAATGAGTAAAGGATTTTATTTTTGCATCGATGATTAATTCAATGAATCAATACTAAGATTATACCTTGGGCTGGATACTTGTTTAATTTGTTATTTTCATCACTTTAATTTCACACTTGTTTATTTACAATTTGATTTTATGTTCGAAATTCAAAACCCTCGTTGCTTTTTAATTTATTGTTTTAATTTTCTTGAAGAATTAAATCTAACCAATCCCTATGGATTCGACCTTACTCACCACTATTACAATTTATTTTTATAAGAGCAAGAAAATATTATTATTTGTTGGATTCGACACCCATCACCGACTTCTCTTCTTGGTGAACCAGACCCATCCTCTCTTCTTCTTCTCTTGGTGACTGGAAGTGTGACCCGATTCTTGTGACCGTGTGCTTATTCTTCCTTGTTGGCTATGCTTCCTTGCTGCCAATGTGGACTGTGTTCTCGCTATATTGCTGTGGCCAAACTTGTTGTGTTCGGTTCTTGCTTGAGCAGCTCCTACTGTGTTCGATTCTTACTTGTGCGGCTCTTGCTGTGTTCGGTTCTTGCTTGTGCAACTTCTTCTATGTTCGGTTCTTGCTTGTGCGGATCTTGCTGTGTTTGATTCTTGCTGTCTCAATTCGGCCCTTGTTGTGGCCATGTCTCCCTTTGGTGCAGCTCCTTGTGTGGTCCTGTCATTGGTCTCTTTGAGCAGTCTCTAGTTTAGTGTTGGTTGGGTGCTTTGGCAGTAGGTTTGGGTGTGGTCTTGAAGAGTTCTCTAGCCTCATTTGGGTGGTGTTGCCTTTTTGGAGCTTTGGGGAAGATTCTGAGCCTTCTTTTAACACTAATCCAGCAGGCTACTTTTGTGCAGTAGAGGGAGTTTTTATCACTTGCTTTTATTGCTTTAATATTGATTCAATTATATATTGTCAATCTATTATTTATTGTGACTAATCTTAAATTACTTGGTGTTTTTTCAAGATTATTTCTCCAACAATTGGTATCAAAGCCTTGGTTGCTTGATTGGTTGAACTGGAATCAATATTTGAACTCATGACTGATTTTTCTCGTTCCCTATTTTAATTTTCATTAACTAAAAATTAATTGTGTTTTTGTTGTTGAAATTATTTGGTTCCAATTATATTTTCAAATTCTTTGTGATTGAAAATTGTTGATTGATTGGTGTTTTTTTGGCTTTTGAGAGGTTAGGTACTATTTTGGAGGTTCTCGAGCTTGGTGCTAATTTACACTTCAAAATTGGCTAATTGCAAAGCATAAAATGATAAAGAATTTCTCATCTCTTCAATATTATGGATTCAAAAAAATCCGCTCTGGTAAATTGGCTTGATCACTTTTAAATTCCAGTAATAGCAGGTCATCGTGTGGGGTGACCATTAGGCTTGCTGCATGTTGCTAGTTGTAGGAATTATTTACCATTACCTATATTTTTCATAGCTGTTTGTCTTGTGGTATCTTTTGTGATTATTTTTCTTGTTGCATTATTATTAGAACTGTCACCTAGACTTTACCCGTGTCAAAAATTCCCTTGACTTGAGATCCTTGAGTCTCATGGAATCCTGGGAATTTAGAACGGTGTATATTACGATCTTTATTTTCTGTGTGATTTTCCGTGTGGTGCTTATATTGCTTTGTGTGTTTCTTATTTCTTAACATGTCTGCACACCGTTTTGAATTGAACATCTTCAATGGTAAACGTGATTTTCTATATGGCAACAGAAAATGAAAGGTATTTTGGTACAACAAAAGATTTCAAAAGCAATTGACAATTCTTTCCCAAATAATGTGACTGCTGATGAGAAAAAGGATTTTGATGAACTCGTGTACACTTCTATCATTTTGCATCTATCCGACTCTATTTTGCGTAAAGTTGGTAAACATGAATCACTGAAAAACTTTGGAAGAAATTGGAAGAACTTTACTTGACTCAATCTACTCCTAATAAGCTTTACTTACTTGAAGTTTTTTCAGTTTTAAAATTGATCCCTCTATGGACTTAGATGATAACCTTGGTGTCTTTAATAAACTTGTGCAAGACATCACTAACTGTGGTGAAAAAATACCTGAAGAATATAAAGTTGTTATATTGTTAAATGTTATTCTAACACTTATAAAGAAGTTAATAATGCTATACAATATAGTAGGGATATCCTTACACCTGAAAGAGTCATTGATTCCTTGAAAAGTAGGGAGAGAGAGATAAAAGCTGAAAGAAATGAGAGGGGTAGTGGTGAGGTCCACATGATGCGAGGTGGACGTGGTAAAAATAGAGGTGACTCAAAAAATGAGGGTGATAGATGGAAGGGTGGAAGTAGTTAGGTCACAGGGTAAGACAAAGGGAAGGAGTACTATGGTTGTGGTAGGTCTAGACATTATAACAGAGACTGCCCTGGAGAGAAAATCAAAATGAGAGATGGAGATAGAAATGGGTCAATGTAGTTACTTGCTCGGATGGTGATCCGAGTGGAGTTTATTGATACTCTTATCTCACTTGTAGTTACTACTAAATAATTGTGTACATCTGATTCATTTTTACCTTTTTGAATGTGTGTGGTCACTTTATTCGGTTGCATTATGTTACATTATATTTACATTTATTCAACATTTGCATGAATCCGAGTGTGATATGTTGTTTTGTGTATAACATGGTTACATGCATGGTGGTTGGGGTTGGTGTGAGGTTTTAATACTGTGTGTGTTCTTGCAATAGGTTCCAGATGTGTTCTCTTGGTGGGATGGGTATTTAGTAGTTGTGAGGACTAGCTGGTAATGTTGGATTAGATGCCTAAAAGTGTATTTGGTGACATACTAGGGGATGTGTGTTTTGACATGTAGATCACGAGAGGTGAGGTTGATGAGAACCCGGGAGGGGGTCCTCGTCGTAGCTCGCGGAATAGCTAAAATAGCTAAAATAACTAAAATAACCAAAATTACCAAAATTACCAAAATTAGAAAAAGAATTAAAAACCAATAAAGGAAATACAAATCAACTGAAATACTAAAATCCCGAAAAATCTGATTTGCACCGCTTACGGCCTTAAAAGTCGGACTTACGGCCGTAAGTCCTTCTCTGATCAAAATGTCACCATATTAGTTACGGCCGTGAAGATTGATGTTACGGCCGTAAATCTCCTTCTGAACAAAAATACCAATTTTCATTTACGGCCGTGAGGAATGTGATGCGGCCGTGAAATCCATAAGTTACGGTCGTGAGAAACAATGTTACGGCCGTAACGCATCTTCTGCCCAATTTTCTGATTTTCTGATCCGTTGACGTGATTTGAATCTCGACTCGAGTCCAACACGAAACTTGTTCATTTTTCCATGTAGAATATTGTTGAATTGCCCGTATCTTGATTTCTCATTTTTGACGCCTTTTCCGGATCACATCATCCCCTCTTCCTTTAAGATGATTCGTCCCGAATCATAACATTTTTCTTGGCTTCTTTTCCGGATCACATCATCCCCTCTTCCTTTAAAATGATTCATCCCGAATCATAAAACTGTTCTTGGCTTGCTCACTTGGTTAAGCCTCGAACCTTCTTCGTACAAGCAATGTTTGATCTTTGACGTTCTCCGAACCTGGTTGACTTCTTGTTTTGGCTTGAATTATAGTTTTTCCCGTTAAGCCCACCCTGATTCGTACCATTCCCTCCTTCTTTAGGATGATTCGTCCCGAATCATGGTGTTGTTCTTGAAAAATCAAACTGTACCTCCTGGATCAAAAGGAAAATTGTGGACTACATGACATGAATTTAATAGACGACAATCCTCCAATTGTTGAACACGAATGTATTGAAACACGAGGTTAATTTTCCAACGTGAATTTGACTCAGACTTCCATGTGTAATCAACCTGCAAAAAAGAATCAAATAAAATAGGGAGGGAAATGTTAGTTTCATGAGATACAAGGTATGGATCCTTGTATTCATGATGAATTATTTCCAATTCATTTTTCCCAACAACAAAATTCCGGTCTTCACCTCCTTCCTTCTTTGCAATTTCTTGCTCAACATCTTCTATCTTTTTACTCCCAAACTCAACCAATTCTTCTAGCTCCACGTTCTCACGCACAACCTCCTCTTCCAAATTTTTGGACTCTACCACCTCTTCTAATTCTTCATCCCCAACTTCCAATTTTTCCTCATCAAATATTGGAGTTTGATCACCTAACTCCACCTTTTCATCTCCTACCACAAAATTCGGGGTCTCTTCAACTACTTCTAATTCTTTTTTCGCACACTCAACCTCCACTTCTAAATTTATGGATTCTACCACCTCTCCTAATTTCTCATGCTTTTGCTCATGCACCTCCTCATAAATAATTTTATTGACATGATTAGGCACCACCTCAACACTACACAAATTTTTATCTTCTAACTCTTTCCTCAAGTCTTCCTCCTTCTTCTCAACAATCATTTCCAAAGGTTTTTCTTGTAATTTAACTACCTCCTCTCTTCCCCTTTCTCTCTCTTGAAACTCGGCTAACTCTTTCCTAGCCTCTCGTTCCTTCATCTCTTTATTTAACTATATTAATTTCTTGGCCATCTCCATGAATTCACCCTTCATACTCCATTCATCATCTCTGAATTTTCTTTGCTCATCCCTCTTTTCTCGCGATACTTTCTCTTCAAGTATTTGTTCCGGGGTTAACGGCATAAGCTTAATACTTTTCCCATCCTTAACAAATTTATATATATTCCTGCGCTTATCATAGACTGCTTTCCTCTCATGCTTCCACGATCTACTCAACAAGATGTCACACGATTCTAGAGGCACTACATCACACCAAAACTCATCGCTATATCTTCCAAGTTCCAATTTCACAATAACCCCATGGGTTACATTTACCTGCCCACACTCCTTTAACCACGTCAGCCTATAAGGATTGGGATGTGGTAGTAAAGGTAAGCCCAACTCCTCAACCATGGTGGTACTGGCCAGATCGCAATAATACTCCTTATCAATAATAATATTGCACACTTTACTGCCCACATGACACCTAGTCTGGAAGGTAGGATCGAACTCATAATTCATCCCTTTATGTAGCTTTTAAAAATTTGAGAGACTCAAAATAAGAGGGTCCAGATATTGACAAATATCAAGAAGGAATTTAATGTTGACTCGAAAAGGAAACCAATATCAAGAATTTTAAAGAAATTCAAGAAAGTGGTTCTTGAATTTGACTCGAAAGGAAAGAATATCAAGAATATTGTAGAAATTCAAGAAAGTGGTTCTTGAATTTTGATTAGAAAGGAAAGAATATCAAGAATTTTTATTTGACTTGGAAGGCAAGGAATTATCAAGAAATAAAGGAAATTCAAGAAAGTAGTTCTTGAATTTCGGAGTGACTTTTTTTTTTTTTTTTTTTTTTTGAATTATGATGAATTTTCGGAATTAATAAAATTTTTTTTTTTAAATAAAATCCGAAAATTCGACACGAACGCAACAAAACAAACGGGACAGGATTTGGAAAACAATCGAATAAGAAAAACACTTTTGATTTTTTTAGGGCGACTCTTATGGATCAAACTGGAAAAAAATTTACTGGCAAGAAGAACAAGATATGGATGATTTTGTGTAGACTCTATGGTAAAAACACAAAATCAAACTGGATAGAATAACACAAGAACCTGAATCCAGAGTCCAGCTCTGATACCATATGATGAGAACCCGGGAGGGGGTCCTCGTCGTAGCTCGCGGAATAACGCTTGGAAAGTTCCGAATCCAGGTTGGAAAGGACGATAACAATGCAATCCCGACCTCACGACGCAAGAACTATGGGTATATTAAACCCAAAACCCGTTACGATGCGGACATAAGAACCACAAAGGGGGAACGCCACCAGGAATGTCCAGATCCTTGATAAGTTCAATTTGTTGAACACCACAAATATCCCACAATATTTGATAAGTTCGAAGTTTGTTCAATTCCAGAACAATGTTGAGAAAACACTCAATATAATTTTATTCATCAAAAATATTCTGTTTTTTTACATTGAATGGAAAAGCATATAAATAGGCAAAATAAACCCTAATCGCTAACTGACTCTTAATAGAATTCTAATTAGGCTAAAATAGCTAAAATAACTAAAATTACCAAAATTACCAAAATTAGAAAAAGAATTAAAAACCAATAAAGGAAATACAAATCAACTGAAATACTAAAATTCCGAAAAATCTGATTTGCACCGCTTACGGCCGTAAAAGTCGGACTTACGGCCGTAAGTCCTTCTCTGATCAAAATGTCACCATATTAGTTACGGCCGTGAAGATTGATGTTACGGCCGTAAATCTCCTTCTGAACAAAAATACCAATTTTCATTTACGGCCGTGAGGAATGTGATGCGGCCGTGAAATCCATAAGTTACGGCCGTGAGAAACAATGTTACGGCCGTAACACATCTTCTGCCCAATTTTCTGATTTTCTGATCCGTTGACGTGATTTGAATCTCGACTCGAGTCCAACACGAAACTTGTTCATTTTTCCATGTAGAATATTGTTGAATTTCCCGTATCTTGATTTCTCATTTTTGACGCCTTTTCCGGATCACATCATCCCCTCTTCCTTTAAGATGATTCGTCCCGAATCATAACATTTTTCTTAGCTTCTTTTCCGGATCACATCAGAGGTTGTCAAATGTCTTGTTAAAATCTATTTGTAAGGATCTCTATTAGGTTGAGGATGCTCCTATTATCTCTAGGTGAGATGTAGATTCGAGGTTTATCTTCTTTGAGTAAGAAGTGAGGTTGTGATACAGGTACATCCGTTGTCTTAGGATCTTTAGTAGTTTTCCAGTTGTGTGATTGTTGAGTAGTCTAGTGAGCATAGATGGCGATGAGAGGAGAGCTACATCGGTTTTGGAATTGGCTAATTGTTGTTATATCTTTTTTCTTGGGGATGTTCTGATTAACTCGGTGTTAATGTTAAGTTCTTTATGTGAACTTGGTGAAAAGATTTGTAGTTTTCCCTTTGATGTGCTCTAATTGCATGTGTGGAGTCACCTATAACTTTTCGTTATTAAATGCTCTTGACTGACTCATGTGTGAATGTAATGTGTTTACATTTATCTTTAGAAGGCATGTGTTGTTTGTCTAAAGTTGTGTTACTTGCTAATGTGATATAAATACATAGTTTAGCTAGCTATGATTTAGTGTGTACTTGGGTTTGACCTTGGCTCTTGGTGAGTACTATTAGTAGGTATGAGATAAGTTTCTAACTTGAAACATTGGTAAAGATATGTTGAGTTCTAATTAATTTGGAACTATCTTTTGTGCAACTAATAAACTTTGTGATTTGGTGTTGCAGGTTTTTTTGGAACCAAGGTGGAGGTTTGTTGGGATTTTTGGTCCCAATCAAACTTCGGGGGCAATGATGATACTCAATTTCGGGTTAATTATACCTCATCTTTTTGCTCATGATCGAAGATAATGGTACTGTCCAAAACTCCACAAATGTTGTAACCTATTTCCGAGATGGTCTAAGTGATTAACTACCTACTTTGAGGTTTTAATTATGTCTTAGCCCTATTTCTCGATGGGTAGGATTAGGAGACGACCCATCTTAATTAGGGCTTCCTACCTAATCTAATTAAGTGCCTAACCTATATCTATCCGCACCCAACCCTCGTTTTGGTTTTGGTAAAACACTCACGACACTCTCTCAAAGCCTCTTTCTCTCTTGATAAATGTGGCACCCTCTCACTCTGCGAAGAACCTGACTTCTCTTCTTGGTGAAATCGTCCCATCCTCTCTTCTCCCTCTCTTGGTGACTGGAAGTGTGACCCGATCCTTGTGACTGTGTGCTTCTTCTTCCTTGATGGCCATGCTTCCTTGATGCTGTTGTAGACCGTGTTCTTGCTATATTGTTGTGGCTGAACTTGCTGTGTTCGATTCTTGCTTGTGCAGCTCCTGTTGTGTTTGGTTCATGCTGTCTCTATTCGGCCCTTGTCGTGGCCCTGTCTCCCTTTAGTGCAGCTCCTTGTGTGGTCCTGTCACTTGGTCTCTTTGAGCAGCCTCTGGTTCGGTGTTGGTTGGGTATGTTGGCAATGGGTTTGGGTGTGGTCTTGAAGTGTTCTCTAGCCTTGTTTGGGAAGTGTTGCCTTTGTGGAGGTTTGGAGCAGATTCTGAGCCCTCTTTTAACACCAATCCAGCTGGCTATTTTTGTGCAATAGAGGGAGTTTTCATCACTTGCTTTTATTTCTTTAATATTGATTCAATCATATATTGTCAATCTATTATTTATTGTGACTAATCTTGAATTACTTGGTGTTTTTGCAAGGTTATTTCTCCAACACTTGTAGAGGGTGATTCTGCTGGAACTATCACTGCTTTCTATATAATTTATTAATTTCTCTTGTTGATTACTTATTTTCTATTAATTTTAAAAAGTTAGTGCTTATTTATTGTTTATTATTTGATTTTTTGCCTGACAATTCAGGTTTTATGTTTAGATAAATTTTGAAACTTATATGTTTGATTGTTTTCTTAGGATCTATTAATTTTGATATGGTGTAGTTAATGAAGGATCTGTACTGTGAAGTTTAGTTTTATGAGGTTTTGACTCAAATATCAAATCTCGTTTAACTTTTTTCCGTTGGGCTTATCAAGGTTTAATAGAAATATTGGAATTGGGATCTTGTGATATGAGTTCTTATGATCAGCCTCATTAAAACGTTTTAACACGGTTCATTCTTAGACTGAATGTGGGTTTGTTCAGTTGGTAAGCTTATTGTTAGTAATGATTTGAGTTGCTGACATGGACCATGAGTATCATTTTTGAGAAGTTCTTTTGGGAGATCATAAGTTGCTGAGGTAGAATTCAGCTATCTAAAAAGTTGACTGGGGTACTAAATGCCGAAAAATAGGCAAGCTTAGCTGTAGAGACTCTGATTTAATATCAATAATTTCTTCGAAGAATTGAATAGTATTCTGTGTGTCAGTAAATTGCTTCTGTAATTTAAGAAAGTACTCATGAGAAATTTTGAACGGGAGTAAACTTGCCCATAATATACAATGTCATTGTCATGTTTTTTTCCAAGAATAAATGCACGAGTTTTTTTGATAAGTGCATGGATTTAAATGCTCTCTCTCTCTCTCTCTTCTCTCTCTCTCTCTCTCTCTCTCTCTCTCTCGGTATACATGGAAGGTGCGACCCTTATGATTTGAAAAATGATCCAAGAACTGTAGATCAGTTGAAACCTGGTCCTTGTAGTTTATGAATAATCCAAGAAAGTTGTTGCTGACTTCATTTTCATTCTTTTGCACATCAAATATTGAGATAATTTTAACATCAAATAACTCTCTGCACTTATTAATAGACTCAAAGCTGAAAAGGGTCTAAATCAAATTCATTGTGTTCTGACTTATTATGAAAAAAACATATCAAAATCAAAATTTTCGAGTTGCAAGGATGGATTTTAATTCATATTTAATTGGTTCAGCCAGCAGACTTCTATTTCAGAAATAAAAGCCTTCTAGATAAATAATGTGATCAGAGAAGAGGAGCCAGAGAAATCTACAGTAGATGTAAAAGTTGGTTATCCTGATAATACAGTATGCCAACTGAAAGCTCAAATTTGTGAGGAGCAGCTTGCTTGTGCCAACAATAGAAACACATACCTGCTTCCTGCTGCACAACACATGCTTATACCACAAGGAAAAGTTCTCAAGGATGGCACAATACTAGAAGAAAATAAAGTTTCTGAGAGTAGTTTTGTTGTCATCATGCTTAAAAAGGTAAAAGCTGATATGTTGCTTGTTACTATAAGCATGCGAGGAAAAAATCTGTGTATACTTTCAAATCACTATTTTATAGCAAATTTGGTTTCATTTTCTTCTTCATTTAAAATACATTGTATATGTTTGTTTGTACTTGCCTTTTAATTGTGATAATCTTTTGAACTTTTCAATTGTGTTTCTTAGCTTTTTTATCCACGTGGTTCTTTGAGTATTCAAGTGCAGTCCAAAAATGATAAGCTGTGCCTTTTGAACTTTGCTCAAATTGATTTACATACGTTGAAATTTCCTAAGTGTTAAGTGCATTTTTATACAATTGCTATGCCTTTAAATTGGCATATCTTGGAATATCTTCAACAAATATCTACTAATTTATGCATATTATGTGTTTAAATAGGTTAATATCCAAGTTTGAGGCCAAAAAGCACAAAAGGAGTACAAATTATGCTGAAATTCCAAGTTTTAGGACCATTTTGTCACTTTCGAAAAGTTGTGGACAAGCTGCGCAATTAACTGAGGAACCAAATTGCAAGATTCAAAAAGTTGAAGGACCAAAAGTGCAATTTTAGAAGGACCTATTTGAAAGAAATTGCAAAATTCGGGGACTAAATTGATTGGCACCGAAAGATGGAGGACTAGATTGCAATTACGAAAAGATCTAAGCTGGAAAAACACGCCCCAGCTAAGCCACGCGAACGTGTGGCTCAAACCCAGACACGAACGCGAGTCGTGGCTTGAAACCAGGCAGAACCGAAATTGCTCGCGAAAAAGTGAACCGCGCAATCGCTCGTGTCACAGCCCCGCGATCGTGCGGCAATGATTTTAAAAAAAAATAATTATATTTATTTTGGGCAGGTCCGGGTCAACCTGATCGGCCTGATTCGGTCCAAAATGTTGTTTTACGCGGTTCTTTGGTATTTTTGGGTTGTTTTTGATGGATATAAATACCAAAATCTGATTTTCAACTAGGGTTATGTAAGTTCATGCTTTTTTTCCCTGCATTTTTCTCTCAATCTTACATTCTTTAATGCAATTTTCAATTAATATTTTAATGTTTTAGTAATCTTTTTCCACATTACATTATCTTGTTGTTGTTTAAGCTTTTGATTGTTGGTATTTTTTCAAATTTCTACCATAAATTCCATATATCTTGAACGCATTTAATGTTTTATGCTTGGGTTGTTGGAGACATTAATGGCTGATGGAGAAACTTGATTCAAAGTGAAGGAATTTTGGATTTTCACGTTAAGACCTTAACACAAATGGGAGTTTCCTTTATTATCTTTTTTTTAATCTTTATTTAGATTATTGTTGATATGTTTATGTTATTTGTTAAATGTTGTTTCTTTTTATTATGGGTTAATGTTATTGTGTAGAAATATTTGACTAGTTTATTTTTATTTAAGCATTTTAGGTTTTTTATAGATATTGGGTATTTATGTTTATATTTTCATGATTAGGCATGTTGTTTTATGTTTATGTAATTTTCTAATGTTGTTAATAATTTGTAATGTCTTTGCAAGTTATTATGCTTGTTAGACTAAACTTAAAATTTCCCATGTAATTTGGTCTAGTTAGTAACTAATACTAATTGATTTTTAAAAGAACTTAGTGTAGTTAAGAAAACTAAATCCACCTTAATCCATGTTTTGTAACTTAGTTTAATCACCAAGTTTTAATTGTCACTAGTTTACTTTGGTTAATTAGTTTTAATTCTAGATTTTATATATCATTATCTATTTGCTTTAGTTAATTAGTTTTCTTATTGTAATGTTTTTTTTTTTTTTTACTTATGTCATTTAGTTAGTGATTCGCCAACAAACCCAATATTTTATGTTACTTGACCTTTCTTTTAAAAATGAAATCAACAAATTTAGCTACAAATCAATCAATCCTCGTGGGTACGATATCTTGGACTTTTCCTGTCCACTTTACTACTTGAACGCGAATCGTACACTTGCGGTATACAATTTTAGCGAACAAGTTTTTGACACCGTTGTCGAGGATTGATTTTATTTGCACTCAGTGCATTGATTTTTGTTAATTGAATTGTCTTCTCATTCTCCCCTGTTTCTTCTTTTTATTTTTATTTTAGGTACTCTTGTCTTGTATATGAAACAACGTCCTACTTGGGAAATTCTTCCATTTAATCCCGAACCCGAACAAACTTATAGGAGGAGGATTAGGGAAAGAAGAGAACAAGTTGAACAACAAAGAATACAAGGCAACATGGGGGATAACAACCAAGATGGTGCAAATCCCGTCATTGATGAAGATGATAGACCAAATGGGCAATTCATGGTCCATCTCATCACTCAAAACCGAGGAAACATCACATATCCCCCATTTGGACATCCGAACTTTCATCTAAAGCCGGGTGTGATAAATCTCTTCAAGGGGCATCTACAATTCTATGGAATGACCGAGGAGAATCCGTTTACTCACATCTAGCGGTTTTTGGAGATGTGTAGTAACTTTGATTATCCAGGTATTAGCAAGGAGGCTATCAACATGCGGTTATTTCCACATACCCTTAGAGATGTAGCTCTTGAATGGTTAGATGCTAACCCCATTGGAAGTATCACAACATGGAATGATCTTGCTCAAAAATTCACTACAGAGTACTTCCCTCCGAATGTTTAGATGCTAAATACCGAATGTTTCTATGAGGCATGGGAAAGATTCAAGGAGATGTTGAGAAAATGTCCAAATCATGGGTTCTCCAAGCAAATCCAAGTCCAATATTTCTATCTTGGGAAGAATCCATCAAGCCGAGTGACAGTTGATTCGACTTCCAATGGAGCTATCACTACAAAATCACCTAATGAGACAATTGAGCTTTTTGAGAGGATGGTTAGTCACAATTCCACTTGGCCAACAGATCGCATAGTACCAAAGAAAGCCGCTGAAATTCATGAAGTTGATGAATATGCGGCTTTGTCGGCAAATATGGACCTTCTATTCAAGAAATATGATGATTTGTCTTCTTAACATACGGTAAAAGCAATCTACCCTCCTATGTCTATTTGTGATGTATGTGGAGCAACACACAAGGTTGAGGAATGTCCCATGCTCAAAATGGCTTCTACTTCAAATGAGCAAGTGAATTATGCTCAAAATTCCAACCGAAGGCAATCCTTACTCCAACACATACAATCCGGGTTGGAGGAATCATCCAAATTTTTCGTGGTCAAACAATCAAAACCAAGTAAAACCTCCCGGTTTTTTTCAACCCCTCGGTTTTGTTCAACCTCCACCACCTCAAGAGAAGAAGTCCTCTATTGAAGAGATACTCATGCAATATATGAACAAGACCAACACTATTCTCCAAAATCAAGCGACTTCCATCAAAAATCTTGAAACTCAAGTTGGGCAATTGGCAAAGATGATGACGGAGAGACAACAAGGAGCCTTGCCAAGCAACGCCGAGATTAATCCAAGGGAAAATGTGCAAGCCATTAATACAAGAAGTGAAATTCAACTACCGAAAATCATGGTAAAACAACCTTTGGCACAACCCGAGGTGAAGGGAAAAGGTGCAGAACATGTTGAGGAGGCAAATGAAAATGATGCAACATCCAAGGAAAATGGGGAGACTTCAACAAAGGTTCCTACTCCGGTGAAAGCATATGTACCTCCCATTCCTTTCCCTCAAAGACTTCAAAAGTACAAAGTGGATGCACAATTTGGTAAATTTCTGGAAGTCTTCAAGAAACTTCACATCAACATATCCTTTTCCAATGCATTAGCACAAATGCCTAGCTATGCAAAGTTCATGAAAGACATTCTTTCGAACAAGAGGAGGCTAGAAGATCATGAAACTGTGATGCTAACAGAAGGATGCAGTGCCATACTACAAAACAAATTGCCTCCAAAAATCAAAGATCCAGGGAGTTTTACAATTCCTTGTACTATTGATGATTAAACTTTTGGAAAATCATTATGTGATCTTGGTGCTAGTATTAATTTGATGCCTTTTTCTATTTTCAGGAGATTTGGCATGGGAGAGGTGAAGCCAACTATAGTTTCATTATAATTGGCCGATAGCTCTATTAAGCACCCACGTGGTATTATCGAGGATGTATTAATCCATGTGGACAAATTCATCTTCCCCGCCGACTTTATCATTTTTGACATGGAGGAAGACCTTGATATCCCTATCATCTTGGGAAGACCTTTCCTAGCAACCGGTCAAGCTTTGATAGATGTGCAAGGAGGAAAATTGATATTGAGGGTTCAAGATGAGCAAATCACATTTGACATCATGAAGTCGATTAAGTACCCTGCCGAGGCCACTTCATGCTCTCGAGTAGACATCATTGATCAAGAAGTAGCTACATCATTCATACATGGATCATCTAAGGATCCCCTTGAGATGTGCATTGTCCACTCTTTAGCCACTAAGGGGGAGGATGACCTAGACATGGGAAGGATGGTACAACACTTGGAGGCGACCAAATCTTATTCTTACAAGAAGAGGCCATATTTTGAAGAATTGGGAGAAAGCTCTTCTCCTTCACTACCCTCCATTCAACAATCCCAACTCTCGAACTTAAACCTCTTCCATCACATTTGAGGTATGCATACTTGGGAGATTCTTCTACCCTTCCGGTTATTATCTCAAATTTGTTGAATGAAATGGAGGAACAAAAGCTACTTAAGGTGTTGAAAATGCATAAAATGGCCATTGGGTGGACTATGGCGGATATCAAGGGTATTAGATCTACTCTATGCATGCATAAAATCCTCATGGAGGATGACTTCAAACCAATAGTGGAGCATCAATGCCATCTAAATCCAAACATGAAAGAAGTGGTAAAAGTCGAGGTATTGAAGTGGTTGGATGAGGGAATTATCTATCAAATCTCGGATAGTACATGGGTAAGTCCCGTCCAATGTGTTCCAAAGAAAGGAGGTGTCATGGTGGTTGAAAATGAGAACAATGAGTTTATTCCTACAAGGCCCGTGACCATATGGAGAGTGTGCATTGACTACCGAAAGTTGAACAATGCAACTAGAAAAGATCATTTCTCTCTCCCCTTTATTGACCAAATGCTTGAGAGGTTGACGGGGCACTCCCACTATTGTTTCTTGGATGGATACTCGGGCTACAATCAAATCTTGATAGATCCCGAAGATCAAGAGAAGAACACTTTCACATGTCCATATGGGACTTTTGCTTATAGGAGGACGCCGTTTGGTCTTTGCAATGCACTGGCCACTTTTCAACGTTGTATGATGGTCATATTCTCTAACATGGTGAAAAAATTCATCGAGGTATTCATGGATGATTTTTCGGTTTTTGGTTCTTCTTTTAATGAATGCTTGAGTAATCTTGACTTGGTGTTGAAAAGATGTGAAGAAACCAAGCTAGTGCTTTATTGGGAGAAATGTCATTTTATGGTGAAAGAAGGCATTGTACTTGGCCATCGGATTTCACAAGAGGGGATTGAGGTTTATAAAGCCAAAATTCAAGTTATTGAGAAATTGCCCCCTCCTACTTCGGTGAAAGGCATAAGGAGCTTCTTGGGGGCATGCCAACTTCTATAGGAGATTCATCAAAGATTTCTCCAAAATCATAAGACTCTTTGTTCTCTAATTGAGAAGAACAACACTTTCCATTTCTCTCAAGAGTGTCTATTCGCTTTCGACACTCTTAAGGAGAGGCTTATCACAGCTCCTATTATTGTGGCCCCAGATTGGAGCTTACCATTTAAGCTCATGTGCGATGCTATCGATTATGCCGCGGGAGAGATTTTGGGGCAAACGAGAGGTAAAGTGTTGCATGTGATCTATTATGCAAGCAGAACATTGAGTGATGCTCAACTGAACCATGCCACAACCGAGAAAGAGATGCTTGCCATGGTCTATGCCTTAGAAAAATTTTGATCTTATCTCATCGGCTCAAAGATAATTGTCTATACCGATCACTCCGCTCTAAAATACTTGATTGCTAAGAAGGATGCAAAACCAAGATTAATTAGATGAGTCCTTCTCTTACAAGAATTTGATTTGGAGATCCATGATAAGAAGGGAGCAGATAATCTTGTAGCAGATCATCTATCTAAGCTTGATCAACCTAATGAGTTGGGAGTAGAGGAAATCAATGAAGCCTTTTCGGATGAACAACTTTTGCATGCCAAACATCTTCTCCAAGTCTTCAAAGCACCATGGTATGCAGACTTCGTGAATCTCCTTGTAAGTGGTATTCTTTCCCCAGGTTTTTATTATCAACAAAAGAAGAAATTCTTTGCCGATGTGAAACATTATTTTTTGGATGAACCATATTTGTTCAAGAGGGGTTCAGACCAAATTATTAGAAGATGTGTTCCTGAGAAAGAAATGTAAGCAATTCTTGATAGGTGTCATTCATCACCTTATGGGGGTCATTTTGGAGCTTCCAAAACCACCTCAAAAGTTCTTCAATCGGGGTTCTATTGGCCAACCTTGTTCAAGGATGCTTATACTCTAGTATCCAAATGTGATAGATGCAAAAGGAGTGGGAATATCTCTCGGCGTAATGAAATGCCATTATCTTCAATCTTAGAAGTGGAGATTTTTGATGTATGGTGAATTGATTTTATGGGCCATTTCCATCCTCGTTCTCAAATCAATACATTTTGGTGACTGTGGACTATGTTTCTAAATGGGTAGGGGTGGTGGAATTTCCTACTAATGATGCTCAGGTGGTTTTCAATTTTCTCAAAAAGAAGTTTTTTACACTTTTTGGAACCTCCTGACTCATCATTAGTGATGGAGACAAACACTTTTGCAATCGCCTCCTTGAGTCACTTTTGTCAAAGTATGGAGTGAATCACCAAGTAGCCACACCTTACCATCCCCAAACAAGTGGCCAAGTGGAGATCTCAAATCGAGAGTTGAAAAGAATTCTTGAGATGACGGTGAATACATCAAGGAAAGATTGGTCTAGAAAGCTAGATGATGCATTATGGGCTTACCGCACCGCCTTCAAAACTCCTATTGGTATGTCTCCATTTTGTCTTGTTTTCGGAAAATTATGTCATCTCCCCATTGAACTTGAGCATGGAGCATTTTGGGCTACACGGGCATTGAACTTTGATGCAAAATTAATTGGTGATAAGAGGTTGTTTCAACTCAATAAACTTGATGAATTTTTCCTCAGCTCATATGAAAATGCTTATATCTATAAGGAGAGGACCAAGAAATGGCATGATAACCACATTGTGAAGAGAGATTTCAAAGTTGGGCAACAAGTTCTTCTATTCAACTCCTGACTTCGGTTATTCCCCAGAAAGCTTCGATCCCGTTGGTGGGGGCCATTCACAATTTCTCAAATTTTTCCCCATTGAGCTATTGAGCTATATCATCCCAACAAGGGACATTTCAAAGTCAGCGGGTAAAGGTTGAAACCATTCTTGGAAGGGGACCCCTCGGAGGAAAAGTCATCCATTTTTCTCAATGCTCTCGAATGAAAATCAAAAAGTCGAGCTTATGAATTTAACCAAGCATTTTTTGGGAGGCAACCCAAATTTCTTCTCTTTTGATTTACTTGCTATTATTTACTTTACTTCTTTACTTTCTTTTTAATTAATTGTCAAACTTTTGTAGGTAACAAAAGTTTATGAAAATCCTAAGTGACATTGTCCTCAACAAGTTTGGGGGTGAACTACATTCGACGAAAGCTTAAGTCAATTTCAAACATATCAAACAAGCATCGAATCAGGGAAGTTTTACTAACTCTTTTCTTCTTTACATGTTGTTTCTATTTTCACATTGAGGACAATGTGTAATTCAAGTTTGGGGGTGTAGACTTCATTTTGCACTTTATCATGTTAGAGAGCCTTACTGACTTAAGATGTTGTGATGTTTAATTTTGCTCATTTTGTTTTGGATATTGACATGCTAGATAGCCTTGTCGGCTTAAAATGATTTGATGTTTAAAATTGCTTTAATTACGAATTATGATCGAATATGCTACTTGTGCCTAT
Source organism: Ligustrum vulgare (assembly GCA_963555705.1). Lineage (NCBI taxonomy): Eukaryota > Viridiplantae > Streptophyta > Magnoliopsida > Lamiales > Oleaceae > Ligustrum > Ligustrum vulgare. Next base: position 50,355,013 of record OY743169.1, on the reverse strand, counting down.
TTTTATAAATTCTTATCTATGAGTGATCATAAGTTCTCTTGAGCACAATAGTCATGACTAATTTTTGTTGAGATTTGGAATCTATTGAAGGTTGGAGAAATTTGTGAAGTAGAAAAATTAGGTTGTGAGCTTGTATTTTCAATTTTAATGAACCTATCAAATTTCTTTTCAATGCTCTTAATCTCTTGATCCTTTGTGAGACAAGTTGGGGGGTGGTTGAGCCGGTAAAGGAAACGGTCTAGATGTGTAGTGATTCCATGCATGCTTGATATAAATTTGAATGGAGTGTTGTTGATGTTAAGTATAAGCTAAGTGATGACCAACTGCTAGAGATCTATGCTCATTTTAATTATTGCATTGCCCTATCTCGTAGCTTTTTTGACTCTAGTTATTAAGCCCGTAGGAGTATCTTGAAACTTGGTACCTTAAGTTTGAAACTTGGGAGTCACCGGCCTAAAACTCGCTACATGGGTCAATTAGAAAGCTTAATGAGTAGGGTACACACACACACTTTTAAAAAAAATGCACATCATCATTGCATTTGCTTAATAAGTCTACCTCACTTTGTAGCCTTTTTTACTCGAGTTATTAAGTCCGTAGGGGTATTTTGAAATCTGGTACCCTTTGATCTTAAAACAATCGGGGAGCTTCCGACCTAAAACTCGCTACATGGTTCAACTAGAAAGCTTAAAGGAGTGGGGGAAGTCACAAGCAATCATCATGTTAATTTATAGAAATCATGCATTTGTACTTGCATAAGAGCTTAGATTAATAGTGAGTTTGAATTGCTTGGTAAAAACTTTAATGTTGAAGCACTCATCTAGTGGAGAGTCATTGCATATCTAGATTGTTAAGATTGCTAGTAAGTCACAACCAAGCTTTAATGGAAAAAGAAATGTGTGAATTGAGAGTTACCTCTAGGATTACTTCTCGGGAGAGAAAAGAAATAATTTGAGGGGGATGAATGTAACAAGAGATAAATGAATGAAATTGACCATTAAGGGCGGATAGTATTGTTTTGAAATTTATCCTTCCTACAATGTTTCTTTAAACCTTAGTGATGATTGGAAGTGGCTATGCACACACACCGATCAAACATGAGATAAGCTCAACTGCTGTTTGTAGTATTATTTTGAAAACATAATTGTGAATTAATCATGCAATTTTACACTCAAGAAAGAATCTATAAGTTATCAAGCATTGTTGATCATTCATTCATTTATTTTTTGTGTTAGTAGATATTCTTGCTCGAGACGAGCAAAAGTTTAAGTTTGGGGGTATTTGTTAAGTGTATTTTTATACACTTGTTATGCCTTTAAATTGGCATATTTTGGAATATCTTGAGCAAATATCTACTAATTTATGCATATTATGTGTTTAAATAGGTTAATATCCAAGTTTGAGGCCAAAAATCATAAAAGGAGTGCAAATTATGCTGAAATTCCAAGTTTGGGGACCATTTTGTCACTTCCGAAAAGTTCTGGACGAGCTGCGCAATTAACCAATGAACCAAATTTCAAGATTCCAAAAGTTGAAGGACCAAAAGTGCAATTTTAGAAGGACCTATTTGAAAGAAATCGCAAAATTCGGGGACTAAATTGATCGGTCACTGAAAGATGGAGGACTAGATTGCAATTACGAAAAGGGCTAAGTTGCAAAACGACGCCATAGCTAAGCCACCCGAATGCTTGGCTCGAACCCAGATGCGAACGCGAACAGTGCTAGAAGCCAGGCAGAACTGAAATGGCTCGCAGAAAAGTGAACCACGTGATCACGCGTGTCACAGCCGCGCGATCGCGCGACATTGATTTTAAAAAAAAAAAATCAATTATATTTATTTTGGGCCGGTCAGGGTCAACCCGGCTGGCCCGATTCAGCCCAGAATGCTATTTTATGCGGATCTTTGCCATTTTTTGGTATTTTTGGGGTTTTTTTTTTTTTTTTTTTTTTTTTTATGGATATAAATACCAAAATCTGATTTTCAACTAGGGTTATGTAAGTTCATGCTTTTTTTTTTTTTTTTTTTTTTTATTTTCCTTGTATTTTTTCTCTCAATCTTACACTCTTTAATGCAATTTTCAATTAATGTTTTAATATTTTAGTAATCGTTTTCCACATTACATCATCTTGTTGTTGTTTAAGCTTTTGATTGTTGGTATTTTCTCAAATTTCTACCATAAATTCCATATATCTTGAACGCATTTAATGTTTTATGCTTAAGTTGTTAGAGACATTAATGATTAATGGAGAAACTTGATTCAAAGTGAAGGAATCTTGAATTTTTACTTCAAGACCTTAACACAAATGGGAGTTTCCTTTATTATCTTTTTTTTAATCTTTATTTAGATTATTGTTGATATGTTTATGTTATTTGTTAAATGTTGTTACTTTTTATTATGGGTTAATATTCTTGTGTAGAAATATTTGACTAGTTTATTTTTATTTAAGCATTTTAGATTGTTTATGGATATTGGGTATTTATGTTTATATTTTCATGATTAGGCATGTTGTTTTATGTTTATGTAATTTTCTAATGTTGTTAATAATTTGTAATGTCTTTGCAAGTTATTATGCTTGTTAGACTAAACTTAAAATTTTCCATGTAATTTGGTCTAGTTATTAACTAACACTAATTGATTTTTAAAAGAAGAACTTAGTGTATTTAAGAAAACTAAATCCACCTTAATCCATGTTTTGTAACTTAGTTTAATCACCAAGTTTTAATTGTCACTAGTTTACTTTGGTTAATTAGTTTTAATTCTAGATTTTATATATCATTATCTATTTGTTTTAGTTAACTAGTTTTCTTATTGTAATGTTTTTTTTTTTTACTTATGTCATTTAGTTAGTGATTCACCAACAAACCAAATATTTTATGTTACTTGACCTTTCTTTTAAAAATGAAATCAATAAATTTAGCTACAAATCAATCAATCCTCGTGGGTACGATATCTCGGACTTTTCGAGTACACTTTACTACTTGAACGTGAACCGTGCACTTGTGGTATACAATTTTAACGAACATTAAGACTTCCTATTATTTTTAATCTTCTTTAAAAACCGGTACCCCTAGATATAGTTAATTGGTTTCTTGACCCTGTTATCTTCTATTTTACATCTTCAAATGCCATATGAAGATCCTTAATGGAAAATGCTAAGTTTATATAAGTGTGCATCATCTTACAAGAGGTAGAATGATCCGTAATGGAAAACACTCACATTGCCTCCAAAAAACAATAGCATGTGCATTGCACAGGCCATAAACTAGTAGATCATAAAAGAATATGCAATCTTGGCACATTCAACATTTTTAAAGAAGAAAATTAACTAAAACCTTATCTTTCCAAATGAGTCTTGTAAATTGCGGATGTTGATTTTAACAATTATGTTTGTTCATTATAGACTGCTCGAAGGAAGGAGAGGGAAGCTTCAACTACTCAGAAGGAAGCAAGGATTACATACGTCTGTTTTAGTGATGACTAGTAATCCATGTTTGGTAGAATTTTTTTTTTTTTTAGAATAGTTTATGTGAAAGTGAATTTGAGAATAGTTGGTCAATTCAAATTCTAAATGTATGTATTTTTTACTATTTTTATTTATTGATTGACATTTGAATTTGATTAGCATATATTTTCAAGTATAGTATTTGGTTTTCATGTTTTGAATTTAGTTGACGTTTCACCCAATTTATTGGTAGGGGAAGAAAAAAAAATTAGAGAATCGACGCATAAAGTTACAGGTCTCCAACAAATGCGTCGCTTGTACAACTGATGCCTTTTATCTTTAACAATCGATTCAAATGAATCTTTTTGTACTAGTGGAAGTTGTAGCATTTTGGATTGAAGGTAATGTTTTATATATATATATATATATATATATATTTGAAATTTTGGATGTAATATTTTGATTATTATAGTAATATTTTATAATCATAGTAATATTTATTAAATGAGGAAGTAAAAATTATAACATAAAAAACTTTAAAGAAAAAACTATAATAATAAATTACTATAAAATTTGAAAAATATTGAGAAGAACACCCAAATAATAAAAAGACAAACAAAAAGTAAATGCGAATTAAAGTTTTTAATATATATATATATATATATCCAATGAAATAAAAGTCACTGATTAATGAAATTGTAGCATTTTGAATTCAAGTTCACGTACATGGTTATTATATTCATAATATAGTACATATATATATATATATATATATATATATATATATATATATATATATATATATTTGAAATTTTGAATGTAATATTTTGATTATTATAGTAATATTTTATAATCATAGTAATATTTATTAAATGAGGAAGTAAAAATTATAACATAAAAAACTTTAAAGAAAAAACTATAATAATAAATTATTATAAAATTTGAAAAATATTGAGAAGAATACCCAAATAATAAAAAGACAAACGAAAAGTAAATACGAAGTCTTTTTTTTTAATACTAAATAAATAAAAAGTGTAATAATGTAAGAATAATAATATTTTATTACAACATTGCAAAATGTTGATAGTAAGTTAATTTGATTATAAATAAATGAAATAGTATAATAATTTGAAATTACATTATAACAATGTAATTCTTAACAATAAATTAATTAGTGTAATAAATTATTTAATTTTATTAAATATGGATAATGGTATATTGGGTATATAACTAAATATATAGGGGTAAAATAAGTATCGATTTTCCTTCATCCATCTTTTTTAGATATTGTAGATGTAAATGTAGATAGACCGGTATTTGATAGTTGATAAATTTAAAATATATATATAAGAGGATATCTGAATCTATAAATTAAAGAAATTTAATATTGCTCTGGAAAATCATCGTAATTCATCTCTAAATCAATGGCGTTTTATACCTTAATCCATTTTACTATCTTCACTCTGATTGTGCTTGCCATGTTCACTCCTCTTGAAGGTAAACCATTTTTTCCTTTCATCTAGTTTGGTCCCAATACCCAAGTATTATTTTTTCATCCTCGTAACATGATGAATGAATCAAAATTCATATATAATTATTTTAATTTTGAAATTTGCAAGTGGAAATGATGAAAATGGCATTGTAGTGTTAGAGGTCCTTATCACAGATAATAATTATTTATCTACGATCCAAAATAATCATGCCGAATTATCAAGAATTAAATAACTGAAGCGGAAGCGTACTTTAATCAAACGTGATTCACGATGAACGATTACGGTGTTTGGATCTTCTAAATCAATACGTAGTCCTTATTTTCTCTCTAATGATGGGATGTCAGATAAGATGAACAGTACGTAGGATTCAGGGACCATAACCGACTTTATATACTGAATTTCCAGTTAACCTAATCCGGCCCATCATGAATTAGATAATGGCCTGGTATCTACACATAAAAGCACATACATTAATTAGATGCATTAAAGCCCAATATACTAAATCCTTATTAGATCACTTTAAATGGGCTTAACCAAAATCGATAGCCTTTTATTCAATACGCAATAATTCACATATAAGCCCACACGATTGATTAAAATCCTTACAATCTCCCACTTGGGCTATATGTGTAACCTTAAAATTGTGTATCAATCATAACCTTATGAGTACTCAGAATTTTGATATCATTACTGAATGCATCCCCAAACAATCCGGTCCATCAATTATATCAACATAGGATCAAAGCGGCTTTCGCTACATTAATCGTAACTAAACCTTCAATGGTCACGTATATCGACATAACTGAATGACATGGATCAAGTATGGATGTGTAGCATGGAAATTACATGTAATGTGATCTTCAACATGCCTATTTCCAACTGGTCCGACTTAAGTGAGATCATCCTTAAACAAGTTCGGAGATAATAAACCTGAAACCTTACAGCTGTAAATAACTTCAACTTTAAACTGTATCCAAAAGGACAGTAAATGTGTCTAATGCACCCAAAATACAAACTCCCACTGAAACCGAATATCCTTAAGAAATACAACACCTATATGAGTAATGTACTCATGAAAGACCTTGGGTTGTAATACTTTAGTAAGCGGATCCACAATTATGGAGTTTGTCCCAATGTGCTCTTATTGACACATGTCCACTCTGAACTGTATCCTTCACAATCAGGAACTTATGTTAATGTATTTTGACTTAGTTGAGCTCCTGTTGTTACTGGAATATAAATCTGCTGAGTTATTGTCACAATATAACTTTAGTGGTCTTTCTTTACCGTACAAAATATGCAACCCAGTGACAAAATTTCGCAGCTATATTCCATAATTAGATGCCCCCAAAATTGCTACAAACTGTGCTGCCAAGTGAAAGAAGCTAAAGTGTTTGTTAAGCACTCCTTCCGGAAATAGCTCCTTCAACCAGCAGATAAATGTAGCCTGATGTGGATCTTTTACTTTCTTGCATCTAGCAAAAATCTGAATCATAATACCATATGATCTCCAACTGATCCGATTTTCTGTATGCGAGCATGTAATCTTTTGTTCTCTTTAAATACCTTATAACCCATGTTTGGCTGCTTTTCCAAATGATCCATCCCAGGGTTACTTAAATATCTGATTAGTATCCCAATAATGTATGCAATATCCAAACGCATACAAACTTGAGCATACATCAAATTTTCTATAGCTTAACTATATGAAAGCCTCTGCATTTCTTTAACTTCAAGATAACTTTTCGGGCATTAGTCGAGACTAAATTTGTCTCCCTTAGCGATAGGGCTGTCCCCTGATTTACTGTCTTGCATGCCAAACCTCTTAAGTACTTTGTCGATATAGCCCTTTTGTGACAATTCAAGAATACCCCGAGAACAATCCCGGTGTATCTGAATTCCTAATACAAAAGAGACGTCACCAAGATTTTTAATCTCAAAATTTCTTGACAAAAAATCTCATAATTTTATGTGACATACCTATATCATTAGTGGCAAGCAATAATCAACATATAAAACCAGGAAAATATACTTATTCCCACTGAACTTGTAATACACACAACCATCAACAGCATTAATCTCAAGACCAAATGAGATAATTACTTGATGAAATTTGTATTACCCTTAACGAGAAGCTGGCTTGAGCACATAAATGGATTTCTTTAATTTGCAAATCATTTGCTTTGGGTCTACTGACACAAAGTTTTCTGATTGCACCAAATAGATCGTCCCATCAATGTCGCCATTGAGAAACGCCACCTTAGTATCCATTTGATGTAACTCGAGGTCAAAATGTGCAACAACCTAACTTTCCTGAAAGAGTCTTTTGTAGAAACCAAAGAGAAAATCTCTTTATAATCAATGCCATTATTCTGTGTAAAGCCCTTAGATACAACACGAACCTTATATCTTTCCACATTACCTTTCGAATCCTTCTTGGTTTAAAAATCCATTTAAGACCAATGGGCTCGTACCTTGTGGTAATGGGACAAGATCTCAAACTTTATTGTCTTGCATATGCTTATACTTCTTATTTATGGCATCAATCCACTTTTGAGAGTTAGAACCCTGCATGGCCTGATGGAATTGATTGGACCATCTTCCACCATTCCATTATTTCCTTATGTTCTTGGAAAAATACTATTTAAATTATCCGGAATAGCATTTTTTCCCTTTCTCTCGTGGATCTCCTTAATGGCTTTAGTTATTGAGGTTGTTGAGTTTGTACTTCTGAAATTTACTTTATTTTGGATGGGAGGTTCTTCAACATTGTCTAGTTGAGGTTCCGAATATGCTTCTTGATCAATGACATGCATAAAAACTTGCACGTTGTCAAAAGCAATAGTAGGAATCGAAACCGATCCTTCCTCAACTTATTCCTTAAGGACAATATCTCTAACCTTATTTCTCCCCCCAAACTCAACTTCCTCAAAATTGTTGCAGTTCCCGTTTCAAAAATTGACTTAAGTGTGGGATTATAAAATTAATAGCCCCTTAACAACTTTATTTTCTTTATTTGTTTTCTTCCCCTTATCTTTAGAGGTGTTTTCCAAGTGATTTCAGTTCTGTCCTGCTTCAACTTTTCTTCCTCTTGCACACAAAATAGAATGAACTCATTTAGAGTTCATTTCTCCCTTTGATTACAACTGACCTTAAATTGACTGAATTGTGCAAGAAGCTTACACACTATGAAATGAGCTCATTGAGAGTCCATTTCTACTTTGACAGTTATAACTAACCTTAAATTAAATATATTGCGCAGGAAGCGATATCAATACCAAATGCACGAGCAAGTCATTAGACGAGTCGAGTTTTAGTTCTTTCAGTTTTGAAGCAGTGTGAGACATCTACATGATGTACTCCCTTATTTTCCTATTTCCTTTATACTTTATTGAAATCAAGCTTTGCATAAGCGTGCTTGTTTCAGCCTTATCGTTTTTCGCAAAACGTTTCTTAATTTCGGCAAGGAATTCATTAGCATCATTTACCTCCTCAGATACTTGCCACTAAAGGTTTCCGGAATGCCGCACTTAATGATCATGAGACTCACGTAATTTAAGCAATCCCACTTCTCAAAGTTCCTCATTTGATTAGATGAACTTTCATCCGTAAGAGGAGCAGGTTGCTCAATCCTTAGTACACGGTCTAGATCCATGCAGCCAACGAAAAGTTAATGTTCGTGTTTTGATCCTTGAAGTTTGTTCCATAAATACAGGGATTAAATTTGAGCTTGTAGATATACTACTAACAGAATTTGAAACCGAATAGAGAACACTTAAATAAAATAGCTCACATAAATACCTTATTATGCAAATCATATTTTCAAATAATGGTAGGGCCCATCACAAGATACCTAGCACAACATCAATATTTAGTCTTTGGAGAGAAATATTGACTTGTAAGTGGTACTCTTGGTGTAGTAATCAAACACTGACAGTAATACATGTCAATCAATAAACCTTTCTTTGGACCGATTTATTGATCACACGTAAAACCAAATAACCGTCACGTATTTATCACCACAAGTTCATGTGAAATTCGGGCCAAATATTGACCTTCCTTTGGGCCGATCAATAAACGCATGAAATAACACACAAACACCTAATTTTCCCTTAGTGCAGTGATCAAACACTGGCAATAAGACATGTTAACCAATAAACCTTTCTTTGGACCGATTTATTGGTCACACGTTAAACCAAATAATTGCCACGTGTTTATTCCCACAGGTGCATGTGAAATTCGAGCCAAATATTGACCTTCCTTTGGGCCGATCAATATCCGCAATGAATAACACACACAAATACCTTCTAATATTCAAAGTTAATTAATATCCAAAAGAGAGGTTGCTTTGGCAACATGTTGCTTCAACTAACTTACTTTCGAATATTATATCTCTCAAAAGATTCCGATGTACCAAGATTTGAAACTGAAATCCATTGATTTGCATTTATTTTTGACTTTAGGATTTCAATTATAGAATTCAAAACTTTAGAATAAAGCAATCCTTAAGTTAGGAGATTCAATTGCAATATTCTTAAACTTTAGGTGGCCAATTATGTAAAATTTTAAGCTTGAAGGGCTTAAATTACAATTTTCTCAAAACTTTAGTGGCCAATTTAGAGAAATTCCAAGCATTAGGTCCCAATTTGAAAGAAAATTAAACTTTAGAGGTCCAAAATAGGAAATTCTCAATCTTTAAAGGTTGATTTTGAAAATTTTCAAACTTTAGGAGCCAATTTAGTAAATTCCCAAACTTTAGGGACTTAATTTAAAAAAAATTCAAACTTTAAGGACCAATTTTGAAAATTTCCAAACATTAGTGACTGAATAAGAAAATTTTCAAACTTTAGGGACTGAAAATGAAAATTTTCAAACTTTAAGGGACCAATTAAGAGAATTTTCAAGCTTTAGGGACCATTTTTGAAAATTCTCAAACATTAGGAGCTGAAATTTTTACCCTTAACCTTAAAGGTACCAATCTTGAAAATTTTCAAAAATTCAGGGGCTGAAATATAAAATCAGAAACTTGAGAGGTCCTGACTTAACTAAATTATAACTTTAGGGTCTCAATTTATAAATTCAGAACTTTAAAAGGCCCAACTTTAATAATTTTATGACTTTAGGGGCTGAAGTTATAAAATCAAGAACTTCAGGGTTTAAACATTAATACACAACAAACAGGGAGGACCTGATGTGCAAATAACCATAATTATCCAAAATTGCACAGCACACACTGAAGAATTCAAATTTCCGGCGCAGCCCCCTCCCCTAAAATCTAAATCGCAACTGCTAGTAACCCTAGCCGCAGCCTCCGTTTCCAAAACTGGCAGAGGCGCAAAGCCACCACCGGCGAACTCCCACGATGCTGCTTCCCTGCGTGAAGCAATGCCATAACCGGCGAACCCATCGCGCGCAACGCCGCGCGCAGCCAAGTCCGCCAGTCCTGCGCACCCAGCCCGACGACGGCTCCAACTCAAAACCATCCATCATCAACCGAATCCGACCACCATACACAAAATGCCAAAAACAATTTCAACATAAATCCATACATTATACATACAAGAATCCGATTTCAACCACACCCATATCAGATTCACAGCGCAAAAATATATGCAAATTCATCCACAAATTCAATACCAAACTATGTATCTCCTTTCGAAAATTGATAAATAGACATGTATATACAAACCGGTCGGCTGAATCCAAAATATTAAATCATGTTTCCAAAATTTTCTTGATCTTGCAGTGTGTATAATTTTCGAATGAACTGTGTATGTTTATTTCTCAAGAAGCATTATGCGCATATTCATACGCACACAATTAGGTTTTACAAATGTGCGTACAAAATTAGAGGTCCTTATCACAGATAATAATTATTTATCTACAATCCAAAATCATCATGCCGAATTATCAAGAATTAAATAACAGAAGTGGAAGCGTAACTTAATCAAACGTGATTCACGATGAACGATTACGGTGTTTGGATCTTCTAAATCAATACGTAGTCCTTATTTTCTCTCTGGTGATGGGATGTCAGACAAGATGAACAGTACGTAGGATTCAGGGATCATAACCGACTTTATATACTGAATTGCCAGTTAACCTAATCCGGCCCATCATGAATTAGGTAATGGCCTGGTATCTACACATAAAAGCCCATACATTAATTAGATGCATTAAAGCCCAATATACTAAATCCTTATTAGATCACTTTAAATGGGCTTAACCAAAATCGATAGTCTTTTATTCAATACACAATAATTCACATATAAGCCCATACGATTGATTAAAATCCTTACATGTAGGTGTGAAAATAAATCTTGGTGGTTGTGAGAAAGTGAAATGCACTCCAATACCAGAGTGCTGGTGTTGCACCAGATTTCCTTCTCGTAAAAAACTTAAATGTTATCCTACTGAAGAATTGTGCGAAAAACAATGCATTCCCTACACTCATCCGCCCGTGCAACGTCGTGCGCCACCTTTGTCGTGAATTTTCTACCTTTGGGTCTCTCTATATATGAGCATTGTGCATTAAGAATGTTCATGACAAAATTTGAAAGAGAAATAAAAGTTAAGGTTATCTATTTATATCTACATCTATTTACATTTACATCTATATCTATATATATCTTATCTTATCTTATCTTATCTTATATCTATATAAAAGCAGCTGAGTTTTGAAGGAAAAACTGATCTTTACTGTGTTCACACTACTGTTACTTCCGACCAATGATGAAATGAGGCTTAATTATAGAGTATATTTATGGAGATTTTTTTTACTTTTATATTTGGTTATTTGTGTTTCAACCTCTATTTTTATAAAATTATTCTAATTTTTTAATGTTTTGAATCTTACAAATAAGTATTTCTATTCAGTCATACAAATTCAATGTAAAATTTCCAGTTCAAAATTATATCAAAGTTGTATTACACATCAAATATTAAATAAATTTTATCGTATAAATTTTTTTTATGAATAATCTTATTTTTTTGTAGTTATTTAGTACATCTAAAAATTCGAACTTCTTTGTATTGTGTTTTATAGAATGTTACATTTAATACGTAAATATTTTTTTAAAATGAGTGTGATATTTTATTGGTCTTAATCTTATGGATGAATAATTTTGTTTAGTCATACAAATCCAATATCAAACTTTCATTTATGATTAACTATGCCATGATATTAATTGTTATATTTAATTCTGTTATAAAATATCTTGAGTGTGAATGACATTTATACCCATGTAAAGTTTATATTATTACAATTGTACTATTATCTACACCTATAAATATGGTGCTTCACTTCTTCATTTCACACACAATTGGAATAAGAAGAATATCTCCATCTCTATATTTTCTCTAATATTTGAGTAGTTTTGTTCTCTTTAATATTTTGGTAGTTTTATAACACGTTATCAGCACGAGATTTTAGCCAACCAAGTTAACAGAGGTTCAATCTGTATAAAGAAGGTAATAATTTTAAATATCTTTTATATATTACGCTACCACCTATATGGTTGGTTTTACCAGTTTTAAGTATATCATGCTACCACCTATATGGTTGATTTTACCAATTTTAATTATATCATGCTACCACCTATATGGTTGGTTTCACCATTTTTAAGTATATCATACTATCACCTATATGGTTGGTTCTACCAGTTTTATTATGGTTGGTTCTATTAGTTTCAAATATGCAAATTACATTACCACCTATATGGTTAGTTCTACTGGGTTTTTAAATATTTTTGCTCTTATTATACCTTCATATTAGGATGTTTTAAATTATACTGATACCTACAAAGTTTTGACTTTATACATAGAAGTTAATCCTAAATTTTGTTGATACCTGTATAGTCGATCTTTCGACTATATGTATTGTTAATTATGTTGATGCTTACTACGTTGATCTATCAAATATATGCTTTAAATGAAATCACATTTTATGTATTTTCTAAAAAGATAAATTTATAATCTAATCAATTCATCATTCCAATAAAGTGCACTTACTAAAGCAAAAGTTATTTTTCTTTTTGAACACTAAAATCACAATTTCAAGAAATATAATGATTAAACATATCTTTATGATACATGGTTACACAAATACCACAAAATTCTTGAAATGCACATTTGTTAATTTATTCTTGATAATTGTTATCTTGATTAATTGATACCACAACTTAGATTTGCACATAGCAATTTCAAAATTTTGTTTTATTGCTACAACAACTTAGAATTATAATTAATATTCCAGAAGAATAAAAACTCGATATAAAAATCATGTCATTGAATCTTTACTGAGATTTTTCAAGGAATTAATTATGTCTCCTGTTTGATTGAATAGTTATCCTAATGGAAAACATTACAAAACTTGAGTTCATTGCACTCGATTTATCTGGGAAAAATTATCTATTAAGGATCCTAGATGCCGAGATCCATCTTATTTCAAAAGGTCTTAGAGAAACAATAAAAGAAGGAAACAAAGAATCTCTGCAGGATCGTGCAAAAGCACTTATTTTCCTTCGTCACCATCTTCATGATGGATTGAAAATCGAATATCTCACTGTGAAGGATCCACAAGAACTCTGGAAAAACTTAAAAGATAGATTTGGCAATCAAAGGACTGTAGTCCTCCCAAAATCCCGTTATGAATGGATGCACCTTCGTTTACAAGATTTTAAAACTGTAAGTGAGTACAATTCTGAACTATTCAGAATATGTTCAAAATTGAATTTATGTGGAGAAAAGATCACTGATGCAGATATGTTAGAAAAAACATTCTCCACCTTTCATGCCTCAAATGTGCTCCTGCAGCAGCAATATCGTGAGCGTGGTTTTAAAAGGTACTCAAATCTCAAATCTTTCCTTTTAGTAGCCAAACAAAATAATGAGTTATTGATGAAAAATTACGGATTACGTCCAATCGGTTCTGTACCATTTCTTGAAGCAAGTGGTACTGCATTTCTTTAAGCAAATGCTATATCAAGAAATAGTCACGGATACAGACGTGGACACGGACATGAACAGGGACGTGGACGTGGAAGGAATTTTGGACAAAATCATCAGCAACATGGCCACATAATTAAAAGGCACAAGGCAAATGAGAATAACATAATCAAATGGCAACATGAAGAGAGTTGCTTCTGATGTGGCATGAAAGGACATTGGTCACGTACCTATCGTACGGAAAAACACCTTTTGGACCTTTACCAACAGTCAATTAAAGGAAAAGAAAAAATAGAGACAAATTTTACTGATTGTCCAGTTAATAGGACACACTTAGATGTCTCTGATTTTTATACTGAAGCATTGGAAAATATAGATTAGTTTGATTTATCAGAAAGTCACGATATTGTTGTTGTTTTGAAATCTTAATATGTATTGTCCATTTCATGTTAAATTATGTCTAACTTTTTTTTAATCATAAATTCACTTTTCTAAAATATCTATTTGATTATATTTTAGATGAAATGCCAAAATACATGTCTTGTTGATAGTGCAACAACACATATTATTCTTCGGAAGAAAAAGTATTTTATGAACTTAACATTAGCGGAAAATAATGTTAATACAATATCTGGAATATCGAGGATCGTTGAAGGCTCCGATAAAGCTTGTATTATTTTATCAAATAATACACAGCTATGTATTAACGATGCACTCTACTCTAACAAATCTAGAAGAAATTTGCTCAGTTTTAAGGATATTCGCTGCAATGGATATCACATTGAAACGATGCAAGAAAATAACATTGAATATCTTTGCATTACTTCTTTTGTATCTGGCCAGAAGCAGATAAAAGAAAAACTTCCGGCACTTCCTTATGGAATGTATTATACATCCATAAAAGAAGTCGAATCAAACAACGTCACGAACCCAAAGTTCGTGGACTTAAAATGTTTTATACTTTGGCATGACAGACTTGGACATCCAGGAGCGATAATGATGCGTCGAATAATTAGCAACCTTTAAAGAACCAGAAGATTCTTTCACCTAATGATTATTCATGTGTTGCTTGCTTGCAAGGGAAATTAGTCATTAGACCTTCCACTACAAAGGTCAATGTTGAATATCCAACTTTCTTAGAAATGATTCATGGAGATATATGTGGGCCGATACACCCACCATGTGGACCATTTCATTATTTTATGGTACTAGTTGATTCTTCTACTAGATGGTCACATGTCTGTTTATTGTCCACAAGACATGTAGCCTTTGCTAGGCTACTTTCTCAAATAATAAAATTATGAACTCAATTTCCCGATTACTCAATCAAGACAATTCGTCTTGATAATGCTGGTGAGTTTAGATCACAGAGATTCATTGAGTATTGTATGTCCATTGTGATTTCCATTGAACATTCAATTGCTCATGCCCATACACAAAATGGGTAAGCAGAGTCATTTATTAAACGTCTACAATTAATTGTTAGACCACTACTCATGCAAACAAAACTCCCAGCTTCTCTTTGGGGTCATGTCATATTACATGCTGTATCATTGATTCGTATAAGACCAACTGCTTATTATTAATACTCACCTCTACAACTTGCATCTGGTCATGAACCTAATATTTCTCACCTACAGGTTTTTGGTTGTGCTTTCCAAGTACCAATCTCTCTCCCACAACGTACCAAAATGGGTCCCCAACGTAGACTTAGGATTTATGTTGGTTTTGATTCACCTTCCATCATTAGGTACCTTGAACCCTTAACAGGTGATTTGTTTACTGCACGCTTTGCAGATTATCATTTTGATGAAATAAATTTCCCAACTTTAGGAGGAGTAAAGCTACATACTGAAAATCAAGATAAAATTTCTTGGAATGAAAAAACTCTATCTCACTTTGATCCCCGAAGCAATCAATGTGAGCAAGATGTTGAGAAAATTATTCATTTGCACAGAATTGCAAATCAATTACCTGATGAATTTGTTGACACAAGAAAAGTGACAAAGTCATATATATCAGCAGAAAACACTCAGGAAAAGATTGATGTCCCTGTAGGATAAACTGCTATAGCAGGTGAACCTCAAAAACACCACAAGTGTGGTCGACCATTTGGTTCAAAAGACATCGTACCTCGTAAGAGGAAATTAAACCAACCAAAGACTCCTGGATGAGTAATAATAGAAAAGATTGATCAATCTAATAGTGGTGACATGGTTCCCGTAGAACCACAGATTTCAATAAAACAACCTAATAGTGATGATGTGATTCCTGCAGAATCACAGATGTCCGAGAATAATGAGATTTCAATAAATTATCTGTTATCTCATAAATTATGGGAAATGAAGAATGTTGTTATAGATGATATTTCAAAATAATGACCCTGAGCTACTGTCTGTTAAAGGATGCCAACAGAGAAAGGATTGGCCAAAATGTAATGAAGCTATGCAGACCGAATTGAATTCCTTAGAAAAACGAAAGGTGTTCGGACCAGTAGTTCAAACACCTGAAAATGTAATCCCTGTAGGATACAAATGGGTCTTCATAAGGAAAAGAAATGAAAATAATGAAGTTACAAGGTACAAAGCCCGGCTTGTAGCTCAAGGTTTCTCACAAAGACCTGAAATTGATTATGAGGAAACATATTCTCCCGTCATGGACGCCATCACATTCAGATTTTTAATTAGTTTGACTGTGTCAGAGAGGCTCGATATACGCCTTATGGATGTAGTAACTACCTATCTATATGGCTCACTTGATAGTGACATATACATGAAAGTCCCTGAAGGACTTAAAGTGCCAGAAATAAATAATACATACCCGAAAATTATGTTTTCAATCAAATTACAAAGATCATTATATGGATTGAGACAATTTGGACGTATGTGGTATAATCGCCTCAGCGAATACTTTCTGAATGAGCAAAAATTATGATATATGCCAATGTGTTTTCATAAAGAAAACAAATATTGGATTTGCAATAGTGGCAGTTTATGCTGATGATTTAAATCTTATTGGAACTCCAGAAGAGCTCAACAAAACTGCTGATTACTTGAAAAATGAATTTGAGATGAAAGATTTGGAAAAAACCAAATTTTGCCTTGGGTTGCAAATTGAACATTTTTCAGAAGGACTATTTGTTCATCAATCTTCATATACAGAAAACGTTTTAAGCGATTTTATATGGATACAGCACATCCATTAACATCACCTATGGTCGTTCGATCACTTGATCCAAAAAATAATCCATTTCGTCCACTTGAAGATGGAGAAAATGTTCTTAGTCTAGAAGTACCATATCTAAGTACAATTGGAGCATTATCATATCTTGCAAATTGCACTAGACCTGATATAGCTTTTTCTGTAAATCTACTCGCAAGATATAGTTCTGCACCAACTCAAAGGCATTGGAATGGTGTTAAACACATTCTTCGTTACCTAAAAGGTACTGTTGGTATGAGATTATTTTATTCTCACAATTTGGGATCTTATTTAGTGGGATATGCAAATGCAGGTTATCTCTCTGATCCATATCAAGCAAAATCGCAAACAGGATATGTGTTTACACGTGGTAGGATGGCTATATCATGGAGATCTGTGAAGCAAACTTTGACAGCAACATCTTCAAAGCATTTAGAAATTATTGCAATCCATGTGACAAGTCGAGAATGTATATGGTTGAGAAACATGACTCATCATATCCAATCATCATGTGGATTAGCTTCGACAAAAGATAGCCCAATCATATTGTATGAAGATAATGCAGCTTGTATTGCACAACTTAAAGGAGGCTATATCAAAGGAGATAGAACAAAGCACATTTCTCCAAAATTCTTCTATACACATGAGCTTCAGAAAGCAGGTGATATCGATATTCAACAAATACGATCAAGTGATAATTTGGCAGACTTATTCACTAAAGTATTACCGACATCTACACTCAAGAAATTGATACATGAGATCGGAATGCGTCGGCTCAGCGATTTACGATGACTAATATTAGGGGGAGTAGCTGTACTCTTTTTCCTTCGTCTAGGTTTTATCCCACTGGATTTTCCTAGCAAGGTTTTAATGAGGCAGCATTTGTTTTTATACTCCACAATGATTGTACTCTTTTCCTTAGCTTAAGTTTTATCCCACTGGATTTTCTTAGCAAGGTTTTTAATGAGACGGACATTGAGTATTAGGTCATTCAAGGGGGAGTGTTATAAAATATCTTGAGTGTGAATGACTTTTATGCCCATGTAAAGTTTATATTATTACAATTGTACCATTATCTACCCCTATAAATAGGGTGCTTCACTTCTTCATTTCACACACAATTGGAATAAGAAGGATTCACTTCATCTCTATATTCTCTCTAATATTTTAGTAGTTTTGTTCTCTCTAATATTTTGGTAGTTTTACAACAAATTCAGTATTTATGATTCTTAAATTTCTACAACAATAAGTAAATTGTATCTCAATTTACTCAACTAAAAATTGAGAAGATCAATGTTATATTGTAATTTCCATCAATAAAACAATTATGTTGTATAAATATTGAAAACCTATAATACCATGAATTTGATGAATCTTTGTCAATCTCACAATTTTAGTTTTTTTTTCTTTTTTCATGATTATAGAATTTGTTTCTTACATGTGTTATGTTTTTATTGTTAATGGTCAAAACAATGAATCTTATCTTTTATACGCATGGTCTATATTATTAATTTTTTTTATCTATTGTTTGATTGTTCAGAGTATATGGATAGTGGAGATCCTATATTTAATTGTCCATTTTGCAAGGAAAATTTTTAGTTCGAGAAGAGAGTGGATAAGCATTATAAAACATGTCGTAATTCGAAGTCCTTATTTTGTTGTAGAGGTGAACACAATTTGGTTTGGGAGGTTTGTAGTAACATTTCAATCCAAACCATTTAAAATGGTTTGGAATTTTTCCAGACTAAACCATTTCATTTTCTAAATAAAACCAAACCCAACTATTTTTTTGCGGTTTGGTATGGTTTGAAACCATGGATTTCCAAATAATGAATTAGTATATTCCAACGCGAGCTCAAAGACACATATTCGTGTAAAATTTCGAGTTGAAACTAGCTCAATAACAGTTTTCAGTTTCTAATTGAGTGCTTTATTATGAATCAATTCATGTTGATAAACAAATTAATTATATAGAAGCAAACATTTAAATTTTCTTAAATAAACTATAGTTAGTTCTTACATTAAAAATTTTATTCTAATAAAATATCTTGGATGATGATTATGAAATGTAGGAGCAAGAATTATTTCTAAATGGCTGTGAATTTGAAGAAATTAATCTTTGACTCCTTAATTTTGATTTGTTGACAATACAAAGTGTGTTGCATTTTTTTAAAATTAAATGTTTGCCCTTATTTTATTTTAATTTTTTAAAATTTGGCGGGTTGATTGTTTGAAATCGTGGTTCTGACAATTGAAACCTAAACCAAACCGAACCAAACCATTTCACATTTGAAACCAAACCAAACCATTTGTTGCGGTTTAGTTCGGTTTCACAATTTTTTTTCACCCCTGCTTTGTTGTATGTAAGGGAAAGTGAAGATTCCTCTTATGGAAGATCATCCTCTTATTTTGAAAATTTTGTTACATGGAAGGGATAACAGGATTAAGAATTTCATTTAGAACATTCAAACATATAATATGATGTTTTCATTCACTTCTATGGGGGAATAGATTATGGGCTGAATGATGGTAGAGGACCTACTGTCTTCAGATTACACGATCAAAATTGCCATAAGATTGGGAGTCTGTTGCCTGATGATGGTTCAGCTCTGCAATTTACTTAGCTTTACATTGTTGACAATGTGAATGAGGTTGAAAGCAGAAAAAGGGCCGTGGGGGTACGTATTATGTATTTATTGCTTATATATTTATAAGCAATACAGATAATTTTGTTGTGATAGTCTAAAATTTAATTTATATCTTTTAATGTCTCTCAGCAGAGAAAATACAATAAATTGGTAAGGTAGTTTAGGTCAGTTAGACAAAAGATGATTGAAAAAAGCATTTCAAATGTAATACTTATACTTATTGGATGGTGGGCGACCGATGACAGGCGATATGATTTTCCTGTTGTCGATGAAATTTCCGGATTGATTGTCGGTGGATTTTGATACACAACCTGGATACGGGGATATCATTATTTTTCCATGTGGTGGACCATTGCAGCGAATAAGCGAAGTGCATCCTCTTTATTTTCCTTTGCAGTATCCATTGCTTTTTCTGAGAAATATTGATTATCGATAGGAATTATAAAATGAAACAAAGTTGACAGTTACAAAACTTGGCGACCATGTTCTAGAAGGTCAATTTTTTTCTAACAGCAATGCAGGATACAAGTTCTTTATTCCAAGGACATCGTTGAACCCTTTTAATTCTAGGATACCTATTAGATTTCAAAGAAGACGATTTTCATTGATGGTGTCCTATACCATGACTATCAATAAGATTCAGAAACAATCACTCTCAAATGTGGGACTTCTTCTTAAACGGCTAGTGTTTACACATGGACAACTTTATGTTGCGATTTCTAGGGTGACAAATCGGTCCAAATTAAAGATTTTGATTTGTGATAAGAATGAAAGACCAAAAAAATCAACAAACAATTTTGTGTACAAAGAAGTATTCCAAAATTTGCAATCATATGAAACTAATAAACGATGATCTTATTACTTATTTGCGAAATTTATTTATTTTATCTAAAGGATTCATCTAATTTCACATTGTATTATTTTTATCCATACGTTTCTTCTCGTGCATTGCACGGATGATTCACTAGTATATTAAAATGTGGTTGAATAAAAACTTTTGATTGCATTTTACCCTTAAAATGGTTTGTTTTCGGTCAATATTACCCTCAATATTTAATTATTTTCTCAAATATAATTATTATTAGTTATTAATATTAATCTACGATATTTTTAAATATATTTCTCTTATATATATATATATATATATATATATATATATATATATATATATATATATATATATATATATATATATATATATATATATCGCCCTTAATAGTGTGGATGGGTGTAAAACTTTTGACTTCCCATTTTATCGTAAATTGTTATGTTTTCGATACCATCAACATTTAATTATTTTATTAAATATAATTATTATTGTTATTAATATTAATCTACAGTATATATATATATATATATATATATATATATATATATATATATATATATATATATATATATATATATATATATATATATAATTATAATAGAGGAAATTACATGGACCCCTAGATTTGATCTACACAATTCAAAAATCAAATTTAAAATTTTTTAGTACAAAAATCAAGTTTTAGTGAGATAATATTAAAAGAATATGTATGTAATTTTATTTATGTCTATTTTTATAAATAAAGAAAATACTTTAAATTGTGGTGTAAAAAATAAATTTTGTGGTGGCAATATAGTCACCATAAATATAAAGAAGAAAAGAAAATAAATTTATTTGAAAGATTGTGGTGTATTTAAAAATAGTGAGAGAAAAATAAAAGGATATTTTTGTAATATCTTTTATGTCTATTTTAGTCAATAAAGAAATTACTTAAAAATGTGGTGTAAGAATTAAGTTTTGTGGTGGTAATATAGTCACCCTTAAAACAATAATAATTAAAAAAAAAATTAAAATAAGTTCATCTACCTCTCACCCCACCCCCACTTCAACCACATCTATTTCACACTACAACTCTAATTCAAATTCTCTGTTCTCAATTTAATAGTTCCACGGTGGCACCGATACCTCACTTCCTGGAAAGAGCGACGTCGCCACTTGAGGGTACAACAGGTAATAAGTGAAGACTTCAGCAGCTACAGAGGTCGTTGATGCGCAGTGAAACCGTTGCGATGTGGTCACCACTGCGATGTGTTGCAGTCACGGTTGTTGCACAGCGGTCAACGGTCAAATCTCTGTAAGTCTAGTGTGGTGAGAGAGAAGATGGAGTTGGTGCTTGTGTGGTGTAGTGTAGTGTTGTGACTGTGTCTAGTGCTGCTTGTGTTGTAGTGGTGGAGGAAATCGAGGTGATGGTGGTGCGTTGCAGGCAGTAGTTGCGTCGTGGTGCTTCCTGTGTCATAGTGGTGGTGTGTATTGTGGTGGTGCGGTGAAGTGGTTGTGGATTTGTGGCAGTCGGATTTGTGATCGGCAGTGGGTGAAGGTGAATCTGTGACGGAATGGCTGTGGGTTATGTGATATTTTTGAAGGGTTTGTGCAGGTTTTTTTACGGTGGTGGTGGAGATAGTGCTAGGTGGTTGTGGCAGTCGTGACGGTGGTACGGCGGCGGCGGAGACGGAGACGGTGGCAGCGACGATAGGGATGTGGTGGTGATAAGGTGGTGGTAAGGCAATAAAGTGGTGATGGTGGTGTAATTTGAGTGACGGTGTCCAATGTGTGACCAAAATAAATTGTGACCAATTAAATCAATTTGTGATATGTAACCTAAATAAATTTGTGACCAAAGAATATTTATGATTTGTAACGCCTCGAGTTCTAAATATCCGGAACGTCACTTCATCTCCTTAAACTAACTTTCAAAATGATAATTTAGCTAAAAATGACTGAAGTTTAATTCACGTAACTTCATAAAAATTTATTCAAATTGTCAACAGATTGAAAGTGAAAATAACTTGACAAAATTAATAAGTTTGTGATTTCAAATAAAATATTTTTTTAAAAGACTCGTTAGTAGCCACCATCGTACACCTTGTCGCCAACTCCATCATCTGCAAAATTGTTTTTGGAAAACGTGAGTATTTCTATGAAATACTCAATAGCCTCTAGCACAATAATAATTTGATATTATAAACTAAAACGCATAATCATGATATTCAAATCTTAGGTGTGTAAACGATTACCAGTAGTCTCATGAACAAGTAATAAATACAAGTTCAGGTCTCTTGCATTTAAGCAAGTAAATTCTTGTTACATAGTCTCATACTTAGAAAGCAAGTAATTCTCATGAACACAATCATACATGCTAAACTTATAATCCAAATAATCATTTATGCGATTCAAAGAGGGAGCTTTTCAAGAAGGTGATCGCATACATGACTATTGGGGCCGTAATTTCAGAATTATGCAAATCCTTTCACTGTAATTTCAGAATTTTGAGCCCGGTGGCTCGGAGAGTCCCCTGTTAAAAGAGTAGAGCCCTGTTAATTCTGATGAGAATATAGGGTTGCAGAATTGACAATGAGGTGTTTCCGATGTTAACACTGGAGGATCTAAACAGCATGGGAATCAACGTTGTTGGTTCACGGAGGAAAATGTACTCTGCTATTCTCAAGAGGTGGAAAGGTTTTTCGTGAGTTCTACGGTTTTAGAATCAATGCTCTTGTTGAGGTTAACATCCTATTTCAAATTTTTTTGTTTTTGTTTTTGTTTTTTCTTTTCAGTTTGCTAACCCAAATACTGGTAGTATAACTTTTTTTTTAATATCTATTTTAGATTTTTTGTTTTATGGTCTTTTTCTTTTCAGTTTTCTAACCCAAATACTGGTAGTATAACTCTTTTTTTATATAATAAATTATTTTTGGAGTTAGTATTGCTGTAATGAGTTATTTGTTGTTGTGGAATACAACTGTTACTTCATCCCAATTGCAAATTGCAAGGTTTATTCGCTAATATTTATCTCCTTTGTAATTGCTTATTGATATGTACATTATGAACATCTTTATCTGAGTTGGAGCTGAATTTTGATTATTTTGCAGCTTCTTGGTTCGTGTTCCACTATTACTGATTGTGGGTCTGGTCTTTATTGTGGAAGCTGTCATTCACTTGGAAATATTCAACCTTTCTGCACCAGAGGCCAAGCCACCACGCCCACTTCCATAGTAATATTTTCTTTAGTATATTTCTTTTTTTTTTCAAGAATTCTATTAGGATTTTCTTGATTATATTTTGTCTAATAGTGTAGTAGGTAAATTATATGGTCTTTTTTCATACACAAATAAAATTGGGACTAGATGCTAAGATATGGTCTTTTATGTCATGGTTGCAACTATAGCATTTGGCTTGGGAATCGACAAGCCTAATATTAGACATGTGATCCACTACAACTGCCCAAATAGTCTGGAATCATATTACCAGGAAAGTGGATGATGCAGTAGAGATGCATTCCTTCAACCTGCTGGCTGGATTATGCGATAAGCGACTTTGGGAAAGGCGATTTTATTGTTCAGAAGCACGCACAATATGTTTCTTTTGCTGAGATTCTTAGAGTTCCATATTGACCCAGCATTTATTTATCTCTTTAGAGTGTTTTAATATTGCTTAAATGTCTGGGAAGCTGAATTATTTGTATTACTTCTACAGAAGCTCGGCTACGATCTCTTCGATGAAGGAGATATACGCCTCGGGTGGCTACTAACTTTAGCTTCCGTAAATAACTGCTCTCATGTCCTCAATTCTCTTCTAATTTTCCAATTTTTTTTTATTTAGCTTAAATATGTTAATGAGCGTTTAATTTGTATCGAGGTTGACTTTTGTTAACCTTAAACATGAAATGGCAGAATTTCCGCACATTTCCCCTATGTATTGCAGCTCTAGCAAACTGACTATACATTTTCTTGGAAACTATCTGTCCAGCCAACTTCGGCACTTTACTGTTCATATTGCAGACTTCGGAATGACATTTCGAAGACATTTCGACACTCTTCATTGAATTATCTTTCTATTAGCGCAAGAATCACTTAATTCGGAGTTATATAGAGGTCTGCACAGATTTTTTAAGAAGAGGGGTGCGTGGCAATTTTCTCCCTGCATTTCCAGCTTCTGCCCTTATATTCAAACATTCATATCTCTCAGGTAACTTGGAATTTTTGGATGAAACCAGTAAGGTTTGATAGCTTAATGAGTTAGCTATCTTATAAACTTGAAATCAAGTCATTCGAATATCTGTAGAATGTTTTATGGCACTTTAAGTAAAATCGGCTTCCATTGACAACATTTTTCCTTTAAAGACAATAGAATGAGTAAATCATATTTGGATCTTCACATTGTCATGCATCAAATTTTAACTTTCTTTTCATAATAATGAATGCTTAATTTGTTATATTGAAGACCCATATTTTATGTAGAATGATTGGGTAACTTAGGATTGAAATGATGAGTAAAAAGATAGAAAAATAATGATGAAAACTATCTGTCCAGCCAACTTCAGGACTTTACTGTTCATATTGTAGACTTCGGAATGACATTTTGAAGACATGTTGACACTTTTCATTGAATTATCTTTCTATTAGCGCAAGAATCACTTAATTCGGAGTTATATAGAGGTCTGCACAGATTTTTTAAGAAGAGGGGTGCGTGGCAATTTTCTCCCTGCATTTCCAGCTTCTGCCCTTATATTCAAACATTCATATCTCTCAGGTAACTTGGAAATTTTGGATGAAACCAGTAAGGTTTGATAGCTTAATGAGTTAGGTATCTTATAAACTTGAAACCAAGTCATTCAAATATCTGTAGAATGTTTGATGGCTCTTTAACTAAAGTGCCTTGATTTCGTTTTCAATTGGAATCAATAGTAGCTTTGAAATTTATTTCAGCACTTGATATATATTGTCAATGGAAGCCGATTTCTTGATGCTTATCAAGGATCATGATCAGAATACCATTAATTATTTATGTGGCATTTTTAATGTTTTCAAGCTTGGCATGTCAAATCAGAATACCAAATATTTGGACATGGGATATAGTTGATTTTTGCTAATCAAAATTCTTCCTTTTTAGCTGATTTTGTAGGTTTATCGAATTCTTCCTTTTTAGCTAATTATATTCCTGTTTGATGATTTGGGGATTTCTGGAATGCGAAAATTGAAGGACCAAGTGTAGTACCTCATAAAATGGTGAGTATTTAGATACAATTTGCACATATGTATATGAATGCATGTGTTTTGGGAATTTTTTTCTAATTAGTAATGGATTGTTTTGGAATGTCAAAGGGAAAACTAATGACAGAAGCGTGAATGGATTTGAGATGTGCAAGAAAGTAAACGAGCATGCTTTTTAAGATAGTGTCTGCTACCAGGGGAGAAAGTAATGAGCAAAATGAGTTGAATCTAAAGCTTTGTGATCTAAAGGAATCAATTATGGTAAGTGAAGAGAATGCAAATAAGTTTGGTGTACATCAATATTTGGTATTATTGAATGAATTCGGTCAATATTTATAGCTATCAAGACTAAAATATTTAGGGCACCTTTCAAATTTCATTTAGGTATGTTGTGTTTAACAAGTGCTTCAAGAAGTTTTTTCAATTCTCTTTGTTAATTCGTGTACTATGTCGTTACATGTATAGGACAAGTTATCAACGGATGAGATGTTGGGGTTAATGGTAATTTTAAAACATTGCATGTTTCATTATTTTCAAAATTTATTTTGGGCTTGCAATAGATTTTTGATAATTTGTTCCATTTCGTTTTATCATCAGGCATGCGTATTGGAGACAAAAGGAGACTTGCAATTCCACTTGTCATGGGGTATGCTTCAAGTTTAGTGATGTTCTTTGTGGAATCGACAACATCTTCTAGAGCATGGGAATTTAAGCAAAGGAAGGGTAGGCTTTGGAAGACAAGGTGAATTTTTGTTCTTTTCAAATTCTGACTTTTATAGACCTAATTTTTTTGCATCTTCTACTGTTATGGATTCTAGGAATAATTGATTGGTGTTGATGTTTGCAGTGTCCACAGCATCAATATGAAATTGAAGATTTATAGTTTCCTCATATTCTATAGAAAAATTGTAGTCTAAACTTGTACTTCATGTTGACATTATATCACGTTTGTAAAATTTTAATAGCTATTGTAATATAATATTATTTTTTATGCATTTGTATTTGTGTTATTTATGTTTAGACATTAAACTTATACAAATACTTATCAATAAATTGTGGATAGTTCATTTCTTTGCAATTTCAAAGAAAATATTCCTCATAGGTTTGTTTGCATTTTCTAAGTCTCTATCTGAAGTTTACTTTTGTAATACTTATGAGAGTGCTATTTGACCTTTAGAAATTTCAGGCCTTGAATTATGGTTTCTATGTTAATTTATTTATTTATTTTTTTTTTGCAAGTTTTAATTTTTTATATTTTGTATATATCCAATATCGTGCATCGCACGGGTGATAGAACTAGTTATAAACAAAATAATTATATGATAATGTTACAAACACCTTGCAGACATTTATTAAAAATACCAAGAGAATTTAGACCTTACAGAGTTCAGCCAACACAGCGTGGTGATAAATGGGAGAAAAAACCAATTACACAAAATGAAACAAAAAATAAAAGAATAATGTATAAAAAAATCTTAAAAACAAATAAACATACAAACAAACTTGAAAAAAATCATTGATCAACTAGAAAAAAATTTGGAGAGAATTTATTATTATTTTTGAAACCACATCATCCAAAAGCTAAAACAGAATTAACAGAAAATGTTATTATAAGAATTTGACCAATGATGTATACTATACAAGTAACAAGATACACAAGAATTTAAAACTCAAATAAAATAATTACTTAACCAACAATTAATCAGACCTAGTAATGGAACTCATAGTAGTCTAGCTTTCATGGTCATGAAACATTCTGAACAAAAAAGAGGAAAAGTTAGAATGGTGATAAATTATAAAGAATTAAACAAATATATTAAATTTGATGGATACTTTTTACCAAATAAAGAAGTAATAATAAATCTTGCAAAAGGAAAACAATATTATTCTAAATTTGATTGCAAATCAGGATTTTTGCAAGTAAAAATGGAAGAAGATAATATTCAATATACAACATTTAGTACACCCCAAGGTAAGTATGAATGGATGGTTATGCAATTTGGTTTAAAAATGCACCACAAATATATCAAAGAAGAATGAATAACATATTTAGAAAATTTAATGAATTCTTAATTGTCTATGTTGATGATATATTAATATGTTCTAATAATAGAGAAGAACATAGAAACCATTTAAAGAAATTTATAAATGAATGCAAAAAAGAAGGAATTGTTCTTTCAAAAAATAAAGTTATAATAAAAAAATAAGAAATTGATTTTCTTGGATTATTAATAGATAAAAGAGGGATAAAATTACAAACCCATATATCTAAAAAGATAAAAAGTTTTCCAGACAAATTAGAATCAAAAGAACAAATACAAAAATTTTTAGGATGTTTAAATTATGTAGAAGGATTTATTGAAAATCTATCAAAAAAGAGACATAAAATTCAAATTTTACTCAGAAAAACAAATATCAAAGGATGGAGTGATGAACACACAGAAATTGTCAAATCACTAAAAGAAGAATGTAAAAATTTGCCGAAATTAAGATTGCCAGATGAAAAAGATAATCTGATAGTTAATACTGATGCCTCGGATAAGTATTGGGCAGCAATATTAAAAACAGATCTTAATGAAATTTGTAGATACACAAGTGGAACATTTAACCAAGCAGAAATAAATTATACTACTCATGAGAAAGAATTGTTAGCAATCATCAGAGGAATAAAGAAGTTTTTATTGTTTTTATTATCTAAGAAATTCATTGTTGAAACTGATAATTCTCAAATTGTAGGTTTAGTAAAAAATAAGTTACCACCAGAACCTCAATATAGAAGGCTCCATAGATGGCAAGCATATTTGACATTTTATAATTTTGATATAGTTCATATTAAAGGTGTCAATAATTATCTTGCGTGCTTTTTAAGAAGGAATATTGAATTTGCAGATGGATAATATCAAAAAAATCCTTGATAGACACCAAAAAGTGAATGAACTTCCTCACAGAGGAAGCTGAAGATATAAAGCTTGGAATTGAACAACTTGCAGAAACTCTCCAAGGAAGTTTAAAGCAATTGATGGAAATCTCAACATTTAATCACAATTATACTAAAGAATTGAGTGATAACATAATTGAGATTGAATCTCAGTTTGAATCGTTAATTACCAAACAGGTTATATCAAAAATACAAACTGGTACATCTTCTAGAAGTAGTGGTGGACCAACGATTAAAAGAGATGAACCAAATCCCAAAAAAGTTGTTATAAATGAAGCCTGTCCTCGAAAAATCACAATCAATGCCAAAGATAAACATACAAGGGTAGTCAGAATTCGTACTGAAGAGGAAGATGATTCCCTTTTTTTTACCAAAAGAAAACGAATATAAAACTACTGTTGAAATTATATATGAACTTCAAGAATGTGATTATTATTACATTTCGTCTGGAGATCATGTATACCCACGATTGATCGTTACTCAGGGAGGAGATTCCGTCATGACAAAAATGGTAGCTGATTATGGATTTTTGGATCTTATATATCCAGGAAAAGATCTGAAAGAAATTGAAAATTTTGATGATTTACTAAAAGGAGAAATTTCAAAGTTTGCCCAAGAAAGACCAATATATTTAAAATTTTATTCGATCAGTCCTGAAATTGATGGAAGGATATATTATCACGATTGGATATGTTACTCGCAATTTTCATATTGAAGTTGGAAAAAATACCAAACCAGTACCAAACGTTACAAGATCATGGTTTAGATCCCGAAGGGTGTTGGGGATAAAAGTTCTTTACAACATTGTCAAAAATTTGTATGAGAAAAAATTCAAATGCATCTGCCAGTATAATGGATTGACTCTCCTTACTAATGGAGGAAAAGAAAAGTCAACAATCTTGCAAGAATACATCAACAAATTTGATACTCATCAAATCCATGAAAGTTTTGTCACTTTGCAAGAAGCATGCATAGCCAGAAATTGCCCTACATGCCAAAAGAATTGATGGACAGATGGAAGACGATTGATAAATCTGATTTGATTGAACAAGACAGCACAATGTAGAGGCCATGTAAAGACTGAAAATAGAGGGATATGTGTCCCTATAATATAGCCATGTGAGGAAATAAAGGGACAGGTGTGTCCTTTGTAGTAAATGATAGATGGACATGTGTGTCCTTGTAGCATTATTCAAATTATTATGTCTATTACGTAAGCAATGATGAAAGAGGTTGCATAGTAATACCTCGTGAAGTTCTATAAATGGAAGTCTTCTGGCTAGGAAAAGGCAGAACTCACTTGAGCACTTAATTTGTGAGAAAGCCAAGAAATTTTTTGTCTTTGAAAAATTCTCATACCAGCCTTGTATCAATCTTCATATTATCAATATAATTCCAATCGATTTATAAGAATATGATGAGTTTCTAAATTTCTGTCTTCTAAATCCTATCTCCAAAAGAAGATATATTATTAAGAAAACTCCCTACACTCTGTCTTAAAATATTTTCCATCTAAAAAGTTATAAAGTGAAGGCATCCAGGTTTAGCTAATAACTCGTGAAGACAGGAAGCCATTGAAGGGTGTGGAGCAAAAACCTATAAGCTTGAAGGTCACTAACAATAGGAGGAAAATACAAAGGTACTGAGCACAAGAAAAGAGGATAGTATTCTTAATATATCTATCTTTACTGAATTAGGAGGAAGAAGAGCTTTTAACATAACAATATTCAGGATTATTATGTTTAATTATCAAAACAGTCCTTATAATGATGAATACCATAGCATAATTGAACATTTATTTATGCATAAACAGTTTACTAGACCCAATAATGAAATAAAAAAGTTATATCATGTTTACATGCCATGTTTGTTAGTTATCTTTCTGACATTAAAAAGAATATTAGAATTAGAAATTACAAAATCAATTATTTATTTTTCACTCGATAGTGATAATACTGAAATAAATAATGAATTATATTTAGGATATGTGTTTAGTAGTGATAATGATTATGACCCTGTAATAGATTATGACAGTGATGGAAGAGATGAATCTTTCTTTACCAGTTTTTGAAAATCTTAATATCATGAATAAAAGCAATTATATCATGAAAAAACCCAGAATTAAGAGAGGTCCGTATAAAGTTAAAAAGAACTAGTAATAGCACCCGTGCGATGCACGGAATAAATAATATTTATTGAATAAGTTGTAAAAATACAATGCCCGATAAAAATAATACAATAAAATAATAATAATAATAATAATAATAATAATAATAATAACTTGTATACACAAATTGTGAATAATTTGTAATTTCATTTCTCCCTATAAGATTTGTTACTTTAATGCATAAATTGTATATTCAATATACAATCAAAATATCAAAAAAAAAAAAAAAAAAAAAAATAGTTATGAATTGCATTTTTTTAACAGTTAATTGTTCATTATCTAGTTTCCTTAATTTATTTATTCATATAGAATTGATTATTCAAAAATAATTTTTTTTAATGTTCATTAACAACCACATATTATTTTAAAACTAATTTTTCACAATTGCACATACTACTTTTTAACCACACATTCTAAAAAAAGAAAATCAATTTTTAACCACTCAATTGATTGATTTGACAATTATTTTATTTTTTATACTACCTTCTTTCACTTTCAATTACACATTTAAAATCATATCTATAGTTTATATCAAACGTACTCCTATTCAATGGTTTCAAATAAAATGTGACATTTTATTTTTCACCAAGTATTGAAAATGGCCATGTTACCCACACACACAAAACTATTTTTTGTGCATGTTAAATAAATGTATGGACTATATTTTATTTTTAAATAGAATAAGTTTGATAAAACCTTATATTTTTATTTTCTATAGAATTCAATGAATTAATTGTTAAAGTCTGTAATATATATTTTAAAAATTGATTTTATTTTAAATTTATAAAAATTAAAAAATAGATAAATGAAAAAAATGAGTAAATTTATAAAATTAATTTCAAAATTACCAAAAAGTTTATCGAAACCTGAAGTTGTAGAAATTAAAATGATTTAATTGAATTTACTTAGAAAGATCGGATATCATTATTTCTTTTAATTTGATAAGAAAAAAGATTTAAATTAATCATTTATGTCAAATTGAAGTTAGGTAAGAAATGATAAATATCATTTTATGACTTAGATGAGATAAATTAAAAAGATTGAATTTGAATATTGAAAAGAGTAAAAAGTATAAGTAAAACTTTTACCTTTATTATTTGAGACAATTTTAAGAATGATATATTTAGAGTTTGCTCTCATTTGTTAACTTGTATTGAACTTCTCGTTAAGATCATGAATTTGACACCTATATTGCATATTTTTTTGACTTCAAAATATTACAATAATTGTCAAAAGAATAAAAATAATATACAATTTGATCTTTTTATAGATTTTTTATTTTTTACAATCAATAGGTCATTTATTACATGTCACCTATAATTAATTTTGCATTAATTGAAGTTTCCTAATTCAATTATTAAAATAATTAATAAAATTACAAAGTTTCCTAAAATAGCAGGGAAAAATGACGGGAAACTATGTGTGGGTTTTTTTGGCGGCTATACTATTATTATATATATTAAGATATCAAAAGTAAAAAAAATGTATTGAATATGAGAATGAAATTGATAAAATAGGATAACAAGAGCAACTCTACGCATCACAAGAGATATTAAAAAGTTTTAAAGAAAATTTGATAGAAAACTTTTCTAGAGGTACTATAAGATCTATAATGATACAAGATATTCAAGATATAATTGATAAATTAGAAAATAGAAAGAAAAGTATTTCGAAATATCATATACCATTTGAACCAAGCGTAGATATTATCAATTCCCAAACACTGATAGAGTTTGAAAAATTACTTGAAATTTTATAAATTATTTATCTTTGTGTTTATAATGCTTGGATATACTATTGAAGAATCAGACAATTTGTTAGATAGGATAATAGAAAAAATATATAACATTATATCTCAATTAATAGATATGGATGAATTATCTGAACAATATTATATACTTTTAGAAAATCATGATCGATACATTATAGATTATTCTGATATATTACAGCTTAAAATAGATTTAGAAAATAAAATAGTAACAAATACAGTCCAAACCTAAATGTTAGGATATACAATAGAAGGACTAGATAATCCTTTAGAAAATTGAAAGATAAAATGGAAGATATTAAACATCAAATGGAAAATGAAAACATATCTTCTGAAGAATATAATAGATTTTTAGAAAAATATGAACAATATATTACAGATTATTGTATTTTACTAGATCAAAAAATGGACTTATACCAGAAAATTTTGTATAATAATTTACCAACCCAATAATTTATGAATACTTCACAAACATCAACATCTAATAACTGTGATCATAAACTATATTTAAATAATAAAGAAATTTCATTTTTATTAACTATCGTTGAAAAATCTAAAAATATACACTCTGTTGGACAATCTAAATTAAAAGAGATATATGAAGATGTTGACTATACTATCCTAAATAGAATATAATTTAATTCTGTCGAAACAGAAAAAAATATAAGTACAGTTCATAAAATTATAGAAGAATACGAAGATATAGAAAATGAAGTTTCAGATGAAATAACGTTAGGATATATAACTAAAAAAGATCATTCTAAATCTTTTGAAAAATTATTACAATATAGAATATTTTTAGAAGAACTTAAAAGATTAAAAAATATAAATATAATCAGAAGTACTGAATTAAATCAACCTGACTAAGTTCGGGAATATATCTTGCAAATTAAACAATCCTTTTCATTAAAGGTAATTTGGACATTTTAACAAAAAGATATATTTTACTAAAGTCATTGTGTATTAAGCTTATTTAACTAAGAACCCTAAAAATAATGAAAACCACAAAAATCGACGAAAAACAAAATTCACTCATCAATCTGGAATCAAACAGCCCTTCTTGAAATCGGGCACCCCAATCAATTCAAACAGATAAAGTCTGCATTTCTTTCTCCAATTAAGCCCTCTGCAGTCCACCCTGAGGGCTGAACCCCACCCCTCAATACACCCACACATCCACAAGCGAAACAACGGTAAGAAGTGAGGAAGAATGAAGGCGGTAGTGATCACAAGTCCTGGTGGCCCGGAAGTGCTTCAGTTGAAAGAAGTTGATGACCCACAAATCAATGATGATGAAGTTTTGATCAGAATTGTAGCCACGGCACTCAATAGAGCTGACACCCTTCAGCGGATGGGTAGGTACGATCCACCTAAGGGTGACAGCCCGTACCCGGGTCTCGAGTGCTCTGGTACCATCGAAGCCGTCGGGAAGAACGTTTCTCGCTGGAAAATTGGTGACCAGGTAATCCATCTATTCCTAGAATACCGATAGAATGATTTTAAAAAATTTATTTATTGGGCATTATATTCATCTGTTTTTTCTGTTTGTTTCGAAGCTGAATTATGGGTTTTATGTATTTATAATATGGCTTTGTGTTGATGATTGTTAGTTATGGAACCTGTATTTTGATGACTATCCCTCTGAACAGTTGTATAATTATTAAGGAAATATATTTTTTTTTGAACTTGTTCTGGCTTTGAATATATCACAAAGCCACAAGCTTTTTTGATAAATAGCCATTATATTGTTCAATTTCGTGATGTCTGTACATTCAATGTACTCGGATATAGGAATATGTAGAATTGAACATAGTAAAATAAGAAGTTGAAAGATTTTGTTTAAATTGATAGGAGGAAATTGTGTGAATGCAGGTATGTGCTTTGGTTGGCGGGGGAGGGTATGCAGAGAAAATAGCTGTACCTGCTGGACAGGTTCTTCCTGTTCCACCTGGTGTTTCTTTGCAAGATGCAGCCAGTTTTCCCGAGGTAGCTTGCACGGTTTGGTCGACCATCTTTATGACGAGCCATCTATCCAGGGGGGAAACTTTACTGGTAAAATGCATACTTGCTCTTTTTTATTTTTCTGATCTAATTGACTGTTGTCATTGGCTTTTTCTAGCAGCAGTAATTATGCTGGGTGTGACCTACTCTTAGAAAAATATCAATATTTATACAGCACTTCAAAAAGTAGTACTATTCAGATTGTTTTTGCATTTTGAAAAGTATATTGGTCAATATAGAGCAAGGGAAAACTGTGAGCTTGTTGATGTAAAGTTGAAGCTGACTTTCTAATTGGAGAAGGGAGTGAGGAACCTGTCTGTTCATCTAGGTTTGCTACAGTAAGGATGCACATTTTACTTTCATAGTTATGAATCTCATGAATAAAGACACTAAATAGTACAAAGATGAATATACCTAAAATCTTTTCACTGTAAATGCTTAGTAGTGTTGATGGCTCTAGTTTTGTTGCTTGATGATGATTTAAAATCATTTTAAAGGATAATCCTCTGTACAGACTCAAGAGAATTTAGTCTTCAAGGTTATACCTTTTTTTAGTTAACTATTTGGAATTAAGCAGAAATCTCAAGAGGAGAAAGAGAGGTGGAGAGATGATCTGGGAACTAAGTTAAATGGAAAATTTCTCAAATAGAGAAAATTCTATGTTAAATGAGTGTCAGTAATCTGAAAGCTATTATGGGATGAGATGATTAATACGTTTGTATCAAATATCGTGGTTAATTTAAGGTCTATCAGAAGGATAATATAGTTATCACTAATCATATCTTACTAAAAATTTAACTGGAAAAGAACATATAATTTCAGATCCATGGAGGTTCTAGTGGAATTGGAACATTTACAATTCAACTGGCTACATATTATGGAGTGAAAGTATTCGTCACTGCAGGTGTGCTACCATATTCACATCCATTGACATGAAATAATGATTATGATAACTTGAGTTCTCCCTTTGTTTGATAAAATAAACAACTCTTTTCACCAGGAAGTGAAGAAAAACTAGCTGCTTGCAAGGACCTTGGAGCTTCTGTTTGTATCAATTACAAGACTGAAGATTTCGTTGCACGAGTGAAGGAAGAAACAGGAGGAAAAGGTTGAATTAATCCAATAGTTTAGTCCGGCAATCTTGATTTCATTTGAATGTACTATACAAGTTTGCAATCAACACCACCATGTAAATTCTAATAGCACGAATCAAGAATCTTCCCATTTCTATGATCATACATTGTTTTCAGATGTAACATGAACGTGTTTGATTGCAGGTGTTGATGTTATACTTGATAACATTGGCGGTTCATACCTTCAAAGGAACATTGACAGCCTAAACTTTGATGGAAGGCTATTCATAATTGGCTTCATGGGTGGAACAAAAGCAGAAGTAAATCTTGCAGGGTTGCTACCAAGACGCCTCACAGTGCAGTGTAACATGCTTAAGCCTTCTGCTATTTATTTATTTATATTTTTCCCTTTTACATTTCAAAGCTTCTAATTAAACTCAATACTCTTAATGCTTCATAGTTCTTTGAAAAGATGGAGCAAGCCAATATTGTGACAATACATAGTGATACTTTTTCGAGAAAATGGAGAAAATACACCCCTATTTTAATACATTCGAAGGTTGACTTTCTTTCAAAAGAATTTCTTACATTTAGATATCCTTTTTTTTTTTTTTTTTTTTTTTGTGAAAAACATTGTTGAGGATATGATACTTCAAAAGGAAGAATACAAACAACTTAACCTCCCGGAAATGCAGCTAGATATTGTAGAGTATGTGAATTTTGCACACAACTTGGGATTTGTCTTCATTTGTTATTATGAATGTTTCAAACTTTCAAGAGCCTGCAATTGAATAATAAATTAATGATAACGGAAACTCTTAGAACCATCTTAAAATATCATGCTTCTTCATGTGATGTATAATTTTAATGGGAGCTTTGGAGGAATATCTGAAACATCAAATCAGATACACAACCTTAGATAGCATTCTATATATTCACACAAGGGTTTGAAGGGGCTTCAGTGTACGTAGCTGGCAAACTACATTATATCACTGCAACTAAATGTTAAGAAGAAAAGGGAACATTTTCAGTTGCATCGTAGTTGTTTTGAGTGAATACTCCATGTCACTGAGAAAACAGATGAAGAATAAATTGCCAGGCGAAGTGAAAATGAAGTTAAAGAAGTCATGAAAACAAAAGTGATTGGATTGAACCTTTCTCATAGTCCTTGGTTTGGGACTGAAAACTTCTTATGGTAACAGGGAAGTTAGATCAACGAGTTTGCTTTGTCTACTGAAAACTATGGCCATTCGATTTCTAGTAGAGTAGTTATTGTTTTCGTTGAGCATTATTCAACTACTATTGTATTCTATTATATATCTATTTTGTATTTTCAGCGGCTATTGTAGTCTACCTAGTACCTCCACTGGACGCATGGTATTTCCTAGTATTTTTATGTGCGAACTACGAAACATTGAAGAGAATTTTGATTTCACCATGATTAGTTGGCCATGATATAATCTCTCTTTCATTTTATTTATTTATTTATTTTTTGGGTATTATTGATGCTAATGTGTATAATTATTTTTCTTTAATCTTATATAGAGTCCTTTCTCTGTTCGGAGTATATTTTGAGTTATGAGTCTGATTGCAGCTGCTGGCTTGCGAAATAGGAGCCATGATAACAAAGCTCTGATTGTGAGTGAGGTAGAGAAAAATGTCTGGCCAGCTATTGCCGCAGGAAAGATGAAACCCGTTGTGTACAAGTGTTTTCCTTTATCTGAAGCTGCAGAAGCTCATCGCCTAATGGAAAGCAGCAAGCATATAGGAAAGATTCTACTGCTGGCGTGTTCTTAAATAGTTTTCAACCTCTGTTATTATCAATAAATATATTGCAGAGGCGAGTCTTTTTCTGTTATGTAATCAAATATTCCTCTATTTTTTTCTTCACGAGATATGCCTTTTCCTTTTCCTATCGGGGTTTAACTAAAACGATATGAAATTGTATCGATCTGTTAGAAATATAACCCGTGGTACTTTATATACTGTATTGCATGAAATAAAAATTTACATTATTCTTATACTTGAACTAATCCTCGTTTGGAAAAAAAATAAAAATAAAAATTTGAAAAGAAAAATCCACATGCTTTTTTAGTACATGTATACATTGTTTTAAAAAGCGTAAAGCATGATGGAGCGGTGAGGTCGAACTTTAAGCTTAAGCATGTCTAAGCACGAAAAAGCATGACAATGCGCAAGCGCAGCGTGGGTAAAGCTCGAAGCGTGACGAAGCGTGAAGGTCAAGCTTCAAACTTAAGCGCGTTTAAGTGTAAACGTAAGCGAGTTTTTTAAAACAGAGTATGTATGTACAATAATTCAAGCTCTTACAACAACTGTACACAAGCAAATACAAGGAGAAGGAAATAAGATCCAAGGAAAAAGAATGTAATTGCATGGCTGGACAATATGTAGCTTTGTGATTTTTCAAATTCTAGTTTAAAATGGAGAAAAGAGGATGAAGGTTTAAAGTTGAACGGTAGAGCTACTAAAAGAAAAATGATTTTAGATCTATGATTTTTTGTTTATTATTGTAATGTTGAATGAGCCAACAGTTGTTGAATAATTAATAATTACAAATGGACCAGATAACATGCATTAAGATTAAGAATTGATTATTTTTTTAAATTTATATTTAAAAAATCGTGTTTTGCTCTATCATTTTTTGTTCTTGGTTCTGAACCTAGAACCGAATGGCTCTTAATTTTTAGAACCGGAACCATTTCAAATTTTGAATTAATCGAACCGAACCACTAGTTCTGATTATTTTGCCCAAGCCTACCACATGGTTCATCATGAACAAGAAACGACAATGATCATCAAATTTTAGGAAGTAATCGTGGAACTAAAGGTAATTGTATCAAACAACTGCTAGGTCGTCAGAGGAAGGAGCACGACCCCGAAAGTCGGACCCCAACCTGATTCTCAGATGGGAGAAATCATGTTTCAACTGAATGAATTGACATAGGTAATGGGAAGGATGCAATAGCGACCATCTCTAACACGTCGACAACCTCATCATGAAAAAGAGGTGGAGTCATCATATCATCTCCCAAAAGATAGACCCTAGGTGCAAAAGAAACTCAATTACATGTGGGAGATTTGAAAGTTCAACAGGCAAAACCATACCATCACCCCTACGGAGAAGATCTCTCGAAATCTTGGCAAAGATGTCACAACTTTCCACCTCAATGACTTAATTCTTGGAATAGGTAGTAAAGACCTGGATGAATTGGACTAGCTAAAGAAACGGTTGAATGAGCTGAAAGGTAAATAGAAGGGGCACATTGATGACCACACCCCTACCATATCTTCTTCATTTGCTAAGGACATTGTGTTTCTTTGCCAAGCAAGTTCAAGGCCAGTCCTCTAACTCATTGGGATAGAGCTCAAAGATGGTTGCGAACTCTATTAGATCATTCTATAAAGGGTTGGAAAAACCTTTCTTCTCAATTCCTTTATAGCTTCATCGCAGCAAAGACCAGGACCACTCCAAAGGAGCAACTGTCAAAATATAGAAAGGGAAGACATCGACAAATAATGGACACAGATAAGGTGTCGGATGATGCGCTCTTTATGGCTATCATTTTAGGTTTATGGCTAGAATCGAGATTCTAGTGTTTAGTACACGAGGAAGGACATAGAATCTTCCAAGAGTTCTTCACGAGAGCAGAAAGGACGATAGGAGCTGAAGAGGCCCAAACAATAAGGGTTGATGAGAAAGTGATAGGAAAAGACCCAAAAATGTCAAGAGGTAAGGAAAAAGAGTTGACTAAGATAATGTGTGGTTAAAAAATAAAAAAAGATTGAGACCCATTATTTGAAGAAAATATATTTTGTATAGTGATTTTTAGGATAATGTGTGGTTAAAAAATAGAAAAAATTGATTTACATGTAAAATTATTTTATGGAAGAGTGTGATTGAAAATGAGTTTTGAAAAAAATGAATTTTGAAAATATTGAGTCTCAAAGAAGGGATTTTTAAATTATACAAACTACGCATATTAGAAATAATTATACAAATCCGCACAACTTGACATTGACTCTACCACCATCTCCTTTTCTTTCAGTAGCATTCTCGAAATCATCCTTGCATGAACTGAAGAAAGGGTGTTTGAAATGTTCTACGCAATTTAGCCAAGTGTACGTGAGAAGCCATCCCTTTAAGCAGTAAGCATGTGTCATAATCTTCTGGTTGATGCAAATCAAATTGATTTGGAGAGGAATTTTCTATTGAATGCTCGGAAAGACATTCATTTGGTACCCAATACATGCATCTTTAACATTTTGGTTAAACACCACTGCGAAAAGGAAGATTTGGAGTCTGCATTTGAAGTGGTAAAACAGACGGAAAAGTCCAATGTGTCTTTTTCTGACGATCACCTATTCAACTTGACGGACATCTTTAATGGTGGACATTTAATTGTTTGTGTGAGAGAGACACAAAAAAATTTGTGGATCCGATTCTAATATCTCTTTTTTTCTCTCTTCCAATTTCTTCCAATTTCTTCCCATTTGGTCCATCACAAGGTCCAAAATTAGACCTTCTACTTGACCCATTCAACTATTTTTTTATTAATTTATTTAAATTTGTGTCTACCTTTTTTTTTTTTTTTTTCATTTTTCCCTTTCTTTTTTCTACTTTCAACATCCACATTCTTTTCACAATTTATTCTTAAAATAAATCACTCTCTTTCTCTCTCATCCAACCTGATTAGATTCGAAAGCGCGGAAGAAACGCCGGAAAGTTCCGAACTCAGGTTGTGGTTGGACGGATGAATCTTGACCCGATATTTACGACGCGATGGCTCGACGATGCGAAATAAAGAACCACGAATTTCAAAACGCCACAAGGAATTGCACAATCTCCTTGATAAGTCTCTGATTTTGAACGCCACAAATATTTTAGCAAATATTTGATAAGTTCGATATTTGAACGCCACAAGAAATATTCTTGATAAGTTCGGAAAACATAGGAATTCACCTATAACTTTTATTGAATCCTCAATAAAAACTGTTTATATCAAAATCAAATTTCAAGTCTGAATTACAATGAATGGAAATGAATATAAATAAGTAAAATAACCTAGCCGCTAATTGATTCAAAATAGAATTCTAATTAGACTAAAATTCTAAAATAGGCAAACAAATAATTAAAAATAAAATCTAACCTAAAAATACGCAAAAACCCTAATTTCCGTCTGCATAATTGACTTGTTGTTTTGAAGCCCCAAATGATGGAATTTGACCATAAAATCAGTCGGCTCAAGGGCTTTAGCCCATGAGTTTTTCTTAATGGCCCATTTCTACTCGAAAAACTCATATTATGCATCTAATTCTTACATGGTTGACTGGATTGCACTTTTATTTGACTTGAATATTTAACTTTCTGTCAAGCCTGCTATGACTCCGATTGTCGAGGGTCCGGAACACATCATACCCTCCTTCTTTAGGATGATTCGTCCCGAATCATAGCTTTGTTCCTATTGTTTCACTTCACCTCCTGGATCAAACGAAAAATTATTGCTTCCATGCCAGAGGGATGACCAATAGTATCCTGTAACTTGGGTTACATGAATAGATTGAAGTAGAAACTCCTATGGGCATTGGTGGTGTTGCCCAAATTTCCAAGTACATTTAACCTGCAAGACAAAATTAAATAAAGCGGGGAGGGAAATGTTAGGTTCATGAGGTACAAGGTATGGATCCTTGTATTCATGAATTAACACCATCAATTCCACCCTTTGAACCATGAGGCACTTCTCTTCACCTCGTTCTCCTTTTGCAACTTCTTGCTCACCCCCCTCTATCTCTTTTCTCTCAAGCTCGGTTACTTCCTCAACCTCAAGATTTTCTAGCTCATCCACATCTTCAAATTTTTTTCTTTCAAATTCAACCACATCTTCTTCCTCCACATTCGTATCACCATGTTCGCACACTACCTCATCACTATCTAAATGTGGATCTACCAATTTAAAACCCAAATTTTGAACTTCTACCCCAACTTCCAATTCGTTCCTCTTATCATTAACAATTTCATTCCTAATCAATTCCTCATAAAATTCTGGAGTTTGTTTATTTGTTTTTAATTTCAACTCTCCCTCCTTCTTATCAATATCATTATCCCCACGATGCCTCATAGTACACCACTTTTCACTCTCCTTCCTTACCCTCCGTGAATCTTCTAGTGCTTCCTCTAATGTCAACCCATATAGTATGCATGTTTTCCCTTTTTTAAGGAATTGGTATATGTGCATACTCTTATCATAAATAGCCTCCCTCCTATGTCTCCAAGGTTTTCCCAATAAAATATGATAAGATTTCAATGGCACCACATCACACCATACATCCTCACTATACCTTCCCTGGGTAATAGGCACTATAACTTGTTTGGTTACTTTGAAATTCCCAAACTCCCTCATCCACATCATCCTATAAGGCTTATAGCGTGGTTCTAGGGGCAATCCTAATTTTTCAACCACGGTGCTACTAAAAAAATTAGTAAAGTACTTTCCATCAATCGCCAAACTGCACCCTTTATGATCCACATAACATCTAGTTTGGAATAA
This sequence comes from Ligustrum vulgare, assembly GCA_963555705.1. NCBI lineage: Eukaryota > Viridiplantae > Streptophyta > Magnoliopsida > Lamiales > Oleaceae > Ligustrum > Ligustrum vulgare. Next base: position 50,312,729 of record OY743169.1, on the reverse strand, counting down.
AGAGCCCGGATCATAATCCATCCCTTATGTGGTGTTTCAAAAACTCAAGAACAAAGAGGATTTAGACATCAAATAGCAGGAACGAATTTTATTGCTGGCTTGAAAGGAAACGAATATCAAGAATTTAAGGAAATTCAAGAAAGTGGTTCTTGAATTTTGGAATGAATTCTTTTTTTTTTTTTTTTTTTGATGAATTTTCGGAATAAATAAAATAAATAATTTTTTTTTATAATTCCGAAAATTTGACAACGAACACGACAAAACAAACGGAACTTAATTCGGATAAGAATTAAGCAAAACAAACACTTTAAAAAAAAATTTGGAACGATTTTCTGGATTAAAGACTCAACAAACTCAAGAACAAGAAGAACGCAAAAAACTGAAAACAAAACACTCAACAAGATATGAATGATTTTTATGGGACTCGATGATAAACATAAAAATCAAACTGGATAGAAAAACCTGAATTCAGAGTCCAGCTCTGATACCAGATGATGAGATTCGAAAGCGCGGAAGAAACGCCGGAAAGTTCCGAACTCAGGTTGTGGTTGGACGGATGAATCTTGACCTGATATTCACGACGCGATGGCTCGACGATGCGGAATAAAGAACCACGACTTTTGAAACGTCATAAGGAATTGCCCAATCTCATTGATAAGTCTCTGATTTTGAACGCCACAAATATTCTAGCAAATATTTGATAAGTTCGATATTTGAACGCCACAAGAAATATTCTTGATAAGTTCGAAAAATATAGGAATCCACCTATAACTTTTATTGAATTTTCAATAAAAACTGTTTATATCAAAATCAAATCTCAATTCTGAATTACAATGAATGGAAAGGAATATAAATAAGTAAAATAACCTAGCCGCTAATTGACTCAAAATAGAATTTTAATTAGACTAAGATTCTAAAATAGGCAAAAAAATAATTAAAAACAAAATCTAACCTAAAAATACGCAAAAACCCTAATTTCCGTCTGCATAATTGACTTGCTGTTTTGAAGCCCAAAATGATGGAATTTGGCCATAAAATCAGTCGGCTCAAGGGCTTTGGCCCATGAGTTTTGCTTAGTGGCCCATTTCTACTCGAAAAACTCATATTATGCATCTAATTCCGACATGATTGACTGGATTGCACTTTTATTTGGCTTGAATATTTAACTTTCTGTCAAGTCTGCTATGACTCCGATTGTCGAGGGTCCGGAACACATCACAACCCACCTCCACTTTTCACACACCCATTAAAGATGCCTAAAAAAAAAGCACTATAACAAAAGTGTTTACTTATTTAAATTGACCTTTTCTATTTTCCTACATATTTGTAATAAGTGAATTTGATTTAATTACTAAATACGTGTGTTTAGTAATTTATTAAGTTAAATTAAATTACTTGATAATTTCTTGAACTCGTAATTATATTTATCTCATATATTTCTTGGAGTAATTATCTCGTTCAGTTTGGGAAGAAATTTTGTCACTTATCTTTTATAATAAGTATTAAAAATTGTGATAATGTTTTACTTGACCTAAAATTCTATCTTATCACTTATCATTCATGATAAACTTGTAATCTGTTGGCCGAAAATTATACCTCATTTCTTGAAGTCCAAGTTTGTTTATATCATTTGGTTGGTAAATTATTCACTTATGGTAAGATTCCTTCAATTCATAATTATTTTTTATTATCTTACCTTATCTCTATTAACTTGTAATTATCTTATTGCAGGAAATAGAGATTTTGCATATTCAGGTTTCTTGGAGGACAAGAAACTCGTGTGCTTGTATAGAGAAGGACGGGGAAGTTTTTCTGGAGAAGTCTTGAAGCCAAAAAAATTTGTGTGGTGCTGAAATAATACACGACTTTTTCACATCTTGACTTCAGTTCTCTAGAAGAAGTTTTTCAATCACTACAAGAAGAAAAGACTTCTAGCAAGAAGATCAAACGAGAGGTTTGGATCGAGATCGAATGGGAGTTCGGATTTCCTGAATATTGTTGCAGTGTCAAACGAAGCTATTGAAGAGTGGTGGGACGTCAACTCATATCACACGTCATAAAAGAATCAGAGAGTGATTTATTAATTCATGTGCGTTTGATAAGTTTATGCGTAAATTTATCATGTAGCTTTAGTAAACCGTGTAACAACTTTTCTTAATTAGTGATTGATTTTTGTCTATAGGGTACGGGCACATTGGTTTTCCATGAAAGGGTTTTTCCCACATTAAACTCAAATATCGTGTTCAATTTTACAATTCTGCATCGTTTAATTATTCTGTTCACGTTTTAAAATCCAGACGTATCTGGAACAACATGATTTATCTGGATCTGTATTTAACAAAACTTCACGTTTTCTATTAATACTCAACTATTCAGATAAATATGTAACAGTTAGTTATGTTTTAGACAACTTTAGATTTTCAAAAAGGTTGAACAGCAACCCAACGGCCCTCACACCCTTTAACTCCGCTTACCAAGGGTATTTTCCATTTTTCAGGAATCGAACCCTGATCCGCTAGTTGCGAGCAAGGTTGAATTTTTCATCCCTCACCTTTCTTGAGCAATGCCCTGAGAGCAAAGAAGCACTTTATCTGTTTGGGGAAATGCTTACGAAACATCAAATGGTGCCCGATGCATTAGCTTAAAGTGTTTTAATCAATGAGTTTTCTCGTGAAGGAAAAACTGATAAAACTAGGTAGGTAATGGAGTTCATGAAGTAGAATGGATGCACCCATCAATTACTCAGCGTTAATGAGTGGTATCTGTAAGGAGGGAAGACTGGAGGAAGCCGGGGATAAAAAGTGCTTGTCTGAAAGTCGGTACAATTATTTTTATAATTTCGCCATCGTTTTGCTCAAGGAGATCAAAGAAAACAAGTGCAAATCAGATGAGATGACATTTAATGTATTTTTTGGCTATAATTTTTTATTACAAATTTGTAATAATTTTAGAAAATTGTGACTTAGATCTAGTGAACCAGAGAAGGAGATGTAGTCGTGGTGGTTTTGACCGTGGCGATGGATTAATTATACAAATTTATAAATTATATTTACGTAATAAATTACAATTTAAAAATTGCACACTTGTAATACTATGTAATGACAATTATAGTATAATTTATACCTCAAAAAAATAAAATTTAATAATTAGGTATAGGAAAAGTTACCACTTTAAAAATTAACTAATAAAAATAAAATAAAATCACATATATGTGAAAAAGTTACATTTCTATTATACCTCATTTTTATAATTATTTTTTTTATACTTTTGCAATACGTTTCAATGGGTTTAATTTCAAACATTTCAAATTCAGATATTTGTAATCATGAAATTAACCCTTTATTTTACGACAACTCACCCCACATCCTCCTACGAAAGTTTCAATAATATGTTTAGGCCAATCTATTAAACCAATCAAATAAACTACTTTATGAATTTATACGATGTTTGACAAGTGTTTATAAACGAATTAAATTATAAATAGATACAAAGAAACTCAAATTTTTTTATAAATATTTTATAAATACAAGCCAAATTTTACATTTTACAAGTTTAGATTTAGATTTTTTTTTTTTTTTGTGTGTGTATTATATGGACTTCTTGTTTCATTGTTTATTGTTTGCCATGTGTTCATGATTTGTCAACTAATGTAACAATGTTAGATCGTTGTCGACCCTAAGAGCATCAACAATGGACATATTAAGCTACATGTTAATGAAATAAAATACCTAGAGATTGAAAAATGGTGTACAATAAATAAGTTAAATCACATGTTCATGGAATCTTTTTTAGCAAATGTTAACTTGTTTGTTAAACAATGAGTACCACATTAATATATAAGTTTTCCTATTTTAAAAATAAATATTACAATCCATAAACTCCAAAATAGAGTGATTTTAAATATTTGCCTTTTGGTCTAGTTTCATACTTATGAAATTATACCAATTCGAAAAAATAAGAAATTTCATACGTATGAAACTATAACTGTTTTCCTAATTATCCAAATTGATCTAATTTCATGTATGAAATTATACCAATTCGAAAAGATGGAAAATTTCATACGTATGAAAATATAGCTGTTCCTATCTATCCAAATTGATCTAATTTCTTACGTATGAAATTAGAGTTATTTAAAAATTATGAAAGCTATTGTATGTTTGGTAAAAATTTACTATGTACATGTGTGATGTAGCGTTTTAACATTTAACTTTTGGCTAGAAGTTAACCTATCCATTGTAACAATTATTATTAGTTAACTTTAACATGTAAATGTGACATTTAACATATATCTTTTTGCTTATGTGGTTAACTAAATTTAGCATGTCCATTGTGGATGCTCTAAAAAGCTGTATAATAGCAAATACAAGAATAACATGTTCATAACGTGTTCGGTTCGCGTACAAAAGCAGAAATGTTATTTTTTAATTCAAGGCAAATATTCAATTCTATCACACATACACAACTATTACTAATTCATATGTCGTAGTGGTTCAATACTATTCTTTCTAAAATGTTATTATTTTACCCCAAAAAACTTAAAGTTAATATCCATTGAATTACATAATGTTAAAACCTAGTTTTTTTGTCTCATTCAATAAAACTCATTTCTCTTCAAGTCAAACTCATTTAAAATGACAAATTTTGTCAATAAAATAATTTTACACCACCATAAACATTATGCCGTGATAAATCAGCATTTTAAACTAAATGATCAAATGTTCGAATCTTGATTCTTGAAATGCATCATATAATATGCAAGACGATGCAAATACAAAATTTGTCCTGGACGTTGTAAGTACAAAATTATTATACATAAACTCAAAAGTCAAATCACACAGTTAAACCATTCTATAATATTCAAATTATTATATAACATGTATAATTCATTAAAACATCATTTGTCCTGGGACGCTGTAAGTACAAAATTATAATATACATAAACCCAAATCACACAGTTAACCAAATAACCATTCTATACAACACGCAGGCAAACAACATTCTGAATTCACATCAAGTTCAAAGATAAAAAGTTTACTAAACCTTTACGTGATGTGAACAATGGCAGATCATAGTTATGGTGACACACATCATTGTTGTGCAAATCTTTATCGTCCATCAGATTGACTTATTGTTTTTGTTTGCTAGATTCATGCCTCATACAATGCATAGCTAAGCTGGGAAAAATATTAACAAAATCAATTATATATCATAAATCAAAGGAATAATGCAGTGTAAAAATAATCACTGAAAAAAAAGAAAAGCAAAGAAAGAAGCTCCATCGCTTCGTTAGATAAGATGACGTGTAATATAAAGAATTTGGTATTCTTACAAGAATGATTTTTCCAGTGACTTCCTTAACTTGTAACAATATTTCAGGTGTCTTGCATATCTTTCTTAACGCCATATTTCCATGCTTTGAAAATGTGGAACTTAAGCACGACTCTTACACTGTGGCGTAGCTCGTGTTTCAAGGCGCAAATATGTGTGCAATTTTTTTTGAGGCAATGCTGTAAAAGCCTAGGGGGCTAGGGGTTCTAGTTAGGTCCTTTTTCTTAACTAAAAAACAAAAGTCAAAACTCGAGGAAAGTTTCAATTAGTGGATGACGAAGATGAATGTATAAAATAGACAATGAAAATGATATGGGAATCAGATATTAACGTAGGAAAATCTAATAATAAATAGGATAAAAAATAGCCTATGTTTGTTAAAATATTTTTGTTTATAAACAAATAATTGATGTTTTCGATGTAAAATATGTAGTTGAAAAGTGGTTTCAGGAAATGTGTATAGTTAAAAAACGATTTGGAAAAATGTATTGTTTACAAATTTGTTTATTAACAGTTTACCAATATCAAAGCCTTATTTATATAACAGGATAGTTATTAAGATTTATAGTATTAATAAGTTTTTATCTTTTTTATTCTTCATTCTTATTTAGAATAAGATTTATTTTATTTTATTTTATTTTTTGTTGGGGGAGGGGTTTGTTAGATTAAGAATTTGTAATTCATTTATATTTATATTTATTTCCTTTTTTAGTTTCCTTATACTAGTAATATTAGGGAATAATTTTACCTATTTTAACTTTTTTTTTTTTGGGAGGTGGGTGGGTTAGATTAAGACTTTGTAATTCATTTATATTTATATCCTTTTTTAGTTTCCTTATACTACAAATATTAGGGAATAATTTTACCTATATATACAATACAAAGATTTTGTATACTTTTTCAGGGTAAACAACACAAATGATCCCTAACATTTACGTGTTTTGTAAAAATAGTTCCAAACGTTTCAATTTTAGCATTTACACTCTTAGAATCACCAAATGTTGCGAAAACGATCCCTACCGTTAGAGTATGTTCCCACCATTAAAAATTAGTAAAAGACACAAATGGTCCCTAACATTTTAATTTTTTACTATAATAGTTTCTAACATATTAAGCCCCTGTTTGACGTATTTATTTTGTAACCTACAAACATTTGGCGTATTTTTCCCCTAATACATTAAGCATCTCTTTGAGACCAGTTATTTCAAATAATGTGGTTTGTAATTGTAATTTTTGAAGAATTTATGGTTAACAAGTAAGATTTTATTATTATTATTATTATTATTATTTATGTGTAGATTATTTTATTGGTAGAAGATGTGATTGAAGAAGAATTTTAAAAATTAAAGTTTATTCTGAATTTCTAAAGTGAATAATAAAATAATTAACAAAAATTCACCACTTTAATAATTACCTATTGGTAAAAAAAAAAAAAAAAAAAAAAATCATAAAACATAAACAAACTAATACATTGGACATCATTTTAAAAATTGAATAACAAATATGTTTTTATCAGTTTTACTTTCGATTTTGGTTTTTGTTTTTGAGAACCAATCGATTTTGTTTTTGAAATTTCATTTTTTTGAAAACTCGCTTTCAAAGACATATTATATCAATGAAATAATTTAAAATTCTTAATTTTTAACCAAAAATTGTTCAAAAAATTAAAATTAAAAACCACATTATTTGAAATAATCAAATTCGATCAATTCAATTTTTTAACTTCATTCTTGTTTCAAGAATTCCAATTTCACTTCTACACCAAAATTGGTAATTCATTTATATTTAGATTAAGACTTTGCAATTCATTTATATTTAGATTTATTTCCTGGGGGGGGGGGGGGGGGGGGGTTAGATTAAGGCTTTGTAATTCATTTATATTTAGATTTATTTCCTTTTTTAGTTTCCTTATACTAGTAATATTAGGGAATAATTTTACCTATATTTACAATACAAAGGTTTTGTATACTTTTTAGGGTAAACAGCACAAATGATCCCTAAAATTTATGTTTAACGTTTCAATTTTGGCATTTACACTCTTAGAATCACCAAACGTTGCGAAAACAGTCCCTACCGTTAGAGTATGTTAATTCCCACCGTTAAAAACTAGTAAAAGGCACAAATGGTCCCTAACATTTCAGTTTTTTGCTATAATAGTCTCTAACATATTAAGTCTCTGTTTGTCGTATTTATTTTGTAACCTACAAATATTTGACGTATTTAGCCCCTAATATATTAAGCCCCTGTTTGAGACCAGTTATTTCAAATAATGTGGTTTGTAATTGTAATTTTTGAAGAATTTATGGTTAACAAGTAAGATTTTTTTTTTTTTTTAATTTTTTAATTTTTTTATGTGTAGATTATTTTATTGGTAGAAGATGTGATTGAAGAAAAATTTTAAAAATTAAAGTTTATTCTGGATTTCTAAAGTGCATAATAAAATAATTAAAAAAATTCACCACATTAATAGCAGTGTTCTAAAACGCGCGCACTATGAGCACCTATGCGCGTCGCTTTGGCGAAAAGAGAGAAAAACGCGTTTCGAAAATTTTTTATATAAAGCGCCCGATGCGCGCATCTGCCCTTTTTTTTTTATTTGTTCAAGTATGGGTAAAATTTAAATCAAATATCTAGGAATTGAAAAACGTTTTTTAACGCTTACTCTCGCTTAAGCTTCAAAAACTTGACTCTTGGGCTCCACGCTTCGTCACGCTTTTTAGAATACTGATTAATAGTTACCTATTGGTAAAAAACAAAAATTCATGGAACATAAACAAACTAATACATTGGACATCATTTTAGGAATTGATTAACAAATATATTTTTATCAGTTTTACTTTCGATTTTGGTTTTTGAGAACCAATTGATTTCTTTTTTGAAATTTCATTTTTTTCAAAACTCGCTTTCAACCACATATTATATCAATAAAATAATTTAAAATTCTTAATTTTTAACCAAAAATTGTTCAAAAAATTACAGTTACAAATCACATTATTTGAAATAATCAAATTCTATCAATTCAATTTTTTAACTTCATTCTTGTTTCAAGAATTCCAATTTCACTTCCACACCAAAATTGGTAAGAAAGATTTTTCCTTAGCTGATGGCAACTTATGGTGGTGGTGGTACAGTACGTATCCTCGTGATGATGATTGGAGGATTGCTAGATCAACATTGGTCCAAAATTTGGAAGAAGGATGAATGTGTTTGAAGACACATCTAACAAAGATTTATAGACTTTAATTGCTAAGACTGTTGGTTGCTTCAACAAGCCTAGTATACAACAATAGATGGCTAGAGAGTTTCCTTGAATCCCTACTAAGTTTAAATGCACGCAAGTTGTCAAGGATTCTATGAAGGTATATCGAGAAGATATAAAAGAGTCGAATTTGAAAAGCAACAAGAGTTTTAGAACACGATGCACCATCAACAATGAAGTATGAAACGTGATAATCAGTGTTCTAAAAGGCGTAATGCGTTGCAAGGCATCAAGGTCGAGAATCAAGAATTACAAGTTTAAGCATGTCAATGCGAAGAATAAGCGTCATAATGCGTTTCGAATTTTTAATATTATTTTAATTTTTTAAAACATTAAATACACATTTTTTTTTTTACATAAGAACTAAATACACAAAAATATAAAATATATAATAACAATATTATTTAATTTTATAATTACCAATTCAAAGAAAATATTAATTTATGGTTGTTAATTTTATTTATTATACTATAATATATATTTTCAAAATTTCAAAATAATAATTAAAAATATTTTAATGTGTAAAAAATAAGAAAAAAAAATTAAATAACCTTTTTGAGAAGAGAAAGTTTAATAATAAATAAGTGACAAATAAAAATAATTAAAAAAACAAAGCAATTAAAAAAACAAAGCAAAAACAAATGAGATAGAGAAAAGGAAAGAAAAGAAAAGTGATAAAAAAAAAAAAAAAAAAAGGAACGGGAAAACTCAAAACAGTAAACACCATCTCCCATCCCACATCGAAAACTTAAGTGGGATGGGAGCATACAGCCTTCTATAAAAGGCTGTCCGCCTTTAGAGAAATTTGTAGTGCCTTTGCACTCTGGGATGGCGTACATGCTACCCCTAACTTTTTAGTCATCTTTTATTATATATATATATTATTTGTCATTGGGATTAATGAAAAATGGTTCATTGGTTTTAAAATTGATTGAGCCGGAAAATTTTTGTCTTTTTACCGGTTTTAGTCAGTTTATTAACTAAATTAGCCAGTTTATTCCGGTTCTGGCGCATTTTAATGCTACGCATTGCGCCTAGGCACGCCTAGGCGACGCCTTTTACCGTGTTTTAGAACATTGGTGATAATAAACTATAAGAGTATTGAGAACTTGGTATCAAAAGCATCGGTGAAAACTTTAAATTTGAAGACTAAAAAATACTCATCTTGCTATCAAGTTCTACAATTTAAAAGAAGAAAGAAATTCAAACTATAGAGGTATGTAAAAACACTTTCTATTAGAAAATCAATGTGAGATTGATGATTGTCATATACTTTCGAGACAACCATAGTACTATGATGTAGATGCTACTTTCATAAGAGATAACAAGTATATATTTTGTTGTACAATAAAAAGATTATTTTAGTGACATGAGCAATTTGCAAATACCAAGATAAACAAAGAGCAAAAAATTTATGATGAGATTAAAAAAGATGTTAATAGGTTACTTAGTAGCTTTAGTAAGGGCTTAGGGGTATCATTTGGGGGGGGGGGGGGTTTCATTTCAATTATGCAGAATATGGTAGAATTGGGGAAACCATTGGGGAGAGAGATGAGCCTCTTGAAATTTCATCAACCTATTGTAATTCATGATTTGTCAAGCAAAATTCTTGGGGATCAAGCAAGAAAAAGGCGCGCAAATTAAAGATTATCAACATGGAATTGATTCTTGGTGTAAGATTTCATTTTCCACTTTGTTCTTTTCAATGAACGCAATAATTTATTTTTTTTGTTATTTTATGACAATGTGTACAAAATTCATATGTTGAAATGAACGATATAGCCTAGTTTAATTATTTTAATTCCAAAATTCATAGTTTTAATTATTCATTGCATGTATTGATTTTATTTCTGTTTTAATGCTTGAATTACTCGATCACCAATTCATGATTTTGTGGGTTGTTTTCATAATCCGAGAGATAAGCAAATAATCTAGACCTATGAATAAAATTTCGTAATTCACTAGAAAACAAAGATATACTTTTGATATTACTACAGTTTTATGTGAATTATTATGCTCCATGCATCTGGATAAGGAGTAATTCTGATCCTATATAGAGTTATACGGATGACTTATTTAAGTATAATTGATTTAAACTCGAGAGAGAAATTTCAATATACATGCTTGAATTCGATTGAATGCATTATCAGGAAATAAAACTAGAGTTTGAGTTAAGTTAATTGACTAGGTGAAATCGTGAATCCCAACGCTTTCAAAATCGTTTCAAAAACAAAGCAATTTAATATTTTATTTCATAGTATAATTCTTAATTCAGTATTCACAAAAACACTTTCAATTATTAAAATAAGTTTAGAACTAATAATTTCGATACTTAATAACAGTCATTGTGGGAACGGTAATTCACTCATTTTGTCCACTTTATTACTTTTCACGATCCGTATACTCAGGGACGGAGCTAGGATCTTAATTGAGTGGGGGCCAAAATTTTCAAATGGTGGGAGGCGGAGGCCCCCTCCCGGGGGTTCGAGGGCGGAGGCCCCGAAATTTTTTTGAACCAAAATGATTGACATTATGAAGCAACAAACCAAAAGCTAAACTAAATTAACTAACAAGTAACAAATAACTAGTGTAAACTAGTAATTTACAAAAGAAAATACCTATAATTGAAAAGTAAATGTAAACTTTCAATGTGAGAGATACTAGTAATAAATATTGTATTTACTTCTTACATAAACATAATGATTGCAGAGAGAGAATTAAAATCGAAGGAAATAAATTCAAGATATCAATTCTATTTTTTTTTTTTTTTTGGACTAAATTTTTTTTTTTTCAGTGGGGGCCATGGCCCCCACTGGGCCTTATAGGCCTCCGTCCCTGCGTATACTTACAGGTATATTTTGCAAACTGCAAAATAAAGTGAACAAAGTTGTTCAGCTTTATTGTATTTTAAATTTTGTTATAGACCCAACTTTTACCTTGAGGACAAGATGAATTTCGAGGGCGCGGTAATGATAGGTCACTTAGTAGCTTTAGTAACGGGTTAAGGGTATTATGGGGACGTCTAATAATTGTATAGACACTTGACTATAAATAGGGTGAGGGATTTATCATTTCAGTTATGCAAAATATGATAGAATTGGGGAAATCCTTAGGAGAGAGATGAGCTTCTCGAAAGTTCATCAACCTATTGTAATTCAATTTTATCATTTCATTAAATAATACAGCAATTCATACATCGATTGTTTAGGGTCCTATCAGTCGTTCAAGATTATCAGTACCGACCATAATACTAAATTAGGGAGGGGGGAAAAAGCATTATCAAGTTGAAAACCCGAGACATGTTGAACCCTTATACATGGAAAGTAATGAATATATGCCTAGGAATAACAAATCGTACGGTGAAACTGCAATTGAAGACTCCAAGATCGAGTCATACTCATGAACAAATTGAAGTTCAAAAGTGTCCAATAGAAGGAAATTGAGCTTTCCAATTGCTAAGTAATCAAAGGTGATGCTAGTAAAATTGAGAATAAAAACTTTGATAACCTTCTCTGCGATCCAAATGTCAAAATTGCATAAGCGTGAAGAAAATAGAGAAAGAATTCCAACGTTGAACATGACATTAATAGAAGTAAAAAAGAACATAAGAAGCACAAAGAATTTAAAATTCTAGTGCTTATATGTGCATAAAAGTGATTCAAAAATGAGATTGAATAAAGTCGTCTTTAAAGGAATTCCAAATAGAAAGCGTCTTTCTAAGGATGAGAACATGAGCAATGGAAGATGAAAGTTGATACCATTCAATGTAATTTTGGAGAATAAAGAGGTGAATATTTCGTCAATATGTGACATGACAGAAATTTTCTAGTGTTTTCCTCTCGATTAATTTATTTTCTTTTCTTTAACCAAACTCGAGGACTAGTTTTTTTTTTTTTCCATGGAAGAGTAATTTAGGTGAATCCTATTATAAATAAGATAAAAATTAATTATTTATAATAGGATATTTATACTAAGATTTATAGTTTTAATAGGTTTTATTTATCTCTTTTATTTTTCTTTCTTGTCTAAAATAGGATTTCTTTGTTTCATTGATTATAATTATAATAATCTTAGTTCAAGAATTCCAATTCCGCTAGTTTAAAGCCTTTTTTCTTTGCAAAAGGAGTAAAAGTGGTCAGCAAACAAATATTTTTTTTTAGACAATGAGAAACTAAATTACCTTCTTGAAGTAACTTTGAACCTTCATAAGAGAATAGCCTTGATGCATTCCTGAAGGTCACATCAGCAAGTTCTTCTTTAGTCATTTCAAGTAAATTTGCTATGTAGGCAAGTACATGATGGATATTAGCTGGATGGTTAAGGTTTTCTTCAGGCAGTTCTGCACCACTTTCATCATGGCTCTTATCAGAGGCACTCTCCTTTTTTGACGATGAATTTTCCCCACAATCAAGAAGCTCTTCAGTAACAAAAATTTTCCTATCAATCAAGAATAGGGAATCTGATTTACTTGCTTTTGGTAGAGCATCTGGTGCGTCTGTCTCCAACAAAATCCTTTCAGGAGGAATGGATTTCAATATTTTCTTTGCCTTGCTCTCTTTCATGGACATGAGAAACCCAGAAAAGGAGAAGTGAGCACCAGCTTTTGAAAGCTCGGGAACCATCTCTGCAGAACCCATATACGAATGCAGAACCAAGCCAGCAGGAAATGGCCCCATAGATTTCATTATCTCAAGAAGATCTCCAAAAGCGTGGACACAATGGACAGATGCTGGTCTTTTCAGCTCTTTAGCAAGTTGAAGCTGTTCTCTGAAAATTTCAATTTGAGTTGTAAAATCAATTTTCCTTCCAATAGAACCTTTGTCCAGACCAATCTCTCCAACTGCAGCTGAGGGAGTAGCCTCAAGGAACTTCCTCAAAGTACTTAGCCAATTGTCAGTTCTATCAGAGACGTACCAGGGATGGAGCCCAAAGTTTGGAACAACACAAGGATAGGTATCACTCATCTCCTTGACCAGATGCCAGTCTTTTTCAGAGACCCCATTTACAGCAAAATGGATAACACCAGTATCAAGGGACTCGCTAATTAGTTTGGGGGCAACTTTAAAAACTCTTGGATCTTGAAGGTGACAATGAGAATCAAAGAGCTTAATCATTGTATGAATGAGATGATAAACCAGCTTAGAGCTGATGGTCTTCAGAAGACTCTCTCCAGTTCCTATTGTAAAAGAGAACTTGAATGTTTATATGGCCATGTATAAACAAGTGATCATTTAAGTGAGATGCTAAATAATTAAATAGTAACAAGAATGTGCATTGGAAGGACCAGATAAATGTTCAACCCTTAGAAATATATAAGATGTAATAAGAAAGTGCAAAAAATGATTGTCCATAACAGTTTCCAATGAACGTTCCAAAGGACCAAAAGTAAGACAGACAAGACAGCATGAGAGCTTATGCTTGGTGAGAGTAAAAATAGCATAGCTGCAAAAATACTTGAGAAATAGCATCGAATTTCCCTGCCCTTTAAAATTACATGAGATTTTAACAGTGCACATGGAACACCTACGAGAAAATGTAAACTGCGAGATCCAAAAGACTAGACGTTGAAACCAGCTGGCCTATACCAATTTCATAGGCTCTAGTTTACCATTTATTGTAATAGATTGTTGGTTTGTTAATTAGTTAAGTTAGGGGGACTGCAGAGGAATTGAATAAATGGGGGAAGGGATAGACTGCAATTCATTCATGTTCTTAGGGAAAAGAGGGGAGAGAGGGATGTCTCTCAAAAACATGCCAAACTTGTATTTTCATTTCATTTTTATTTCAGCAGTTCAATAATTCAATTACAATTTTTCTTTCTTTTGCTTCAATTGACTGAGAGTCCGACAACTTACTTGGGATCGTATCAGAATTATCTTTCAAGGAATAGCTTCATTCTCACAGAAATTAATTAGACATCAAACCCATAACTTGCTGCCGGTGAAAGTTTAAAAGGTTACTCATTCATGATACATCAACTAGTCCATGGAGACAATCTTAATTATCCTTTTAATAAGAGAATGAGAATATGGGTTGAAAGAGTTAACTGGATCAACTAGTTCATGAAGACAATCTTAATCATACTTTTAATAAGAGAATATGAATTGACAGAGTTAACCGAATCAGCATTTTTCCGATCTAGGCTTCTACTTCAATTTGACTCCTACACATCAAATTGCAAGGAAACACTTGGATGTGTTTTAGGCGGAGATGTCAAATCACCAACTGATGAATCTCAATAACACGTATTCACATTTTTTTTCCTGGCATCTTACACTTGTTTGGACATTCCAGTTACCTGCTTAGTCCTCAAGCTACCACTCTAATTTGACTATCACTTCGTCTAATTTGCAGCGCTACGGAGGTACTCAAAATAGTAACTCCCAACAAGTAATTTCCAAATATTAATCTTCATACTATTATCTAATTAAGTAAAGTTTCACAGTAAAATTTAAAGAAAGAAAATGAAAGTTATATTCCAGCTCCATATATAATTTTGACACTTATGATCTTTACCCTTCGAAATGAAAAAAGGCGTAAGAATTTTGTCATATTAGAATAGAAACATCATTCTTGCACACAGAATTTCAGTTCATAAACGAAAAACCCAAAATATATGCAATCGCAAAAGAGGCAAACAAAGAGAAGGAAAAGAATGATGCAGATAAAATGCGCCCTGTTTGGTACCGTTATTAAAATCATCATTTTTTTCCAAATTCATTTTCAAGCAGACGTTGTATCGATAAAATAATTTACTTAGAAACTAAAAACAAAAACAAAAAATTTCCTACTTTTAACCCTCGCATTCTTCAAAAATTTGCTATCTCAAATTCTATATCTACATAGAGAGAAAGAGGGGCACCTGCAGACGGAGAAACGGCACTCGGCAACGGTGGGGGCAGTGTTGTAACACTGAACAGTGTCAATTCTGGTGGGACATTTTTTTATTTTTAAACGGCATGGTCAAATAATATACGATAGCGTGGAATATGGGGATGGACGTAGTCCGTTTTTATTCTGGTTTTAGAAGAATCAAATCAAATCATAAATTGATGATTTTTTTACTAGTGAAATTAATTGGGTTTTTTAAAGATATGAAACTAAATCGGAACCAAATCACTCGGTTCTGGTTTGGTTTGGTTCTGGAACAATTACTTGAATTTTTAAATAATAAATGCAAATTAAAACATGTTTATATCCGTTTCTTCATTAGAACCATCTACATCATTACTAAATAAAAAATGAAATTTTTAGTTAAAAAAACAAAAATTTAGAAAAAGTAACATGTTATTCTAAGTCAAAGAAAAAGAAATTCGCCTAAAGGAAGCTCGCCGACCCTTTGAAACTTAGAGAATCAAACATAAAGACCGTTTAAAATTATACTTATAGATTACGATAAAGTTTTGAATCTCATTCTACAGTGACTGGAATCTTTCCATACCTGCACTCAAATGGGAAAGTAAGCGCAACCCATTTGTTTATTAGATTTTTCTTTGCAGTGGATCTCATACGTGATCAAGAAAATTAACTACTTTTTGCACATTTCCCTAGGGATGGAGTTAGAAGACTCGAATGAGAGAGACTACAATAGAACGAGGGACTATTTCATTAAAGAACAAAAACAATTTTTTTCAATTTACTTATAATAAATTTTGAAAAAAAATTGGATGTATAACCAGGGGCAACCACCATTATTGTCCGTCCCTGCTCTCTCTATTCTAAAAGCACGTCCATCAACCTCTCTTTCCAACCTCAATCGCTTACGCTCTCTCTCTTTCTTTCGCTCTAAAACTAATATCTTCATCCATGGTCTGTTTGCCATTTTTTCAACAATCCAAAGCTCGGTCAAAACATCAAAGCTTATTTTTGTAAAAGGTTAATGAATGATTATACATTTCAGATTTATATTAATATATTTTTTTGGGCTGATTTAGCTTTAGCTTAATATTTCTAATCTTAAGTTTTTGATTAATTTATCGAAGTTCATTTTTTTGTAAAAAGTTAGTGAATGTTTATACATTTGAGATTTATATTAGTATACTCTCTTGGGCTAATTTAGCTTTAGTTTTATATTTTTTATCTTAAGATTTTGGTTAATTTAAATTTTGATTTTAATATTTTTTGTTAAGATCTAGATTAATTAATTAATTTACCTTTATTAATTTACTTATAATATGTTGTAATGTAGCATTCCACTAGATTTAGATTTGATTAACTAATTTACCATGAATATTTTCATCAGACTTAGATTTGCTTAATTAATTTAGAATGGTTCTGGTAATTAAGAATACTTTTTTAATTCTTTTTTTTTTTTGTATTTTTTTAGTAATGGAAGACAGTGATACTGAGTTTGTTCCTCTGATGACAATCAGTGCAATTCCTAAAATTGGACAATAGTTTCAAACACTTGATGATAAGTATAAGTTTTATAATGACTATGCGAAATTAGCAGGTTTAAGTGAACACATGGCAAATAGTAGAAAGAATAAGGAAACACAAGAGATAGTTTGGAAGTTATATGTTTGCTCAAATCAAGGTCAGACAAATGAGACATATCAGATGATGCTCAAGAATGTTGTGCCACAGAAAGGGGAAAGAAAACGATGACAGTCACGATGTTGTTGTGATGCAAGATTAACAGTTGTGAAACATCAAAGTGAAATTTTGTGGGTTGTAAGCCATGTTGTAGATGGGCATAATCACGCATCCTCAATACCTACGAAAACACATTAATTGAGATCACACCGAAAAATGTCAACGACAAGAAAACACTTACGGAACAGTTTTCACAAGCTAATATACCCACTTGTAGTATTGGCAATTGGCCTAGCCAAGCCGGCTTGGCCCTTTAACCCCTTTGATTGGCTCGTGGCCCATCCTCTACGAGCCAAGCCGAGATCGGCTAGTATGGTCAAACGAGCTCGCGGTTCGTGGGCCAAGTCGAGCTTGGCCCACGAGCCATTAATTTTATTTTATTTTATTTTACTTTTTCTTTAAAAAAAAGTGGTATTTTGGTTTTAAAAAAAGTACGAGCCACGCTTGGCTATCTCTACGAGCCAAGCTGGTGGGCTCAGCTCGTGGCTCGTCTCCATGTGCTGCTTGTGGTTAGACGAGCCGAGCCCATGCTTGGGTCGTTTCCACGAGTCGATGACTGGCTGGTTGATTGGCTCGTCAAAACAAGGAGGCGAGTCTTTTGTGGCTCGTATTTTTACGAGCCAAGCCAGCGAGCGACTTGGCCCATTCTCTACCCACTTGTCAACAAATTTGAATTATGGAAATAGATTCTAGTGGTCCATCGTCCATTGGTTGCATTCCACTAGATATCAGGAATCATCGAAGGGATCTTCAACAAGAATCCATTGGGCATAATGCAAATTCATTCCTTCAGCATTTCGCATTAGAGAAACAGCGACATCCAAATTCTATTATGCTTACGAGACTGATCAAGAAGGTGTGTTTACTCGTTGTTTATGGGCTAATTCCAAATCTAGGAGCTTGTATGTGCACTTCGGTGATGCTGTAGTTTTTGACACGACGTACAACATGAACAAGTATTCTATGATTTTTGTACCATTTGTCAGAGTTAGCCACCATTGACAGATTGATGTATTCGAATGTGGGTTGCTGAGTAACGAGAAGACTAATTCATTTATTTGATTGTTTTTTAGGTTCCTTGGCACCATTCCCACTAAAGAGGCCCCTTTGGTCCTTATAACCTATGGGCGAGGTATTTCCAAACACATTACATAGATTTTGTTTATGGCACATATTAAACAAATTCTCTGAAAAAATGAGTCCCAAGTTGTAGTTGCCAACTATTTGAATTTGCTGGGTATCTACGTCGGTACATGTTGCCATTGATGAAAATTAAACAAGTGATGTTGTTACTTGAGAATTATATTCTTCGTTGTTGGACGAAGAACACCAAATCCAACCCTGTGTATGACTTAACAGGTGATTCCACACATTGTAAATCTTTAATTTCATGGCATGGAATGTTGTCGCGCATGGCATCAAAGTTGGTGGACGGGGCCTCATTAATCGAAGCTCGTAGCAAGTTTTTAATGGATGAGTTTTGTACCCTCTTAAAACAAGTTAAGGACATTGACGATGGAGGTGATGTTGGGGTGAGCCAAAATAGGAGTAAGAGCAGTGAGGAGACTCGACTTGTTTATGATCCTATTCCCTTTAGGAAGAAAGGCTGTGGAAAGAGATTGAAATAATCTAAGGAGATATCCATGTCACAACCATGTCACAATCCAAGCGAAGTTGTTGTAAGTATGGATGTGTTGGGCACGATAGAAGAATATGTCCCGCCAAATCCAGGTTAGTTGACTACTTTTAACTGATGTTGTTTTGTACTTCACACCATTGTCTATGAATTTACACTTATATCATTGATGCAGGTCCAATCTTGTAGAAGAACCATACCAACCCGAACTGTCATTGGATCATGTACAAGATGATAGGTACACAAGTGTTGCTAGCAATGACTATGGTGCATTCCACAATTTACACGATGGCAACTTCAATTATGACACATAATTTGTGTATCTGAATTGGTTTATTGTTGCATTACATATGTTGACTGGATTATTATTACTTTGCACTCCATGAGACTTTATTTTTGCTATTGTTTTAAGTGGAGGATTTATGTTGGATGATGTTTTTGATGGCATGTGGGGTTTACATATGTTCAATTTGTCTAAGAGATATTCTTTATATTTCATGTGTACTGGTATGCACACGACTGTGCACTGGTCTATACACTTAATGTGAAAATTTTGAACTATTCCAACATATTCAAAACCAGTCCTTCCATAACCAGTCATTTCATAACCATGTAATTTTCTATCTCCATTTCTAAACTTGTTAAGTTCCAAAAAGTTTCTTTATAAAAAACCTGTTATTAAGTTATAAAAAAACCTGTTAAGTTCCAAAAAAATTCTTTATAAAAAAACCTGTTAAGTTATAAAAATCTTCTTTACCAAAGCCAGTTTTCATTTGATAAAATAAAATGGCAGGTAGTACCCACTTGAAAAGTTCTGAGGGGAGAGAGATTTCTTTTAGAATAGAGAGTGTAAAAAGTAGGGGTGGGCATGGGTTGGGTTGGGTCGATTTTTTGCCCAACCCGAACCCAACTCACTATGGTCGGGTTGATAAAAAATCAACCCAACCCAACCCAGATTTCAAACACAATCCAACACAAACATGATTTCAAACCCAACCCAACCCAACCCAATCAAGTTTTGGTCGGGTTGGGTGGTTTGAGTTTTGGTCTAATTAACTAAAAATCTTAGAAAATTAAAAAATTATGCCTATAAATCAACTGTTAACTCAAATAAATTACGTACAATATAATAAGCTCAAATATAATAAATTGAATACTTGCTAATAAAACTAAAATATGTTCAAATCATATTTGAGTTTCATCCAAATTAAAAATGGGCTTAAGATTTTTGAAATTTAAATGGTCTTATATTTTAAGAATTTTGATTGAGTTTTTCACTCAACCTACAACCCAACCCAACCTGAACAAAAATTTTTTTTAGAACCCAACACAACCCAATTTTCATAAAAACCCAACCAAAACCGATCGGATTGGATTGGTTTGGGCGGTTTTGGCGGGATGGCCCACCCCTAGTAAAAATTGGTTGATTTTCTTGACTACATGTAGGACCCACTGCAAATAAAAATTGAATAAACAAATGGGTTGCTCTTACTTTCCATTTGAGAGCCACGATCAGTAGAACTGCATTGTTCTTATATATACTACTATATAAAACTAGAATAGTAAAAAAGATATTCCTGCCCAAAATCCCACAACCAGAAAAGGAAAAAAGGTAAAATCCAGCCCATTTGCCAATTTTTATTACGGATGTCAGTCTTTTTTCAAATATGCTGCTGTTAGAGGACATCCGCATTATCATAATCATCATCTTGGTTTTGGCTCTTTTTGGTTGTTTTTTTTCCCCTTCTTTTTGAGTAGTTGTATTGGATTAATTAATTCACACTTTTGGAAATTTGATTTTTATACATTAATTGATAATATTCTGATCTTCATACTTATGAAAATTAATAAGCACTATTTGAGCAAAAAAAAAAATATAAATTAAAATAGACATTACACAATCTTTTTGAATAGTTGTTTTGGATTACTTAATTCACATTTTTGGAAATTTGATTTTTATACATTAATTGATACTATTGTGATCTTCATACTTATGAAAATTAATAAGCACTATTTGAATAAAATAAACAAATATAAATTAAAATAGAAGTTACACAAAAATATAACTGAAATGAATATAACAACAATGGAACTTACTGATAGTCATCATTAAGAAATGCTCCAGAGTAAAAATACGTTATGGTATAATACATTAGTAAAAATACATTAGTAAAACAATCTGAATGAAAAAAAAAAAAAAAAAATCTGCTAGAGAAAATGTAGTAGGAGAATAGAATGGTTTGATTTGAAAAAAATGTTATAGAGAGGAAAATTTATAGAAAAATGTCCTGCCCAATACAACTCTATTAAAATAGATTGACATGACAATGAAGCTAAAAAAAAAAATTACAAAAAAGAGACTTAATCGACAACTCAGTAAAAAAAATGAAAATTAGGGATGACAAAAAACCCGAAGGACCTGAAACGCCCCACCCCATGGGAAATGAGTATACACAACCACTATACCATTGTGTTGTTTATTAATTTCTTTTTCTTCAAATATATACATATTATCTTTAAAGTTCAAACTTAAAAACTCTAACTAGTTCGACACCTAAAATTTCATTACCAATTTTTAAAAATTATCTGGGTCATTGGTGGAGCGGGGCAACCCTGAACCTGCGCCATTACTATTGCTAATAAAAATGAGTTTGAAGAAACAACTCAAGTAAGAAAGAACAAAAAAAAATTGACGTGACAATTCAATTGTAAAATTACAAAAACAAGACTGAATAGAGAACTCAGTAAAAAAAGTCATAAAAATCCTATCTTATATTATCTCAATAAAAGGAAGATTAGCCAAAATTATCCTCCCAAAATCCCCCCCCAAAAATCCCATCTAAACTCACAGTCGACAAAAAAAATTATTTGAATTCATCTATTTTCGTCTTTCAAAAGCTAACATTGCCATGGGGAAAATTCACTGACTATGCAAACTAAGTAATTATAGCCTCTAATTTGACAAAATCTTCAGGTGGCCCACTGTAAAATTTTTATTTTGTATCTTTTACTATTTCGCAATATCCTACTATTTCAAAATTATTTATTTTAAGTAGTTTATACTACTTTAGTTGGTTTGATTGATGGGTATTGATTGGATGAGTGTTATGCCAAGATTAAGATTATAAATTCAAATGCTTTCCAAGTGTTTGATTAAATGTGTAAATGAAGTATTTCTTAGCAAGTTCTTATGGAATCTTGTCTATAAGTTGAATGTTTGACTTAAAAAATGTGAAGATGTAAAGATAGGAATTAGCATGAAGTTTTAGGTTGCTGATTTTGTTTAAATGATCATGGAATTTCAGTTTTTATGTCAAGTGTATTAGCATATTTAATCTTATTTTAAGTTATTATGTTGGCATAAGAAAGAAATTGAAGTTTTGGGATACTTAGTGATGAAATTTCATGGTTTAATCATGTTTATAAAGTGTAAAATTCAGATTTGATACGCATATATTATTGGTATTTCAAGTTAGTTCTTTCATACTTTGTTGATGAACTTTCAAGCTTTGATAAAGTCTTACCTATAAGTTGTAAACTTTATGGAATTAAGATAATAGTAAAAATATAGAATTGCCGAGATGTTTAGTTCTTGCTTAAGATTTTAGATGATATTAAATGGACATGTTATGTTGAAGTTAATAGGATAGAAGACCCAACTTTGATTGGGTTATGAAATCTGAAATTTGAAATGATAAATATAGAAGTTTCCATTTTAAGATTGAGACTTAAGAAGTGTTGAATTTAAGACTAGAAATCTTGTTCGAAGTATGTTTTATGCAAGTATCATAATCTAAATTGGAGTTGATTATGAGGGATTTATTATGATCTTAGATATCTTACATATAAGATTAAGTTTTGCTTGAAGAATATGAATATGAATATGAATATGTAAAGGTGGAAAATTGTAGAAAATTTTAAGTTGATTATTGAGATTTAAAAGTGACTTTAAACGGATGCTTTATATCGAGTTTACCATGATTATAGATTTGATTTATTTGGGAATTTATTGATTTAGTTGGAATCTGGATACTAGATCATGTTCTATTTCATGATTAAATCATGTTTATGGTATACATATCTCAAAATCTTAGGGGATGTTCTCTTTGTGTTTCGATTTTGAATTTTGAGTTTTGAATTTTGGATTTTGGTTGCTTGTTTTGGAATTGCTAAAAACATGTCCTCTTTGTGATTTTAGAAAACTGTTTTCAAAAATAGAAAACTGAAAAATGCATTTACTTTATAATTTTTTGATATATTTATTTTGTGATATTTTATATGTAAAAAATGGTTGATTTGTTGAATTACATTAATTTTAATGTCAATAAATCAGTTAATTCTCTATATCAATATATTATTCATTATTATTGCTTCAGCTAAACAAAAATTCAACTCATATCAACAAAATCTTAACATAGATCTATATATAATGGAAAAATAATATAAGAACTTCAAGTGAAGGAAGCGTCTCACATTTACAAAAAAAAAAAATTACAAAAAAAAAAAATCTTAACATGGATCTATATATAATCGCAAAATAGCATAAGAATTTCAAGTGAAGGAAGTGTCTCACATTTACCAAAAAAAAAATTGCAAATAAAAAAAATAATTTTTTTTTAACATGGATCTATATAATAGCAATATAACATAAGAACTTCAAGGGAATGAAGTATCTCACATTTACAAAAAAATAAAAAAATAAAAAATCTTAACATGGATCTATATATAATGGCAAAATAATATAAGAACTTCAAGTGAAGGTAGTGTCTTACATTAAAAAAAAAAAAAGAAGTTCAAAACGCGCGTTTTGGCTTGTTTTGAGTTTCCTTTGTAATTTTTTTGTATTTTGGAAAATGCATTTTTAAAAATGGGCAAAGTGAATGCGTTTTCGATATTCCCGAAAATCGAAAACTCAAAACGGGCTGAAAATAGCAAAGAGAATGGAGCCTTAATTTTTGGAGTTAGATATAAAGTTGAAGTTATAGTAGCAAGAAGAAAGAATTGAATTTGAGTTTTTGATATTTAATGATGCTTTGATTTTATAAGTGAAACTTATTGTTAAGCTAAGTATTACCTTCTTGCTTAATCATATGATTGAGGTTTGGATAAGAGGACTCAAAAAGGTTTTAAGAATCCATTGGAGTTCCACACTTAAAAGACCACTTCGTAGGTGTTGAAGCTTAAGAGTTTGATGCTAAATGATGTGGAATTGAAGAATATATCTTGTTATATGCTTGAGATATGTATTATAATTTATAAGTAATGGTAAAGGAGTACTACCATTAAATAAACATAGAGTAAACTTCATGTTTAGATTTCATAAGTGGAAGATCACTTTACATCTAAGACTTTGGAGAGTTAAAAAAATTCAACTTCTATCCTTATCTTAGCTTTGAGATTTAGGAGCGTTAAATATGGAATAATATGTTTTAGATCATAAGAACTATAAGAGGGGATTATTAATGTTGTAAAATATGAATCCGTAGTCTCTTATGTGTTAAAATGTGATTTTATGCATTATGATAATAGAAGATAAGTTTGCAAAGTTGATTATGTGCCAAGTCCGTAAATGAAGATTATTAGGATGTTTTTTATATCACGTTACATCTTATCATCACCATCATTCATAATCATTTAACATTAAAGAGCGAAATATGTTATTTCAAATATGAATAAATGATTATGTATAAGATCTTTCAAGTGATGATCATGATGGTATGATATTTGATGTCCAATGTTTGCATCATAGCATCCTATGCATTCATAATCATTAAACATTTAAAAGAGAAAGTATGTTTAAAGTAAAGATCATGAATAATCAAAGAATGTTCCTATTTAAGTTGTACACTTAAGGAATCTATCTTAATATAAAAGAAGGATAGTAGCTGCATAGTAATCCCTCTTAAATTGCTGGCTCAAGTTCCTGCCCAAGAGTTAGGGGGAAAAGAAAGAGGAAGATAAAATCACGCCACAAATTTTTGAATGGTACTGGGTCCCACTTTTGTGTTTTTTCAAATTCAAACCAAGCATTTATTGCCTGGTCCAAAAATATTATTGGCATAGTTTCTTTTGACCAAATATTGCTGCGCAATGTTATCTTATCTTCAAAACCTCAGACACTCCACGCACTGCCTTCTCATCGTTCTGTCTGTGTGTGTATAGCCTTCTCTCTGTCTGTGTATGTAAAACCATCATAGCACCGTCGACAATGTTTGAACGTAAGTAGTTATTTTTGAATCTCTTTTTTCGCACATAAGAACACAAAGAAAACCTTGCAAAAATTTGGCAAAATCTGTGCTTTTTGAGTTATTTTACAAGATATGTGCTTTTTGCCTAATTTTGTAGTTATGGTTTGACTTTTATTTGCAATTTTCTTCATTTTCCGACTAGAATTATAGTTGTTCATTCAAGGAATGGATTCATCGGAGTCACTGGAGGTATGGGTCAGATACGTTTGTGGCTTGAAACCCCTCACCAGTTAAGTTGCATTTTGATTTTGATATGAATTTATAATAATAGGCTCTATGTTTGTCAATATTTTTATCTGTTATATTAATGTCACTATTATTTAGTAGTTTTGGTTTGCTGTGATATACATTTTTGGAGAAACACCTGATTACTGGGAAGATTCTGTTTGTGGTAATGGAAGAAATGGATGGAAATTTGATGGCATGGGTGAGGTTTCATGTTCACTTGATTTATTGTTTTATAATTTCTTTGAAACACAGTGTTCACTTATTTTTCTTATTCACTTATTTTCTTCTTGCTTTTTTGTTCTCTTTGTTTGGTAAATGATTATGTAACTAATTTGAAAACTATTATTGAAAATTGTAGTGAAATCACATTTAGGTGCCTTCATAAAATTATAGATGTGATAGTGCATGATACATTCAAATTAATTTGCAGCACAGAAAAATTTGTATAGAGTGGACTTCCAATTATCAATATTTCACTATTTTGAGTTTTATTATGTTTGATTTATGGTCACTTTTGCTATGTTCGTGGCTACTGCTCCCGTGGAGGTTATTGTGCTAGGTGAGATTGTTAGCTGCACAAAACTTTGCTGAGTTCCTTTTAAACTCTTTAACTATATTTTTCTCTTGTGCTAGGGGGAGAAAGAAAAAGAAGCAATATGATGCTTTGAATCCTAACTATGCTGGTGGCTATGGTGCAGCAACTCCTGTAAGCATATTCCTCAAAAGTTAGCTTTTCTACTTTTTTTTTTAATTAATTTCTATCAGAAAGAACTTTGTTGAAATTGAAAATGCCATTATTACAATAACATAATTCGATTAGACATCAACTATTCGTAATTTAGTTTTGGAAGGTTTTGAAAAATGCTTGATTGTAGGCAATAGAAAAATGAGAAAGTCAAAGTGTGTGTGTGTGTGTGTGTGTGTGTGTGTGTGTATATTGATGTTAGATGTCTCTGGATTCTGCCATGAAAATCAAAATCAACATGCAAGAACAAGATTATCGAAATCTTTTGATTCTAGAATAGTAGAATGCTACAATCCTGAAGCAAGTTTTTAAGATGAGAAACATAAAAAGGTGAAATGTTCTTTCCATTCATGAGGGGTTGCTCTCTAAGAATCAACATATGGCGTTGTAAAATCTACAAAGTACATTGGAATTTATGAATAGGTTCTTATCAAGATCAGCTCATGAATAAAGTTTGCTAGATTGACATATTCTTAACCTTCTAAATGCATGTAACCTGTTTGCTTGAAGTTGCAATTGAAAATAAATAAATAATGATTGAAGTTTTGAATTCGATAATATTTTGAATTAAAATATTATTGTACTATGATTGTATAATTAACATATTTTCATAATTCCGTTAAAAAAACATATTTTCATACTTTTTGATCGAAATCACTATCACAAACATATTCACATGCATCGCACGGTGGAAAAGCTAGTAGTCCTTAAAAGGAATGGAGGTCAGGGACACAAGGTGTCCATAAGGGCTTAAAATGAATGGAAAGATGAGTTAACTCGAAAGTGCAAGCACTCTTGAGACCTTGTACTTATAAAGCACAATGAATGACGTGCGGTGTACGACCTTAATATGGGAAGAGCCTAAAAAATAAAAGATGAAGAAAATATGAAAAGTGAAAATGATGATCACTTGTGCATATTACTTTCAAAGAGTGAAAGAATGAAAGTATAAGAAAATAAATATGAGAAAATGAAAAAGACCATTTTGACTCATGCATATGATTTTCAAAGAAAAAAAGAAAAAGTGAAATATGTCATTGATAAGAATCTTGCATATCACTTTACCAAGAAAGAAAGAAAGAAAGAAAGCATGAGAAAAGTGAAAAATATTTTCACTCATGCATATCATTTCATGCATTGCATTCATCCTATAAATATTATTTTGATTATTTGAATGTGATTATATGGCATTAAGTATTGTGATTGTGATGTGGGTTGATTATTAAGCCATAGCCTCTAAATTATTATGAATTACATGGTCATCAATGGAACTAAGTATGATGAATGTGATATAAAATGATTATTAAATCATACATATAAGTGAATATGATCTTTTTTACTTACATGGGTGATGAAGATCAATGTTGGAAAGTAAAGTGTATGATGTCTTATGGAATGACTGTATTGATGGGTTATATGTTATAAAATACGGTTCTTGAGGTTATTTCCTTTATAGGTTGAGAAATCTTGAATTTAAAGACTTGATGATGAAATTTTTATGAGGTATTGAGGAGTATGTTAAGGATTGACAATAGAATGTTTAGGATGATATATGTATTAATGATTTTCATACACTTTATGTTGAATTTGATCTCACATTACATGTATCAAGTTTTATTCATTGGAGCTTGTGGTTCAAAGTTGTTTCCTGTCTCTTTTTATATGAAATGAAGTATTTATTTCATGGGTGTGTGGATTCCCTATGGAGAATGTGAGCCAAGAATGAAAAGTACTTATTGGTAATCAAAAATGATGAAGAGTTAGGCTTCTCTATAGCCTGAACTAATTTTGGAATGTAAATATTACTCTCTTTATATTTAAAAGTAAATTATTAGTTCAAGCTTAATTTTGAGATGTAAAGTGCATGTTTATGAAAAGAATGAGCCTTATCATTTAATGTTCGGCATAATGTTATTTGCAATGAAGTTTTGAAAATATTGTTGTATGGTTATGTAAATGTTTTAAGAATTTAAGTTAAGTTACATCCTAGAGTTTCTTTAAAATTATAATCATATACTGTTTCTATTATTAGGACTTAAAAAGATAAATCTGAAATTTTTAAAATGATTGAACAACTAGTAAAGTTTCTATTTTCCGCTGTGAGATAATGGTATCCTTTTAATTGTCCTCATTAAGCAGCTACATGTTAACAACAGTAACCAAAAAAAAAATAAAATTTAAGGAAATTTAGGGTAGTGACAAGTTTTGGTATTAGAGCTTCGACTTACAAATTCTGTAGACTTATTACCAAAAGTACTCATTCATTCGGCGACATCTCCATTATGGGTGCGAAAAGTACTTGATCCATTATGATTTACTTAAGTTATATGATTCTTGTACATGGTTATGGATCTATGAATTATTTTATTTATGTTGCCTGCTTGTCTATGCAAATTGAGGCTAAAATGACAGTCAACATAGGAACCATCTACCTTGTGAGATAAGATTTGAATTGCATGAAATTAATGATGATATTGGTGAATTGAGCTACATGTACAATCATTTATAATATACCAATTTGCTTGAGGCATTAGAGGTATTAAGCTCATTTTAGTATGATACTTAAAGTACATATAGCACAACTCGAACATTGAGTGATAGAAATGTGTTACTCTAGGCTTTTTCCTTGGTAACTATGAACTAGTCATGGTGATATCCTAAGATTTTAGAAAGAGAGTAGACTAAGTAGTAGTCTATTTTAGTATTCGAAATTTTTAAGATGAATTGATTTGGGATCATGTATGAAAGAGGAGAAATCACTAAGGCTATTTTCAGCACATGTATAGACATGATGGGATTTTTAGAAATGTCATTTGAATTGACAAATAGTACATTGTGTCGTGGATACAAATTTTTTGATCATGGTTATATAAGTCCTATTTGAGATGAAAGAAATTGATACTACAAAAATCACAAGACTACTTTCAAGTTTGAGATATTGGGAAATAGAAATTTAAAGATTTTGTGATCAATTATTTGGAAACTAAGGACTTGATATTATGTTAAGTACTCAAATTTCTTCCTCTATTTTGAGAAATTTATAATATGTTTTGGTTTTGTGATTTAATTCTTGGGTTAACAATTTGTAGCATGTATTTTAAGGAATGACAAAGAAGTTGTCCTTTTTTTAGCCACTTATTTTGATGTATTAAAGGAGATGATATTTTAATATTGGAGTTTATGATTTATTGCTATATTGAGGATTTGAAAATTTATTTTTGGAATAATTAGTGGTATTGAAGTTTATTGGAGTTGTGATTGATTTTTTAGGTTGTTGTGGTTAATTGATGAAGGACTTTTAAATTGATATTATTGGTTATGAGATATATTTACAGGTTGATCAAATCCAAATTATAGGGGAGAATTTTCCTAAATTTATGTGGAATTTTACAATAAGAGAAGCGAAATTTTTAGGATTTCGTCGATGGGAGTACTATTTAAACCTCCTTGCAGTGGTCGATGCTTTGCATAATTCCTTTCAACGTGCATTATTTTTAGATAAAGCAGGTGCTCATTCATGACTTGTTTGAGAAGCACATGCTTTTCTTCAAAGAGCATTATCTAAAGTTCTGAGAGTTGTTCTATGTGCACTAGTTTGTTATACACGTGAATTACAACGTCACTCGACATCAATTGCCTATCCCACACGTCTACCATGGAGTTGGCTTTAATATGCTTGGAAAAAGAAGAGAAAGAAGTACTTCGTGAACGGAATGCGCACATTCGTCTATGTATTGCTTACCGCAAGTGTAGGGATCGCACAAGTAATGAAGTTGACTTTTGAGTCCGGATATCGATCCCACAAGGATTGAATAAATTGTATTGTAGATTAAATTCCTTAACCAAAACAAGAAAATTGCTTGAGAATGATTTGAATTAACTTAACTAAGAATTAAACTAATAAAACGGTAAAGATTTGATGTTTATAAAATAAATGAAAATAGATACGTTAGAGAATTTACTTTAATTCTATCATCTATATTTTGACTTAATTATTTAACTACAATTCATGGAGTTTTGAACATCTGTATTCCTAATGTTAGTTAAGTCCTCTCTCGAGGATACATTAAAAGCCTTTTTCTAAAATGCAACCCAACTATATCTCGATGACGAATTAAACAATAGCATTTAAATTTTGTGAACACTTTAAAAGATAATACAAGGGATAGGTGGTATATCTCTATTCTCTATCGGACCTTGTGGTAATTAAAACATATATAATATATTCCTACTCTCTCGATATAAGAAAATGCCATAACAGTTATACAAAAGTTGGCCAGAAATTTGCATAATAATAAAAGCGCGATTTAGTTACTCAAACCTGTGAACTATATAAATTAAACAAACAGTCAAAACATAGAATCAATAATTTAAAGATTTATCATAATTCCAATACCTAACGTTTAGCCTAGATACACAAATGAAAATAAATCACAAGAGAATTGAAAAGAAGTCACCCCGTTCATCTTCTTACTCTTGTATCTTCAATCTTGCTTTTGGATTCACGTAGATCCCTCGAAAATTGAACATTGTTTTGGTATGAAGTATCACAAGTTCGGAACCCCAAAAACGTGCAAGACAATAGGTACATATATGTTTTGTCGAAACCTAGGTGCAAAATATGTTGAATTTCGCATAAAAAGCCTAACTGCAGGGCCACTCAGAAAGGCGTGCGGCCACATGGTTGACCGACTGGAGTACAATTACATCTTTCATTTTCATTTTAGTTGTTCCTCATATTTTATTTCAGCCCAAGTCCTCCAACTTTCCATTGTGACAATTTGATCCATATATTTCTAATTTCTTCTCTTTTCTTCATTGCTCTCCTCAATTGGCTCCTTGCACTTCTTCATGTCTACAATCCAGTATTTACCTCATTTGCATTATTTTCTCAACTTTGTGTATGGATGGCAATGGGTCGAGTCGAGGTCGCCCCGCCCCGCCCCGCTCCACTCCGCCCTGAACCTGAAATCCTGTTATCCCGCCCCGCTTTGCGACTGTTCGCGGGGCGGGGTGACCTACCCGGCCCGCTAATGACCCGAAAATATTATTATTATAATTATTATTATTTTTCTAAAAATTGGTAATGCAATTTTAGGTGAAAAACTTAGACGTCAAACTAGTTAGAGTTTTTAAGTTTGAACTTTAAAGATAATATGTATATATTTGAAGGAAAAAAATCAATAAACAACATAAAGATATAATTGTTGTATATTCTCGTACCCCTAAATCTCACCAATGTTCAATTCTTCTGAATCTCATTAAATTTGTTTTTAGTTTCTCATTCCCATATTGAAAAAAAAAAAATTCGAGTAACGGGGTGGGTCCGCCCCGAACCCGCCCCAAAAAACTCCACCGGGGCCGAAAACCCGCCTCGCGGACCCAATGGGGTGAGTCATTTCGGGTCCTTCGAGTTTTTTTGTCATCCCTAACTTTGTGTTGTTTTTATGAAATATAAACAAATAAGAACCAAATGAGTAGTGAACATTCTCAAACGAACATATAAAATCCTACTTATAGCACATAAATAACTGTATGAAATACACTTATAACTATGCACATGCGATGCATGTAGTGAAAGATATGGGTTTTGGTTCCTATGACTCCAAACATCACCAAATAAAAATATCATTAGCTGAGAATGAGATCAAAAGCAACTATACTAAGGAACTCTTGAAATAACACTCTTTAATTGTCACCTTTAATAAACTATGTTTAAATATAGATTCTCTTTTCCTTTATCAAAATATCAAGCATTGAACTTCCTCACCGTATTTACTCCCAACGTAATTGGACTAATAAAAGCTAAAAGGAGTACATTTTTTTTTTTTTTTTTTGTCATAGAACAAGATTTGGTGCCAAATTGAGAAAAAGAAAGGACAAAAAACCCAATTCATATATATATATATATAGAAATAGCAGCTAAGAGAGCTTGAAAACTACCATCATATTGATTGGATAAATTAATCAACACAACTTGGAATTATCCTTACCTCGACTCAATAAGTTGAAAATCCAGTACCTTCAGTTTACCTGCTTGAAATTTTGATTACCATAAAAGTCTGATTGGAATTTCATTGTAATAGTTCCTACAAAACACTAACTAATGAAGTTTACTAAAATTTGTATTCTCCAGGAAAATAACGTCTTCCCTTAAAAATATGTAATGATATATTTGTTAATGGATCTATTTGATCGGAAATTCCACCTAGAGGTGTCAATTCGAGTGGTCAGAGCCGGATCAGTCTGTCGACATATGAACCCAGTAACAGCCCCAAAAATTTTGAATTACAACTCAGGCCCACCCGCTTGCCCATGCGGGTTGCGGTTCGTTCTGATTTGACTCGTGTGAATAAAAATATAGAATTTTTCATATTTATAATATTTTTTTGGTTAAATTTCTAAATACGAAAGGAACAAAATGATAAATTTATATTTATACCATAAAATGTTTATATAGAATTTAAATTTAAATTTTATGTTACATGAATTACTTCTAAATTTACAAATTTATACAAAACAAAAACAAAAAACAACTAAATGCTAAATACTTTTCTAATTACTACTATCAAATAAATTATGTTTCTTACCTATTAGGAAGAAAAAATAGGATTTAACTTTAGAAGTTATACTAGAGTTTGTAAAAGAATGAAAATTTTTAATGTTACAATATTTTATAAAAATTGTTTTTTTTTTTAAATTTCACGGGCCAGCGGGTTAACCACGGACGGGAAGGTTTATCCTGCGAAACCCAAGGTTCACACCTTCTTGACCCATGAACCGTCTGCACAGGTCATGGGTCGGCCTGCAATCCCTACTCGATCCGAGTCGGTTTCAACGGGTCTGGTCGGCCTGTCCGTCCGTTTTGACACCTCTAATTCTACCATTAAAATCCAATAAAAATTTTGTGGAAATTGAACAATGTAGAGTGCTTACTTTTTCTTGTCAATATATTGAATATCAATTCTCTCTACCTTCTTCACAGTCACGTACATGAAAATAATCAAATAAGTTGTTGAACAAATTGTTCACTAATTGATAGCTATAGAAAGTGATAGCCGGTTAGAAGATATCCATAATTAACATAATATTTAAATATTGAGGAACTATGGAGTGTACAAAGCATAGTACATACAACAAATCACAAAGATGAAGAGAAATTGTTAAGGACATATTTCATCAAAAAAAAAAAGGAATAATAAAATGTTCATTTCTAAAAGAGGAATTATTTCGATTTATAACCTTTCTTGAATGAGATTAGGGGAGAGGAGAGAGAAAAAAATAAGTTTGAAACTTGAATGAAGTGCTGAACTATGGTTGATATAACTCCATTATTTTGATAATAATAAACAAAGATACTTATGGTTATGGTTCTAGCAAGTTTTGTTTCTTAAGTATTTCGTGTAATGATATTCTTCAATGCATTCAATGATCAAATTGTCTCTCAGAAATATAAAGATATAAGGCATGATAAGAAGATCAAGATAGAAGTAAAGATATTCAAGATTCAAGATTCAAGTTATAAGGCATGATAAGAAGATCAAGAATTCAAGCTCACAAGATTAGAGCTCAAATATAAGTTGATTAGACCTATCTAAAGACACAATGTTCTCAATCTTTAGCAATGAATTCCAATGAGCACGGAAATGATTTTCTGCGTCAAACAATTTCATTATTTGCATAAAATATTTTTATCAAGTCCATATTTCTTTTAAATGTTTTTACATCAATCATCAATTGCATCAGTATATTTTGCTTCAAAATATGAAATGAGTTTTAGCAAAAGGCACATGTTGACAAACAAAAAATTTCAAAATTTGTACACTTCGGTCAACTAACCAAAATTTTCGCCGATCGAAAGTTGTTCGACCAAATCTGTAATTTTGCTCAACCGAAAGTTTAACATTTGAGTTTTGCAATGGCTATGGCACTTTCGATCGACAGAACTTAATCAACGAAAACACCATATTTAAGACTTTAAGCTCTATAAATAGCCTTCTCTTTTGTATTGAATTCTAACAACTTACATAAGATTTTAAGAAAGATTTTTATTGGGGGATTCATCAATTTTACTTGGATTATATTCATCTATCTTGATTTAAAAACTTTGATTGATCCAAATTTTTTTTTGTCAAACTTATCAAAGTTTTGAAAGAAAGTTTTTGTGAAGATTGTTGTGATTTGAATATTGCAAGTGTACAATATCGTTAACAAGTAATAGAATAGACTTTTGAGTTCAGGTTATCGATCCCACAAGACTAGTTAATTCGTTATTTACTTACTTTGACCTAAAGATCCAGAACTATGAAAATACCTAAACTATGAAATTTAAAATTGCAAAGTATCCAAAAACGACAATAAATTGAGGAATTCACGAAAATAAATAATTCTAATAACGAAGAAATAGAAAATTAAACTACTAACAACAACTAGTTTTAAATTATAAAAACAAGAACTTTAACTATGAGTTTTCTAATAATAAATGAACATCGTGACTCATGATTTTGAAATAATATTCTAACTTAATCTCGAATCTTAAGTTGTTTTCTAAAATTGTATTTGATCGAATTCACACATGTATCTAATTTACCTTTCTCAAGTTCAAATTATGCGTATTTAACTAAGTCAACCGCATATCTCTACTGAGGGTCAAAATTCTTCCTTATGCAAATACATAAAATTTCCTAGGAATTCATAATTGATCACAAGCAACTACAAATGCATATCTCTATCTTTTTGTTAAAATTGCTAAATTTTTACTACATGATCTAATTATTAACTCACCTCTCGGATTATGAAAACAACCATAAAATCGTGAACTAGTGATCAATTAATTCAAGCATTAAAAGCAATAGTAAAATCAATACATGAAACAAACACATCTTCCTGCTCCAAGAATATGTCTATGCTTTTTGTTTTCTTCCAAATCCCTAGCATTTTCCCCTTTGAGTTGGATGTTTTTGAGAGTATTTTTGTAGAAGAGGGGTTGATTCCGGTCTGATTTTCATGCCTCCAAACTGTTCTCCCCGGAATTAGGTTAAATAAAGAGAAGATAAAAATAGGGATTTCAAGTCTAGTCTCGGCCCAACCGAACAAAGGTGAGGCCGTGCAGTATAAATTGTTGCGGGCGAGCAGTTGACAAATCTAGATTCTAACCATTTAAACCAAGGAAATGTGACCGTGTAACCATTTTAACCATTTTCATTTGTTGTAAGTTGGTCCTCCTCTTTTATTTACAGTGTAGGTCCTTCAACTTCTGATTGGAGCAATTTAGTCCCCATTTTCTTCCTTTGATTCTTCAATTAGGTCCTCGAACTTCTTCCTTCTTCCACTTTAGCTCTAATTTGCACCTCAATTTGACTTCATCAACTTCCATGTGCATGACTTTGTTCCAATCGTCATCCAATTGTTGTGTAATTGCTTCAATTCCACATTTTTCTTGCTTTTGGGGTAAAACCTAAAATAATGACAAATAAAAATAAACTGAGTAGAATTCATTCACGAAAAATAACATAATATCCTAATTTTGATAGATAAACAAGTGTATAAAATACACTTATCTAAGATCCTTGATTTTACATTGTTTACACATCTTCATATCAAATCTTAGAATTGAAGTATTAGCCTATCTTTGTTTTATATTTGTTTCAATCTCATAAAGAGAGAATCTCTATTGAAGAACTTTGATTAATTACATTATTTTTTTTTATTCATCAAAGTTCCATTATATAAACACTTTGAGCTTAACTTATTGTTAATTATTCAAGTGTTAGCATATCTTGATACTTAACTTCATTCTATCATTTAACAAGGTGTTATATTCTTTGGAAAACATTGTTTGATTGCATTAAGATCTTACATTATTATTTGCATCAAAGTTTTTCTCTAACAATCAAGCTTAATTCATTGCTACATATTGAAGTGTTAGCCTAACTCTTTTGAGACTTAATTTGAGTGTATCATTTTTAAAGAGATTTATTTCAATTGTAAATCAATTTATTATACCCAGATCATTTCGAGTTCCTTTTTAAAGCTTGATTATTGTTAAAGTATAGACGCTCCTTGTTGTAAGTCATCTAAGGATAATGATCCTTGTTGTAAGCACTTAAGGATCGATGCTCCTTGTTTTAAGTCATTTGGGTCATATTGAGGTCCCTTGAAAGCTCAATATTGTAAGGGTTTAATATTGCACATTTAAGTCAACCAAATTTATTACAAAGGCATTGCTTGTGACAAAAATCTTGATAATGGAGGACGTAGATCAAGTAGTTGGATCGAACCTCCTTAAAAATTTCGTTAGCTTCCTCTATTTCCTTTTACTTACTTACATTGCACTTACTCTTATTTATCATCTATATTATGGAATACTATCTCTAAGTGTTATACTTGCTTTATTAATTAAGTTTGCATCTTTATAGCACTTTGCATTGATAATTGAGTTACTTTATGTCTCTTGTTACTATAAGTGTTTATACTTATATTTATTGATTTTAAGTTTGAGATTATTTATCGAAAAATATTTATAAACCAATTCATCCCCCCTCTTGGTTAGTTACTCTTGGGCTAACATAAAGATATTGTTCTTTGCAATCTTAAACTAATTTGTTTGTTGACCAAGTGTATGATATTATACAGTACATATATTTCAAGTTGGTAAAAGAGGACGAGTACAAGGATCTAATTTAATGTATTATCTTCAACCCCCAAAGCCTAGGGAATCATAAATCAAGCAGACAAGATCTAAATTTGATATTGGAAATACACTCAATTTCATTTATTCAATCAAATATTTATTGGCACAAACACATTTCAAGAAAATCTAGGAATTCAAGGTCTACAAGAAAAGAAGCCTTTTGCAACATGCAAATTGCAATATTCGTTGATTGCATATTGCTAAAAGGAGTCTACCGAAATATTCAATGGTTACATGTTGCCATTGGTATGAATATTTGAGTTTTAGCAACATTCAGCACACGAATGTTGCTAAAGATAGTCTTTTGCGCAAGTCCAACCTTTTGCAACACACAATGCGCATTGTGCGTTGCAAAAGGATGGTATTTTGCAATGTTCCTAGAACATTACAAAAGGGGGTTAAAAATTAATCAATTCAAAACTTAAAGTCATGACATTTCTCCTCCAAATCCCCCAACCCAAAATCAACTCTCCTTCTCGTAGCCATTGCACGACTTCTCTTTTCCCCAACTCAAATTGGCCAACAATAACTCCACCTCACAACAACACCATTTTCGTCGCCACGATTCCCCTGACAGCCACCACCTAGATTCCTACTTTGAGGGCCGAGCCGTGGTAGCAGGTAAAATTAAATTTTCCATGACAGCAGGTCAAAAATCCTCTAAGGTAAGGATTAAATAATTTTTGATATCATGCTTAAAAAAAGATGCCCTATGGTTCAGTGGAACAATCAGATAAACTTTAGTGGAGAATGTTGACATATCTAGATGAATCTTGAAACTAATCACATGAAACGAAAATGGAACAAAGAAATATTTTAAGATGAAGCTAGTTGCCTTATTGACCAAGCTCTAGGCCTCTACCAGACTGCCGAACAATAGTTTCTCGGTAGTATCTTTTTTTTTTCATCAATTTTGATGCAATTTTTTATAGATATTGGGACCTCTGGGGATTGGGTGAAGGTCAATTTGCAAAGAACAATAAGTCTATCTTGAACCTATCATCTTGGCTGCGACCTTGATATGCCATGATGTCTTATAATAGCTTTATTAAATTATGTGTACAGAAAGATTTCTATGAAGTATATGCTTTAGTTATTGGGCTTTAGCGAAAGGAGGTAAGTGAAAGAAATGTTATTTTCCCTGTTATTTCAACAATTTTTCTTTATGGAACAAAACTTTCAAAGTGTATTTGCAAGCCGGAGAAGATATTAATTGAGTTGAAGATCTTTTGTGAACCATAGTCCAATAGCAGTCATGTGGTGGTTGCTTGATTGAAGCCCAACAAATATCTAGGTTTGCAACATAGAAAAAAGTATTACATCAGCAAATGAAACTTTTGTTTTAAACAAAAGTAGGAGCAAGAATGGGATAATGAAAATGTGAAAATAAAAGTTCAGTAGCAAGAGTGCGCTCTCTAGAGTATCCCACTAGAAACCATAAATGTCCAGAAACTTTAGCTAAGAGCCTGCTTTCCACCTCCAAGTAGTGAGACTATTCCGTGTTTTTATTTTAAAATTCTTTTGGATGCTATAAGTTAATATGTGATGTAGAAGAAAACATGGATGCATGTCTAGAAATTATCTATAACGACATTTGTCGGATACATGTACATTTTTGTTTCCTGCACTAATGAAAGATTCTAACATCCATTTTGTCAACTTGTGCTTGTATGTAGTAACATTGATTTAAGTACACCTGTGATATCCCCTTTTCTGCTAGTCATAAATAAAGGAATTATTTAGTCAAAGTCAAATATTCAATTGGTCAAGTCAAATAAGGACTTAAGTTGAAGAAATAAAACTTTTGGGACTTAATTTGTATTTAAAAATATTTAAGGGACTAAGATATATTAAAATAGGAACTTAAGAATTTAATTTTCAATCATTTGAATTTAAGGACTTTGTTTTATGTCATATGGAAGTTGGGGGTTCGAATTGTAATTTCGCTATTCTTATCCACTAAGTAAAGGGATAAGTGTGTCTCAATCTTTTTGGGATAAACATACAAACAGAGGCTGGAGTCACGAATGGAAGAGAGAAGAAAAGGGAAAAATGAAAAGAAAAACAAGACAAAGAAGAGACAAAGAGAAGAAAAGGAAAAAGAGAAAATATTATCAAACTTAAGTTAATTTTCCTTTTGCTGGGAATTAAACTTGTATTTGGACTACAACTTAAGGCAGTGATGTGAATATCGAGATGTCCTATTGACTGAATTAGTCCCTAACCAATATCATCTTGTGAGTGGAAAAACTTAATTATTTTCAAATACCGATAATTGTTTATATAATTTCGTTAAACATGATTACGTAATTTATTTGTCCAATTTCGTGATTACTGTGAAATACTATGAGAATATGAGATTTGTGGAATTACAAAGATTGTGAAATGATTATTTGTGAAAAGAAATGTAATATTGAAATCCACCAAAAAGTACTCATGATTATATACTTCTTCTAGTTCACTGAGGGGCTTTGACCGTGTTCTATACTGCACTGAGGGGTCTTGATCGGGTATGATATTACCCTAAGGCGTTCTGATTGTGTATGATATAGTTCACTGAGGGGTCTTAGTCATGTTCTAGAATTGATTATCAGATGTCTTTGACGCTAGCCCGAGAGGCAGTCTGTTAGCATATGACCAGAGTACAGATTATATTCATTGGGTACATTTTCGTGAGATTTGTTAGGGTATGACCATACCTAGATATTACAGACTGTGTTGATAGTATATTATGGATGATGTTAGATTACAGATTTTGATGACAGTGTAAATAGATGATGATATTAAGATGATATTTTCAACATGAAGAGTATGTCTCCCTTCTTGACTACGATATACGAGATTATATTGTGAACTCGATTTTGCGTAAATTCATATAAATGAGAAAGTATAGTTATTTTTGTAATTCTCCACTCACTGAGTTATCAACTCATTATTTTTCCACCATTTTCTTAATAGGTAACAGTTGAGTTATGGAAGCCTTCAGAGGCTATTTATTTCGAAGTCACGCTAGTATGACATGTCAAGGTTATGATTTCATTTAAACTAAGCATTTCATATCAGTTGGGGCCCACATTATTTTAACATGCAATGATTTTTCATTATTTAACACATGATTGATAGTAGATAGCAGTTATCCTTGGTGGTAGGTCTGGTGTCTAGCTGGTATCCATCATCGGCGCACACCATGTCTCGAGTCCATAAGTGTGATTCGGGACGGGTCGTGTCAACACCTGATTAACATTGATTTTGAGAAAGTGTATGACTTTTTCTTGTGATAGTTTTAGGCAACAATTTCTTTCAACCTGCAGAAGTTGGAATGGAATCTCAGCTTGTTGATCTTCTGCCTTTAATTCTTCTCAACCACGACCATATGCAAACATATTCTTTAATGAACATCAGGTAATATCTTTTGATACTTTAGGCACTCGATATATTAGAATATTCCATAGATTCTGTGTTTCTAAATTCTTTTGGGTTTGTTCTTTGGTTTTTATATTTAGGAATATCCCCCGTATTTGATTCTTATCTCCCTTTTTCTTTGGTGGGAATTCAGCGACAAGGTTGGTTACCATTGGCTCAGATGCTGCTCTTGCATTGACAAACTATCAAATTTTGTTGATGAGGTGTTAAAGGTTTATTCTAGGGTGTTGGGAAAGAGTTGATGGAAGGCCAAACAAATAAATATAGTAATAGATTGATAGGATTTTTCTTTTTCCGTTCGAATGTTATTTACTTTGGGGCATTTTGTTTTGGTGTCGACGACTGAATTGTGTGAATTGTAAAATTTGTTGGCATATTGAATGTTGAAATTGATGTGTATTTATTTTTGTATTATTTTAAAATTTGTATTATTTTGATTTTGAATTGTGAATATTAGATTAGTAGTATAGTAAATTGAATGATTATTAATATGCCCAAAGGAAGACAACAACCAAAATAAAAATAAAAATGTAAGCATAGTCTTTTGCAACGCGCAAAAAGGCCAGTCTTTTGCAATGCGCAATGCACATTGCAAACGACTTTTTGATAACATGCATTAACTCTTTTGTAACAAGTAATGGACGTTACAAAAGACCAGCCCTCTACGGTAACGCT
Organism: Ligustrum vulgare; assembly: GCA_963555705.1. Taxonomy (NCBI): domain Eukaryota; kingdom Viridiplantae; phylum Streptophyta; class Magnoliopsida; order Lamiales; family Oleaceae; genus Ligustrum; species Ligustrum vulgare. The sequence goes on along the minus strand of OY743169.1, from coordinate 50,271,899 downwards.
GAGTTTTGCAGCGTGCGTCCAAACACTGTAAAAGGGTTTTTGCAACATTTTTTGAACGTTGTAAAAGATTTTTTTTGTTGTAGTAAACCAACTTTATTATTTTACCACCTAGTTGAAATTTAAGTAGTAACCACGTATGAAATTTCAAGCAATTGAAATTCATTTTCTAAATAAAGATATATAACCAATTAGATAATCCATCCACCAATTCCAATAGCTAAAATTTTACATGTCCTTACAAAAGCATATTCCTCTTTTTGATTCCAGCAAGAGTAATGCAAAGTTATTAATATTGGAAATGCAATGACTCGTGCTTGAGCGCCTAGCTATCTACGACACTTGAATCTTAAGCCAAAATGGATGAGTTCATGTTTTGTACTATCGTATTGTTCTGGGTTCACCCAAACATCAGAGTGCTCGCTCTGATTGTAGTGACATCACAAGTTTTAATGTGATAAATAACATCCTCAATTGCATAATTACCATCCTACCAAATACCATAAATAATTGATCATTCATTCAACAAGAAACTAAATAAGGACGCAAATAGAACAACCCCCCCCCCCCCCCCAAAAAAAAAATAATAATCTTGCATTGTATGGATTGGAAGAATGTAAGGTGCACCTGAATAGTGAAGTGAAACTATTGATGTATAGTACCCCAATAATCAGCAACTTCTTTTGCTACATTTAGATCCAGGGAACCCCGCTCAAGAAGTAAAAAGGACACCATTCTAAAGGATTACTATAAAGTCTATCAAAATGATAGGGTCAACCTCAAGGCCAACACGGAAACAATTAAGTTGCGCCATTGTTTGGCAGGTTTTGTGTCTGCCAGGTGTCGAGCAGAAATAGAAGCTACCAATGATTAGTCAAGACCTCTAGATAAAAGAACTCCAAAAGGAACATCAATCATTAACCTTTTAATCACATATTGCATTAAATTTCCCCCAATTCGCTTAAGTTAAACAAAAACTTTGTCTAATACAACACATGATCGTAGATTGTTGTTTGTAACTAAAAAATTTTTGACAAATGCTTCTTGTACATAAGGCTTTAATTTGGTAGACTCTCATTTTCAAAGGTGCGTTTTAGAACTAGGGGATCGTAAGGAGTTGAAGGAGTAGATTCTGAGAACCAAGGAGGATTATACCATATTCAGAGCCCAATAGATTCAAATCACTAATGTCCAGTCTTAATAATATGCTTCTTACCATAAAATTTAACATAAAATACACTTTAGAACACATATATTACTGTCAAGGTAAGTCTCCCAGTTTCATTTCAAGGATATCATTCATAAGTTAATGTATACAAATTCTGATTAACTGGCTTCAATGGCAGCTTCGTCATAAATAGAAATGTATACGAATTCGTCTACAAGTGCATAATATAGACGTTGAACAGAATAAAATTATACCAAATTAGACATTACAGTTTCCAACTAAATTTATATAAAAGTATTTCATAGTCAGATATACCGATCTACATTTTGTACACTTAGATTTTGTGCACAGATCATTAAATACACCTTCGGGCTAGACAGAGTTGAACTATTGTTGGATTGTTGTGTTGGTGTCTGATAAGTACGTTTTTTGTACTTATTTTGATCTCAAATTTAGAAAATTATGATTATTTTAGAGTTTGATATTGCTTAATTGTTTATTTATTTTGATTGTTTTAGGAAAAACTCGAATTTGGAAGAAAATGAAGCAAAACGAGAAAGTCATGTGCGGAGTACATGAAGAAATCAGCACACAACTTTTAGAACAGATATCTCCATGGAAATTATATATCATTGGAAATATAATTTAATTTAGAGTCCAACGCAACAAAAGGAGCACAAATTGAAGTTGTATATCAAAGGTTATGCCTGTTTGAAGTTCGACTAATAGAGAAAAAGTTAACCGTGGGTCAACCGTGGTTTGCAAATAGCAGCCGATCCGCAGCCTTGTTTTCCAGGGCCCAATCACGGTTTGCAACTTGCGGCCTAACCACGGCCAGCCTGTAGGATTTTTTTGAGATTTTTTGGTTTTTCTATTTGTTTTCAAACCCTACAAGGATTAATCCACGTTCTTGACTTACAAACTATAAAAAAGACTTGTTTTAACCAAGAAGAGAGTTCTTCAATTCACAAGAAGGAGGCACAAGGTAAGAGGCAAAAATTAAATGTTCCATATTGTTCAAGCTTTGTATTGACTTTCTTGGTGCAAGATTCTCAACTCTTTCTTTTTAGTTGTTAGACACGTTTAATTTTCTATTTTGAAATTTTATTATTTTAGATTTTAGTATGAGTAGCTAAAAAATTCGTTGGGACGAATGATGTAACTTTGTTTGAATATTCAATTTTAATTCTCTTGTTTTGGGCAAATTGTCTTATGTGTTGATTTTATTATTGCGTTTTAATGCATGAATTGTTTGATCGCCAATTTGATGAATTGTGGGTTGTTTTCATAATCCGAAAGGTGAGTTAACACCTAGACTAAGTAATAAAATCCAGCAATTGACAAAATGATAGAGATATATAGTTTTGATTGGCGTGATCATTTTGAATTCTTGTTGTTTAATGCATCTATTTAGGGTTTATTTTAACCAATCATAGAGATATGTGGTTGACCTATCTAGATAGAACCAATTTAAACTCGAGAGAGGAATTTTTGATAAAATTGTGAAGTCGATTAAAAACTACTTTTGGACAATACATGAGATGAGAAATTGAATAGAATAACAAAGTTACTATCGTGAGTCCCAACATTTTCCATTCATAAGAAAAAAATCAAATCATTTCAATTATTTTATTTGTTTTATTTTCACAATTCATTGCTTTCACTATTTTAATATTTCAAAATTCAAAATCGTGGTATTTATTTGTAGTTTAGGATTTAATTAGTCAAAGCTTGTAATATGTAAATTAGTTCCAATTTAAACTCGAGAGAGGGATTTTTGATAAACACTACTTTCGGAACAATACACGAGATGATAAATTGAATAGGATAACAAAGTTACTATTTTGAGTCCCAACATTTTCCAATTCATAAGAAAAGCAAAAATCAAATCATTTCAATTGTTTTATTTGTTTTATTTTCACATTTCATTGCTTTCACTATTTTAATATTTCAAAATCAAAATCTTGGTATTTATTTGTAGTTTAGGATTTAATTAATCAAAGCTAGTAATAAGTAAATTAATCTTCGTGGGATCGATATTACGAACTAAAAAAGACACTTTTACTACTTGTTTAAGATATTATGAATTTGCAATTATTTTTAAAACAGTGCCTAGCTTGCAAATAGCAGAATTCATAGCTCGATTATGAATCCACCAATGGAACTTCTAAGTGGATACCTATCCTTACTACTTTCGCTGTGTTTAAGTGGTTCTTATGATGCAAACCCACTTTGAGAAATTCAGAGTTCTTACATTCGTTTGACAGCAATTTAGAATCTGATATGGAAACCCCTTATCTCTTCCTCTGCATTTACAATCTAATTTGATGTTTTCTGAATGAATCCTACTATTGGATTATGTTGTCATTAATAGATTGGAGGAAAATATGAGACAATTATTGTGGGCATGATATTGTGGGTCGTTATAATTCAAACTATTTTTTTTAAGAGTTGGATAACATTTCTAAATATTATTTATATATGTGGCATATGTCATTTATTATATATTCTGATGTTAATTGTTCAATTTTGTATATTTAACTTCGGTTAGGGATTAAATTCCTCGACAAATGATTTTTGTTTTACTTGAAAAATAATACACTCAATAAATGTAATATAAATATCAAATATAACTTTACATGAAATCCAAATTTAAATGTTGATTTATGAAATCCAAATTTAAATGTTGATTTTGTAAATTTTATACTAATTGTATGTTAAATAATAGTTACAACCCTCCTTATTTTTTTGGGCTACGGATCGGTTACAATCATCGTAGGTGGAGTTAAAATTATAGACAAATAAAATATTTTGTGTAATTTTTTTTTTTAAACATAAGAATTTAAAAAGTACACAATGAGTTTAAAAACATACAATATTCTATCATTGGATTCGTTGCAACTCATTGGCCATGATGCTGTCAACTTTATCTTAAAGTCGTAAATATGCACATTCCCAATCATTTAAGTATATTGGAGCCTATAATATGTCTTCATTCAGTCTTGACCGTTTGTCTGAAAAGTCTACCACTTAAACTAAATGCAGCTTCTGATGCAACGATTAAAATTAGAGGTGTTAGTAAATCACGTGCAATTTTTGCAACAATTGGATATTTGTCTTTCATTAAACCTCCACAAAGATAGAACCTGAAAGTTTTTTATTTCTTATGGCGTTAACACACTCAGAATGTCCACACACATGAACCTAGCTAGCTCATATGTAATTTTAACATTTGTACTACATAGATCTACCGACCTAGATATGCTACCACTGGAACTAATTGTGGGAGCACTTCCATTGTGTTTATATAGTCCTATAAAGAATTATAATATATTGGAGTATTTCGCAAAAAGTTGTTTTGGGAACTAGAACTACTTTGACATATTTTTTCAGCATAATAATTGTACATTTTACATAATAAAGGTTCTGTATTAGCATGTGATAATTGTACATTTAAGTTACATGAAATCTTCTTTATAAAAGATTTAGTACCCATTAGATTAAGTTGATGGTTGATCACCGCAGCTAAATGAAGTAAAGAAAGTAATTCTTCCATATATTTATGAAATTTTAACTCCATGGAATAGAGTTCATGAACAAAATTTGGAAAACTCCCATACTGATTTATTGTTTGTGAAATATGAAAAAAAAAATGTTGTAAAACAAGAGAAGATGTCGGATAGTAAGCACCACTGTTTTCAAATCCTAATTGGGCCGGTCGAGCATAACAACAAAAACTCGCAACTTGGGCAAAAATCAGACCGAGCGATCCCAAAATCCAATCTGGTAAAACCCTGTCAATGACTCGAGTAGACTCGAAGACCTGATTGAACCGAACTTGGGTTTGACTCGAGTTTTATATATTTTTTTAGTTTTTTATTTTTTACATTTTAATATATTTTTAATATTATTTTAATGATCGGGTTGACTATCTGACCCTTGATCCAATCCCTTGTCAAATTCAGGTCTAAAAACATTGATAAACACCTCTATAATCATTTGCAGCATAAATAGGGGGGGTGGGTTTAAGAATTTTTACACAAAATGTAAGTTCCCATTCCTAGCCTTCTAAATTATGTTCAAGTTCATGCGTATTGTAGCTAACCGCAAGCGTACGAATCGCACAAGTAATAAAGTGAACTTTTGAGTCTGGATATTGATCCAACGAGGATTGAGTAAATTGTATTCTAGATTAAATTCCTTAACCGAAATGAGAAAATTCAATTGAGGATGGTTTGAAAGAATCTAAACTAAAAATTAAATTAAGAAAATGATAAAGAATTGATATTTATAAAATAAATGAAAACCAACGTATTAGAATTGAAAATCCACTTTAACTCTATGATCTATATTTTGACATAATTGTTCAACTACAATTCATGGGGTTTTGAAAATCTGTGTTCCTAATGCTATTTAAGTCCTCTCTCGAGGATGCATTAAAAATATTTTTCTATGATGTAAATCGACTATATCTCTATGACAAAGTCGACACTAGGAAAGTATTTTAGTTTTTTGAACACTTTTAAGGATAATAAAATTCATATGCAGTATACCTCTATCCCCTATTGGACATTGTGATAATTAAAACATGTCTAACATTCTCCTTCTCTCTCGATACAAGAAAATGCCACAATAGTCATACAAAAGTTGGCCAGAAATTTGCATAAGATTAAAAGCACAATTCAATTACTCAACCCTTGAATTATATAAATTAAACAAAAGTCAAAACATAGAGTCAAGAAATTAAAGTTTTATCACAATTCCAACTCCTAATGTTTAGCCTAGATACAAGAATGAAAATAAATTACAAGAGTAATGAAAGAGGTCACCCGTTCATCTCCTTGCTCTTGTTCTTCAATCTTGCTTTTGGCTTCGCGTGGATCCCTTGACAATTGAAAATCAATTTGGCATGAAATATCACAAGCTGGGAACCCCTAATTCGTGCAAGACAACATGTATATATAGGTTTAGGTAAAACCTAGGAGAAAATGGATGAAAGCTGTTGAATTCCGCATAAAAAGCCCAAGTGCCAGCCCACTTGGAAAGGCCCACGGTTGCACAGTAGAAATTCATGTGGCCGCGAAGAGTGGCATTTTAGGTCCTACTGATTTTAGTAGATGTCGTGCGACCGAGCGAGTATGAAGATCGTGGCCACACAGTATAACATCTGACATGCAATTTTAGCTTTCATTTTCATTTAAGTAGGTCCTCATCTTTTATTTGCATCCATGTCCTCCAACTTTTAATTGCGACAATTTGGTCCCTATACTTAAGATTTCTTCTCTTCTCTTCCTTGTTCTCCTAAATTGGCTCCTTGCATTTCTTCCAATTTACAATTTTGCTCCAACAATCATCCAATTCTGCAGTATTCGCTTCATTTGCATTATTTTCTCAACTTTGGATTGTTTTCCTGAAATATAAACAAACATGAACCAAATGAATAGCGAATATTCTCAAATGAACATATAAAATCCTATTTTTGGCACATAAATAAGTGTATAAAATACACTTATCACGTATGTCTACCATTTTAATAAATTGAAATAATTTTGTCATATTTTTCACACAACTATTACATAAGATAGGTAGAGTTCCATCTATGTGATACACATGTGGCAAATGATCGTTTTTCTAAGCTATACTCCACACACAAGCTATTAAATGCTTGTTTTCTTGATGATGCCACAGTAATGAAATTTATTGGTTGTCTAATTTTATCTAAGGGTGCTCTAATATGTTTTAAACCACTTTTTACAATTAAGTTGATAATGTGACAAACACAACATTAGTGGAAAAATAAACTACCAAACGTATGGTTAAGATCAAAAATAAATTTATCAATAACAAGTTTATTAATGCTAGCATTGCCAAAAGTGATATACAAGTCATATCTTGCATACTGAATTCTTCCATATTCTCTTTTAAAACTAAATATATGTTATTGGCATTATGAGGATATTAGACTGATCTAAATGCAATAATTCTTTTATTTAGCATCCAAAGATTATCGATGTAATGAGTTGTAGCAGCAAGATAGCCTTTTTTTACCAGCAGTCCATAAATTAGATGTAAACGAAATAACATTATCAAATATTTGTAAGGAGTTAATAACAACTTTTTTTCTTTTATTATATAGTTTTATGACGACTGAACGAAGTGTATTTCTACAATAAGAGTATACTTGAGTTGAAGATAATTTCTACACAAGTCTCATGAAGTAAATAGAGTCAATCAAGCAAACTGACATCTCAGTGACTGCCACATATGTAGCCATACTTTTGCAAAATCTTTCTTGGGAATATACAAACGTGGAAAGTGTAGAATCGGAGCAGCCAAACACAAGTTGGGACTTTCTTGGGTCAGTACCCGGTTTCGCTTTACTAATTCTTGCTATTTGCCTATTCAAATGAGATGTGCTCGAATAAGGCTTTCAACTCATTTCGTACCACATTAATTGCAACACCTTTCTATACATTAACTCCATTTTGAACACCAATTTTCTTCTTGTCATATGGCCGCAAGCAATCTATTGAGTTTTTCTTAGACTTTTTGATTTCAAAACTTTTTCTCTTGCATATCATCCAAATTAATTAGAGCATTTTCAAATCCATTGAAACAAGATGGAGTGCTCGAGCTACCCTTAAGGAGATTGGTGCTGAAAATTATAGAAATGTGATGAATATTGCAGCAGAGAAAATGTTAATGAACTGTAAACTTGTGAATAATATAGAAAAATTAGCATGATTATTTATAGAGAAGTGAATCTTAAAAACGTATCCTCAATTCAAATTGTAATGACTGGTTCTATCAAACATCAATTTCAGTTGAGTTAAAAAAAGTTACATGTTATTTTAGTTGAAGCAGCCCGCAACACAAAACAGTAGACAACTTAGCTGCCTGCCCGTCTGACACGGGCCGGCTTTGGCTCGAGCCTTGTCCCGTTTTTGGAGCTTGGTTCGAGCCTTGGCTCAATCCTCTAGCCATGAGCCGAACTTTTTATGGGTCGAATCTGAGCCTCCTGAGCAACAGTTTTTTTCCATCCCTAGGACAACATCAAAGGTCTCTATTCCTATTGAGAAACAAAAATTGATTTGCAGTTAAATATTAATGCTATTTTCGAGTCCTAATTTCGCTTATTTGTCAAATAAGCTCTCCATTGTAGTAGTAATAGTAAATAATAATAAGAGAAAATTGTACTTGATGAACAAGCAATGCAATCAGTAGGAAAGATGCTTTATGCTTGTGTGCGGAAGCTACCAATCAAAACAATTCGTGTGGAGAACCTATTTTCCCATTGTTTCTTAAAAGTCAGCGCTCCAATCCTCTTCCTTGTTGGTGAGATACAACTAAAGTTGTAAATTTGACTAATAGAATAGTCGAGGCTGCTGAATATGCTGAAAAAATCAAATTCAATGAAATTCGTTTGGACACGCATCGTTACAAATAAAAAAATGTTGTCCATAAATACAGAGATCCTTCGATGCAGAAGAATAAAATAAAATTGCTCTCAATTTCATCAAATGGAAGATGACTCCATAGGCAAGTCAGAATCCTTGAAGAATACAAAGCGGAGGCGCTTTAATAGCTGTTTTTCCTTCAAGGAGATTTCTATTGATCCTGGAGTAAAATCTCTCGACCATTTGGATTCGGAAAAGTTCAAAAATAGCATCAAGAAATGGGCCAAAGCCGTCGTTGCTTATGCCCGACAAGTGAGCGATCATTTTGGCAGCAATCGTCGGTAAAATAGGAATTCTCTAGTCCCGGAATCGAGATCTGGCATGGTTTGAGGTCGATGTTCTTCAACAATTGACTATTTATTTGTAATTTAAATTTTGTATAAATGAAAGGAAAGTAAAATTTTTGAACACATATTGGCGGCTTCTTCTGGCCAAAATGACATACATACAACTCTGAAAGGAAAACTCTCCATGTGACGTGAGTGAGACCAAGAGGGCAAAAGTGAACATTTTCCCTGGCGTGCAAGCTTGTCGTAGAGGTTTATAAGCCCTTTGATTATTTTTGCTTTACAGTTTATATTTGAATTCGCGATCTACTCAAAGTAATTATTATTAGGAATGGATAAAAATATTGGATCAATCTGCTGGTTATGTTTTAGTATTAAAACGCATTTGATCTGAATTTCGGGTCTAATACTAACCTGACCCGAATTTTATTTATTTATTTCTGTTCCATGCCTATGTAACTGCTAACTAGTTCTCAATTGAAATTTAATTATTAATTTTTTATGATAAACGAAGAATAAAGCAACAATATTAGCTTACTTGAGGACAAATAGTAGAGAAAATCCAAGTATTCCAAGTTTCTAAGCTCGATGAAAATAATCGATAGTAATAGAATTTCGAGAATCTATTTTATAACTGCATCTAAGTATGTATTGATTGGCAAATTTTATAATTTGAGAGAATCGAATAATCAATTGTTGAGAGATGGCATTTACATCATTACATGTAACATAAGTTCCAAGATGAGTATCTCATTTTATTAGAAGTGTTAGGATATGTGCCCAAAAAGCATTAGGATTTAATTGAAATATAACAAACGATTATTTATATTTGATATAATATTTGACGTTTATTTAAAGATATAATTCATTCATTATTATATATAAGCTGTAACAAAGGGTCTTCGATTATTTAAAGATAATATAATATTAGTACTTTCAAAGTACAGGAGATTAATATTATATTTCAATCGAGAATACTTTAGTCCAGAACCTTGAATAAAGATAGACACTTTATTCTATTGAGGTTCATTTGATTATTACTCTAATTATTTAGAAGGGTTAATAGTACAAAACATCACTACCTTTGACATGTATTGTGCAAAACGTCCCAACATTTTGATTTTTGACGCTAAATGTCCCAACCTTTACATTTTCTTGTGGGAGACATCATTTCCGTCAAATTTAACCCCATTTCACCATTAATTTAGAATTGAACAGTAAATATTTAACACATGCAAGGGCATTTTCGTCAAAATCAAAACCAGCCCATTCATGTTTGGGTAATTGACACAAAACGTCCATACGTTTATTTTTTTGGCGAATAACGTCCCTATGTTTATTTTTTTGCGAATAACGTCCATACCTTTAAATTTTCTTGTTGATTAGTCCTCAAATTTTACTTTTCTTTCAATTTAGTCATTCCGTATTTGATTTAAAGGTAATTGTCTTCAAACGTGTATAACTTTTGATCTACAACTCCGAATTGCACTCCGTTTTTTTCGTTGAACTCCAAATTCAACCATCTTTCTTATGATGTATCATGTGCTCATTTATTAAATATTTTTTTTTGACTTTTGTATAGTAGATACTTATTTTGTTAGGGCATCATTGATTGACGTAAATTGATTTCTGTAAATTTTATTGAAACAGTGAAATTTTAATTTTAGTGTGTGTTCGGCGGCTAGCGAAATTTATAAATTAGATTTATTTGACTTTTTTATTTTTTTAATGTAAAATGTTTGGTTAAAAATTGTTATGTTTAACATCTGTTTGAGCCATATTATAATCTCAAATCACTGTTTGAACAACACAAATTCTCTCTCTTCAAATCACTTTTTAAAAATTGGAGAAAGAAATTGTGTGTTGTTCAAAAAGTTATTAGAGATTATAATATGGCTCAAACAGGGGCTAAACATATAAATTTTTAATCAAATATTTTATCTTAAAAAAATAAAAAAGTCAAATAAATTCAATTTATAAATTTCGCTAGCCGCCGAACACACACTAAAATTAAAATTTCACTGTTTCAATAAAATTTACAGAAATCAATTTACGTCAATCAATGATGCCCTAACAAAATAAGTATCTACTATACAAAAGTCAAAACGAAATGTTTAATAAATGATCACATGATACATCATAAGAAAGATGGTTGAATTTGGAGTTCAACGCAAAAAACGGAGTGCAATTCGGAGTTGTAGATCAAAAGTTATACAGGTTTGAAGACAATTACCTTTGATCAAATACGGAATGACTAAATTGAAAGAAAAGTAAAATTTGAGGACTAATCAACAAGAAAATTTAAAGGTAGGGACGTTATTCGCAAAAAAATAAACGCAGGGACGTTATTCGCCAAAAAAATAAACGTAGGAACGTTTTTCCACAATAAGTGTCAAACGTAGGGACGTTTTGTGCCAATTACCCAAATATAAATGTGCTGGTTTTGATTTTGACGAAAATGCCCTTGCATGTGTTAAATATTTACTATTCAATTCTAAATTAACGGTGAAATGGGGTTAAATTTGACGGAAATGATGTTTCCCACAAGAAAATGTAAAGGCTGGGACGTTTAGCGTCAAAAATCAAAACGTTGGGACGTTTTGCACAATACATGTCAAAGGTAGAGACATTTTGTACTATTAACCCTATTTAGAATAGACGATTTATCTTAATCGTCGACTAGTTGAGTTGTAAGTAATAACATTGATATACTTCGAGATAAGTATATTGAACTAGACCATCGTGAAAATAATTCTCTAGCCTGACCGTTCTTAGGAATTGAGATTTTACATGACTATCATATGGATTGTCTCTATCTTTGATGGTATTTATTATATAACAATCCTTAAGAATCTTTGATATACTCTAAGTGAGATCAATTATTTATATGATCAATAACTTTGTATGTTGGGAACCAAAAGAAAGTGAATTAATAAATGACGTGTTGCAAGAGGAATCCGTTGCTCTAATTGTGGAGTTAAGGAGATCACTTAAATATTCTAAATGCTAGTATGATTTCAGGAATCTAAGCTTAGTATTTAACATTATTCGATGATAAATAAAAATCATAGCAATAAGAATGTTGATTTAAGCAAAGTAAATAATTAATTAGGTGAAACGGTTAATTGTATGCCTAATTAATTATTGATCTCAAACGGGGACAAACTATTATATATATTGCTTCTATGATTATTTTATATGTTTAGGAGTTGTAATAATTTTCCTCCGGTAGTATGAGCAAATTATTAGATAATTAAATTGAATGGATATTAATTGACTTAACCGAATTTAATTATTGGGAGCCTATAATATATAAATCCAATTGGGTCCCCCAATAGCCTAAATAAGAATTGAAGGACTTACTTGTAAAGAGTTTGATATTTCTTGGACTGCACTAATAAAAAGAGGATAAGGATAGAGTTACTTGTTGGACAAATATGAAACTCTAAATGCCACAAGAAAAAGACAAGGAGTTACTTGTAGGACAAGTATGAAACTCTAATCCTATAAGGAATAGGGGAAAGTTAAAACTCTTCCCCTATGATGTGATCCAGGACCCTCGACAATCGGAGTCATAGCAGGCTTGACGGGAAAATATAAATATTCAAGCCAAAACAAGAATTCAGCAGGTTCGACGAGCTTTAAAGATCAAAACCGTGTAAAAAAGAACCGAAAATTATGCAGAAGGGCTGTCACGGCCGTAACCAACATAAGTCACGGCCGTAACCTCCCCTCGGGTTAAATGCAGAATTTCAAGATTTTCAATTTACGGCCGTAAGTATAAGTGTTACGGCCGTAACCTTAACCAGAAACACACTTACGGCCGTAAGTGTCATCTTTACGGCCGTAACGGATTAACAGATCAGATTTTTTTCCATATTTTCGTATATTTTATTTTCTTTTTCTATTTTAGCTATTTTAGGTTAGTTAGAATTCTATTTTGAGTAAATTAGCGATTAGGGTTTTATTTTGCTTATTTATACGCCTTTTTGATTCATTGTAAAAAAAGACTTTGATGATTGAATAAAAAGAGATTGAATGTTTTTCAATTGTTTAATGTGTGGATTCACATTACAAACCCAAACTTATCAAGATTGATTATCTTGTGGTGTTCATCCAGAACTTATCAAATATTCGCGAGAGTATTTGTGGCGTTGAAAATTAGAGACTTATCAAGGAGATTGGGCAAATCCTTGTGGCGTTTCGAAAGTCGTGGTTCTTTATTCCGCATCGTCGAGCCATCGCGTCGTGAATATCGGGTCATGATTCATCTGTCCAACCATAACCTGAGTTCGGAACTTTTCGACGTTTCTTCCGCGCTTCGAATCGCATCACCCTATACATACATGTGAGGGGATAACCAAGATTTATTCCACATTCTTGTTTTTGGTTATTTCCTAATTAATATTAGAGTCAGAATTTTATTTCACTTGGGTAATATTGTATTCTTGTGTTCTTGATCATTTGGTGTCCACGCATCAACGCAATCTTGTTCTTGAAGGAATATTTGGAAAGATTCAAGGGCTTGAAGCTGGAACAATTATTCTAAAGATTGTAGTTCATATTATCTACTGGAAGGTAAATCCACTGCGCACCTTCAAGATAATTTTAATTTATTTAGTAATTAATTAAATTCAAAGGCATTCTTGTTTTCAAAGAAAACTATATATTTTTTTTATTTAAACACTTTCTTGGAATTGATTTCCAACAATTGGTATTAGAATCTAACTGGATTTTTAATTAAATACTAATTTGATTTCAATCTTTAAAGAATGTATAATTTATAATTTTGGGCGATGTTTAGGGTTCATAGATGTTTATATGAATGTTTAAATGTTATGATGAATTTATTTAGATGAACGGCGTTGGGGTTATCAATTGTTTGTGGTCAGTGGTTTATCCTTGTATTTGTTTTTCGAGTATGTAATAGATCAATTGTAAGTCCCGTATTATGGATATAGGACTAATCGTAATATTATGTATATATTCATTTTTTTGTTTAAATCTGTATTAAAAAAAAAGGTATTGGTGCTCGGAGGGGGCGGGGCAGCAGCCACCTCGACAAGGAAGCGTTGGGCATTGTTGGGGGCATTGCAATAGAAGCGCCTTCAAGCGCTACATCGAGTCTTTTTTTGTCCCCAGCTAATGTATGATTTGGGCCAAATCCATTTCGATGAAACATGGGGCCCAATATCTGGATATATTGGGTTACACAAACACATGGGCTTGGCCATGTAAATGTGTTAGAGACTATTGGGCCTACTTGTAGATCAAGAATCAGATGTAGTGGGAGTCCAACATGACCAAGTGATGAAGATGAAGGAAATTAAATTATTCAGGCTTGAATCGAAAGTATGAATTTAATTTTGGGGAAAATATACAAACCATATGTTTACAATAACACATTTCAATTGTGAAGAAATAAGTTCAAAAATTCATAAATCATGTTGTAATAAAAATATTTATAATAATTAATTAATTATAAAAATTAGACCCACCCCACCCCATGCCACCCTACCCAGTCTAAACTAAATCTCCCCAAATCCTATCGACATCTCTCACTGTTACCACTACCACTGCCATCACCATCTCTGAGCACTACCGTCGCCACCGCCGCAACCACCATCTCCGAGCACCGCTACAATCGCCGCCGCTGTATCTCCGATCACCATGACCACCACCATCGTCAACATAATCTTCACCATCACCCTAACTTCCCAATATCTAATGCAAAACCATCGCCGCCACCATCACCACCTTGTTCGGCGCGCCACCACCACTACAATCACCAAATAAAAATCGGTCACTTCACATGCACACATACATAATATTTTGAAATATGGAGAAGAATAAGAGAGCTTTCATATTTGAACAGAAAAGCAAATAGAACCACACCGTTCCTCTCACCAACTTCATCTTCTCCCCCAGCAAATTCTTCTTCAAATTTCAAATCCAAAAACCAGTAAACTAACCTCTTCATAGTATCACAGTACTAGCCTCTTTTTAATGAACTTAGAATTGACCTTGTAATAATCATAGGTTCCACTGTCGATGGAGCTCTCGATTTTTGAAATTCAACTTGAGCTCTTCTTCTTGACCTACAAAACTGAAAGAAGCATATAAAAGAAGTTTAATGGATGCTAGATTGGAAATTTTTTTGCTACATGACTTAAACGTGTGACCTGTGACTTGAATGAACATTTGAAGCATGACATGTGACCTAATACATCAATGTGACCAGTGACCTAATCCAACAAATAGGTTATTCACTGGATTCTTTTACATGTGATTAGATGAATACGACTTGTGACCGGCAATAAGAAAATTGTGACTTGTGATCTTAAAGTGTGACGTGTGAATTTTGACTTGGGACCGTATGCCATGTGACCTAAACCTGTGACTTGAATATGTAACATGTAACCCATAACTTAAACATGTGACCTGTGACTTGATTAAAAGACATGTGACATGTGGTTTGAACATATGACCTGAAAATTTGACATGTTGCTTCAATTTGACAAGTGACTTGAGAGTGCAATGCAATTTTTTGTGACTTGAATATGTAACATGTGACCCATGACTTAAACGTGTGACCTATGACTTGAATATGTGATATGTGACCAGTGGTTTGAACATGTGACTCGTTAATTGAATACGTGATATGTGACATGTCGGTTGAACGTGTGACATGTGATTTGAATACGTGATATGTGACCTGTGGTTTGAATGTGTGACCTCGAAGTACGATATGTGACCTAAGGTATAAATCGTAACCATTGACTTGAACATGTGTAATGTGATCTATGACTTGAACAAATGACATGTGACTTGAATATATAACATGTGACCGGTGATTTGAACATGTGATCCGAACAATGTAATATGTGACCTCTGACTTGAACATGTGACCGGTGACTTGAATATGTGATATGTGACATGCGATTTGAACATGTGACCCGACCATGTGACCTATGAACCTGTGATTTGTGACTTGTGACCTGAAGTATATGAACTATGATATGTGATTTTAAAGTGTGATATGTGACCTGATATGTGACTTAAACTATTAAGTGTGACATGTGACTTGCGATCTTCAAATCCCCGTCTCCGGATGACAATTGGCATAACAACAATCATCTCCAAGTCACCATATCACCACGGCCCGACCACCCACCCACCTACCCACATCTCACTACAATCAAAACCATCACACCACATACATCAAATGAAACAGATCACTCATCACCACCTCCAATCACCACCATTCACCACCGCCTCTATGGAAATCCTGCATTCACATAGACACCAGCAGTGCCACTTCCATCTCCATATTGGAACGAGTAACCACACTGGTTGATTCGAGTGGAGCATTCAGCAGATGTAGTTTAGACTATAGAAGCACGTATGTTGTTTGCACAAGAAATAGAGAATGCTATTGACGAGCTAGCAACATCAAAGAAATTGACAAATTCAACCAATGAAGAAGAAAACAATGAGATAAAGGACAAGATCTCACTTCAAGTCCACTATTCTGAGGACAGTTATTACAAGAACTGCAAATAACCCTCACAAGATGTCGTTCTTGGTATCAATTTGCATGTTAAATTCCCTTGGAGGAGAACCCAATTTAACTTTGGTGAAATAAAGTCTAAAATTGAAAATCACCTGCATGGCTGCACCGTCACTCCCCACCGTTGGCCTTGTGTAATTTCCACTTTAACTTTTATCTTTGAGTCTGGCCACAAACAAATTCATTGTGTGCTTTAATTTATTTATAGCTTTATGGATGTTATATTTGACTGGATGTCATATATTATTCATATAGATTTGAATTATTAACACCGCCCTAGGATTCTATATGTTTCATGGATTCATGAGGCACACCATTTTATCAAAAATGTTTTGATTAATAAAAAGGAAGCCTTAAATAATTAAATCCATTTTTTAATGTTTAAATAATGTTTGAAAATTATTTTAAAAGACAAAACCCATTTTTTCAAATAAAAATATTAAGTGGAAGCGGGTTTGTGACACTCAGTCTCCTCATGTCGATACATCTAAAATAAAATATCTTGCCTCGAGTCGACTTCATTGTTCGACCTCCATAAAGGAAGGCATAGGTACTTTGATTTAGGAATGAATCCCTAATTTGAGGATTTGCACAAATATTGATTAAAATGTTCGATTATCCTTAAGATGACAGTATTTTGGAATCAAGATATATTTGTAGATCTGGACAGAGGTTATACACTTAAGATCACCTTAGTAGTAAACCTCCTAAAGAGACTCTTCCTTTTAAGATTGATGACCAAAAGAAACGTTGCATATTTTTATGTTAAGGTACTTGGTGCCAGGGTAACAATAAAAATAAGTGAATTTAATTTTTCAGTTTAATTGAGGAA
Organism: Ligustrum vulgare; assembly: GCA_963555705.1. Classification (NCBI taxonomy): domain Eukaryota; kingdom Viridiplantae; phylum Streptophyta; class Magnoliopsida; order Lamiales; family Oleaceae; genus Ligustrum; species Ligustrum vulgare. The sequence continues at coordinate 50,254,588 of OY743169.1, read as the reverse complement.
TTGTTTTAACCTTACCCAAAGCGAGGGTAATAGTTAATCAGAAATAAGTCATCGTAGTGTTTTTGTAGTTTAAATAGGTACTAATGCATTCATGCTGTTGGAATAATATGTCCAAGTCCAATTAGTTGGGCCGGACTTGGGTTGGCCTAAGTTCACAATCTTAACCTAATTAGGTTTAGGGTTAAACCTATAAGTACTAAGACACATGTAGAGAAAAAAAAAGTTGTTTTCTTGATTGCTAGCACAATAATCCAGATCTTGGCTTGCTGTGTGGATCACCATCAGAGGCTAGACGATTGGACGGCTGTGGTAAAGATCTATACTAAATCAACATCAGATTCTAGTGATTCATCAAAAATGTATAATTTCTATCACAAACTTCATCTTAGTGCAAGGTTGATCCGGATTATGGTTTCGATTCTTTTATTTCCGCTGTGCATGTATGCATTGAAACCTTACAGTGGTATCAGAGCCTGCCTTGAAACTTGTTGAAGTTTGTTTTTTATTTTGATGAATTGCCAATAATTGTTATTGAGATATTAATTTGATTTGAAAAAATTAAATCTGAAATTGTTTTAGATTAATAGTTAAAATCAGATCGAATAAAATTAAAAAAAGAATTTTTTGTTCACCGGAGTGGTGGCGCTGGTGACACCGCCAGCTGCACGTGGTAACGGCGATCGTCGCCGCTACCTGGACGCAGCGCTGCGCAAGGCAGCGGCGAAACTCGCCGATGTGCGTAGCGAGCGTTGTTGTTCGAGACAGCAGAATTCCTGAAGCCGCGTCACTGCGGCGACGCGGCATAAAGGAAAGGCGTCGGGCCTGCACACCGAAACCTAGTTGGGGACAGGGGTGGGTTGTGCAATTTTGGAAATTGCGTACCTGCCCCCCATATTCCATATAAGCATGGGCAACCCCTATGTTTAATTTTAAAATTGAAACGAATCCCTTTTGTTTTAAAACTTTACTGAAAGGTACCTGTAATTTCTAGAATTGAAAAATAAGGACCTGAAATTTTAAAGGGATTTTGTGGGTCTTGATTATAATTTTATTTTGAGAAAAATTTAATAATATTGTCTTTAAACAAAATTTTGAATTTTTACTTGGCTAAAATATTGATTCTCTCATAAGATTCTAAGATAGACCTTACATAAAATTTTAAAAGTTGTTCCAAATCCCAGTACGACTCAATTTGGAGATTAAAAATAAAACGGTTATTTTTATCGTCCCCATGAATAATGAGTTAATTGATTAATTAGATTAATTGATTATTTTCATTAATACAAAAATGATTAATGGGATTAATTAGTTGGCGAATCAATAAGATTGATTATTTTATTCGATCTGTCATGTCTAAAAGAGTTTAGATAATTGAAATCAATGTTACAAATTTAGAAATTAATATATTATTATTAATATTAGATATTAATTGTGTTAGGATCTATAGTGGATGGTTATGGACTGGACCTATGTGATTGGTTGAATGTATGGTTTATTTAATTTTGTTTTTGTTAATTGGGCCTGCATGCCTGTTATTATTTAATTGGGCCTGTGAGCCTGTTATTATTTAAGGGGAAATTACAGGCTACCCTTTTTTAAGAATCTGTTTCAAATATGAGATCAAACATGTATAAATTCAAATATCAGGCTATAATTTAGATTTAATAAATAAATAATTAATAAATTGAAATATTACAAAATTTCAAAAAAAAAAAAAAAGCAATTAACGCCGTAAATATCGGAGGAAGGTAATATTTTGAAAACAATAACACGATCTCACTATCCCTAAATATTTGATCTTAACCACTGAAAATTCATCCTAAAATCTTTTAAAAGGAAATAGACGTTCTACCTGTAGTAAGTGCCCGTTCATATAACTTCTCAATTGCATCTTCCGAAGTACGTTCTCTGATCTATCTTTGAAAACTCACATATACAATTTCTCCATATCATGATGCATGAGAAAAAATTCAATTTGAAGATTAGACAACCAAAACCCAATTACCATCCCTCGACATATTACACTTCGATTTCTCCTTCAAAACTGGGTTGAAGTAGAAATTAAGGAAAAATCAAGCACCCCAAACAGGCAAACACTATCCGATCTCTTGGCATAAAAAGCTTATCTGATTCGATAACTTGATGTTCAAGGCCAACTTCTAGAATATCAAAAGAATCATGGTTCCATAATTGCTGGGGAAGAGGACTCCTCTCTAAGGATAAAGGGAGATTAATATCTGGTGGCTCTGGAATTGATTGTATATAGTGAAATACACAATTTTTTCAATTTTATATTCCTTGAATATAATGTGTTTGTTGTGGATTCATTTATTTGTGCTAGATCTCTCCATATTTAAATCTCTAAGCACAGAAACTTCCCAATTTTCTCAACTTCATCTTCTTTAAATTTTCGTAGTGGTGGTAGGTGGCCTGGTTACTTCCTTCTTTCAGGTCACATGTAAGCTTCTAAGGTTACATGTGTGGTTGGAAGCGTGCAACTACTATGAACTTGCATTTTATTAATGGGTATTGAGATGAAACCATGTAAATGTAACCTTGTTTTGTTGTGGGCAGTGAGAGGTAAAAAAGATCACAGCCCGTGGTAGTCAACGTTGTGATCAATGACGAGTGAATGTATCTGTAATTTGCCCTTAGACTTTTGTATATTGATCCAGATTCTGTTTAAACTTCAAACAGACATTTGTAATGGAATTGATTGTATATAGTGAAATACAATATTTTTTTCACTATATACACAAATTTTCTGTGTCATTGAATTTTACAGTAGTCAGTGATTTATGCTTTCCAAATAGAAATCTTTGTTGTCTCATTTTAGTTCAGGTCACGTGTTACGCAATCAGGTCACATGTTTACCAGATATAGATGCATGGCACAATATCCGATTCAGTGATTTATACTCTACAACATAGAAATCTTTGTTGTCTGATTTTCATTAAGGTCTCATTTTAATAGGTTCATGTCACTTGTAATTATAATCCAGGTCACATTCATATACATACAACATGATTCAATTATTTATGTATTCGAATAATAACCATAATTAATGTCACATATTATAGCATCAAGGTCACAATATACTCTACAACATTGAAATTGTTGTTGTCCGATTTTCGTTCAGGTAACATGTTAACACGTTCAAGTCACATGTACTTGTAGTTATTTGTTTTTTCGATTAGTATTAGTTTGATGAGTTTGACAAGAGACCTCCTTATTTCATGATTTTTTTGGCAAATGAAGAGAAGATGAAATTGGAGTACTTAGGGCCTTGATCATTAACGCCAAGGAAGGAAACTGCATTAATTTAATCATTTTTATTACTAAGAATACTTCTAAAATTCTTAAAACTTATTTTAAGTTCATCCTTACAAAAGTTCATAACATACTCTACGACATAGAAATCTTTGTTGTCTGATGTTCGTTCAAGTCACATGTTAACATTTTCGTTCAGGTCACATGCATTGGTGATCCAGGTCACAATATTACAACAGATAATTTTGTAGATTTAGAATTTTTGAAAACGAAAGAAAGAAAGAACACTCTGAAGTGTAGCAAACTAAATTTAATAGTGAAGTTGAACTTCTTGCTAAAATTGATCATTCTGTGATGTCAGACATAGGATAACTCATTATGTGACCATATCTACCTTCGAAATTGAATTTCTGAAAATTTGATGTTGGGTGGGGGGGGGGGGGGAGGTCGTATTTGTGCTCTCCCATCAATAACTGAAAGTTTAAATGGAGAGACCATGTTCATAAGGAAATGTTGAAATAACTGAAAGCGTGATCACAGGGAGATTCTCTCTCTCTCTCTCTCTCTCTCTCTCTCTCTCTCTCTCTCTCTCTCTGTTATATATATAACCTGATTTGTGAAGGAATGAAAGTTGTTTTCTAATTTTGAATTTTGAATGTATAACCACCTGATATATGTATTTTTCCCATTATTTAATTAGGCATGCGTGCCTATTTTATTTAATTTATATGGGCCTGCGTGTCCAGTTGATACAGGCCTGCGTGCCAACTAATAAATGTTACAGGTAGGAGCAGATAGCGGTTATTGCATTTGGCATTCGATGTAGGATGCAATGTCCCCTAGGAAATAGACCAACTAGTCTTCTTCATGGCTCGAGGAGACTAGATAGATACCGTCCATAGTCATCCACACTATTATATTTCTGATTAATTACATGGTTGATGCTAGTTAATTTACATAGGATTGATGAGACGTTACAAACCCCTCATATTAAATATTAAATTCGTTGATGCAAAATGCCTTCCATTGTTATAATGATAAACCAGAATCCGCCATCAATGTTAGCTTGTTGAGTCACTCAAGGATACAAGATGGAAGGTATGTTTAATCATTATAAAATATACGATATCTCTGAACAAATAGGTAGAACTTAACCATAATTTATTTCTTGTTGAGCCACTCAAGGAGATAAATTTTGGAGGCATGATCAAGTGAACGCATAAGATGTGCAAGACAAAGAGTTGTCTGCATGATGATCTAGGAATCACATGGAGATGTGATTAATAAGTGTATCTACCCAGAAGTTTTATTGGAGCTTATTGAGTCACTCAGGGTTCTGATAAAATGAAATGGATCCTAGCCCACTGGGAATCATATAGATTCTACCAATTAATGTAGGGGGTCATTAATTCAAGTCAAACAGTGGGAGTACATATTAATTTAATAAAGTCCCAATTATGTTAATTTTTGTATTTAATTTTTGTTCTATTTTTTTTCATTTCAGTTATTGAATAATGAGTAATCATATAAGTTTGGGAAGCATACTTGATGCTAACAAGCTTACCGAACCAAACTTTTTGGATTGGCATCGTAATGTGAGAATTGTTCTAAAGCATGAAAAAATTGGATATGTCATTGAGCAGCTAATGCCAGAAGCTCCTACTGAGGAGGCTACACCGGAGGAAGTGCAAGCTTATAATCAACACAGTGATGATGACAATACTGCAACATGTGTGATGCTTGCAGCTATGTCACCTGAATTGCAAAAGCTACACGAGGGTATGGATGCTCATACTATTATATTTCATCTCAAGGAGTTGTATGATGAACAGTCTCGGACTAAGAGGTATGAGACGTCTAAAATGCTATTTAGAGGTGTGATGGCAAAAGGATCTTCATGTCAGTGCTCATGTGCTGAAGATGATTGGCTTTATTGAAAAACTTGGCCAATTGGGTTTTGCTATGGATCACGAGCTGAGTATTGACTTAGTTTTACAATCCTTGCCTGATAGCTATTCACAGTTTATTATAAACTTTAACATGAATAAGATTCAATGTACCCTACCTGAGCTGCTAAATATGCTGAAAACTGTTGAGCCCAACATCAATAAGGGTAAAGGGTAGATCTTGAACATTGACAACTCTAAGGGAACTAAGAGGAAGTCCAACTTGACCTTTAAGAAAGGATCCAAGAAGATCAAGTCTACTGGAAAAACAGTCAAAGCAGATAAAGGAAAGTCCAAGTCTAATGATCCTTTCTTTCATTGTGCAAGAAAAGGACATTGAAAGAGGAACTGCAAGGTTTACCTTGCCAGCTTGAAGGGTAAGAAGTCTAATGAGGCTTCCACTTCAGGTAAATATTTTATCGAGGTTTTTATATCTACTCCTTTAGATTCTTGGGTATTGGATACAGGATGTGGATCTCATATTGGCAAAAATATGTAGGAACTAAAGAATAGTAGAAGACTGCAGAAAGGAGACGTGGACCTACGAGTGAGAAATGGAGCAAAAGTTGCTGCATTAGCTGTGGGGACCTATTATTTTTCGTTGCCCTCGGGCCTTATTTTAGAATTGAAAGATTGCTATTTTATTCCCTCCATTACTAAGAATATTATTTCTGTTTCATGTTTGGACATGGATGGTTTTTCAATTGAGATTAAGAATAAGTGTTGTTCTTTTTATCTTAATGAATTGTTTTATGGTTGTGGAAAATTGATCAACGGCATCTACATTCTAGACATGCAAAATACTATAATGAGTATAGAAAACAAAAGGCCTAAGATAGATAACATTAATAATTCCTACCTTTGGCATTGTAGACTTGGTCATATAAATGAAAAACGCATATCCAAGTTACATAAAGATGGATACTTGGACACAAATGATTTTGAATCATTTGATAAATGCGAATTATGCCTTTTAGGCAAAATGACCAAGTCACCCTTTACTGGAAAGGGAGAAAGGGCTACAAACATTTTGAGCCCCATTCATACTGATGTATGTGGACCAATGTCAACAAATGCTAGAGGTGGTTTCTCCTATTTCATCACTTTCATAGATGACCATTCTAGATATGGATTCATCTATTTAATGAAGTTCAAGCATGAAGCCCTTGAAAATTTCAAGGAACTCAAGCGAGAAGCTAAGAAACAAACTGGTAAGAGCATTCTCACACTTCGATCTGATCGAGGTGGAGAATACTTGAAAGATGAATTTTTAAGTTATCTTAAAGAGAATGTGATTCTCTCGCAGTGGACTCCATCGTATACACCACAACATAATGGTGTTTCTGAAAGGAGAAATCACACTCTATTTGATATGGTGCGATCAATGATGAGCTGAGCAGTTCTCCCAAAAATGTTTTGGGGTTATGCACTTAACACTGCATGCCGCACACTAAATCGTGTCCCATCTAAGTCGGTTGATAAGACTCCATATGAGATATGGAATGGAAAAAGACCTAATCTCTCATATTTGAAGGTTTGGGGTTGTGTTGCTTATGTGAAGCATGCAAAATCGGATAAGTTAGACGTTAAGTCAGATAAATGCCTATTTGTAGGGTATCCAAAACAAATAGTTGGATACTATTTCTATAATCCCACCAAGGTGAAGGTCATCGTGTTAAAACATGCTATATTCTTAGAGAAAGAGTTCATTCTAAGAGAGAGCAGTGGGAGCAAAGTAGAACTTGAAGAAATTCAAGAAACTACAAAAGAGGTAAACCGATTAGATGAACCAGTAGCTGTGTCTGATATTGATGAGACACAGACTGGTAATGGGGAATCTCCAGACCCTAAGGACAAACCAGCTCCGCGCAAGTCAGAAAGGGTTATTCATCCTCCTAAAAGATTTGATCTTATGATTACCAAAGAAAACTTGCTAATTGAGGAAGACGAACCCTCGACTTATGTAGAATCAAAGTTAAGTGTTGACTTAATGAGATGGCAGAAAGCCATGGAATCCGAAATGAACTCTATGTACGAAAACAAGGTTTGGACCTTAGTTGACCTACCTGATGGGGGTAAGACCCATAGGTTGTAAATGGGTTTACAAAAGAAAGGTAGACATGGATGGTAATGTTCATACATACAAGGAAAGACTCGTGGAAAAGGGATATAAGCAAAGACAAGGAACTGACTTTGATGAAACCTTTTCACCAGTCTCCATGTCTAAATCTATTAGGATTCTGCTTGAAATAGCAGCATACTACGATTATGAAATTTGGCAAGATGGATGTCAAAACTGCTTTTCTTAATGGGAATCTTAATGAAGATGTTTACATGACACAGCTCGAGGGTTTTGAATCCAAGGAACAAAACAAAGTATGCAAGCTACAAAAATCCATATATGGGTTAAAGCAAGCCTCACGGAGCTGGAATCTTCATTTTGATGACATAATCAAAAAGTTTGATTTTATACAAAAATGAAGATGAGCCGTGTGTGTACAAGAAAAATAGTGAGAGCAAAATTGTGTTTCTAATTCTATATGTAGATGACATATTGTTATTAGGATACGATATCCCCATGCTTCAATCAGTAAAAACATGGTTATCCAAAAACTTCTCCATGAAGGACATGGGAGAGGCAGCATACATCCTTGAGATTAAGATCTATAGAGATAGATCTAGAAAGATGCTTGGCCTATCACGGTCCTCGTACATAGATAAAATCTTAAGAAGATTTAATATGCAAGAGTCCAAAAGAGGACTCTGTCCCATTGGACATGGGATCACTCTCTCTAAGGAAATGTGTCCAAGAATGCAGAATGAGAGGAGATCGCATGGATAGGATACCTTATGCATTAGCAATAGGATCCATCATGTATGCGATGCTATGTACAAGACCAGATGTTTCATGGCGAGAAACATTGGATCGCTATCAAGAACATTTTTAAGTACTTGAGAAGGACTAAAAATATGTTTCTTGTATATGGAGAAGATGAGCTAAAAGTTCAAGGATATACTGATGCCAGTTTTCAGTCAGATAAAGATGACTGTAAATCCCAATCCGGATACGTATTTACTCTAAATGGAGGAGTGGTCAGTTGGAAAAGTTCCAAAACAAGACACTATTGCAGATTCAACTACAGAAGCCGAATACATAGCTGCTTCAGAAGCAGCAAAGGAAGTCGTCTGGATCAGAAAGTTCATAACTGAACTGGGAGTGGTTCCTAGCATTGTTGATCCAATAACTTTGTATTGTGATAACAATGGAGCCATCGCACAAGCGAAGGAACCAAGGTCTCACAGCGATCCAAGCATGCATTAAGGCGATATCATCTCATCAGGGAGATCATAGAAAGAAATGACATATGGATAGAACGAGTCCCGACAGACGATAATGTAGCAGATCCTTTGACAAAGGGATTGCCTCAGCACAAGCATGATGATCATACCAAATCTGTTGGTATTAGATACATGAGTGATTGGATCTAGTTTGCATGGGATTTTATTTAATGTGATATACAATTTGTTTGGACATCGTTGGAATAAACATTTATTAATTAAATAAGTCTACATTTTGATTGGCAAATATGTTATTACTTAGAATTACAATAATGGAGTCCGTAGAATAAGTTCAAATAACTTGTAAATTGCAAGGTGTTGTGATTGTGAGATTCAAGTGATGAAATGACTTATTCTTAAATTATCCCTAGTCAAAGCAGTAGCAAAATGCGGATATTGTTATTGCAGTTAGACTAGCACGTGTTACATTTCTTTCTTATGAAGAAAGTTGCTCATCTCACAAGCTAGAATGTAGAGGGACATTCGAATTAACACGTGGATGCATTGTTAGATGAACAAAAAATTGGATGACCCGCCTAGTGATACCACGTGGATAACTATCCAAACGTCAGTGGTAAATCTCTAATGTGTGGTTGTGTATTTGGTCCTTTGACTTGAGGACTTCATAGAATCTTATGTGAAGATTACTATGCTTTGGCGAGCGTTGATGTTGGCTTTTGAGAGGGAGTCATCAGGATGATGTCACACAGGTATAGTAAGACTCATATGAAGGTTGTGTATGTCCAAAATAAGGATTCATCACTCCTGGGTAGTAGGAGATTGTAACCTGCATTTCACCAAACAAAGTTGATATAAAATCCTCGGCCGGGGTAATGTTATGATTGAAAATGTTTCAATCATGACTAAATCAACTTAAGGTAGAGGTGAATATAATAATTGGTTAAAAGAGATTGACGTTATTCCATATTTTTCAACCGATTGGGTTATATATGTTGAAAGGATTATATTTCCACGGCAACTACACAGATACTGGTTTTGTCATAACCACATGACATTCCCTTCACATGGATTGCCTTGATACGTTGCTAGACGTCAATCTTGGACTGCGACATGAATTAATTGATCTTGGTGAATCGAGGATGAACTAGAAATAGAGATTTTGATTCATCTCATTTCAATTAGATTGGAATGATAATAATATGACGTTTGTCATCGTGAATGGAACTTGATGGGTCACACACAAAAAGCAAGAATTTTGCATCTAGAATTGGATCTTGTACAAGTGGGAGATTGTTGGAATAATATGTCCAAGTCCAATTGGTTGGGCCAGACTTGGGTTGGCCCAAGTCCACAATCTTAACCTAATTAGGTTTAGGGTTAAACCTATAAGTACTAAGACATATGTAGAGAAAAAAAAGAGTTGTTTTTCTTGATTGCTAGCACAATAATCCAGATCTTGGCTTGCTGTGTGGATCACCATCAGAGGCTGGATGATTGGACAGCTATGGTAAAGATCTATACTACATCAACATCAGATTCTAGCGATTCATCAAAAAGGTATAATTTCTATCACAAACTTCATCGTAGTGCAAGGTTGATCTGGATTATGGTTTCGATTCTTTTATTTTCGCTGTGCTTGTATGCATCGAAACCTTACACATGCATCATACAGTAAATCATAGTTATAGCTTACATTTAATGATTGCTTATTTATTTTTAGTTTCAAAAATGTCTCTCAATCAGTCGACAAAACTGAAAGAAAACACGCTAAACAGAGATAACTATCATGATTGGAAATGCAACTTAATGATTGTACTTAATGATGATAACATTGAATTTGTGCTCGATGAGGAATGTCCTGAACAACCTGCTACTAACGCTCCTAAATCCCAAAAGGACAATTATGCCGGACAAGTGAGCGATCATTTTGGAAGCAATCGTCGGTAAATGAATTGTAAAATATAAATTCTCTAGTCCCGAAATCGAGATCTGACATGGTTTGAGGTCGATGTTCTTCAATAATTGACTATTTATTTGTAATTTAAATTTTGTATAAATGAAAGGAAAGTAAAATTTGCTGATACCTGAAGTTTGAACACATATTGGCTTCTTCTGGCCAAAATGACATAGAACTCTGAAAGGAAAACTTCCATGTGATGTGAGTGAGACCAAGAGGGAAAAAGTGGACATTTAACCTGGCGTGCAAGCTTGTCTTAGATCGAGGTTTATAAGCCCTTTGAATATTTTTGCTTTACAGTTTAAATTTGAATTCGAGATCTACTCAAAGTAATTATTATTAGGAATGGATAAAAATATTGGACGAATCTGCTTGTTCAGTTGGTTTGGTTAGGTTTTAGTATTAAAACGCATTCGATCTGAATCTATATATTTATATATATCTCTATAAAAGTAAGGAAGTAATTTGATTTGAACGCATGTTGTCAGTAAGTGGTTTAGTATAAACACATGTTGTAAATTAATGACATTTATTATTTTTATGGTAATTAATGGTGATTTTGAAGACTGCATCATTTTTTGTAATATTTCCGTCTACTTGATTATATATGTATAAAAAAGATTATTGGACTTTCTTACTGTTCAACATGGATTTGGGCAGAAAAAAATAATGGGAAATTGTATTACCGCAGCATTAAGCATCCGTTTGGTAAAAAAAATAAATTGGTTTATAAACTACACAATTTTTCAAATTATTTTTTAACCACACACATTTTTTCTCTCTAATTTTTCAACATGGATTTGGGTATAGAAAAAAATAATGAGAAATTGTATTACCTCCGGATTTCGTTTAGCATCTGTTTGGTAAATAAAATAAATTGGTATATAAATCAGTTTATAAACTATACAAATTTCCAAACTACTTTTTAATCACAAACATTTCTCTCTCTGATTCTCAACCACTAATTTTTATTCATAACATTAGAATTTGTGTTATGCTATTAATGATATCAAAAAATTTTGGCTTTTGTATTTTTTTTTTTTTTTTTTTGATGTGTGGTTTAAAAAAATTTAAAAAGACAAAAACTGTGGGCTAGACTAAATATTTTTCCTTTAAAAATAGAAAGTAAAAGAGAATAAAATAGAACGTTCATCGATCTATTTTTCTTTTCTTTTCGTCTTAATAAAAGTCTAAATGTAAATTTTCTGAAACGGTAAACATACTACATGTAAAAATTAAGGTATGTACAGTTGTACTTTTTTTAATTAATTGTCTTTCTTCGTTTCTTATTTTTAATTAAATATTCATTTTATATGTTAACATATAATTTTGATATCTGTGAGTAACAAATAATCGTGCATTGTACGGGTGTAACAAATACTAGCCTGACCTAAATTTTATTCATTTATTTCTATTCCATGCCTATGTAACTACTAACTAGTTCTCATTTGAAATTTAATGATTAATTTTATATGATAAACGAAGAAGAAAGCAATAATATTAGCTTACTTGAGGACAAACAGTAGAGAAAAATCCCAAGTATTCCATGTTTTTAAGCTTGTTGAAAAATAATCAATAGTGACAGAATTTCGAGCATCTATTTTATAACTGCATCTAAGTACACACACAAGCGTGTGTATTGATTAGCGAATTTTATAATTTGAGAGAACCGAATAATCAATTGTTGAGAGATGGCATTTACATCATTACATGTATGGAATATAAGTTCCAAGATGAATATTCTCTGAAATACACACCCTCTTCTTATCTCCTTATTTTTTATTTATCATCTTCTTCAAAAAAAAAAATTAAAAAAAATCCAAGATGAATATCTCATGTTAGAAGACAATTCAATATCTGGGATTCCATGTCTAGGCGCAGTTGCCTCAGGGCCAACCTTGCACTCACATAATTTGAATATTACAAGAATCCGGCCCAACAGAGACGACAAAAGTCGTCTCTAAAGGACCTAAAGTCGTCTCTATTGGTTATTAGAGACGACAAAGTCGACTCTGTCGTCTCTGTAGGTCCGTGGCTGAAGATAATTAGAAACGACTATGTCGTTTCTATTTCATCTGGGGCAATTGAGACGACCTTTAGAGACGACATTGTCGTCTCTATTTGTGAAAATATTTAATTAATTTTCTATTTATTTATTTTGACCCGATTCAATCCCTTTTTAACCCGACCCAAATCTCGATCCGAATCGTCGACCCACGAATTTTCTTTAATTCATATGATAATTGTGCATGACAAGGATTCGAACTCGGGACCTAAGTGTTGGGTGGTGATGTCTCAACCACTAAGGCAATTGAATTCTTGTGTTAAATTTTGTTTTAAATAATATATATTAATTAACTTAATAATATTTTCTTAACAAATTAACTTTAATATTAATTATATAAATGTAAATAATTAAAAAGGTCAAAAAAAAAAAAATAGCAAATTTTAAAAAATAAGAATATTTAAAAAAAAAAAAAAACAGAATAGAGACGACATAGTTGTCGTCTCTATTGGTCGACTAATAGAGACGACAATTTTGTCGTCTCTATTAGTCGACCGATAGAGACGACAAAAAAGTCGTCTCTATTAGTCGACCAATAGAGACGACATTACAATTTCATCTCTATTAATTAGCAACCAATAGAGACGACTCCATAATGTCGTCTCTATTTGTCAGTCAATAGAGACGACATTACAATGTCGTCTCTATTGGTTGACAACTAATAGAGACAACTTAAAAAGTCGTCTCTATTGGTCGACCAATAGAGACGATTTTTTTGTCGTCTCTATTGATTGACCAATAGAGACGACTTTTCGTGTCGTCTCTAATTCTTCGTCATTTTCGATCCTTTTTCTTGTAGATATGGGCCGAGTCAAGGGGGTCCTGGTCCCAATTTTCTTTGATATATATATATATATATATATAAATATATTTTTTTTTTAACATCTCTTTAGTTTTTTAATTTGATTTTTAGGACTAATTTTAAATGTTTTGGAATACGTTAATACAATCTATTAGCAAAATTGGAGAATTGGTAAGGAAAGCCCGCAATAAAGTATTAAAAAAATTCATCATTGTTATTTTATTTTTACATTGTTGTGCATTTTAATACGGGACCCCAACCAAAAAAGTCTGGCTCCATCCCTGATAACTACCTACATAATAATTTGATTATGATATATAGACAATATTCACATAAAATAATATTATTTAGTGTACATTTCTATAAGGGTAAATATCACAAAATGTCCCTATCGTTTACACTTATTGTGTATTTACACACTCATTTGATTTGATTTGATGATTATTTATTTATTTATTTTTTTGCGGAGTTGGTCATTTCCATCTTATTTCGTCAATATTTTTGTCAAATATAGGTAATTTGTGGAAAACACCCCTTTCATTTGTCTTCTTTACGCAAATTGTCTATATCATTTCGATTTTAACATTTGGACCGTCAATGACCTTTATTTGCGCCAAATATCATTACCGCCTATTTTGTTCATTAAAACATTATAAAATGACATCTATTGAAATAAACAACAATAATAAAAGAACTTAAATTCCTAAGTTTTTAAATATCGCAAACGAGTCCCACTTGGAATAATTTTAAAAGTAATTAGCACACATAATATTTTATCCTCCCAAAAGAAATTAATTGTTTTCTGTAATCAAGTTTTTTATTAACCTTTTGAGTTTCATCAAAATTACAAGAAGTTTTAGGGAATTAACTATTTTTATCAATTCTTGTTTCTATCAACTTGTTGCTGATCTCTCTCTCTCTCTCTCTCTCTCTCTCTCTCTCTCTCACACACACACACACACACACAAAATTCAAATCTAGTTAAGAGAGACACACATTTCAAATCTAGTTAAGAGAGGAAAAAATTGTTTTTTGGGAATTTTTTGTGCTAATTACCCTTTAAATTATTCTAAGTGAGACTCTTTTACACTATTTAAAAAAATTAGAATTTTGACTATAACTATTTCTTTTATTATTATTATTATTATTATATTTGAATAGAGTGATAAATTAGTCATTTTACAACGTTTTAATGAAAACATAACCTGTAAAGAACTTTGCCTCAAAGAAAGCTTGTTGAGGGTTCCAAATACAAAATTAAAAGAATCAGGACTATTTGCGCAATGAAGGCAAATTATATGGACATTTTGCACAAATTACACATGTTTGATGGATGAACTCCACAAGAAAAAATTGAAATGAGGACGTAAATATCAAATTTAAAATGATAGAGACGATTTGCACATTGAATGCAAATGATATGAGTGTTTTGTGCTTTTTACTCTCCCGGTATTGTACAAGCTTGTGACAATCCTGCTGATCCACTTGGTTAAAAGGAGGTTGCTAGGCTCGTGATTCTTCCATCAAACGAGTAGGCCAAAAATAATATTTTTATACTAGTCTTTTTACTTTTGATATTGATTTCTTAATTCTTGTCCACGTGATAATATCAAAGTATTTTGAATGAAAACATAAATTGGAAATGCATTGTTTTTATAACCCACTATACAATTTTATAAATGAATAATGCTATACATAATATCATATCCATAATATACATAATGTCTAATACAGACAAAATAGTAAATAGTACTTGACAATTTTACCCTTGTTATTAATTTTGTAAGCTTCGTCCTGTTTGATCTATTTCTTATATTTTCAACTTGGGATTCTAACGATCCTATTCTTTTCCAAAGTCTTCTTATATTTTCTGGATTTATGTTATCATTGTCCATTAATTGCATAATTTCAATTTTTATTTCATTTAATCTTTTTCTAATAAATTCAATTTTTATTTCAATTTCTTTTTTAATAGTTAATTCATGCATTTTGATAAACTGGTTTTATCTTTTATTATTTTGAATCTTATTATACAAATCCATTTTACGGTGTACTAAATTAGAATAATCTATCACAAATTGATCATAATTTTCCAAGAGTATATAATGTTCTTCAGATGATTCATCCATGTTTTTTAAACGAGATACAATTTCGTTTTTTCTAATATTTTTCTTAAAATATTATTCAATCCTTAATAGTATATCCTGACATTTTAAAGTAAAGCTGTAAATTTGCAAGCTTAAAGATATAAAACAAATATGAATTTATTATTTATAAAGTTTCAAGTAGTTTTTCAAATTCAATTAATGTCTGAGAATTGATAATATCTATATCAGTTATGATATCTCTACTAGGTTCAAATGGTATATTATATTTTGAAATATTTTTCTTTCTCTTTTCTAATTTATCAATTATATTTTGAATAGCTTGTATTACTATAGATCTAAAAGTGTCTCTAGCAAAGTTTTCTAACATATTTTCTTTAAAACTTTTTAATATTTCTTGTGATGCATAAAGTTGTTCTTGGTATCTTATTTTATCAATTTCATTTTCATATCCAATTCCTTTTTTATTTTTGACATTCTTTTTAATTTTATATGGTCCTCTACTAAATCTGGGTTTTTTCATGATGTAATTTCTTTCATTCATGATTGTTTCAAATTGTTAAAAATGGATAAAGAAAGATTCATCTCTTCCATCAATATCGTAATATAATATGGGATAATAATCATTATCACTACTGAACACATGTTCTAAATACAATTCATTATTTATTTCAATATTATCACTATCAAGTCAGAAGTAAATAATTGATTTTGTAATTTCTAATCCGAGTAATTCCTTTAATTTAGGAAAAATAACTAGTAAACATGACATATAAACATGATATAACATTTTTATTTCATTGTTAGGTCTAGTAAATTGTTTATACATAAATAATGGTTCAATTATTTTGTGATATCATCTTTATAAGGACTATTTTGATAATTAATCTTAATAATTCTAAATTCTTCCATGATATCAAGATATTTCAAAATGTTCTTCTTCCTCCTAATTCGATAAAGACAGATATATTAAGAATACTAACCTCTCTTTCTCTTCTTTGTACCTTTATATTTTCCTTCTGATGTTAGTGACCTTCAGGCTTACAGGATCTGCTATCATATCCTTCAACGGCCTCCTGTCTTCTTGGGTTATTAGACACACCTGACTTCGTGCCTTCACTGTATAACACTTTGATGGAAAATATTTCTGGACAGAGTGTAGGGAGTTTTTTTTAATAATATATCTTCTTATAGGAAATAGGATTCAGAAGACAAAAACTTAGAAACTCATCATATTCTGGTAAATCGATCTAAATTTTATTAATAATATGAGTATTGATACAAGATTGGTAAGAGGATTTTTCAAGGGCAGAAGATTTCTTTGGGTTTCTCACAAGTTGAGTGCTCAAGTGATCTCTACCTTCTCTTAGCCCGAAGGCCTCTATTTATAATACTACATAGGATACAATTTTGTCACTGCTTACATCACATATTCAATAATCAGACTAATAATTTACATTTTATGTTACATCATAGAGACACCTGTCCCTCCATTATTTCAATCTTCACATGGCCCTTACATGAAGCTGTCTTGGCATGATTCAAAAAGCAGATTCCATTTTATCATCTCCATCTTTGTCGGTATCTCTTTTTCAAAAGTAGCTTTCAGCTGTCCATTATTGTTGTTGGCATACAGGGCAATTCCTGGCAATACATGCTTCTTGTAAAGTTGTGACGCTTCCATTGATCTGGTGTCTATCAAACTTGTTGATATATTCTTTCAAAATGGTGGATTTTTCCTTTCCTCCATTGGTGACAAGGGTCCATTATTCATATTGACATAAGCATTTGAATTTTTTCTCAATCAAATTTTTTGCAATGTTATAAAGGACTTTTATTCCTAACACCCTTCATGATCTGGTAATGTTTGGTACTGGCCTGGTATTTTTTCCTACTTCAATTTGGAAATTTCTTGCAACATATCCAATTGTGATAATGTGTTCAGCAGGGTAGTATTCACTTCCATCAACTTCTGGACTAATTGAATAAAATTTAAGTAAATTGATCTTCCTTGGGCAAACTTTGAAATTTCTTCTTTTAATAAGTCATCAAATTTTTTAATTTCTTTTAAATCATTTACATGATAGATCAAATCTAGAAATACATAATTTGCTGCCATTTTTGTCATGCTTGGATCTCCTCCCTTGGTAACAATCAATCGTGGGTAAACATGATCTCCATATGCAATGAAGTAACAGTCGCAATCCTGAAGTTCAAATATAATTTGGCAAAATCTTTTATATTCGTCTTCTCTTGATAAAAAAAAGGGGAATCATCTTCCTCTTTAGTTTGGATTTTGATCACTTTGGTATGTTCATCTTTGGCATTTATTGTCAATTTCCTTGGATTGGATTCATTTATAACCACTTTCTCTGGGCTCGGACTTGGTTCATCTCGTTTTATTTTAGGTCCGCCACCGCTTCCAGAAGATGTACTTGTTCGTATTGTACCTGTTGGTATATTTGGTAAAACCTGTTTGGTATTCAACGAATTGAATAGTGATTCAATTTCACTAACTCTCTTGCTCAATTGTTTGGTATATTTGGTATGAGAGACATAAAGTTCCATAAACAATTTAGCCCCTGTTCTCTTTGCTGTTTTGAGGTCGTTTTCTGTTTTTATTTTCGAAAACGCTAAAAACGCGTTCTCTTTACCATTTTCGAAAACACATTTTGGAAAAAAAAAAATTGTACACAAAACGGAAAACGCCCGAAACATCTTTTTGGGCGTTTTGTGTGTATTTCGACAAAAAATGTCCAAAACGCGGAAAACACGTTTTGGGATTTTTTTTTTTTTTTATATAGAATTATCTTAACTTAGAACTAAGCTTAATATAAAGTTTTTATTTTTCTTAGAATTATCCTAGCTTGGAACTAAGCCTAAATAAAGATTTTTTTTTTTTTTTTTTTTTTTTTTTTTTTTTGAGAATTATCCTAACTTGGAACTTAGTTTAAATAAATTTTTATTGAATTCATTATCAACATTACAAAAAAAAATTAAATGAGAATTCTTCTTGTTATATTTCAAAAAATGCAATGATAAATGGACTCTGGTGGTTTTGAAAGAACTTGCATTTTCTGGATTTTAGTAGAAGTAGAGCTTTCTCAAGTCCCGAACCTGACCAAGCTGTGTTAATATAGACTCTTAATGCTGACATTAGTGTGTTGCATGTAACCATATTTTTAGTGTATTGTGAAAGGAAATTTGAGTTGGAGTTAGTAGTATTCTGCAAGCAAATTAATTAAAAATAGTTTAAATAGTGTTCTGCAAAAATTCAAACAGAACGTGTTTTCCAACTTTTCATTTTCAAAAACAGTTTTCAGAAATGACAAACTAAACGCGTTTTCAACAAATTTGAAAACAAAAATGAAAACACAAAACACAAAACATTTTCGAAAATGAAAATACAAAATAAAATACAAACAGAACGCCACCTTAACATTTTGCTGGAGGTATTCTACCATATGTTTAATTCCATCTTTTATATCTTCAGTTTCCTCTATGAGGAGGTTCATTCGCACTCTGGCGTCCATCAATGACTCTTTGATATCATCCATCTACAAATTCTATATTCCTGCTTAGAAAATCAGCAAGATAATTATTAACTCTTTTAATATGAATTATGTCAAAATTATAAAATGCTGAATATGCTTGCCATCTATGAAGCCTTCTATACTGAGATTCTGATGGTAATTTATTTTTGACTAATTCTGCAACTTGAGAATTGTCAGTTTCAACAATGAGTTTTTTAGACAATAAAAATAATGAGAAATTTTTTATTCCTCTAATAATCGCTAATAATTCTTTTTCATGGGTTGTATAATTTATTTCTGCTTGGTTAAATGTTCCACTAGAATATCTGCAAATTTCATTAAGATTTGTTATTAATATTGCTGCCTAATATTTATCTGAGGCATCAATATTAACTATTAGATTATCTTTCTCATCTGGTAATCTTAATTTTGGTAAATTTTTACATTCTTCTTTAAGTAATTTAACAATTTTTGTATGTTCATCACTCCATCCTTTCGTATTTATTTTCCTGAGTAAAATCTGAATTTTATGTCTCTTTTTCAAAAGGTTTTCAATAAATCTTTCTGCATAATTTAAACATCCTAAGAATTTTATGTATTTGTTTTTTTGATTCTAATTTATTTGGAAAGTTTTCTATCTTTTTAGATAAATGAGTTTGTAATTTTATTCCTTTTCTATCTATCGATAATCCAAGAAAATCAATTTCTTGTTTTTTCATTATTGCTTTATTTTTTGAAAGAATAATTCCTTCTTTTTTACATTCATTTATAAATTTCATTAAATGATTTCTATGTTCTTTATTATGAGAGCATATTAATATATCATCAACATAAGCAATTAAAAACTCATTAAATTTTCTAATTATGTTATCCATTTTTCTTTGATAAATTTGTGGTGTATTTTTAAACCAAATGGCGTAACCATCAATTCATACTTACTTGGAGGCGTACTAAATGCTGTATATTGGATCCTATCTTCTTCTATTTTGATTTTCCAAAAACCTAATTTGCAATCAAATTTGGAATAGTATAATTTTTCTTTTGCAAGGTTTATCACTACTTCTTTATTATGTAAAAAGTATCCATCAAATTTAGTATATTTGTTTAATTCTTTGTAATTTATAACCATTCTAGATTTTCCTCTTATTTGTTCAGAATTTTTCATTACCATAAAGACTGGACTATTATGGGGTCCATTACTAGGTCTAATAAGTTTTTGACCAAGTAATTCTTTTATTTGAGTTTTAAATTCTTGTGTATCCTTTATGGTATACATCATTGGTCTAACTCTTATAATAACATTTTCTGTTAATTTTATTTTAGCTCTAGGATGATATGGTTTCCAGAATGATAATGAATTTTCTCCATAAACTTTTTCTAATTGTTCTATGATTTTTTCTATACTTATTTCTATTCTCGTTTTTAAGACTTTTTTATATCTTATGTTTTTATTTTTTATTTCGTTTTGTATAATTGGTTTTTTCTCCCATTTATCTCCACGCTGGGCTGGCTGAACTCTATAATGTTTAAATTCTCTTGGTATTTTTAATAAATGTGCACATGGTATTTGTAACATTATCATATAATTATTTTGTTTGTAATATTGAAATTGTTGGATAAAGTCATTTCCTAGTAATATATCACATTCTAATTTATCATAACCATATATTTTGTTTGTTACTATTTGCTTACTTCCAAGTATTATATCGACTTTATCAACACTATTAATTATATGGGTACTTTATTAAGGAACCTTTAAATATTGATATATCACTCCCAGTATCAATTAATGCACAAGTTGTTATATTTGTTTCAACAATAGTAACTTGTATATATACAGCTAATGGAAAGCTTATTTGATTATTCATTCAGCATTTTTGCATAATATAGTTTGGCTATTATGTGTTATATATAATTCTTCTCTTTTTATATTGTAATCTTCCAATCCATTTAAGAAACTACTTTCTAATAGTATATGAGGTCCTATGTCCATACTGTTGTCTATGTAACATGGTACTAAAAGGTTAATTCCTCCTATCTTTATTGGTACCTTAACCTCCAATTCTGTAGTATGTAGTTGTCCATCAAAATTGATATATCTATATGGTTCAGTTCTATGAGTTATTAATCCTTTATTTTTATTTGAAGCTATATGACATTCACTAGCTCGTGTATCTATTAATATGTTTGATCCTTTTATATTATCTTTTTCATTGAAGTATTCTCCTTCTATTTTTATATTTCCAGCATTTCTATGAAGTTTTATTTCTCTTGTATTACTAGCCTCTTCTAATTGTCTTCTATTAGGTAGACTTAGACTTCTTGATCTTTTGATTAATCTTCCATCTTCAAATGTTATTTTATTATAAGGGTATTCTTCTTCTCTTAATTCTATGATTTCAGGTTTATTTTTTGTTATACAAAGTTCATAATTTTCTGGAATTAAGCTTATCTGTTTGTTTGGTTCTAGGATTTTACTAAAATCTTTACATTCTTTGTGGACTTCAATATAAGGTTTTTTAGAGTAGATGTTTCCATAATTAGAGTTAGTAAATGTGTATAGTGCTCTATATTCTATAGTCATAACTTGATCTCCAAGTTGCATTATGATTTCTTTGTGTAGTTTGAAATGTAGTCCTAGAACTTCATTAAAGTATTTTAGGTAACATGTAAATATTAATTTTTTATATGCAAGGTTTCGTTCTATTGTTTCTAAATGACTATCTTTCAAATTTATTATTCTTCCATCGTGTAGACTTACAGTCAAAGGTGAGTATATCCTTTCTTTAAATAAAGATTTAAACATTATTTGTATTCCTGCAAGATAAACATATTGAATCTTTTAACTTTGCATTTTATTAATCTTTGTTAATAATTCTATCACTGTATTTTTTGTTAAAATATTTAATTTATGTGTTCCTTGAGTTGATATGAAATCTACTGCTTTTTCAATTTTATGATATGCATTTATTGCTATCCTTTCTCTTCTCCATATTTTATCTAAAATATCCCATTTTCCAACTTTTAAATCTAAGGATAATTTTTGTATTTTATTAAATTTATTATTGTCAAATGTTACTTTCAATCCATAACCCTTAATTCCTTCATATTCTTGTATATCTATGTTATTGTTTTCTATTTCTTCTATTTTTCTATTCGAATTCGGATTCATTACTTTCTGAATCTGTTTCACTTATGTAAACTTCTTGACGATAATATTCTTCAATATCAGATATTTCACTTAGTTCACTTGCTATTTCTAAATATTCTTTTTGTAATTTTTTTAACTTTTTTCTTGGTACAATCAGGACTAATGTGTCCTATTTCTCCACAATTCCAACATTTACATTGACTTTTATCCTTTTTATAGGATTGTTTTCTATTTTTTATTTGGATTTTTTTTTTCTTTTATAATACCTTCTTCTAGGCTTTATAGATTTTTTCTTAAAATTTCTGAATTCTTTAAACTTCTTGTTTTTATATTTCTTTTAATATTTCTTCTTTCAGGATTACATCCCCATTGTATAGGTTTTTCCAAATCTTTGCAACATATCCTAGTCAATTTTCCTGATTTTTTCAATAATTGTCTTTGCTGACATATATATGTTAACCTTTCAAATAGAAATTTTATTCTTGATCCTAGTGCCCTAGGAATTCCAGGGTTATATCTATCAAATAGTTCAAATTCTATCTTAAAATATTTTCCCTATGAACCTGGTAACTTATTGTAATACATGTCTTGGTATATTTCTTGATTTTCATTACTATAAAATTGGACATAATAATATTCTTTAAATTCACATGTATATTCTTTAATCTTACACATCACATATTGCTAAATTTATCAATCTGACTCTAGCATCATCTTTTTCTCTTACTGATTCTCTTTCAGCATTATCTATCCAGTTTTCTCCTATGAATTCACTTGAAATGTATTATGTTAACCTTTTCATACCTTCTCTATCTGATTTTATTATTTCTGTTTGGACATTTCTTCTTATTAATGCTTTTGTATCATTGCAAATTCTTTCCCACCAATTTCTAACATCTCCTTCAAATGATGAGACTAGGAAATCTATTCTCCTTTCAGTACTTTCCTATGTGTCATTTTTATTATATAAAAAGAATAGTATCATTAAATCTGCCCAAGTTAATAAGGTTTTTTTAGTATCTATTTTACAATCTAAATCCAATTTTGTTCCTCCATGATTAATAGGTTTATCATAATTATCATTTGGTTTATATCTATCTTCATATTTATTTTCTTTAGGTGGTTGTCTATCTATGATTCTATCATAATATTCTCTATGAGGTTTACTATATAAAGGTGCATAACTTTCATCAGGATTTGGTAATTTGGAAGTTCCTATTGGAGCTGGATTAGGTGCTCCTTTAGTGTTCATTAAAATTTGGTATTCATTTAAATTTTCTAGGCTTAGTTGGTCAAAATTTTCTATTAGTAAGTCTAGTTCTTCATCCATCTTTATTTTGTTTTTCCTCAGATTTTTCTTCAGCTTTAAGTTTTCCTAACGTTTTTTCTGTGAATTTTTGTAATTCTATTTCTTCTTCTAGTATTTTTTATAATATATTTTTTTCTAAATTCATCATCCATGCTTCTAGATTCTATTACAATTTTTTCTTGTTCAAAATGTTTCTTTTCTATCCTGACCATTTCTTTTTCTATAAGTTTTTTGTCTATCTTTTTACCTTTATTTTTACTATTTTTCTTTAATTCTCTAATTTCAAGTTTTAATTTATTTATGTCATTTCTTGTTTTTTTAATTCATTTTTAACTTCTTGGACATCACTTATTAACAATTTTATTAATATTTTTAATTCTTCAAAACATTCACTCATTAACATTTGATGCTCTTAGTTTAGTGGTTTGTGATTTTTGTATTTTAAATAGTCTATCATACATATCATCAATCTCTGTTTCTATTTTCATGATTCTTTCTTTTATTGATATGATTCTTTCATTATTTATTTTTTCACTTATTTTTCTACAATCATTCGTATTTTATCTTGATTAATTAATTCTCCTGATTTTCTTTGAAATTCTTTTAAAATCTCTTCATTTATATTTTTAGCTTTTCCTATCATATCTTTTAATTCTTGGAATTGTATTGTTAGCTTCTTTTGGATGTTTTGTAATTTTTATTTTACATTTTTATCCTGTATATTTAATTGTTAGAGTTCTTCAATAGCTATTTGATCTTGTACATTTATATTTTTATATGTTTGCCATAAAAATGCACTTATCCAATTTAACTGCATATTGAGAAATCCATCAGATTCTCCCCATGAGCTTAATGGTTGAAACATGGTTGTATTGACTCCTTTTATTTGATAAGATCCAACTTGAAGTTTAATATTTTCTATTATTTGTTTCTCAAATTTTATTTTTGGAAATTCTGTCATTAGAACCTTCCTTTAATATGTTCTATTTCTTGTATAAGTTTTTACTGATATTTTGCTTCTTTACATATCATTATATTATATTCAGAATATTCTTCTATTGATTTTAACATTTCTTTTTTTCTTTGTGCTCTAAAATATTTCCTCAGTCTTTCTATTTCTCTAGTTTTTTCATATATTTCTTTATTAATTTTTTCTTTGTTATTTAGAATTATTTGTATTTTAGGCAATTGTTTTAAGATTGTATTAAAATATCATCTGCCTTTTTCTAATGATTTATTCTTAAGACTTCTTCTCTTTTTATAATTCTTTCTTCTCTAATCATATCATATCATTTAAATTTCTTCTTTGTTAAGCTATTAAATCTAATTTTTCATTTTTTTCTATGTCTAGGTATTTTTCCAGTATAGGATCTGCTCTATGATAATCCATTTCTATAGTCTTTATACAATTCCTCTAGTATATCTTTATAAATTAAATTTAATATTTCATTTATGATAAAGTCTTCTTTTATTGTATCGAAATTTATTAGATCATATATATCTCTTCTTATTTCTTTTTTCTAAGTCTCTTAAAGTTCTTAAGATTTCTATTTTATAATTATCATGTAGTATTAATGTATATTTTATAAATCTAGACGTATGTATTCTGTATTTATTTTTGTATTTTATTTTTGTATTTTATTATGTAATATTTATCCTTTAGATCTGCCATATGACTCTGATACCAAATTGGGGGGAAGGGGGTGCTATGAGCGAACAAAAATCGTAAATAAAATCATATATTAAAATCATTTAAATTTTTCTATACTTTAAAGTTCAAAATATAAAGCTTTAGAGACTAGTATGTTAAAATATATAAAAGGGGGTATTTTGGTAACTTTGTTCATTATGTATGGTTATGTACTTCCTTTTTATGTACAAGTAAAATTTTATTTTATAAATATTTTATTTGGGTTGTCCACATAAATACTCTACGTTTAGGGATCAAATTGAAATTTACTTGAATTTTATAAAATTTGAAAATTACTTATAATATAATCGTAAAAACCGAAAAATACTTCATAATCAATTGAAGTATCACAATCTGATACTTATGATACTTCTCAAATTTGTTAGTATCACAGTATTGTTGTAACATCCCAAGTTCAAAAATATTAAACCTAGGTATATTAACTTCCCTTTTCTTAAATGCGGAAACAAATTATTTAAAATTTCAACCTTTTCATTTTCTATTATAAAATTTTACATAAATTTCGGCAGAGTCTCCTCTATAACTTGGACATAACCAACCTGTAGTGGGACATCATACTTACTGTAACGACCCGGGTCCCACTTAACGGGCTGTTCCGACCGTTAGATGACGGCGTACTATCCCCACCGTACCAACACGAGTCTTTTCAGCATGCTTTGTCCTCACTCGCACGCTCCCCGAGAAAACTTCCCAGGAGGTCACCCATCCCTGAATTGCTCCAAGCCAAGCACGCTTAACTTTGGAGTTTCTAACGATGGACTTCCGGAAAAGAAGGTGCACCTTGTTGGTATGAGTAGTACCTATCATTTCTTTTAATCTTTCTTAGTCGGGGTATTACAATCACCCCCTGTTAAACTCGCGACGTCCTCGTCGCGCTTAACCCATCTGAGAATCTGTTGCCAAGCGTTGGGATTCTAGAGGTGGCTCCCGCCCTATGGCGTAGCACTTAGTTCCCGATTTCCGGCTGGCGACCGGCTCTGATACCAAAAATGTAACACCCCAAGTTCAAAAGTCAAAAAACCTAGGCGTGTTAACTTCCATTCACATAATATGCGGAATTTAATCGTTTACACAATTAAAATGTTCATTTATCTATTGCAAAATTTTGTAGAAATTTCGACAGAATCTCCTCTGTAAATTGGACATAGCCAACCTGTAGAGGGACATCAAAACCATTTTACAAATACAATTCTCAACTCATTCAACCCAACAATCCACATCCGACCACAATTCCAAAATTCAATTTCAACATTAATTCCCCAAACTCCTCAACAAAATAACTTGAAGTATAAATTTATAAACTCATGAAAACATGATAAAAACTAATCACAACCAGACAATTATCAAAATAATGAATTAAGGAATAAATTCAAATGATAACTTTAATAAATTTAACTTTATTAAATAATGTCGACAGCGGGTACTGTCTGAGTCAGCCGCCAAATGTTCTCCTTGGATCACCTAACTTTCATCACCTGAAATATTGGGGAGGGATTGGGGTGAGCTAAAGCTCAGTAAGTAAACTGTATGCATGAATGCATGCTTATGACATGAATGCTTTAAAAATTCCAAGTATGTATCCCCATTTACTTTACTTTCCAGAACTTTCAAACTTTTCAAACTTTCGTTTAACATTTCAAAACTTTCACTTCATTTCCATCGTGAGCTCACTTGATGTAACTTCTAGTCAATCAGATAACAGGGAGCAATTCTTATTTGGAACCAGATTAACATGCGCATTTCCACCGCATAGCGGCTCATTACATTCGGGTACGCCGGTCCCCCGCGCCCCATTTCCCACTCGGATCTTTCATGACATAGAAGTACACCCATTCTTTCAAAAACTTGGGATACATAATTTTTGACAAAAATTGCACTTTGACACATTCCTTTCATTAAAACATTTGACTTTCTCATTTCGATGCCAATACATGATTAATGATGCAATGACATGATAATGTGCATGTTTGAACATTTCCTTAAATACACATACTTGCATATGGCAATTCAAATACATCAACATTAAGTAATTAACACGAAATCACTTACGCACATTAATTTCACATTAACTTTCTACTTTCATGAAATTAGGGGGAGTTTACTTACTTGACGTCCTTAGTAATTTACCGTTTCTGAATTTGCAAGTGGAGGAGCATCGGCTGCCCGTGACGTCAATGTACCAAAATCCTAGTTGTACCCATTCATTTAATGAAATATACTTTTAGTTCAAAATCACATTTTAAACTCTAAGCAAGGTTGAAACTTTCATGTGACTTATAATTCAAATCAATTGGAATCTTAAACTACGTCAAACACAGATCATACTTCATTCGAAATAAGAGATTAACTCAAATGCCCAAAATTGAAATCTAACTAATCAAATTACACAAAGGTTAAAGTTATGGAATCTTCATCACAACTTGAATTTCACAAGGACAATTCCAATTAGCATGCTAACTATTCGAAATCTGTAAATTCTCAAAAATGACAGTAAACCTTTCAATTGAATTAACAAATTCATAATTTTGGAAATGTGAAATTAATCCATATAAATTAATAAATCTGAAATTAGTACACATTTACATAATCTACCCTAAACTGAAATTATAAAGATAACTCCAAATTAACTAACCGAAATCAATTATCAGTTACCATAATTAAAATTAAATTTTCTAAGTCTGAAAATATAATAAATTTCCAATTTAATTAGAAATCCCACAAAACCAATTTATTCTCTGAATCCACAAATCTGAAAAAGTACACACATATGTATACACACACGCATATATATATATATACCCAAACCTGAATTTCACTGTCAAAAATACGAAATTTAACCGAAACCCAAATCTGAAAATTGTAGTAAAAATACATACATACTTACATAAATTCTTATATACATCAATATATACATACAATTAAACATAAGAATTTGTGTATGTGTATGTGTGTGAAAACGTGTGTGCTCGCGTTCGGTGCAGTGTGTGTGACTGCGTGTGAGAGGGGAAGGGGAAGGGGACGTTACCGTGGTGAAGGTGCACGGTGGTGGTGGTGGTGATGGCCGGCGACAAGGGAGAATTCGAGGGAGAGAGCGACGGAGAGGGAGAGGCGACTCGGAGAGGGAGAGACCGAGTGAGAGAGGCGTCAGGTGAGAGAGTGGTATGAGAGTGTGAGATCTTTAGGTTAGGTTTAATGTTTAAATTTTGGTAAATTGCATTAATTTGAAGTTGGGAAAAGTTTGGTCACACTTTGGAATTTTATTTGAAAGTTATGAACCTACATTACTAATTTATGAGAGTTGAGGGACTAAATGTAACGCCCCAAGTTTCAAAACCTTAAACCTAGGCGTGTTAACTTCCATTCACATTAAATGCGGAATTTAAATCGTTTACACAATTAAAGTATTCATTTAACTATTATAAAATTTTTACAGAAATTTCGACAGAGTCTCCTCTATAAATTGGTCATAGCCAACCTGTAGAGGAACACCAAAACCAATTTAAAATATTTAAAGCATCAATCACATCTCAACCACATTCATCATTTTCGAAACCAATTCATTCAGTCCCCAAACTCCTCAAGCATAAGGTTTTCCCAAAAATATCAAACGACATTGGCAAATGTAATAAGAGGTAATTTAATCTCTAATACGTCATCCATACTTAATTAAAACCAACTTCAACCGAACAATGATCAATAAAAATGAATGAAGGAATAAATTTAAATGATAACTTGAATAAATTTAACTTTATTAATTAAGGCGATAATGGGTACTGTCGGAGTCAGCCGCCAAGTGTTCTCCTATGATCATCTAACTTTCATCACCTGAAATATGGGGAGGGATTGGGGTGAGCTAAAGTTCAGTAAGTAAACTTTATGCATGAATGCATGCTTATGACATGAATGCTTTAAAAAATTCCATATATGTATCCCTTTCTCTTTACTTTCCAGAAAATTCAAACTTTTCAAACTTTCGTTTAACATTTCAAAACTTTCACTTCATTTCCATCATGAGCTCCCTTGATGTAACTTCTAGCATTTGTAACGACCCGGGTCCCACTTAACGGGCTGTTTCGGCCGTTAGATGACGGCGTACTATCCCCACCGTACCAACACGAGTCTTTTCAGCATGCTTTGTCCTCACTCGCACGCTCCCCGAGAAATCTTCCCAGGAGGTCACCCATCCCAGAATTGCTCCAAGCCAAGCACGCTTAACTTTGGAGTTTCTAACGATGGACTTCCGGAAAAGAAGGTGCACCTTATTAGTATGAGTAGTACCTATCATTTCTTTTAATCTTTCTTAGTCGGGGTATTACAATCACCCCTGTTAAACTCGCGACGTCCTCGTCGCGGTTAACCCATCTGAGGATCTGTTGCCAGGCGTTGGGATTCTAGAGGTGGCTCCCGCCCTATGGCGTAGCACTTAGTTCCCGATTTCCGGCTGGCGACCTGGCTCTGATACCATTTGTAACGACCCGGGTCCCACTTAACGGGCTGTTCCGGCCGTTAGATGACGGCGTACTATCCCCACCGTACCAACACGAGTCTTTTTCAGCATGCTTTGTCCTCACTCGCACGCTCCCCGAGAAATCTTCCCAGGAGGTCACCCATCCCAGAATTGCTCCAAGCCAAGCACGCTTAACTTTGGAGTTTCTAACGATGGACTTCCGGAAAAGAAGGTGCACCTTGTTGGTATGAGTAGTACCTATCATTTCTTTTAATCTTTCTTAGTCGGGGTATTACACTTACAATACATATACAATTCTCAACTCATTCAAATTCAACATTTAACCATAATTCCAAAATTTAACTTCAACATTAGTACCCAAACTCCTCAACAATAATACCTTGAAGTAAACATTTATAAACTCATGAAACATGATATAAACCAATCAAAAGAATTTATCCAATAAAATTTATAACCAATGAATTAATCTGTGGAAAAACCCTTCATTTATTCTTAAAAGAAATAAAATTTGGAGTATTGTCTGAGTCAGCCGCCAAGTGCTCTTCTCGGATCACCTAACTTTCATCACCTGAAATGTTGGGGAGGGATTGGGGTGAGCTAAAACTCAGTAAGTAAACTTTATGCATGTAATGCATGCTTATGACATGAAATGCTTTAGAAATTCAATATATGTATCCCCATTTACTTTACTTTCCAGAACTTTCAAACTTTTCAAACTTTCACTTAACATTTCAAAACTTTCACTTCATTTCCATCGTGAGCTCACTTGGTGTATCTTCTAGTCAATCAGATAACAGTGGGCAATTCTTATTTGGAACCAGATTAACATTCACATTTCCACCGCAAAGTGGTTTAACATTCACTTTATCCCACCGCAAAGCGGCTCATTTCATTCGGGTACGCCGGTCCCCCGCGCCCCATTTCCCACTCGCATCTTTCATGACATAGAAGTACACCCATTCTTTTCTTGAAAAACTTGGGATACATAACTTTTGACAAAATTTGCACTTTGACACATTCCTTTCATTAAAACATTTGACTTCCCCATTTCGATGCCGATGCATGCTTAATGATGCAATGACATGATAACGTGCATGCTTGAACATTTCCTTAAATACACATACTTGCATATAGTAAACCAAAAGAATTAGAATTTCGTAATTAACACGAATGCCAATTAAACACATAATTCCACATTGAACATTCAACTATACTGAGAGGAGGGGAAGTTTACTTACTTGACGTCCTTAGCATTTATCGTTATCTGGATTTGCAAGTGGAGGAACATCGGCTGCCCGTGACGTCAATGTACCAAAATCCTAGTTGTACCATTCATTTAATAAAATATACTTTTAGTTCAAAATCACATTTTAAACTCTAAGCAAGGTTAAAACTTTTATTTCATTCACAATTTAATCCCAAACGTGACCTTACGCTAGGTCCAACACACAACACCATATTCAAAATAAGATGTCAATTTCAATGTACTTTAGAAAGCTTTTCTTATCTATTAATTCAAACTCAAATTAAGAATTATAGAACTTAACCTTAACTTTACCAAATTATTCAATTAATATTCGAAATATTAATAAATTTGAAAATCTCAAATTAACTCAACATTCAAAAATTTCAATTAAACTAACTGAAATTACAACCCTAACCGTTCGGAAATCCGAAATTCTCAATTTACCCAAACTAGTAGAAACTCAATTAAAACGAACTCAAAATTAAACGAAGTATTTTTCAAAAATTCTAAATCTGAAAATTATCATTATAATTCAAACTTTAACCAAATAATTAACAAAACTATATATTTTATAAATCTCGAAAATCTGAAACATCCCAATCCAGGCTCCAAATAAAAAATCTCAAATTAATAATTTAAAATTCAAAAATCTAAACAAAATCAAAATCTGAACCTTTAACTAAACCTATAAAATTCCAATTTAAAATTATATAAACTATACACACATATTTACATTAGTCCAATGCTGATTTCAACATCATGAATTTCGAAATTAACTAATACCCAATCTGAGAAATCTTCACATACATGATATATGTACTATCATCATAAACCCCAAATTTCGAAATCAACAAGTAATATATGAACTTTAATCCAACTTTGAAATCTGAAATTACATATGTATACCAAAATCTGAAATTTACTAATGTATATATATCTATATACATTAAATTGATATACACCTTTATCTATAAATTGTGTATTTAAAAGTGTGTGTTGTGTGTGAAAATCGTGTGGCTGTGTGCGTGCGTTGTGTGTGTGTTTTGTCGGGGGAAAAGAGTACCATGGAGGGAGGCTGTGTTGCTGGTGAGGTGAGGGAGAGAACCCGAGAGTGAGGCCGAGAGAGATGAGAGATCGACTGGGAGAGAGATCACGAGTGAGATGTAGGTGAGGGTTTGCGGTTAGGTTTAACGGATAATCTTTTGGAATTTGCAAATCAGTCCCTCAAATCTCGTCTTTTGTTTAATTAAATCTATAAGTTCTATTTACCCTCGATTGTCATTAAACTTTCCCCCAAGTTTCAAATTAGCACAATAAAATAGAAAATAACATGCTTAGGAAACAAAACAATTAATCACATAGAATTGCACGTAAATAATTAAAAAAACCAAATTATAAACTTTTTAATTGGTACATTGATCGAGACGGTATCCAAGTCCTTCCACTGCAAAATAATTCAAATTATAAACATTAAAAATTAAAAACTTAAAATCTATAATAACATTAATATAAATATTACGTGGAATTTAAGGATGCTCGTAAAAATGAAAAGCGGTATTACAATTGTTGACACATAAAAATAACCAATTTGAAGACCCAATGACATGGCCCAAAGAGCGAAGCTTAGTTGAAGAGTCCAGGGAAATAGATCCAAATAAACCCACATGCAAGTCCAGATAAACCCATGAGGAGGCCCAAATACAGGGCGATAGAGCGAATGGAGTAGTGTCGCTTAGGCCTGGAGAACGTCCAAGATCTTGGCGAATGAGGTGATTTATCATTATCTGAAATAAGTAGTTATTAGGCAGTTAATGGGCAACCTTATCACATCCCCATTATCCAGGAACTTCGGTTGAGCATAGGGAGTAATGGCAGTAGTTAAATACAACGGTTTCTTGACAAGTCATCTATTATGGAGAAGGTGGATAGTTACAGGGCAACAAGGCAATTTGCAAGCAATTTTGGAAGAGGGAAAATGTTCAAGGCATATGAAAGGAAGAAGAAAACATTGAAGGAGGGACCAATCAACCAACTCTCAAACAGAGATTATATAATTTACTTTCATTTTAATTTTCTTGTCAAATCCCAGTTTAGTTCATGTGCTTGCGCTCCTTGGAGGAATTTTATCTTCGTTGTAATCTTTAAAAATAAAGCACCTCTTCTTAGGGTTTTGTCTCGAGAGATTGTTGTTGCTTGCACATCGTCTGAATCCATTTCAATTATTAGCGAGATCCTTCTGCGTAAAACAATTTGGCACACCCAGTGGGACAACTTTGATGTGTTTTTGAAGATACAAAAGTGAAGCATCATGTCTCATAAGAACTCCGATAAGGAGCCAGAAAGCCATCGACTCCCGTCGATGATTGAAAGATATGAGGAGGAACAAAGTACTCTAGGAACAGAGGGACAAAGTTAGAGCAGTTAGGAATCAATGGCATAATTGAGTCCTCAAACCACGCGTGCATTGCTTGGGGGAACTTACTCAAGATGTGGTTGAACAGGTAAATCTACAATATGTTCATAATATGGAAAAGTTTATCCAAAATGAAAGATTATATTATGACTATATGGCCAAGCAACTAAAAAATTTATATGACACCATGAATAAGTTAACATGCCAAGTTTTTCAGTCAACTTTTCCAAACATAGGGCACCACTTTCAAGTGAGAACAATTGTGGGACATAATCCTACGGTTGTAAGTCCAAATCAAGGAAAAGAACCATCTGTTGGACCATCTTCATCAAACCAAGGGGGTGTTGGAATGACATGTCTAAATAGTGGAAATGGGATGTCAAACTTGGGGGTAACAAAAATGCAAGAGATAATGTCCAAAATAATGGATAGAATACCCCGCATGTTAATGATGGAGGAAATATTCAAACTAATGGTACTAATGGCTTAAACAATGGCGTTTTCACTGCAAATCTGTTACCAAACTTTAGGTCTCAAGTAGTACCACAGGGAAACCAACCCATAGGTGTCCCTTATGATCCCAACGTCTTGTTGAGAGATCAAATTGTCGAGATAGTACGAGATCAAACGGCTGTCGGAATGCGCCCTTGTATCAGGCCGACCTAAACAAAGCCATACCCTAATTGGGTAGACCAAGCATATCCATGGCCTAGAGGGTACAAAGTACCAGAATTTTCACTGTTTAATGATTTAGGAGAAGTCTCTACTCTAGAACATGTAGGGCAATTCACATTGCAATGCGGTGATGTGAATGACTAATAGGAGTAGCTTTCTCATGGTTCATTAACTTGCAGGAAAATTCCATGCAGATATGGCAATAGTTAGAGCAGTTATTTCATGCTCCATTTTATAAAACTGAGTCGAAAGTGACTTTGGTGAATTTTTATGTCAAACTCCCAATGAATGGGCGAAAGGTTTCCTTCAAAGGTTCAAAACAGCCAGGCGCAAGTGCTTTGTTCCTTTTCCTGAAAAAGAGTTTGTCAAGATTGCTCAAAGTTGTTTGAGTTTTGATTTAAAAAAGAAGTTCCATGATAGGGAGTTTCCTGACTTATTTCAGTTGAGCGCTAATGTGATTAGATATGAATGTCTAATAAGAGAAGAAGAACAAATGACAAATTCTAGCAAAGGGACTTATTACAGAGACCCGAATCACTTTTGGAGCCAAAAAGAAGATGGTAGTGGATGAAAACTCTTTCCCGCAGCCACTTGGGGTGAACATGATGACAACTGGCTTCAAAGATAAATTTTCGAGGTTCAAGTTGGTCATGAATGATGGAAATGAGGATATTGAGCGGTGTCCTAATGTGTTTGAATGACTCAAGGGAAATGAACCTAAAATAGATGAAGGTACCTTATGTGCCAGATGCAAAGGGGAAGTGAACAAGCCCATAGAAAAAATGGGGACATTGGGGCATTATAGTTATCCTAGTGTTGTTCCCAGTTTCCTGCCCGAAAGGGGACGAGGTATGCCAGCCTATGGAAAACTGCCTTTTGAAAGGCAGTTCAGGATGATGAACAGCAGGAGGACGTTCAGCCCACAACCTCACCAACCAAATGTATGGCATTCATTCTAGTATAATGCAGGAAGAGTTGTGCCTTTCAATGAGATGACCGGACACAACAAAGGCGTTTCCAAAAAAATTATGGGAGGATGGTGAGACAACAATAGGGATCACCACATATTGAGGCACCTAAATTACTCAAGGTGGCTAATAAGAACATCCTTTATGATAGTAAGGAAACTAGTACAGGGGAATCAATAGAGAAAGCATCGGAAAGTTCTTCCAAGAAGTCAAGATTTGAACGCAACAAACAAAACGAGGATGAGAAGGATCCAGGGCGACCCCTTTCCATTCAATTTGGTACTTTACCTCCGGTTGTGGCTAACAACTACTTGTTGGCCAATGAATTTAAAAGTAAGGAGAACGATGAAGAATGGAGAGAAGAAGACGAGGAAGAAGCATGCGTACTAGTATGCGAAGAAAACCAAATGTCCCAAGAGGTATGCTATGAAGAGGAGGTCGATGACATTACAAACATTGAAGAAGAGATTGATTTATAAGCAAAAGGGAAGAAGCGAGGGGTATCGCGCAACAAACTCCTAAAACAACTATATCAAGAAGGTGTCTGTGAAGTAGATCTATTGGGTGAACCGTCTGAACGCTCTTTTGACTTTTGTGTGTTATATGGAATGCCCAAAAGGAAAGTGAGGGTACCATGCTCTGAAAAGTATGGATCACCACCTAGAATACTACCTCCTCCTACTAGTTGGTTTACAGATGAAGAACTATGAGAGAGAAGTGAAAAGAAAGCCCAAGATGTAGAGACACCAAATGAGACCCTGCAGATCGATTTGACTAGAGAAGTTGATTCAGTGGGGGACAAGCAAGAAGTAGAGATAGATGCAGCGGGAAAGGTTATTTTCAGGAAGCCGTACGTGAAATTTGTTAACTTATTTTAAGTTATATTTATTGGAATTTTCTATTTTCCTACATGTTTGTAATTTAATAAATATAGTTTATTACTAAATATTTTTATTTAGTAATTTATTAAGTTTAATTACATTTCTTGGACGTAATATTGTCTCCTATATATTGCGATAATATTTGTTGCTTATCTTCTATGATAATGATCAAGAAATATTGAAATAATATTTTGAAGATAATGTTTGTTGCTTATCATATATGATAAGTATTGTGATAATGGTAGAAGTCTATCACTTATCGTTTGTGATAAGAATTGTGATAATATTTTACTTGGCTTGAAATTATATCTTTATCACTTATAAGTATTTTGATTATATTTTAAGTCTTGGTAAAATATTCTGATTGGCCAAAAATATTTGACCATAATCTCGAAAATATCTTGAAATCTTGATCTTGTTATTTTGGTAAAATTCTTGATAATATATTGTGATTGTCAAGGTATCCAAAATATGGTAAGCGTCTTTTTGATATGGTCAAGAATATTTCATTTTTATCTTTGCATATGGTAAGATTTGTTGGACGAAAATCTATCTAGGGAAAATTCTTGATAGGGCCGAAAATATGAAGTCCAAGTTTATGTTAATCACGTGATTGATTAACTTATGGTAAGATCTTACATAATTTATCTATATCTTGGTTATGGTAAGATTTAGTAAGAATATTTCTCTTACCTTTTACTAATTATCTCTACCATGTTTTGCAGGTTGTAGAGATCTTGTGCAATACGGAAACTTGGGAACCAAGTAAACCTAATTGCACAATAAAGAGAAGGAAAAAGGGGACGTTTTAGGATGAGACGTGAAAATACAAAAAACCGTGTGGAGCTCTACAAAAATACACGTCCACTTTAAAAATATTGAAGCTAATTTTCGTGTATTCACAAATACAAAAAACTTCAATTGTGTTGTGACTTCAATACTCCGGGAGGAGGATTCCATCACTTAGAGGAGGAAATAATTTCAGCGTGAAGATCAAACGGGAGGTTTGGATCAAGATCGAACGGGAGTTCGTGTTGCTGAAAAGTGTTGCAGATTCAAAGAAAACTACTGAAGAGTGGTGGGACGCCATCTCGCATTACATGCCACAGAAGGATCAGGGAGTGATCTATTTCTTGGATGTTTGATAAAGTCTATGCATAGATTTATCATGTAGTTTAGATTGATCTGTATAAACTCTTTTCTTAAATAGTGATTTATTTTTGTTCGCAGGATGCGAACCGTGGGTTTTCCTTGTTAGGGTTTTTCCCACGTTAAGCTCAAATTATTGTGTTCTTGTCCATTTATAATTCCGCTCCATTTATTCTGATTGTTTACGTTTTACAATCCACACGAATCTGCCTTAGCAAGATTCATCTGGTACTGCGCTAAACAACGCTTAACGATTTACTGTTAACTGGTTACTGTCCAGACTTGTCTGAGACAGTCTTTTTATAAAATTTAGACAACCTCAAATTTTCAATTGGTATCAGAGCGGGTTCACTTCTAGAAAGTGAGATCCGGTTGTCTAAATGGAAAATTCTGCATCTCTTAGGCCACCTTTGTTAACTGGTAGTAACTATGCATATTGGAAAATCCGTATGGAAATTTTTATTCAATCTATTGATGAACGTTGTTGGACTTCTGTTCTTGAAGGTTACACAGCACCTACTTCACTGCTGGAGGTGTTGTTACAGCTGTAGCTAGAAGTGCATACACTGCAGATGAACTAGCTGATGCAAATTGGAATTCTAAGGCACTTAATGCTATTGTTTCTTTGGTTGATCCAGGTCAATTTAGATTCATCTCCTCCTTAAGGACAGCCAAGGAAGCATGGGATGCTTTGAGGATAGCAAACGAAGGAACCAATGTTGTCAAAACCTCCAAGCTGCAGATGATCACTTTAGAATTTGAACAATTATCTATGGAAGAGAAAGAAGACTTCAAAAGCTTCTATGCCAGATTAAGTGATCTCACCAACTCAGCTGAAGCACTTGGGAAAACCTACTCAAATGAGCAAATTGTACAAAAGATCCTTAGATCTTTACCAGACAGGTTCCATGCAAAAGTGACAGCAATTGAAGAAAGCAAGGATCTTTCAACCATGCGAGTTGAGGAACTTGTAGGGTCATTGATGACCTCTGAGTAAAATCTGGCCCGAAGAAAGAAAGACAAATCTCCAGGGATTGCTTTCAAGACGAATAGTGTGAACCCAGACGACTCTGGCGAGACCGACGAAGATGAAAATTTCGTACTCCTCACCAGACAATTTAAAAGGTTCCTCAAGGGCAAACAAAAAGAAAGGTCCACAAATCTTCAAGGCCAGAATCAAAAACCACAAAAACAATGGAAGAAAAATAATTACTATCCAAAGAATAATGCCAACACGTCTGAAGGAAAGCCTAGGAGTCGAATCCAATGTAGAGAATGTGAAGGATATGTACACATTGCAGCTGATTGTCCTAATACTCAAAAGAAGGCCAAGGGAAGGAAGGTCATGAATGTTACATGGAGTGATGGAGACTCAGATGAATCTGAATCAGAATCAGACAGCAGCAATTCTGAAAATCAGGTAACTACCTTTACTGCTTTACAGCTGTCTGGTGCTGAATCTGGTAACTCTTCTTATGCAGATAAATCCAGATCAAATACTGAAAACTTGGGGAAGGAACTTCAAGATGCAGAAGAGAAGATTCAACTGTTGCAGGCCTTCGCTGAGCACGGCAGGGAACGTCAACTGGACGACGTATCTGCAGTCTCAGATGATGAACAAAATGAGGTAAGCAGGTTAAGTTCAAAACTTGCTAATGCACAAGACAAAATCAAGAAGCTGGCACGTGGATCCGTCCTGCTTGATGAAATCCTGAATAGTTGTAGATCTGTCACCCTAAAAACAGGTCTTGGATATGAAGGTAAAGGTAAAATTCATGACCATAAAATAAACTTTGTAAGAGAATCTGGATACAGGTACATGGAACAAAATAAAAATCATACAGATGCATCTACCTCTCATCATCATCAATACAATGTGGCTAGGACTCAAAGCTCATATCCAGCCAGGAACTATACAAAACGACAATTTCAGCCGAACCTGTACAAACCAGATGAGTCTGTCCATCAGTACGGATGGAAATTTCAACCTCTACAAAATCGTAAGGATAAATATGTGTTCCAGGTAGTCTGTAATTTTTGTGCTAAATCTGGTCACGATGTATTTAGGTGTTAATTAATTCACACAAAAGAAGACTTGTCTCTAGACAAAAGAAGAAAATTCGAATGAATGCTTATGTAGTGCAATTGTCTTTGAGTGCTTTGGTTCCTAACACATGATATTTTGATAGTGGTTGTTCTAGACACATGACAGGTGATCTCTCTCTACTTACACATTTTGAAAAAGGCGAAACAGGTGCTGTTACATTTGGTGATGGCCAAAAGGGTAAGATAGATGGATCTGGTATCATCAACATTAAGGGATTGCCTACATTAACTAATGTCTTATATGTTATAGGGCTTAAGGAAAATTTGATCAGTGTAGGACAATTGTGTGATGATAACTTGCTTGTCATGTTTTCAAAAGAATATTGCAAGGTTTTAAGTTGTGACAAGAAGTCTAACCCGTTAAAGAGTGTTTTATTTAAGGGAGTTAGATCTAGAGATAAATGCTATACACTTGAGAGTCACGAAACTTTCAATTCTGTTAAAACCAAAAATGAGAAACTGTGGCACAAAAGATTAGGACACCTAAACTACCATGATCTTATGAAGCTGACCAGACTACAGGCTGTGAGAGGCTTACCCAGCATAAACAATATTCCAGATGAAATCAGTGGTGATTGTCAAAAGGGTAAGCAAATCAAAAGTCAACATAAACCAGGTACATCCATTAATACCTCTCATATACTTGAACTAATTCACATGGATTTGATGGGTCCTATCCAAAAGGAAAGTATTGGTGGCAAGAGGTATATTTATGTATGTGTTGATGATTTCTCCAGATACACCTGGGTCATGTTTATTCGAGATAAATCTGATACATTTGACAATTTTTTTAATCTTTTTCAGAAATTGAATAATGAAAAGGCAGATGAACAGGTAAGAGTCAAAAGGATCAGAAGTGACCATGGGAGAGAATTTGAAAACTCCGAATTTGCTGATTTTTGCATCCAATATGGGATCAAGAATGTGTACTCGTCTCCAAAAACTCCTCAACAGAATGGAGTGGTGCAAAGGAAAAATAGAAATCTACAAGAGATGGCTCGTGTTATGCTAAATAACAACAAATTGCCCACGAAATTTTGGGCAGAATCCATAAACACTGCTTGTTATATTATCAATAGAGTCATGCTTAGATCTGGAACAAACCAAACTGCATATGAAATTTGGAGGGGTAGAAAACCTAGGGTTGATTACTTTCATGCCTTTGAGAGTAAATCCAACATTCTGAAAGATAGAGAACACTTAGGAAAATTTGACTCAAAATCGGATGATGGAATATTTTTGGGTTATGCTGAAAATCGTAGGGCTTATAGAGTTTACAATCTAAGAACTCAAACTCTTCTTGAGTCTATTAATGTGAAAGTGGATGACACTAATTGTTTAAATTCGGATTTGCAGGAAGCAGATGGTGATCAACTGGAGATTCCACCAAAAGAAAGTGCTGGGGCTGAAAAATCACAAGAAGAACAGCACCAAGCTGAAAGTCTCAATGATACTGAAGAATTCGATCAGGATGAGTCTGGGCACCCAGTAATATCTGCAGATCGAGACGAATTCGATGACCCAGATACACCTGAGATTGCTGAATCAGAAGCATCGAGACTACCACCTGCTAGGATCCAAAAGGCACATCCACTTGACAACATTCTCACTGATATGTCTAAGAAAAATGTGACCAGAAGAAAATTTGCTGAGATGAGTAACATTTGTCATATGTCTCAAATTGAGCCAAAAAATGTCAAGGAAGCTTTGACAAATGAACACTAGGTACAAGCTATGCAGGAAGAGCTTAACCAATTTGAAAGAAACAATGTCTGGGTGCTGGTTCCACGTCCTAAAGAAGGTAATGTAATTGGAACCAAATGGATCTTCAAGAATAAGTCAAATGAACAAGGAAATGTGGTAAGAAATAAAGTTAGACTTGTTGCTCAAGGCTATACCCAGATTGAAGGGATAGACTTTGACGAGACATTTGCTCCGGTAGCCAGACTGGAATCCATCAGGCTGTTGCTAGCTGTGTCCTACTACATCAACTTCAGACTATTTCAGATGGATGTCAAAAGTGCCTTTCTGAATGGTGTGCTTAATGAGGAAGCCTATGTGGAACATCCTCAAGGCTTCAGAAATCCATCTCACCCGGATTATGTCTTTTGACTCAAAAAGGCGTTGTATGGGTTGAAACAAGCCCCCAGAGCTTGGTATGAAAGGCTCACATCATTCTTGCTAAGCAATGGATATAAAAGGGGAGGAACTGATAAAACTCTTTTCATTAAGCATCTAAATCCTGGACTAACTATAGCTCAAATATATGTTGATGACATAGTATTTGGGTCTACATCTAAGTCCAAAATTAATGAATTTATAAATACAATGAAAAGAGAATTTGAAATGAGTATGGTTGGTGAGCTAACTTTTTTTCTTGGTTTACAGGTACATCAGGATGAATCTGGCATATTCATATCTCAAACAAATTACGCTAAAAATCTGGTGAAGAAATTTGGACTTGAAGATGCAAAGGCAATGAGAACTCCCATGGAGACTACTATAAAACTTTCAAAGGATGACAGTGGTAAGGATGTAGATCCATCTCTTTACAGAAGCATGATTGGAAGTCTTCTGTACCTTACTGCCGGTAGGCCAGATATATCCTTCAGTGTTGGAGTTTGTGCAAGATATCAAGCCAAACCTAAGGAATCTCATGTTGCTGCTGTGAAAAGAATCATCAGATATGTAAGCGGTACATTGAATTACGGAATTTGGTTTACAAGAGATACCACTGCCAATCTTGCAGGTTTTTCAGACGCAGACTGGGCTGGGAATGTGGATGATCAAAAGAGTACATCTGGAGGATGTTTCTACATTGGGAACAATTTGGTGGCATGGCTAAGTAGAAATCAAAATTCAGTGTCACTATCCACAACCGAAGCTGAATATATAGCAGCTGGGAGTTGCTGTACACAACTCCTGTAGATGAAACAAATGTTGGAGGACTATGGAATCTCTACAGAACAAGCCACTATGTATTGTGACAACAGCAGTGCCATCAATATCTCTAAGAATCCAGTCCAGCACTCCAGAACAAAACATATTGACATCAGACACCACTTCATCAAAGAATTGGTGGAACAAAAGATTATCAATCTGGAGCACATGCAGACTGATCTACAGCTGACAGATTTGTTTACTAAGGCCCTCGATACTGTCAAATTTGAAAGCCTTAGGAAACAAATTGGAGTATCACCTCCTTCTGAATAGGGACATGCATATTTCATAAAAAAAAAAACTCACATTGTTTTTCTTTTTTGCATTTTGGTTAGCTTATCCTATTCTTATATTAAGTAGATCATGTTTTTGCGTGCAGATAAATCTGAGTGCTTGTGGCTGATAACGAGACAGATACGTCTGGCTGATAGCAGTCAACATGTCTCCGGATGAATCTAACTAGCACTAAAATCTGGACAATCCTAAGATAAGTCACTGCTGTCCATGTCATATGGTTGTTACTGGATGAGATTTTATATTCTGTGTGTAGACCTATGATCTAAATCTTGCTTATAGCATTGCACACATTTTTCTTATTATCCAAGGGCAGGGCTAGTGGAAAAGAAGGCTGCCTATCCAAGCCAAGTTCGTACCCTTTAGCCTCAAAATATGATGAATTGATATAAATGTGGTAATATTGTAGAAGTAATGGGAAAACCTAGTAAGATAACTTCTGGGGATTGTGTGAATCTACCAATCCAAGCCAAGTTCATACCCTTCTTCTAACCTAAAGGGGAACATACTGTAAGATAACTTCTGGGGATTGTGTGAAGCTATTTCTACCTCCAAAAGACATTGCCACAATATAGAAAAAGTCGGCAAGCCAGATTTGAGAAAATGCACTTCTTATAGATTTTGATCGGTCTTATTGTGCATTACGGTGACAAAATCGATAAGTCAAGGCAATCATATGATTTGTGGAAGTATGTGGATGACTAAGGATTGCTCGGATCACACACACACATTAATCAACATAATCATGCTCGTGGTGGACTGTCTACTGCCAGATATATCTGACTCAACAGATGCCAACAAGTGCTCAGACGTGTCTCAGGTACACATATGCATTTAGATTTTTCTTATTCATGACTTTTAGATTTTATTCTAAAAATATTTATTTTTAAGGCAGTATATCGTGGGCTAATATGTGCAAATCTTGCAGAGGAGC
Source organism: Ligustrum vulgare (assembly GCA_963555705.1). Classification (NCBI taxonomy): domain Eukaryota; kingdom Viridiplantae; phylum Streptophyta; class Magnoliopsida; order Lamiales; family Oleaceae; genus Ligustrum; species Ligustrum vulgare. The sequence goes on along the minus strand of OY743169.1, from coordinate 50,211,365 downwards.
CCAATTTTGGTAATTTATTTGTTTCCTAATTCTTAACCTATTTTGTTTCTATATTTATCTCATTTTTTAAGGAAAGGAAATTGGCATAAACTAGGATTCTCAAGAGATATCTTTCTCTACAAGGAATGGATTTAAAAAATCTCTTGAATTCTACTTGTACTCAAATTCCTCAAAAATCTCTTTTCAAATCTCCTTCACTGCCTCCACACCAACCATTCTTACTCATTCCAGAACGAGTTCAAATTCCAACTCAGCCTATAGCCGAACCAAGCCAAGGCGGCTCTACCACCAAGCCACAAGTTATGGGTGCAAATTCGACACCTATGTTTGATAATCTTCCTACCAGTCACCTTTCTCCCTTAGATTTTTGAAGTGAATTGATTGTTGCTAGAGAAATTTCGAGCAAACAGTCTGAAACAAAGGGGGAGATGCCAAAATATGTGAAAGGTAAATCTGAAAAATGAATTGGCAGAAGACGTAGATGGATCTGACCCGGACTCAGGTACATCAGATGAATCTGGTGATTCAGAGTCAGAAGCTGAAGAAGAGAAATTAGAGGAATCAATTGTTGGTTTATTCTTGGATTATTTCACAATTGATTCGTGATCAGGGTATTCAGATACTAGAGGGTAATCTGGTGATCAATCCCAAGGTGTTAAACAGGGTCAGATACAGGAAAACACTGGAGGTGCAGACCTCTCACAGGAAACAGGTTTTGGGTGACACTCCTGGTAAACAGGATTCGTTTGGCCAGGATACCAGAATTGGCCAGCTAGAAGCAGATATTATTGGGTTAAAGGTAGAGGTATCTGATCTCAGGGTTTGTGTCAAAAGACTTAAAGACACGCTGGATCAGTTGGTTGGAGGTTCTTCAAGAAAAACTAGATGAAACAGAGGAATCTGAGTCTGGAGTTGAAAATGAAAAATCAGAGGAGCAGAATGAATCTGATAAGAGAAAGGCCTAAAAACAAGGATGATGCTGTAGAATTTGAAGAAGAAGAGACTGTTAGTCCAGACAGAAAGAACAGAAAAAAAGGTGAATAACACGCTGACCACAAAGAAAAATAAACTGAGTACAAGGGCAGATGAATACACTACACCAGGTGGATCCAGGTATGATCATTCATCATTTGTTAGTAGCCTTATGCAGACTACCAAAGGTACGCTTACACCTTTCAGTTTTAAGTTTTGGTCGAGTGGTGCCCATGCTGATTATCAAAAACCATATATCTGGGTGTCTAGAGACCTATAGATGGATCTGGGCAACCTGAATCGACTGGTCAGGATGGCATAATTGGGCAACTGGAATCTATTTGCATGTTTGCATGAATTCTATGTTTGAGGGGTCGTTGGGGAGAGACATAAATATCCTACTGCATTAAATTCCTATGCATTGCAGTAAGGGGGAGCATTTTTTTTGTGTTTTCAGAGTTTTCTAAAACTCAACCTTTATTTGCAAGTTTTATTGCCTGTAACTTAATTTTACCTAATTTTTGTCTACTCATGCTTACATTGGCATGTTACAAGACGTGGATTGCTTCCCCTATTTCTTCCAAAAAGGGGGAGTAGTAATTTTTCTCATCTTTTCTGATTGATTGAATGTTGAAGTAACTTTTGGTTGATTTTGATTCTCCTTTATGTGCTTATTATTTTTCTCTCGTTACATGCATGAATTTGTTAAAGTGAGCTTATTATGATGCATGACTTGAGGCGGAGAATTTTGATAAGAGGAGCTTAATAATTGCATGTTACTTCTTTCTATGTTTGTGAAAAGATGATTAGGTTTTGGAAAAATAGAAAAAGCCAAAGGGGGAGGTTGTTAACTTATTTTAAGTTATATTTATTGGCATTTTCTATTTTCCTACATGTTTGTAATTTAATAAATTTAGTTTATTACTAAATATTTTTATTTAGTAATTTATTAAGTTTAATTACATTTCTGGGACTTATATTGTCTCCTATATATTGTGATAATATTTGTTGCTTATCTTCTATGATAATGATCAAGAAATATTGTGATAATATTTTGAAGATAATTTTTGTTGCTTATCTTATATGATAAGTATTGTGATAATGGTAGAAGTCTATCACTTATCGTTTGTGATAAGAATTGTGATAATATTTTACTTGGCTTGAAATTATATCTTTATCACTTATAAGTATTTTGATTATATTTTAAGTCTTGGTAAAATATTCTGATTGGCCGAAAATATTTGATTATAATCTCAAAAATACCTTGAAATCTTGATCTTGTTATTTTGGTAAAATTCTTGATAATATATTGTGATTGTCAAGGTATCCAAAATATGGTAAGCGTCTTTTTGATATGGTCAAGAATATTTCATTTTTATCTTTGCATATGGTAAGATTTGTTGGACGAAAATCTATCTAGGGAAAATTCTTGATAGGGCCGAAAATATGAAGTCCAAGTTTATGTTAATCACGTGATTGATTAACTTATGGTAAGATCATACATGATTTATCTATATCTTGGTTATGGTAAGATTTAGTAAGAATATTTCTCTTACCTTTTACTAATTATCTCTACCATGTTTTGCAGGTTGTAGAGATCTTGTGCAATAAGGAAACTTGGGAACCAAGTAAACCTAATTGCACTATAAAGAGAAGGAAAAACGGGACGTTTTAGGATGAGACGTGAAAATACAAAAAACCGTGTGGAGCTCTACAAAAATACACGTCCACTTTAAAAATATTGAAGCTAATTTTCGTGTATGCACAAATACAAAATCTTCAATTGTGTTGTGACTTCAATACTCCGGGAGGAGGATTCAATCACTTAGAGGAGGAATGAATTTCAGCGTGAAGATCAAACGGGAGATTAGGATCAAGATCGAACGGGAGTTCGTGTTGCTGAAAAGTGTTACAGATTCAAAGAAAACTACTGAAGAGTGGTGGGATGCCATCTCGCATTACATGCCACAGAAGGATCAGGGAGTGATCTATTTCTTGGATGTTTGATAAAGTCTATGCGTAGATTTATCCTGTAGTTTAGATTGATCTGTATAAACTCTTTCCTTATATAGTAATTTATTTTTGTTCGCAGGATGCGAACTGTGGGTTTTCCCTGTTAGGGTTTCTCCCACGTTAAGCTCAAATTATTGTGTTCTTGTCCATTTATAATTCCGCTCCATTTATTCTGATTGTTTACATTTTACAATGCAGACGAATCTACCTTAGCAAGATTCATCTAGTACTGCGCTAAACAACGCTTAACGATTTACTGTTAACTGGTTACTGTCTAGACTTGTCTGAGACAGTCTGTTTATAAAATTTAGACAACCTCAAATTTTCAAAATTGATGAAACATCTAAGGCCGTTATATGTGAAGGCCTTAGTCAATGGTATACCTATGTCAAAATTGCCCATTGACAATGGAGCAGCCACAAATACTACCCCTTCCAGAATGATAAGAAAGTTTGCAAAGACAGAAAGTGATATGATCCCAACAGAGGTTATTCTCACAAGTTTCAATGGAGAAGTAACTGTAGGAACAACTTCCAAGACCACAGTATTCTTTGTGATAGATGGTCCTACCAGTTACAATATGTTTCTAGGTAGAGATTAGATTCATGGAAGTCGGTGCATACCTTCATCGCTCCACCAATGCTTGGTTTTTTGGAACGATAAAGGAGAAGCAGAAGTCATGCAAGTAGATCACAGTCCTTTCGTCATAGAGGCAAACTTCTTAGAAAGATTCATGTATGAAAAGAACTATGGATCCGTCAAGGTCGTCCAAGATGGGGAAGAAACTCAGATCATCTTATAGAATGAAGAGCCATTTTCAGTATACGCACTTACTAAGATGTTCAGTTAAAAGATGCCAAATATAGTGGTCCTTGAAAAGCCAATAATTGGCAAAAGATAATTGAAGAAACTTGATGGATAGTCGGCAATAAAGGAATCTCACTGATATGTAGGCCTTTAAAGCCAAACTGATGGCTTTCGATAAAGAATGTAAAGCAAAGGCTAGAGAAGAAGCAGCATTGAAAACGCTGAAGGAAAATTTAGCAGTGCTCAAAGTGGAACAAAGATTGGCCGAGAAATCAATAAGGTAGATTTCCTAGAAGAGGAATGATTACAGGGAACCTAGATGATGAAGTAATGTGGATCACAAAACATGGGCATGCTAAAACACAAGACCCTTTGATAACGGTAAACATTGGCGATGAAGGGGCAGATAGTCCAGCTTTTGTTAGCTAAATGCTTAGCCAAGAGGTACGTGATATATTAATTGCTTTATTAAAAGAGTATAAGGATTGCTTCACCTGGGAATATGAGCATATGCTTGGTCTAGATAGAAATTTGGTGGAGCATAGATTTCCAACCAAACCAAATTTCAAGCATCATAAACAACCTCCTAGGCATTTTGCTTCTAATATATTGCCTAAAGTAAAGAAAGAAATAGAGCGATTGTTAAAAGTGGGATTTATTAGAACATCCAGATACGTAGAATGGTTATCCAATATTGTGGATTTTTTTTTTAAGCAATACCACTGATGTGGCTTATTTTATATCATAAAATGCAAAAACACAAATAAAAGGAGGGGAGCATAGACCTGACCTCTAGCAAATGTAAGTATGACAATGGAAATAACAAGTGAAGCTAAAAGCAGTAAATACAATGAAGAATAAATGTGATCATGGTTATCCAATATTGTGCCTGTTTTGAAAAAGAATGGTAGCATTAGGGCGTGCATAGATTTCAGGAATTTAAATTTAGCAACACGTAAAGATGAATACGCAATGCCTACAGTAGATTCTTTAGTAGATTCAACTTCCGGGCACGTAATGTATTCCTTTATGGATAGGTATTCGGGGTACAACCAAATTTACATAGCTGAAGAGGATGTGCATAAAACTTCTTTCGGTGTCTTGGGGCTTTAGGATGCTTCAAATGGGTAATTATGCCTTTCGGCCTGAAATGTGCATTAGGAGTTAATGCAGGGAATTTCCTCAATTTTTTGGTGCACAAAAGAGGAATTGAACTTGATAAAAATAAAACGAAGGCCATTTTAGAGGCTAAACCGCCTAATAATAAAAAATATTTGCAAAGATTTCTAGGCCAAGTAAACTTTATGAGAAGTTTTATAATTAATTGTGTAGGGAGAACGAAAGCTTTTTCGCCTCTCTTAAAGCTGAAAAATCAGGATGAATTTGTCTAGAAGGAAGAACATCAAAAGGCTTTTGATAGCCTGAAGACATATTTGTCAAGTCCACCAGTGAAAGTGTACATATCAGGTGAATAAGAATCTATAACCGAGATGGTCGCACAAGAAGACCAATTTGGTGAAGAGAGTGCAACCTATTATTTGAGTAGACAGTTAACAAAATGTGAATGTAGTTATGCTGCTATTGAAAAGCTTTGTCTTACTTTATATTTCACATGTACAAAATTAAGAGCTTATTTACGGCTTGTAACTATTTACTTAGTTTCTAAATTAAATTTAGTTAAATAAATGTTTTCACGTCTTGTCTTCCACCAAAGGATAGGCCTTTGGACTTTAGTGCTGTCAAAGTTTGAAATACAATATATACCCCAAAAGGCAAATAAAATTCAAGCATTGGCTTTTTTTTTTGACTGATCATCTATGCCTAGATGTGCCTAGAGAAACTGAACTAGAAGTTGACTAGTTTGAATTAAAACCCTGGGTTTTATACTTTGACGGATCAAAAACTTCTAGGGGTGCAAGGGTAGGTGCAGTTTTAATAAACCCACTAGGGGTTCATTATAAATTCACTTTTTCTCTAGACAGAATATGTACTGACAATCAAGCCGAATACGAAGCACTGATCGCAGGTTTGAGGCTATTAGTAGAGCTGGGAGTAAAAAATGTGATAGTTAGGTGCGATTCCCAATTAGTAATTTACCAATTGATTGGAAAATTTAAGTACCAAAGTGATTCTGTTATAAACTAATATGAAATCTCCCAAGAATTATTAGAAGAATTTGATCATGTGGAACTTCAATACGTTAACAGGTTGTGTAATGATTTAGCAAACGAACTAGCTCAAATGGCTTCAAGTTATTCAAAAATGCTAAATTGGAATTCCACTTGTGAATATGGGATAATATTTCCCGTGGTCCAACGTAGGGCGAGAAATATGGATGTTCATTGTGTACAAAGTGGGGATGTGATAGATTGGAGAGAAGAAATAAAAAGTTTCTTGAAAAAGCTTGATAAAGAAAAAGATAGGAAAATGAAGTTATGTGTGCTAAATTATGTGTTCATAGATGAAGAGTTATATAAGAAACGCTCAGACGGCGTGCTATTAAAATGTGTAAGTTTGAGCGAAGCCAAGACTATCATGGCTGAAGTTCATGAAGGAATATGCGGAACCCATCAAGCAGGCAAAAGAATGAGGTGGCTAATCATTAGAAGCGGATACTTTTGGCCCAAAATGGGAGAATTATGTGTTTAATATGCCAAGAGTTGTCTAGCATGTCAAAGACATGGCTCAATCCAAAGAGTGCCAGCAAGAGAAATGGTACCCATTATCAAACCTTGGCCGTTTAAGGGTTGGACGATTGATCTCATTGGGAATATTTATCCTCCATTGTCCAAGCAATATACATTCATAATAGTCGAAACAGATTTCTTCATTAAATGTGTAAAAGCTATACCTCTAAAGGAAATCTCTCAGAAAAATATTATAGAGTTCATTCGTGATCACATTATCTGTTGATTTGGGATAGCTCAAACTTTGATGATGGATCACGGAACTTCTTTAAATGGAGATCAAGTGAAGGAATTTCTAAGAGAATTTAGAGTTAAATTGGTAAATTCCACACCTTATTAGGCTCAATCTAACGGGCAAGCGAAATCCTCTAATAAAATCTTGAAAAATATTATAAGGAAGATGATAGATGAAAATGCCAGAAATTAGGACGTCACCGTGATCAAGTACTCAAATAAATCCGTTCGAACTTACTTATGGACAAGAGGCGATATTGCCTACGGAGATTAATGTGCAATCGACTAGAGTGTCCTTACAAAATAATTTAAGCGATGATAACATATAGAATCATTAGTACAAAATTTATTAGGGTTGGATGAATTAAAGTTGGACGTCCGAGATAGATTGCAAGTCCGAAAGCAAAAAAATGGCTAAGTACTACAACAAAAAGGTTATAGCCAAATTATTTAGTGTGGGCAATTTAGTTTGAAAAATAGTACTCCCTTTGGATAGCGATGACCCAAAGTATGAGAAATAGTCGTCCAATTGGGAAGGACCATATACAGTAAGAAGTGAGGTTTATTAACGGTAGGTACTTAAAGAAATATGTTCCTTCCATTTGGGAGAGTGAACAAATATAAGAAAGTACTATACATAAAATAAAATTACGATGCTAGGTAATATTGTGTAGAATATCATTGTAGCATATAAAGGGAGTTGAACGAAATACGTTCAAATAAAGTTTCATCTCTTTATTATTAAAATTTAACTTTTACAAAATCAGTAAGTACAAATGCCAAAGCCATGTAAGCCGTAGATTAGAGGTAGGCTATGGTTGTTCTCCTAACCACTATTACAAACGGCGAAAATATGGGTCCCAATCACTTCCTAAAACCCCTCGCTGCAAGGATGGATGTGCGACCCAAGAAATGCCAACAGCAAGCCTCCTGCTTCGCCTTCCTAAATGCATCACTGCAAAAGCAAGCCCTGGAAGCACTCCCAACAGGCAGATGGCCAAAAAGAAGAACTCTCAGCAAGCTATCCCATTGCATCAAGAACTCCCACTGGAGATCATGAATGGAAGAGGGGCTGAGAAGACCTTTATTGGCCAACAGACAAGAAATAGCTAGTGAAGCACTCTCAGCATGCAATTCCTCCACATTTATGATCCCTACTGGGGATCACAAGGAGAAGAGTCACTGAGAAGACCTTCATTGGCTAAAAAACATTTCCTATATCTCCCAGACCCAAGAAAACATCAATGCAAGAATTACGATTGAAAAAAGGTTGAGCGATTCATTTCTGTTAAGAAAAGGAAAAGTTGATCTTGGAGATATAGAGAGTCGATCATTTGAATAGCATACGAAAATATCATGTTGGTGACGAAGGTGAAAAAAATGATGATGAAGGCAGTTTTATAGAAGGAGAGAAGGCAAAGAGGCAGAATGTGAAGGGCCATGACCATGCTTAGTAACTGAAAATGAAGATCCACATTTTGGAAGAATTCATTAGAATACCAAGAGTTTTTCTACATAATAATGTGTAAACCTACGTGCAAGTCTAGATAAACCAATGAGGAGGCCCAAATATAGGACGACAGAGCGAATGGAGTAGTGTCACCTAAGCTTGGAGAACGCCCAAGATCTGGGCGAATGCAATATTTATCATTATATGAAATAAGCAGTTATTAGATAGTTAATTGGAAACCTTATCACATCTCCACGATCCAGGAAATTTGGCTGAGCATATGGAGTAATGACAGTTGTTAAAAACAATGGTTTCTTGACAAGTCATCCATTATGGAGAAAGTGAACAGTTACATGGCGACAAGGCAGTTTGCAAGCGGTTTTGGAAGAGGGAAAATGCTCAAGGCATATAAAAGGGAAAAGAAAATATAGAAGGAGGGATCAATCAATCTACTCTCGAACAGATATTATGTAATTTACTTTCATTTTAATTTTCTTGTCAAATCCTAGTTTAGTTCGTGTGCTTGCGGCTCTTGGGGACGTTTTGTCTTCATTCTAATCTTCAAGAATAAAGCACCCATCGTTGGGACTTTGTCTTGAGAGGTTGTTGTTCCTTACACATCATCTGAATCCATTTTAATTGTTAGCGAGATCCTTCTGCACGAAACAAGTATATTACTTATGATACTTTTCAAATTTTTTTATTTACAGTGAATTATGTTTTATATTTTTTTGGTAGTAAAAATTAGTTTTGTCATCAAAAGTTAGTAATTTGTACAATTATCCCTATTTTATAGTTATTCTTAAGTAAATATACCAATATTCAGGAGGACGTGTTTCTTTACTCTTTCTGCTAAAATGCGTTTGGCCGACCACAAGTATATCACCTATTCACGTGGTTGAGAAGACATGGTGTACACATGGGTAAAGTCGTGTTGAAAAATTAATCAAATTAAATTCCAAAGAAAAAGGAAAGCGTGTTAATTTCAATTTTGGCTACTCTACTATTGAAATCCTAATTGGGTAATTCAAATTCAATTTATCATAATCAAATAACTCAACATCGATTTACCTTCAATATCATTCATTCATTGAATCTATGAGTAAAATAGACGTTTGATTTATACATTGACACTAGTACATAAGGATTACTAATGAGTCAAGGGTTAGCAAAAGGAGGGGCGCCCCTTGCTAGGCATTTCACCCGGGTTCGAGCCTTCCGGATTGGTTTGGGGATTTATTTGTAATGGTAAAAAAAGGATTACTAATGTGTCTTATTCTAAAGTTTGATACAAAATCGTTTTATTAAAATATTTTAAATCCACATCCCATCCATTTCACTCAAATAAATTAGTCCTTGCCATTCATCTATTTTCATGAATTGTCCCCCTCTCCCCCAAACTAATCTATTTAACATCCCTAATGTTGTTAACCGAAACGAGGTGGGAAAAATCAAAGGTCAAGTCATCCACGTGATAGTCTTCTTATTTGACCGAGGTGAACTGGAACAAAGATCAACGTCAGAATAGTCCTCATGGCAGTCGTGTCTTGAATTTTCATGAACTGAATTGAGGAACCAAAGAAGGAAATCACATGGGATGAAAAGAATTCTTCTCATTGTAGAAGGCCCGTAAACCTATAAAATCCATCAAGTCTATGTCTATAAATCATTATACTTAAATAATAAGTGTATAAGTGATCAAATAACAAGTGTTTTTCAGAATTGTCCAAACAGACCTAGTGTCAAAAAATATAATAATTATATCTCCACCCCCATTTTCCTATAAATAAAGGAGTTAAATACTTATTAAATGCCCAATTAATGAGAAAACTCTTTCGACTTTTACATACATAGAATTTACATGCAATCTGAACCTTAGATCGAATGTGAATTGAACCATTGATTTATACTTAACAAATTCAGTTCGTTGGCGATCTTAGCCCCATTCCGCTCAAATTTCAATTATATATTTTTTAGCTCGTTTGTTCTATTAAATCTTAATCTGAATATTTGTTCGAATGACATATTTTCATAAAGAAGTCAAAACAGTTAAAATTTCTAATTAACTTCTTGTTGATTAGTCTCCACGTGTGAAGCAAAAGGAACCATGTATCCAGTAGATTGGGGTTATAATGGGAAAAATGAAACCAGAAACTCCGGACAAATAAAAAAAAAAAAGGCAAAATATATCAACACCACATTTTCTTATATTTACACCACTTTTTATTTGCATGAAAGGTTCATAACCTTTAGTCAATGCTACAACTTTGTCCCCAACTTTTTTTTTCATTGTATTATTATTTTGTATCTTCCATTAATTAATACATCTTGTCTCTTCTATTGAGTTCTATAAAAAATTTCATTAAGAGAAAATAAAAAAATTATTTATTTCTCATAAATTTACTAAGTAAAAAAAATCAAAATTATAATTAAATACTTATCCATTGTTTTAAAACACGATAGCAAAAAAAAAATCGATGAAAATCTTAGTTTGAGTAGAAGATCTGCTAATTGTTAAAAATTTAATGAAAAAAATTTGGGAAAAAAATTAAGAACATAATTATAACAATCTAGAAAAGTTAGGGATCAATAATACAATTAAAATGTGGTGTGTTTATAAGAAATTGTGGTCCTAATATAATTACCCAAAAAAAAATCCAAACGAAAAGGAACAGTTCACCGACTCCATACACGAAAAGGAAAGCTCTGAAATCCCAATTATTAGCAATTCAACTTTGCCATTAGAGCAACCTTCTATAAGTCCGCATCTAGGACAACCTCCGATGGGCACACCTCTAGTATCGAATTTAACTGAGATGGATCAATTAAAGAAGCGGATGTCGAAACTGGAAGCGAAACAAGAGGGACTCGGTTCTTCAAATCTGTCTTCCAAAAGGATATCTCCTTTAACATATTCAATTATGGCTCAACCATTAACCAGTAAGATGAAAATGCCCCACCTAGTGGGATATAACGCTGTGAAAGATCCTGTAACTAACCTAGATATAAGTATATATTATGTATTGAACTCCAAGGGGTGAGTGATGCGATCAATAGTAGAACCTTTCCTTTGACACTAGGTAATCGGGTGCAGAGGTAGTTCCGTAATTTGAACAAACATTCAATTTCAAGTTGGACTCAATTGACTACCCAATTCCATAAGCAATTTACGGGGTAAAAAATCCCCACCACACAAAAGGAGAGTTTAGTGACCATCAGGCAAGACAAGACTGAAACTTTGAAGAGTTACTTGAGCAGTTTAATCAACAGATCATAGGAATGGAGAAAATATCTAATGATGCATTGTTAATGACAATTCTATTTGTTTTGGTCCCACAATCTAGATTTTGGTGGTCAGTTCATGAGGATGGACCAAGAACATACCAGGAGTTCTTGAACAAGCTGAAAAATTCATTAGTGTCGAAGAAGCTTCGAATCCTCTAGATGGAGGGAAAAGCTCGATGAATGAATTAGGGGAGAAAAATGATAGAGAGGTGAATGCGGAACTAAAGAAGAATCACTTTGAGAAAAATAGGGATTTCAAACCAGCTAATCGTTTTCGCCCCTACACTGGACCAAATAATAATCCAACTCCATTGAATACATCAATGGAAAGAATAAAAGAATAATTTCTCCAGCTCGACCTTTGGCCCAAGATTTAGTCCGACTAGATCAGTGTAGATATTATAAATATCACAGATCATTCAGGTACAACACAGAACCTCAGCAAGTCACGAACGACCCAGGTAAGGACCAACTTGACGAAATTCATACACTTGTTAGTGGGAATCAAACTCAAGTCTATTCGAAAAGGATTAGGTGAGAGCTAGTCAGGAAAGCAAGGAATAGTTACAAGGTCTGCACCCAATCCCTTGTGACAAATCATTCGGAATAATTTAGTTTCTATTAGGAAAATGCTAAAGGTGTGCTATAGCCACACTCAGACGTGTTGGTTATCACAACACATGTTAGTGGATGATGGAAGTGTTGCGAATGTTTTGTATTAGAGTACATTCAGCAAGATGGGAACTGAATCACGTCATCTTAGACCAAGGATAACGAAATTACAACGGTTCACGGGTGATTATATCCAGCCTAAAGGAGAAATTTCTTTGGTGATTGAACTGGGGACAGAACCTTGTCATAGACGAGTTATAGCTGATTTTGTAGTTGTGGATATCTCATCAAATTATAAATGTTATTTTGGGGAGACCAATTCTTCATGAACTGAAGGTGGTAGCATCCATTTACCACTATTGTATGAAATTTCCAACATCACATGGAGTGGCGACTGTGAGAGGTGATCAGAGGGTAGCGAGAGAACGCAAGTTGGATTTCGATCCAAGAAATGCTCAAATGTTGAGGCAGAATGGTTTTAGCTGGAAGTAGAGCAAAGAGTAGATGGGTAAACGGAGAATCACAAATGTAGAATGATGAAAGAGCTGTAGATATAGTACGACCCGTATCGGTTTGTGAGCACGATAAGGAAGAGATTATTGGAGATCCGCAAACATTGGACCCCATTAGGAAACCAAAAGCATTTGCGATCCAGACCCATAGAAGAACTAGATTTGGTAATGGTCGATGAAATCTGACCTAAAGTGGAATTCAGGATAGGACATGAATTAAAAGAGCCAACTCGCACAAATCTAATACAATTCTTGAAGAACAATACAGATGTCTTTGCATGGACTCACTCTAACATGGAAGGGATAGATTTGAAGCATGCTTGCCACCACCACTTCCACATTGACCTGATTTCAAACCAAAAAGATAGAAGCGATGAACCTTGATTCCTGAAAATTATGAGGCATTAGCAAGGGATGTTGTGAAACTATTTAATAACAAGTTCATACGGAAGTCATTCTATATTTTCTGGGTGACAAATCCCGTTCTGGTAAAAATGAACAATTGGTCATGGGGATTGTGTATTGATTTTTTTGTTATGAATAAAGCTTTCCCAAATGACAACTTTCTACTTCCACAAATCGATCAAATGGTTGATGCCACCGTTGGACATCAGTTTCTTAGTTTTATGGACGCTTATTCAAGTTGTAATCAGATCCATATGAATGAAGAAGATGAGGAGAACACCTCCTTCCTGATGGATAGAGGGCTCTATTGTTACAAAATGATGTAACTTGGACTGAAGAATGGAGGAGCGACCTATAAATGGGTGGTCAACACGATGTTCACAGATCTGATTGGAAAATCAATGGAAGTTTATGTAGATGATATGTCGGTTAAAAGTGTGTTAACTGCAGATCATATCTCTCATTATGATTAAATGTTCTGAATCTTGAGATCGTACCAAATCAAGTTGAATCCTAAGAAGTGTTTATTTGGGGTAGGATCTGGTAAGTTTTTGGGCTACTTAATTAATAAAAAAGGGATTGAAGCAAACCTCGAGAAAATACGAGGTTTAATGAATATGAAAGAACCGACCCGAGTGAGGGAGTTACAGAGCTTGACAGGAATAACAACTCTTAATCATTTTGTTTCTAGGTCTACAGACAAATGCAGACCACTTTGAAGCCGTTAAAAAAAGCAAGAATTTCAAATGGACTCGGTACTGTCAGGTTTCCTTCGATGAACTTAAGAAGCATATCGCATCAACTCCTATTATCTTCAAACCCATACCTGGAGATGTCTTGTCCTTATATCTAGCAGTATCAAAGAAAAGCAGAATAATGATTCAGGCCGAACAGGGAGTTCAACATCCCATGTATTATGTTATCCAAGCTCTTCATGATTCAAAATTGAGATATTCGAAAATGGAGAAGTTGGCATATGTATTGGTGACAGCAACCCGAAAATTGAGACCGTGTTTTTCAGAACGCCAAGTTGAAGTCCTCACCAATCATCCTCTAAGGCAAGTATTACAAGAACCAAAAATGTCAGGTCAACTACTTATATGGGCAATATAATTGGGTTAATCTTCTTGCTTTGGTTTAAAGAGACAAACATTGACGAAGAGTATGAAGCCTTAATTGCGAGTCTGGAAATGGAAAAAGCTATGAGAATGGCCAGACTTGTCATGTACTCCCAGCTGGTGGTAAATGAGATTTAAGGAAATTATGGAACCAAGGATGAGAACTTTGAGTTTTCAAAATTTTAACAAATTCCAAGGTATCAGAATAGTCAAGAGGACGATCTCGCACGTATAGCCACAAGCGAAGGGACAGTGGATCTAGATCAATTGAAACCATACCGTTCTCATCTTTGGGGGAAAAAAAGGACAACTATGATGCAAAATGACCCAAAACCCTTCATGGATGGATGAAATAATTCAGTTCGTAAAGTTCAGAATGACACCTCAAGATCAAGTAGAAGCAAGAAAACTCAAAACCAAGTTTTTTGGAGTTTTCACTACCTTTATTGAAATGTCTGAATGAAAAGGAAGCCAAATATGCAATGATGGAGGTTCATGAAGAAATTTTATGGGAACTTTATTGGGGGCTGGCCTTAATTTTCATGATCATCAGGCAAGGTTACTTTTGCCCAACTATGAAGAAAGATGCAATTGATTATGTACAAAGAAGCAAAAATTGTCAAAGGTTTCCTCGTCTGGCAAGGAATCCACCTGAGGAGCCGGCTTCGATGGTTAACCCATGATCTTTTACTAAATGGAAGAGTGATATTATAGCCCTTTTTCTAGTCAGTAAAGGGGCAACAAAGTACGCAATTGTGGCCATTGACTACTTTACAAAGTGGACCGATGTTGAACCACTTGCAAAAATAACAAAAAGCAAAACAACTGATTTTGTTTGGAAGTCGATCATATGTTGGTTTGGAATCCCTCATTTAATTGTCATGAAAAATGGTGAGTGGTTTAATAACGTAAGATTGAGATCCTTTTGTGACAAGTTACATGTCAAGAAGTATTTTTCAACTCTGAATCATCCTCAAGCAAATGGTCAATTAGAGGCTGTGAATAAAATCATTAAATACTAGAGACCCGGTTGGAGATAATAAAGGGGTCATGGCGGAAGATCTTTTCAGTGTATTATGGTCTTACAGGACAACATGTAGAACAATCACAAGGGAAACACCATTCTCCCTGGATTTCGATGTTGAAGCAGTCAATTTGAAATCGGAGTTCCTTATCAAATTTCTCACTTCACCGAACAAAACAACGATCAAGAAATACGTACCGAACTAGGTTTTTTCGAAGAAAAAAGATTGCACGATGGACTAAGAAATGTAGTGTATAAACAAATAAGTGCCCGATATTACAACTCCAAGGTAAGATTCAAAAGATTTAGTGTTGGAGGCTTGGTCTTGAAAAAACAAATCTTTGAAAGTACCCGTCTCTTAGGACTGAACTTAGAAGGTCCATTCAAAATCTAAAGGCCACTTGGAAATGGAGCATACAAACTGGAATCAATGAGTGGAAGCCCATTCCCTTATCCTTGGAACGCTGAACATTTAAAAATAGTTTTATCAATGATGAAATGAATGAAAAAGAATTTTATTTTGAAGAGATTGTCACATGTTCAGATCTGAAAAATCCTTAAGGGACACGGTAGTACAACGCCCTTGAGGTCCTAAAACCAAGGTGAAATCCTTTGGGGACACGGCAAAACCACGCCCCTAAGGTCATATCAACGATCTAAAAAACCCTTAAGGGATACAGCAGTTCCATGCCCTTGAGGTCTTCAAAATCGAGGTGAAATCCTTTGGGGACACGATAGAACACACCCTAAAGGTCAGATTAATGATCTGAAAATCTTTTAAGGGACACGGGAGTACCACGCCCTTGAGGTCCTAAAAACGAGGTGAAATATTTTGGGGACATGGCAAAACCACGCCCCTAAGGTAAGATCAATGATCTGAAAATCCTCAAGGGACTCGATAGTACCACGCCCTTGAGGTCCTTAAAAACGAGGTGAAATATTTTGGGAACATGACAGAACCATCCCCTAACATCAGATCAATAATTTGAAAATCCTCAAGGGACACGACAGTACCACGCTCTTAAGTTCCTTAAAAAGAGATGAAATCCTTTAGGACACGGAAGAACTACGCCTCCAAGACCAGATCAATGATCTGAAAAGCCTCAAGGGACACCATAGTACCATGCCTTTAAGGTCCTCAAAAAGACGTGAAATCCTTTGGGAATACATAGAGCCATACCTGTAATTTTGGAGACCTGAGATGAACACTTTGTTCTTGAAAAAATGGGCCTTGGGCTTTACAGGGGTTAGCCCCAAAATTTTTTTTTTTTTTTGGGGTAGGCTTAAAAACAACAATAAAATTCATATTAACATAAAAAAATGTTTTAAAACTCTACAAGCATCTCTTATTTACCAATCATAAATAAAAACTTTCGCCAAGCAAACAAAACTTTTTCATAACGTATGAGTAGTTTACACCTTCAATTCGTAGAACAAATGGTAATTCTTAGTAGCCCTCTTAAAGCTCAATCTCTTTCATCCACATTTATCATCCATAGTTAAAGAACACAGAAGAAAAGATGCCAATCACTAAAACATAGTTATTCAAGTAATAAACTGAAAAATGCAAACTGATTCCCTAAAGATAGAGTCATCTTCCACAGCAAAAATATAGTATTTTAAAATACCACAAGGACACCTCACCCAAATTTCACCACATAATTTTTTTAAAGTTCATAGTACCTCACTTTAATCCTAAATATTGGAATAACAAAATCCAATTGTCACTGTCACAACTTCCAAAAACTTGATTCCATGGAAATCTACCCTTCAAGTATAAATGGGTCAAGTTATAGCCTAGCAATAATCCAGGGTTATTCTTCCTAGGGATTTTATTGGTATAATAATATTTTCTAAATTCAAAACTTAAATTATGATTTCAATTGTGTTTAAATGAATAAATATACGATATAATTAAAATGCAATGAAAGAGAAATTTGAGTGGAGTTATTCTTTCGCTATCAATTGGGATTTGCAAACAAAATTAGTGTGAATTTCTTGAGATTGATAAGATGTAGAAATATTAGTAGGAAAATTAGTCAATTTATTTTATGGCATTTAGTCAAACATGTTATGTGCATATTCAATACATACCACATCAGCGACATTAATCCAAGTAAAATAATCTAAAAATTTAAAGCACTTTGTAAACCCTTATCAATAAAAGAATTCATCTATAAAAAATTAACATTCACCAATTGAAGCTAAGAATAACTCATCTCAAATATAATTTAGTCGAACATAACTAAATTAACCGAAATCAAAATGAAATAAACAATTACCATTCTAGGAAGTAAAATTCAAAATTTTAAAACTAAAAATTCTATAACCAAAATATATCTCAAATCCAACATAACATAAATAATCTCAAATTATATAAACTAATAATTAAAACAATTCAAAATCTAAGCAAAAATATTAAATTGGAACCAATCACCCAAACCCAAGGGCTGCTGCTTTTGGAGCTGCTACGGCTGCTATAAGAGATGGAGAGGTGTTCGGATATGGAGTTGCTACTGAAGTGGAGGCTGATTGCTGCAAGTTGGTTGTTGGCTGGAGAGTAGAAGTTGCTGCTGGGCGTGAACAGTCGACAGGCGAGAATGGTGAGGTTGAGCGAAGTGTGAGAGAGCTGCTGGTATGGTTTCTGGACAGTTGTTGATGGAGAGAGAGAGAGAGAGAGAGAGAGAGAGAGAGAGAGGGCTGTACTTGCTCGTTTGGTGGAAGAAGGAGATGTGGCTGTCGAGTATTCAGGGGAGGAGAAGGCTGGTCTTTTGGTGAAGTTTGTGAGTTGCGGCTGTAGGTTGTGAGGCAGAGATCGAGTGAAGGAATAGGCTGGTGAAGGTTGAGGATGAAGGCTGCGCTCCTGATGTATAGAAAACGAGAGAAAGGTAAGGTGTGTTTTGGGCTGAGGATTTAGGCCAAAAATGTGCGTCATTCTTTAGTCGAATTAGGTTAGGGTTTACGAGTCGCACTCAAATTCATTGTAAGAAATTGTCCAATGTATCCCTGCAATTAAATAAATGAAATTAATAACAAATAAAATCAATTTAGAGTTAAGGAACTAAAATGGGATCTTTTATAACTTTTACTCTGAATAGCATAATTTATATCCCAAAATTTGCATTTTTCATGTATTTACCTATCTAAAATAAGTAAAATTAGACAATAATCATACTCCCCAACTAGCTTTTTGCTAGTCCCTAGCAATTCAAGTAAATTAAAAACATGACTAGCTCAACGAAAGACTTTAATTGTAAAGTCAAGAATGAATTTAGATAGTCGAGCACATCAACTTCGCAAAATCAAGAGATCAAGTGTTATATCCAAATTAGTCCATAAAAACATTCCCAAAATTTTGTGTGTGTGTGTGTGTGTGTGTGTTTAAGTCGATCCATCAAACCACTAACCCCAACACATACAGTGTCGAGTACTCACTCAAGCCAAGCATAAACTCCATATACTCATTGGTAGGTGTATTTTATTTTTGAACTGGTTAGGGGCACTCATGAAGTTTGAAACCTGATCACTCAAGCATTCAAGAAAGGCCATATATATGTGGATGGCAGCAATGCAAATATTGACCTCATGAAAAGCTCATAACCATTTGGACTCAACCGTTCTTACCACAAGTCAACTTAAGATCAAAATGTCAATGTCAATGTCAATGTAAAGGTGATGATGGTGTTATTACGGGAACTGATAAGGAGTGGTGGAAGAAAATGTTTACATGTTCCAGTGGTAACAGTAGAATTTTTTTTTTTTTTTTTTTGAGTATTGGATAGGATAAGGAAATAAAAAAAAAAAAGGTGAATAGAAATTGAGGACTTCCAAATATAAGCAAGGATAATAATTTTCACTTTTAATCACACTTCAAGCTTACTTTCTTCTTAACATCATTTGCTTTCTTTTCAATATGTTTCCCTTTTCTTTCTCTTTCTCTCTACTTCCTTTTTTTTTTTTGAAATGCATTTTCTCCTCCCCCCCCCCCCCCCTTTTAAAGATTTTTTTGGTAACTGAAATCCTCTTAAATAATTCTTCAACATTCTCATCTAGTCTCAGTGACTATCGAATACCTTCAAACTCCACTTTTCTTTTGTTTCATACGCTGAATATTTGTTTCTCATATTATCCTTTCTTATACTTGAAAGTAGAAGTCAAGGTTATATATTTATGGATGCAATGTTTGGATGCAATGTCGTCTTTAATGTGAAAGATAGATGAAAGAGATTTGTGGCTATGAATTGATTTGTGAATATGAAGGGATTTGTGATGGGAAGAGAAGATGATAAGGTTAGCTTCAAAGGATCAAATTTTTATTTGACATTGACCTTCATCGATTCTTAAGTATAAACCACCAACAATCCACAATCCGTGTAATGATGCCCAATGGAAGTAGCAATATCAAACAAGGGAAACACAAGAAAACCACCAATCACTCAACTCTCATGATGAACAAATAAAATTACTTAAATTTGAGAGAGCTCTAGTTGTATGTGTTGACTATCCATCTTACCACAAGGCTTAAATTCATGCACAAAAAAAATAATTTTTAGGAGGGAGGTCTTTACAGAATAACAGAGATATAATTGAAGACTAAAGATGTACTCAATTTTAATGCTCAACGATCACAAAAATTAATGCAAAACAAGTACATTTGAGTTACTCTCCCCCAACTAAAACCAGACATTGTCCTCAATGACTCAAAGAGAAGAAAAAAATGAACAGTGATTCATAGACACGACTCAAAATTAAATCAAGATAAAGAAGAAGAGTATACCTGAGAGGAGGCCTATGCACATGCGCATTTATTCAATAATGAAAAACTAAAAAAAAATGAAGTGAAGAACAAAGAATAAAATCTGCAAAAAGAAAATAAAATATATACATGATACTAAAAGTTAGTTCCAAGAAAATCAGCCGCCGGAATCAGGTTCCAGCAGAGGTAGTTTATTAACATCAGCAGAAAAATTATCCAAAAATGGCTTCAGACGTTGTCCATTTACTTTAAAAATAGTACCCGTTTTTGGATCCAAGATTTCAACTGCTCCATAAGGGTAAACAGTTTGTACAATGTAAGGACCAATCCATTTAGTTCTCAATTTACCAGGAAATAGATGAAGCTTAGAGTCATATAGCAATACTTTCTGAGAAGGAAAAAAGGATTTTCTAAAAATTTTCTTATCATGAAAAACTTTCATTTTCTCTTTTGAAATTTTTGCATTCTAATATGCTTCCAAACGTAATTCATCTAACTCATTCAATTTCAGTTTCCTAAATTCACCAGCTTGATCTAAATCAAAGTTGAGTGTTTTGATTGCCCAATAAGCTTTATGTTCAATCTCAACTGGTAAATGACAAGGTTCTCCAAACAAAATTCTATAAGGAGACATCCCAAGAATAATTTTAAAAGCAGTCCTATAAGCCCATAAAGCATCATCCAATTTTATAGCCCAATCTTTTCTATTTGGATTAATTGTTTTTGTCAAAATGCCTTTAATTTCCCGGTTGGCTAGTTCAGTTTGACCATTAGTTTGAGGGTGATAGGAAGTGGAAATCTTATGCCTAATGCCATATTTCTTTAGCATGGTTTCAAAAGGTTTATTACAAAAATGGGTTCCACCATCACTAATTATGGTCTTAGGCATACCAAACCTAGAAAATATATGTTCTTTCAAATATTTGAACACAATTTTGTGGTCATTTGTCCTACATGGAATAGCCTCTACCCATTTTGACACATAATCAACAACGTCCAATATATAAAGATATCCAAAAGAAGGGGGAAAAGGACCCATAAAATCTAATCCCCAACAATCAAAGATTTCAAGCACAAGGATTAGAGCTAATGGCATCATATTCCTATGGCTGAGAATACCAAGTTTCTGACATGCTTCACAATTTTTACAAAATGTATGAGCATCCTTAAATAAATTAGGCCAATAAAAACCACATTGAAGTACCTTAGCTGCTGTTTTCTGTGAAGAAAAATGACCTCCACAAGCATGAGAATGACAAAAGGTAAGAACTTGTTGCATCTCATCATTAGGAACACATCTTCAAAAAATCTGATCAACACAATATTTAAATAAATACGGACCATCATAGAAGAAGTTCCTTGCAATAGCTTTCATTCTCATTTTGTCTTGGACACTCCAATTTGAAGGCATATGACCTGTCACCAGATAATTAACCAAGTCAGCAAACCAAGGAAGAATATTCAAGATAAATAATTGTTCATCCGGAAATGAATCATTCAAAGAGTAAGAAACTTTTGAATTCTCAGAATTTAATCTGGATAAGTGATCACCAACAACATTTTCCACCCCTTTTTTATCCTTAATTGTGATGTCAAATTTCTGCAATAACAAAATCCATCGAATGAGTCTAGGTTTAGCATCTTTCTTTGTGAACAAATATTTAAGAGCAGAGTGATCAATAAAGATGGTAACAGGCGTCCCAATAAGATAAGTTCAAAATTTTTCCAGTGCAAAAACAATAGCTAGCAACTCATTTTCAGTGGTTGTGTAATTCAGTTGAGCTTGATTCAAAGTTCTACTAGCATAGTAGATTACATAAGGTTCCTTACCTTTCCTCTGGCCAAGCACTGCCCCTACATCTATATCATTTGCATCACACATTAATTCAAAAGGTAGAGACCAATCACATGATCTAACTATGGGTGCAGTGGTGAGTGCCTTTTTTAAATGTTCAAAAGCTGTAGTGCATTCATTAGTCCAAACAAATTTTGTATCATGCATCAAAAGTGTAGTCAAAGGTTTTACTATGACACTAAAATCTTTTATGAACCTCCTATAAAAACCAGCATGCCCTAAAAATGATCGAACATCTTTTATAGTTAAAGGAATAGGCAACCTAGAAATTGAATCTACTTTTGCCTTATCTACTTCCATGCCTTTAGCAGAAATTATATGACCTAAAATAATTCCTCTTGTAACCATGAAATAACATTTCTCCCAATTAAGGAGAAGTTGCTTATCCTCACACCTGCAAAAAATAACTTTTAAATTTATCAGACAATCATCAAATGAATCACCACAGAGAAATCATCCATAAACACTTCCAAAAAATTTTCTATCATGTCAATAAATATGCTAGGCATGCATCTTTGGAAAGTTGCTAGGGCATTACAAAGACCAAAATGCATTCTTTTAAAAGCAAACGTCCCAAGAGGAGAAGAAAAACTAGTTTTTTCCTGGTCTTCTAATGCTATTTCAATTTGATGATACCCTGAAAAAACATCCAAGAAACAATAGAATGAATGTCCAGCAACTCTTTCTAGCACTTGATCTAAAAATGGTAAAGGGAAGTGGTCCTTTCTAGTCATGGAATTCAATTTCCTATAATCTATGCACATTCTCCAACTAGTGGGTACCCTTTTAGTTATTATTTCTCCCTGTTCATTTTCAACAATAGTAACCTCAATTTTCTTAGGAACTACTTGAGTAGGACTTACCCACTTGCTGTTCGCAATAGGATAAATGATACCAGCATCAAGTAATTTTAAAACTTCTTTTTTAACAACCTCTTTCATATTAGGGTTTAGCCTTCTTTGAGATTCCCTTAAAGGATTAGCATTTTCTTCTAGAAAAATTCTATGAGTACACACTAAAGGACTAATTCCATTAATATCTGCTATAGTCCAACCAATTGCAGATTTATGATCATTCAACACTTTCAACAACATATTTTCCTGATCAAAAGTAAGAGTAGAAGAGATTACCACAGGGTATGATTCATTAGGTTCCAAAAATGCATACTTTAGTTCCGATGGAAGAGGTTTAAGCTCTAGAGTTGGTATCTTCTCTGCTAAGGTTTACATGGGTGTCTGGCTGACATTTAGAAGCTCAATGATCGGATGCCAAGCTTTTACAGCTACTGTTATTGCACTTTTTGAAGAGTCTTCAATGATGTCCAATTTGAAATTTAGCTCAGGTTGCTCATCGGGATCTTCTAACTCAACTAGCAGCTCTTCCAGCACGTTAACTTCCTGCACTTCATCAAAATCTTTTGGTTTCCTACAAGCATTGAAAATGTTAAGTTCCAAAGACATATTGCCAAAAGTCAACTTTAAAATACAACTCCTACAATTTATTAAAGCATTTGAAGTTGCAAGGAATGGTCTACCAAGAATAATAGGGATTTGGGGGGAAGTTTTAGGTGTATTTTGAACATCAATAACAAAAAACTCAACTGGATAGTAGAATTTATCAACTTGAGCCAAAACATCCTCAATTATCCCTCTAGGCATCTTAACAGATCTATTTGCTAACTGTAAAATCATGGGGGCAGGCTTAAGTTCACCTAGACCAAGTTGTGTATATACACTAAAGGACAAAATATTCACACTTGAACCTAAATATGGCAAGGCATGACCAATACGAGTGGTTCCTATCATACAAGCAATGGTTGGAGAACCAGGATCTTTAAATTTTTGAGGATTTGGCATTGTATGATAGAACTCACTTGTTCAGTTAAAAAGGCCTTGTTCTTAACAGCTAGCTTCCTTTTCACTGTACACAAATCCTTAAGAGATTTAGCATAAGCAGGGACTTGTTGAATGGCATCTAACAGAGGGATATTTACCCTAACTTGCTGAAAATCTCATGAATTTCTATTTGATTTTTGGTCTTATTACCAGGTTGTAATCTTTGAGGAAAAGGGGCAGGGGGCGTACCTACTATTGGTCTAGATGTTTCTTGAATATCAGATAGAGATTTTAACACAGTATCATCAATAGAAGGTTCAGTTTGCTTACCCACCAAGTTCTCTTTAGGTTCAAGAACTTAGATTTGCTTACCACTTCTCAAAGTATTTACTGCCTTTCACATGTCTCAGATTGGAATCATCGACTCCATTGTATTGAGTTTGAGGATTTGACATTGGTTGAGCTGGAAACTTACCTTTTTTCAGGTGCACTTCCCTGGGTAGTCAATTTTGTAAGCTGGGATCAGATGTCATTAATGGACTGAGAATTTTGATTGTTCATGGCAGCTTGACTTTGCATGAATTGCTGAATTTGGTCCTCCAGACTTCTTTTCTGTGGTGGCATATAAGGTGTTGGCTGTGAAGGTCCAACATTGTTGCTAACATTCTTGCTTCCTCCTTGATCATTCCTCCAACTAAAATTTGGGTGATCTCTCCAACCTGGATTAAAAGTACTCGAATATGGATTAGAATAAGGTTTGGAGATCATATTAACAGCAACAGATTGATCAAAATACATCTCTTTTAGTTGGGTAAGTGCAGGACAATCAAAGGTTAAATGTTATACATCTTCACAAATTGGACATTTTTCTAAAATAGTGGAAGAGGAATTGACTTCATTCACTTTTTGATTTTCCAAATTTTCAAGTTTTCGAGTGATGACAGCCAATCGGGCATTTATGTCATCATCTGCTCTAAAGTGAATGAATCCATTTCTAGATGCAATGTTTTGATCAGTTTTTATTGGAACACCCCTATCAAACTCATCAATGTTATCCCAAGATTGGGCATTTTCAGCTAAATCATAAAAAAATGTAAAAACTTCTTTAGGGTCTTTTGCAAAGAAATCACCATTGCTCGTGGTTTGCACAAATTGCCTCATTTCTGGTCTGAGCCCTTCATAAAAAAAATTTAGTTAACATACATTGCTCATAACCATGATGGGGACAAGATAACAATGAATCCTTAAATCTTTCCCAACTAGTGTAAAAAACTTTATTATTCTTTTGGGAAAAATTCATGATTTGTCTTTGAATAGCGGTGATTCTTTGTGGTGGAAATTTTTTTTAATGAACTCTTTCCGCATATTTGCCCAATTTGTAATTGAACCAGGCCTTAAAGAGTAAAGCCATGACTTAGATTTATCCTTTAGTGAAAAAGGGAAAGGCTTGAGTCGAATGACTTCCTCAGTGCAATTTCTTTCAAGAAATGTAAAACAAACCCCTTCAAATTCTTGGATGTAGTGATAAGGACTCTCTAATGGCATTCCATGGAAGCGTGGTAGATGATCAATCATTCCCAGTTTAAAGTTGAAGACCACTGCATTTGTAGGAATCACTATACATGACAGAGTGCTTGCCATCGTTGGAAAATTGTAATCTCTAAGACTTTGAGCGAATTGTGCCTCATTTGGTTCCCTATTATCTGCCATTTCTACTTGCTGATTTTCAAGAATTAAAAATTGGTTAGTAGGTTCCGATCTTACTAATCGCTTAGAATGATCTCGGAACTAAATGGACATAAACAATGAACAATATCAAGAATAGGAGTAATGAAAAAAATATAAAACAAAAAACAAGTAAAATAATTTAGCAAAATTAATTAACACCAAAATAAATCCCTAGCAACGACGTCAAAAACTTGATTCGATAGAAATCTACCCTCCAAGTTATAGCCTAACAATAATTCAGGGTCATTCTTCCTAGAGATTTTATTGGTATAATAATATTTGCTAAATTCAAAACTTAAATTATGGTTTCAATTGTGTTTAAATGAATAAAAAGAGGATATAATTAAAATGCAATGAAAGAGAAATTTAAGTGGAGTTATTCTTTCGCTATCAATTGGGCTTTACAAATAAAATTAGTGTGAATTTTTTGAGATCGATAAGATGTAGAAATATTAGTAAGAAAAATAGTCAATTTATTTTACGGCGTTTAGTCGAGCATGTTGTGTACATATTCAATACATACCACATCAGCGACATTATTCCAAGTAAAATAATTTGAAAATTTAAAGCACTTTGTAAACCCTCATCAATAACAAGAATTCATCTAAAGAAAATTAACATTCCCCATTGAAGCTAAGAATAACTCCTCTCAAATATAATTTAGGCGAACATAATTAAATTAACCGAAATCAAAATCAAATAAACAATTACCATTCTAGGAAGTAAAATTCAAAATTTTAAAACTAAAAATTCTACAACCAAAATATATCTCAAATCCATCATAACATAAATAATCTCAAATTATATAAACTAATAATTAAAACAATTCAAAATCTAAGCAAAAATATGAAATTGGAACCAATCACCCAAACCCAAGGGCTGCTACTTTTGGAGCAGCTACGGTTGCTATAAGAGATGGAGAGGTGTTCGGATATGGAGTTGCTAGTGAAGTGGAGGCAGGTTGCTACAAGTCAGTTGTTGGCTAGAGAGTAGAAGTTGCTACTGGGCGTGAGCAGTTGATAGGCGAGAATGGTGAGGTTGTGCGAAGTGTGAGAGAGCTGCTGGTATGGTTTCTAGACTGTTGTTGATGGAGTGCTGAGATTGGACGAGAGAGAAAGATGGTGAGGGAGAAATTTGGTTGCGGCTGGAAGTGGGTTTTGCTGGAGAATGGTTGTGGGCTGTGGCTGCTCGTTTGGTGGAAAAAAGAGATACGACTGTTGAGTGTTCAGGGAAGGAGAAGGCTGGTTTTGTGGTGAAGTTTGTGAGTTACGGCTGTAGGTTGTAAGGCAAAGATCGAGTGAAGGAACAGGCTGGTGAAGGTTGGGGATGAAGGCTCCGCTCCTGATGTGTAGAAAACGAGAGAAAGGTAAGGTGTGTTTTGAGCTGAGGAGTTGGGCCAAAAATGTGCGTCATTCTTTATTCGAATTAGATTAGGGGTTTACGAGTTGAACTCAAATTCATTGTAAGAAATTGTCCAATGTATCCCTGCAACTAAATAAATGAAATTAATAACAAATAAAATCAAATTAGAGTTAAAGAACTAAAATGGGATCTTTTATAACTTTTACTCTAAATAGCATAATTGATATCCCAAAATTTGCATTTTTCATGTATTTACCTATTTAAAATAAGTAAAATTGGACAATAATCACACTTTAATCCTAAATATTGGAATAACTAAATCTTAAATAGTGGCATACACTGAGAATCCGTTGAGGGGAGGAAGAAGTGGAAGTATGGCCCAGAAGGTTAGTTCGTGCGGGAACCCTATGTTCAAAATCGAAAACCCAATAATCTAATTGACTAATCCAAGATTCGATTTTCAACACATACATGATTTATATGAAGAATAGGGAGCCTAATAATTAAGTAATAATACCCAAAAAAAAATGAATACCGAAAAAAAAGGAAAACCTATCTGAAGTCAGGGAATGCGACAAAATTACGCCCTTAAGGTCAAAGTTACTCTGAAAACCTCAGGGAACACGGCCGAACCACGCCCCTGAGATTAGATCAACGACCTATGTTAACTTAATACTGTTGGCATTTCCTATTTTTCCACAAATGTGTAATTTAAGAAAACTTAATTTAATTACTAAATACGTGTATTTAGTAATTTATTAAGTTTAATTAAATTACGCAAATATTTCTTGAAGAAAATATTATCTCCTATTTTCGTGCCAATCATTTTATTGTTGGAAGATAATGATCAAGAAATATTGATTTGATTAGGATCATGATCTCGATATCTTGTAATTTTGGTAAATTTCTTGATTATCTATTTATGAGTAATCTTGGCATTCAAGCTTATTCTTGATATGGCCGAAAATATTTAAACATATCTTTACATATGGTAAGATCATCATCTTGATAGGGCCGAGCATATTCAAGCTTATCTACATATGGTAAGATTGTTTCTTGATAGGGCCGAAAATCTTGATTGTAAAAATTCTTGATTTGGCCGAAAATATTGTTCCTATTCTTGGTGTCCAAGTTTATGTTAATCACTTGATTGGTAAATGATTAACTTATGGTAAGATCCTTCATGATTTATCTATATCCTGATTTATGGTAAGATTTATTCAAAAATAATTATCTTACATTTCTCTAATTATCTCTGCTTTATTTTGCAGGTAATAGAGATCTTTTTGCAATAAGGAAACTTGGAGGACAAGTAACTTAATTGCATTTAAATAGAAGAAAGACGAGACTTTTTTCTTAAGAAGTCAGGAAGCCTATTTTTTGTGGAGTGCACAAATATTTAAGGCTCCAATTGTGTTGTGACTTCAGTACTCCGGGAGGAGGAATCAATCACCTAGAGAAGGAAAAAATTTCAGCGTGAACATCAAACAGGAGGTTGGATCATTTTCGAACGAGAGTTCGAGATTGCTGAAAAAGTGTTGCAGATTTAAAGAAAACTACTGAAGAGTGGTGGGATACCAGCTCATATTACATGCCATAGAAGGATCAGGGAGTGATCTATTTCTTAGATGTTTGATAAGTCTATGCGTAGATTTATCCTGTAGTTTAGATTGATCTGTATAAACTCATTCCTTATATGGTGATTGGTTTTTGTCCGCAGGATGCTGGCCGTGAGTTGTCCATTTATGTTTTACTATCCAGAGGAATCTGCATCAGCAAGATTCATCTGGTATTGTGCTAAAACAAAAAAAAATTACTGTTAGTTGGTTACTGTCCAGACTTATCTGGGACACTTCGTTCATAGAATTTAGACAACTTTAAATTTTCAATTGGTATCAGAGCAGGTTCACTTCTAGAAAGTGAGATCCGGCATCTCTTAGGCCACCTTTTTTAACTGGTAGTAACTATGCATATTGGAAAATTCGTATGGAAATTTTTATTCAATCTATTGATGAACGTTGTTGGACATCTGTCCTTGAAGGCTACACAGCACCCACTGTCACTGCTGGAGGTGTTGTTACAGCTGCAGCTAGAAGTGTTTATACTGCAGACGAATTAGCTAATGCAAATTGGAATTCTAAGGAACTTAACACTATTGTTTCCTTGGTTGATCCAGGTCAATTCAGACTCATCTCCTCCTTAAGAACCGCCAAGGAAGCATGGGATGCTTTGAGGGTAGTAAACGAAGGAACCAATGCTGTCAAAACCTCCAAGCTGCAGATGATCACTCTAGAGTTTGAACAACTATCTATGGATGAGAAAGAAGACTTCAAAAGCTTCTACGCCTGATTAAGTGATCTCACCAACTCAGCTGAAGCTCTTGGGAAAACCTACCCATATGAGCAGATTGTACAAAGAATCCGTAGATCTTTACCAGACAGGTTCCATGCAAAAGTGACAGCGATTGAAGAAAGCAAGGATCTTTCAACCATGCGAGTTGAGGAACTTGTAGGGTCATTGATGACCTATGAGTTAAATTTGGCCCGAAGAAAGAAAGACAAAAAATCAAGGATTGCTTTCAAGGCAAATAGTGAAGATCTAGACGAATCTGGGGAGACAGATGAAGATGAAAACTTCGTACTTCTCACCAGACAATTTAAAAGGTTCCTCAAGGGAAAACAAAAAGAAAGATCCACAAATCTTCAAGGCCATAATCAAAAACCACAAAAATAAAGGAGTAAAAACTATTTCTATCCCAAAAATAATGCTAACTCGTCTGAAGGAAAGCCTAAGAGTCGAATTCAATGTAGAGAATTTGAAGGATATGGACACATTGCAGCAGAATGTCCTAATACTCAAAAGAAGACCAAGGGAAGGAAGGCCATGAATGTTACATGGAGTGATGGAGACTCAGATGAATCTGAATCAGAATCAGACAGCAGGAATTCTGAAAAACTGGTAACTACCCTTACTGTTTTACAGTTATCTGGTACTGAATCTGGTAACTCTTCTTATGCACATGAATCTGGACTAAACATTGAAAATTGAGAAAGGAACTTCAATATGCAGAAGAAAAGATCCTACTGTTGCAGGCCTTTGCTGAACACAGCAGGGAACGACATCTGGAAGCATCTTCATTCTCAGATGTCGAACAAAATGAGGTAAGTGGGTTAAGTTCGGAACTGGCTAAAGCACAAGACAAAATCAAGAAACTGGCACTTGGATCTGTCCAACTTGATGAAATCCTGAACAGTGGCAGACCCGTGAGCTTAAAAATAGGTCTTGGATATGAAGGTAAAGGAAAAAATCATGACCATAAAATAAACTTTGTAAGAGAATCTAGATACAGATACAAAGAACAAAGTAGAAATTATACAGAAGCATCTACCTCCCATCATCATCAATTCAATGCTGCTGGAACTCAAAACTCACATCCAGCCAGGAACTATACAAGAAGACAATTTCAGCCGAATCTATACAAAGCAGATGAGTCTGTCCATCAGAATGGCAAGAAATTTCAACCTCGACAGAGTCGGCAGGATACATCTGTTTTCCAAGTATTCTGTAATTTTTGTGCTAAATCTGGTCATGATATATTTAGGTGTCATGAGTACTTGAAATTAATCAATTCACACAAAAGAAGACTTGTTTCTAGACAAGAAAAGAAAATTCGAACTAATGCTTATGTGGTTCAATTATCTTTAAGTGCTTTGATTCCTAATACATGGTATTTTGATAGTGGATGTTCTAGACACATGACAGGTGATCTCTCTTTACTAACACATTTTGAAAAAGGAAAGACAGGTGCTGTTACATTTAGTGATGACCAAAAGGGTAAGATAGATGGATTTGGTATCATCAACATCATGGGACTGCCTACATTAACAAATGTCTTATATGTTATAGTACTTAAGGTAACTTTGATCAGTATAGGACAAATTTTTGATGATAACTTGCTTTTCATGTTTTCTAAAAATATTGCAAGGTTTTAACTTGTGACAAGAATTCTAATCCGTTAAACAGTGTTTTGTTTAAAGGAGTTAGATCCAGAGACAAATGCTATACACTTGAAATTCACATAACTTGCAATTCTGTTAGAACCAAAAATGAGAAACTATGGCATAACAGTAAAGGGCATCTAAACTACCATGATCTCATGAAGCTGACCAGACTACAGGTTGTGAGAGGCTTGCCTAGCATAAAAAACATTCCAGATGAAATCTGAGTTGATTGTCAAAAAGGTAAGCAAATCAAAAGTCAACAAAAATCAGGTACATCTATTAATACCTTTCATATACTTGAACTAATTCACATGGATTTGATGGGTCTTATCCAAAAGGAAAGTATTGGTGGCAAGAGGTATATTTATGTGTGTATTGATGATTTCTCCAGATACACCTGGGTCATGTTTATTCGTGATAAATCTGATACCTTTGACAATTTTACTAATCTATTTCAGAAATTGAGCAATGAAAAGGCAGATGAACAGATAAGAATCAAGAGGATCAGAAGTGATCATGGAAGAGAGTTTGAAAACTCTGACTTTGCAGATTTTTGTATCCAATATGTAATCAAGCATGAGTACTCATCCCCGAAGACTTCTCAACAGAATGGAGTGGTAGAAAGGAAAAATCGAACTCTACAAGAGGTGGCTCGTGTCATGCTAAACAACAACAAATTACCTACGAAATTTTGGGCAGAAGCCATACACACTGCTTGTTATATTGTTAATAGAGTCATGCTTAGATCAGGAACAAATCAAACTGCATATAAAATTTGGAAGGGTAGAAAACCTAGGATTGATTTCTTTCATACTTTTGGAAGTAAATGTTACATTTTAAAAGACAGGGAACACCTAGGAAAATTCTACTCAAAATCGGATGAAAGAATATTTTTGGGTTATGCTGAAAACAGTAGGGCCTATAGAGTTTACAATCTAAGAACCCAAACCGTTCTTGAGTCAATTAATGTGAAAGTGGATGACACTAATTGTTTAAACTCGGATTTGCAGGAAGCAGATGGTGATCAACTGGAAGTTCCACCAAAAGAAAAAATTAGAACTGAAAAATCAGAAGAAGAACAGCACCAAGCTAGGAGTCTCAATGATGCTGAAGAATACGATCAGGATGAGTCTGGAACCCAGTAATATCTGCAAATCAAGACGCATCTGACTAACCAGATACACCTGATATTGAAGAATCAGAAGTATCGAGACAACCACCTACTAGGATTCAAAAGGCTCATCCACTTGATAACATTCTCACTGATATGTCTAAGAGAAATGTGACCAGAAGAAAATTTGCTGCCGAGATGGGAAACATCTGTCATATGTCTCAAATTGAACCAAAAAATGTTAAGGAAGCTTTGACAAATGAATACTGGGTACAGGCTATGCAGGAGGAACTCAACCAATTTGAAAGAAACAACGTCTGAGAGCTGGTAACACGTCCTAAAGAAGGTAATGTATATGGAACCAAATGGATCTTCAAGAACAAATCAAATGAACAAGGAAATGTGGTAAGAAATAAAGCCAGACTTGTTGCTCAAGGCTATGCCCAGATTGAAGGGATAGACTTTGACGAAACATTTGTTCCGGTAGCCAGACTAGAATCCATTAGGCTGTTGCTAGCTGTGTCCTGCTACATTAATTTCTGATTATTTCAGATGGACGTCAAAACTGCCTTTCTGAATGGTGTACTTAATGAGGAAGCTTATGTGGAGTAGCCCCAAGGATTCACAAATCCATCTCACCCGGACTATGTCTTTAACTCAAAAAGGTGTTATATGGATTGAAACAAGCCCCCAGAGCTTGGTATGAAAGGGTCACATCATTCTTGCTAAGCAACAGATACAAAAGTGGTGGAACTGATAAAACTCTTTTCATTAAGCATCTAAATCCTGGACTAATTGTAGCTCAGATATATGTAGATGACATTGTATTTGGGTCTACTTCTAAGTCCAAAATTGATGAATTTATAAATACAATGAAAAGAGAATTTGAAATTAGTATTGTCGGTGAACTAACATTTTTTTTTTGGTTTGCAGGTACAACTGGATGAATCTGGCATATTCATATCTCAAGCAAAATATGCTTAAAATCTAGTGAAGAAATTTGGACTTGAAGACGTAAAAGCAATGCGAACTCCCATGGAAACTACTCTAAAACTTTCAAAGGGTGACAGTGGAAAGGATGTAGATCCATCTATCTACAGAAGCATGATTGGAAGTCTGCTATACCTTACTGCCAGTAGGCCAGATATATCCGTTAGTGTTGGAGTGTGTGCAAGATATCAAGCCAAACCGAAGGAGTCTCATGTTTCTGCTATGAAAAGAATCATTAGATATGTAAGTGGTACATTGAGTTACGGAATTTGGTTTACAAGAGATACCACTGCACATCTTGCAGGTTTTTCAGATGCAGACTGGGCTAGGAATGTGGATGATCGAAAGAGTACATCTGGAGGATGTTTCTACATTAGGAACAACTTGGTGGCATGGCTAAGTAGAAAACAAAATTCAGTGTCACTTTCCACAGCCGAAGCTGAGTATATTGCAGCTGGCAGTTGCTGTACACAACTCCTTTGGATGAAACAAACGTTGGAAGACTATGGGATTTCTACAGAACAAGTCACTATGTACTGTGATAACAGCAGTGCTATCAACATCTCAAAATCCTGTCTAGTACTTCAGAACAAAACACATTGACATCAGACACCACTTCATCAGAGAATTGGTGGAACAAAAGATTATCAATCTGGAGCACATACAGACTGATCTACGGCTTGCAGATTTGTTTACTAAGGCCCTAGATACTGTCAAATTTGAAAGTCTTAGGAAACAAATTGGAGTATCATCTCCTCCTGAATAGGAACATGCATATTTCAAAAAAAAGCATTTTTTTTATTTTTATTGCATTTATCCTATTTTTATACTAAGTAGATCTTGTTTTTGCTTGTAGATATATCTCAGTGCTTGTGGCTGATAACGAGACAGATATGTCTGGCTGATAGCAGTCAACATGTCTCCGGATGAATCTAACTAGCACTCAAATCTGGACAATCCAAAGGATAAGTCACTGATTTCTAAGTCATATGGTTGTTACTGGATGAGATTTCATATTCTTATTATCCAAGGACAAAGCTAGTGGAAAAGAAGGCTGCCTATCCAAGCCAAGTTCATACCCTTTAGCTTCAAAATATAATGATTTAAGGTAAATACGGAAATATCATAGAAGAAAGAGGAAAATCTAGTAAGATAACTTCTGGGGATTTTGTGAATCTACCAATCCAAGCCAAGTTCATACTATTCTTCTAATCTAAAGGGGAACATGTTGTAAGATAACTTCTGGGGATTGTGTGAAGCCGTTTCCACCTCCAAAAGACATTGTCAAAATATTGAAAAAGTCGGCAAGCCGGATTTGAGAAAATGCACTTTAAATAGATTTTGATCGCTCTTATTGTGCACTACGGTGACAAATCAATAAGTCAGGAAAATCATATGATTTTTGACAGTATGTGGATGACTAAGGGTTGCTCGGATCACACACGCACATTAATCAACTTATTTATGTACATGGAAGATTGTATACTGCCGAATGTATTTGACTCAACAGATGTCAACAAGTGCTCAAACGTGTCTCGGGTATCCAGAAGCATTTAGACTTTTCCTTATTCACGTATCTTAGATTTTATTCAGTAAATCTTTAATTTTTAAGGCAGTATATCATGAGCTAATATGTGAAAATCTTGCAGAACAAGTCAGTTGATTGTGGGGCCCAATTTTGGTAATTTATTTGTTTCCTAATTCTTAACATATTCTGTTTCTATGTTTATCTATTTTTTTTTTTTAAAAAAAAAAGGAAAGAAGTTGGCAGGAATCAGGATCTCAAGTTACCATAATGAACTCCAATTCCTTTAATATTAGAGTCTCTCTTAAACCAAAAAACCCTCACACTTCTTCATAAACCTCACGTCCCAAAATTCCAAAACCTCAAAATCCTCTCATCTAAACCCTAACTTCCTTCTCCTCTTACCCTCACAAATCCAACACCCATCCTGAGTATAGCTAGAAGTAAGCAATCCGGATGGAGGAGAGTCACCAGAGTCTGCGATGGCAATGTAGAATCGTCTCAACCAAACCCATCGAAGATGGGAACTCCAACCGTCGGCTCCATTGTGCCGGTACCGACCTCCGGCACCAGCCCTACCCCAACTTCGCTCTCTACCGTCGGCACTACTCCAACTTCTGCTCTCCTTATGGCCCAATTGAGTCGAGGCAGGCCGATCATTCTACAGACCATGGGCATAAACTTGGCACCCATATCAGGTAATCTTGGCCAAAGTCACATTTCTCCCTTGGATATTCGCAGTGAGTTACAGGGTGCAAGAAAACTTGCAACTATGAAAAGGACAAAAGATGCGAAAATTGTGGAAGAAGAAGGTGGCGACGAATCTGGTGATGCAAAAAAAAATCAAAAGAGCAGGAAGTGTATGGAGAGGATGAAAAATCTGAGGAAGACAAGGAAGCAGAAGAGTCTGGGGGTGAAGCACAACCAGAAGAAACAGAGGACTCTGAGGATGCAGAAGAATCTAAGCAGTCAGAGGAGGAGACTGAGAAGGAGGTTGTGATCCCAGACAAAAAGGGAAAGAAGAAGGTAGAAGTCATAGTAAGTTCGAAAAAGAAAAAGGGAGACACAGCTGCAGGTCCAGAGAGATCCAAATTTGATATATCTTCATTCGTCTGCACTCCCATGCAGACGACCAGAGGTATGTTTACCCCATTTAATTTTAAATTTTGGTCGTCTGAGGCATACTCTGATTTCCAAAAGCATATATTGGGTAAACGACTGCATTATGAATCTAGGGTGGTTATAGAAGAATTTGATGATTTTGAGGTAGATGATATATTTCACACTTTAGGTTGAAGAAACTGACTGAATGTAAAGGGGAGATCAATGAGACCTTGGTTAAAGAATTTTATGCCAATAAATGATGAAGATGAGTCTATGGAAGCCACAAATGATGAAGATGAGTCTATGGAAGCCACAAATGATGAGATTGAAATGGAGTTGTCAGGGGGTAAGGTTACTTGGCCAGTAAAAGGGTTAAAAGAATTACTTAGGTCAGAGATGTCCAAGAAATACCAAATTCTTCATAAAGTTGTGAAGGCAAATTTTGACCAACTCATCCATGATTCTAGTTTTAAGAGAGCGTCTGCTAGAACATTGTTTCTCCTTGGGACTAAACGAAACATTGACCTTGCTACCCGTATTTGGAACTCAATTGTTGGTAGGGTCTCGGGGAGTGGCCCTCGACAGGGGAATACTTATTTGTTGGTGTATCCTTGGATTATTTCATAGTTTCTTAGTGATCAAGGTGTCCAGACGCTAGAGGGTGATCTGGTGATCACTCCCAAAGTGCTAAACAGGGCCAAATGCAGAAAAACTCTGGAGCTACGGATCTCTCATAGGAAACAGGTTTTGGACGAGACTGCTGGAAGTCTGGAGTCAGTTGGTAAGGATGTCAAGATTAGCCAACTAGAAGCGGAAATTGTTGGGTTGAAGGCTGACATATCTGACCTCAGGGTACGTGTCAAATGAATTCAAGACACGTTAGATCAGTTGCTTGGAAGTTCTTCGAAAGATGTGGCTCAAGTGGAAGCCAAAGAAAAGAGGAAGGTTGCTGCCAAAAAGCCACCTGCCTCAAAGTAGAAAAGGAAGACCTAGGACTGATCTCCACCCTGCCAGTTCCATTTGTTTATGTTCAGTGATTTTGAAACATTGTTTTTATGTTTTGCTTTAAAAACCATTGTTCTTGGGATCAACTTTAGGTTGTGTTTGGGTTTTACATGTAGGTTATGTGAGACTAATTGCTTCTCCTCTTTATTCCGAAAAGGGGGATCAACTTTAGGTTGTGTTTGGGTTTTACGTGCAGGTTATGTGAGACTAATTGCTTCTCCTCTTTTTTTTTTTGGTAACACTGTTTGGTTTATAAATTGATTTATTTATGATTTTGAGGTAAAAAGTAGTTGTTGAAAATTAGAGAGAGAAAATGTTTGTGGTTAAAAATTAATTTGAGAAATTGTATGGTTTATAAAATGGTATATAAACCATTTTTGCAGGTTTACCAAACACGTGCTAAATAACAAGTGTATAAGTGATCATATGACAAGTGTTTGTTAGAGTTGTTCAATCAGACATAGTGTCAGAGAAATGTAATAATTATGTTTCCACCCTCATTTGTCTATAAATAAAGGATTTAAATGTTCATTAAAGGGGAAATTAATGATAAAACTCTTTTCAACTTTTATATAAATCGAATTGACTTGCAGATCTAAACCTCGGATCGAATGAGAATTAAACCATTGATTTATACTTGACAAATTCAGATCATTGATGATTTGAGCCCCATTCCTCTCATATTTCAATTATATATATTTCAGCTCATTTTTTCAAGTAAATTTTAATCTAAATATTTGTTTGAATGACATATTTTCATAAAGTCAAAACAATCAAAATTCCTAATTAACTTCTTGTGGGTTAGTCTACTCGTGTGAAGTGACATCGTCGTATGAAAATTAAATTGAGCTTTTGCGAACACAAACTAAGATATTCAATTGAAACTTCCCTGAAAATTTGATAACCAAAATCGAAATTAATCTGGAAGTAACTCCTCCAACCCATCCCAATAAAGAGACCCCTACGCCAATCCAAATTGATCATGTAACCCTCTCTCTAAAAATTTGTCAGCAAATCATCAATCGAAGATGGGTAACACTGAAAAATTGATGAATCAGATCATGGATCTTGTGGAGTTCCAACTCCCCTTCCCAGCCTCTTGAAGAACCTATCCAGCAGCCAAGAAGTATTCCCAGTAAGCTTGCTTCTTATGCTATTTGTGAGCTTAGATTATAACCACTTAAACAGATCAGAACATAGCACTGTCATCCTTGAGAAATGGCAACCGGATTTAGGCTCGCCAAAGGTAGGAAGAATTCACTAGAGATATTGGTCCTCTCCCACTTCTATCTCTCCACCATTACCTTTGCCAAGACTAAGAAGCCAAGAGGAGTATCCCATTCTTTATCCATTTCAAAATTCAAATGGAGCCAATCACAAGGTGATATGTGGATTAAGTGAACCACCACTTTATTCCACAAATCTTCACCTTGGGCCACCTTAATCCACTACCAATTTCCCCAGTTACATGTGATATCCATGTGTGTGGTCTTATAAATCATCATCGCTCACTCCAACCAAGTATCTGCAAAACAACTAACTATTATCAATAATAAGAATTGATAAACACTTATTGAATGTACCAGCCACAAGTACTACTGTTCCAACATCTGCAATATTATCATCAGTTGCAATTTCAAGTAGTTTAAACTCATCCAAAGATAACTTTTCCCTAATGAAATGATACTTTTGACTATTAATAAATATCATAGTAATTTCATGCAAGAATTTCAGTTCACACAATAGGCTTTTTAACCACAAGCATTCTTTTACAGCTTCAGTGAGTGCAACATACTCAACTTCAGTGCTGGAGAGTGTAACAATAAATTGCAACTATGATTTCCATGTGATAGAATTATCATCCAAACAGAAGAAGTAAGAAGTGGTAGATTTTCTCTAATATTTATCCCATGCAAAGTCAGAGTCTACATATCCCTTAAGCTCAAGTTTATCACTTCTCCTTTCAAACACTAACTCTTTTTTAACAAATCCCGCTAGGTATCCTAATAACCATTTTAATGCAGCCCAATGAGATTTAACTGGTTTAGACATAAACCCACTTAAGAAACTAACTACATAGACAAGGTTCGATCTAGTGATAATCATAGAATACATCACATAACCATTGACATTAGCACAAGGAACATTACTCATTTCATGCTTCTCATCTTCATTCAATTCCCCATGAAGAAAAGCAATCTTAACATCTAGTTGCTCTAATTCGGATATCATATTGGACAACTAACACTAAGACTAACGTGATAGTTTTATACTTAATGACAAGTGAAACACCTCAGTATAGGGATCTCTTTGAGCAAATCCCTTAACTACCAATCTAGCTTTGTATCTTAAAGGGTCATTAGCTTCTACTCCTTCTTTCAACTTGTAGATCCATTTACAATGGACTGCCTTCTGATTCCTTTGTTTTTCAACCAACTTCCAAGTCTCATTTTTGTTCAGAGACTGGATTTCCTCCTACATAGCATTTTTCCAATTTCCAAACTTTTCATAGTTGATAGCTTCCTCAAATGAAGCAGGTTCAACTAAATCTAATATTTCACCTAAAACTAAAACATAGTCAATCAAATAAGGAGAGATGTACTTCATATTTAGTCTAACTTGTCTCGTCTCCCTATCTCTCACTAATGGATAGTCTTCCAAATTAATACATGTAGATGTTTCTTGATCAGGGACGTCTGTTTCAGGAATTTCTAGTTCAGGTTGCTTTACCATGACTTCTTGGTCCGCTTCTACTTGAGGTTGGGTTTCACTACCCTCTGGATTATCTTCACCTAATCTCTTCACCTCAAAATCAATCTTCTTCTCAGTAGAAGATTCTCCCATCTCATTTTGTTTATAAATGGTCTTAAGACAAGGCATATCAAACTTCACATCTCGACTATTAATAATGCTCATTCCACCATCTAAAACTCATAATCTGTAACCTTTCACTCCCTTAAGATAACATAACATGACAAACTTAGTAGTCCTAGGGTCTAACTTACTCTCAACCTGATGTGCATAGGTCGTACAACCAAATACTCTAAGGTGTGACAAATCTGGAGGTTTCCTAGTCCACAATTCTTGGGAAGTCTCAAAGTCAACAGTACTAGAAGGTGACCTATTTATCAAATAGGCAATGGTACAAAAGCATAACCCCAAAGCATTTAGCCAGCCTTGAACTAATCAACATGCATCTGATTTTATTCATTAAAGATCGATTCATCCTCTTAGCTACCCCATTCTACTGGGGGTAGATCTCAGAGTCCTATGCCTCCTGGTACCTCTATCCTTACAGAAGGTATCGAATTCAAAGTTGTAAAACTCTAAACCATTGTCCGTCCTAAGAGTTCTTACACTTTTCCCCATTTGATTCTCAACCAAGGCAATCTAGGACTTGAACTTACCAAAAGTGTCAGATTTGGATTTAAGGGGATACACTTAAACTTTCCTCGAGTAGTCATTAACAATAGACAAGAAAAGTCCACTACCTCCATTTGTGGGATGTTTTTCAGGTCCCCAAAAATCAGCATGAATGTAGTCTAAGGGTCTGTTTTTGTTATGTTCACCTATCCCAAAGCTAATCCGTTTAACTTTCCTAAAACACACGTCTCACAAAAGCTTAAAGGTGTAACACTATCCTTTCCTTGTAAACTATGATAACTAAGACACTTCAACCCCTTGTTCCCTATATGTCTCATCCTTTTATGCCAAAGATCTGATCTATCTTCATAAATTGTATATAATGCAGACTCGTAGGTCTCTAAGGCTTTACCTTGAAGGATATGATCATCACTCTGCTGAGGTCTATGTTTCTTCTTAAAGTCATCACAATCGATTTTGAAATGTCCCATTTTACCACAATGGTAGCATTTCTTAATACTCTTATCCCGAGATTTAGACCTAGCCTTTGTTTTTTCTCTACCCTGTTCAGTTTGGAAATGGTTTTCTCTTGACTCTCTCGACTTATTTCTCCCTCTAAGACCACTAAAAAAACTCTCTTCCATCGAGCTGCAACCCATTAACTCCCTCTTCATCTCTAGCTCTCTAGCCCTAAAAGCCTCAACTACAATATCTAAGGTCACAGTGTCCCTAGCATATGTGATAGCATCCCTAACATCTCTATAGGACTCAGGCGTGGCATTTAACATAATAGTAGCTAGAT
The DNA here is from genome assembly GCA_963555705.1 of Ligustrum vulgare. Classification (NCBI taxonomy): domain Eukaryota; kingdom Viridiplantae; phylum Streptophyta; class Magnoliopsida; order Lamiales; family Oleaceae; genus Ligustrum; species Ligustrum vulgare. The sequence goes on along the minus strand of OY743169.1, from coordinate 50,170,809 downwards.
ATTCGTCATCAAATTTCTTTCCATTGTAGGTCAAACACTTGACAAGACTATTAAACTCACTCAAATTAGATTCAAGATCATTTCCTTGGTCCAATCTAAAGTTGAAAAGTTTTTGAATTAAGTGAATCTTCTTCGTTAAAGATTTTGTCAAAAAAGGTTTGTCAAGTGCTTCCCACAATTCTTTGGCAGTCATGTGCTTTTCAACTTGCCCCATTATATCGTCGGATAAATGCAATATTATAGAACTATGTGCAATTTCATTCATCTCAACAATTTCATCAGATTTATCTAGTAATACTTTTGAATAAGTACTAAGGTCTTCAAGTGCTTTAGAAACTATTTGTTGAATTAAAATAGCCTTCATTTTTTTCTTCCAAATGGAATTATCTCCCTTACCATTAAATTGGGACAATTAAACCCGGGACCCCATAATTCAAATAATAAAAATTCAAACAAGTTAACACAAAGCGATTGCCCACACTCAAATGCAAAATCAATCCAATTTTATATTGAAATTACTCTCCAAGATGACCACACCAAAAATATAGAAACAAGTAACACATGAAAATTTCAAGAAACTAAGCACGTAGTCAAATTCCAATTCTATGTGAGTACTTCCAACAAGCAATGGTTACCGGTAAGGTAACTCCCAACACAGATGTACGATGTCGCATCCAAGTAATAAAGTGAACTTTTGAGTCCGAGTTATCATTCCACAGAGATTGTAATTAAGTACTGAAATTGTGTTAGTTCTCGCCTTATTTGAACGGTAGAATTTGGGATTTTTGAATAGAAATAAATTAAAAGGCAAAACAAAAGAAAAGACATTTAAATAATATTCTAAATTGACGTTTATAAGTGTTGGGACATCCGATTTTACATAGTCAATACTCTTAATTCCAATTATCTAGTTTTCTTCCTATTATAGTGCTCGATCCCCTATCGGTTTTAAATCAACTCTTCCTAGTTAGTCGAATGTGTTAATGAACAGCAGGTCGTAATGACTAAGTGCTTGGAACACAAGAATTCATGTAGCGATCGTAATAATAACGAACGTATATCTCTATCGTTCGTCCAATTACCGAATTTTATTCCTAGATCTATCAGCTCACCTCTCAAATTATGAAAACACTCATTAAATCATGAATTAGTCGTGAGTTAACTCGTGCATTAAACACAAAATAAAATGAACACATGCAATCAAAAGCTCAAAACTAGATTTATAGAATTCAAAAGTGTAAAACTAGCTACATCGAATATCCCAAATTCAAAATTAACAATTCATCAATAAATAAGTAAATACCTAACAATATAAAGAACTATGCATATAGAGTTTATCAAATTAACAAAAGAAAGGAAGTCTTGCACCAAGAAATCACTCCCCGTTGATAATCGTCAATTCCCTCGTCTTTGTATTGATCTCTGCCTCCAAGGGTTAAATAATAGAACAATGAATTGTGTAGTTGGTAGACTGCGCAAAGGTCCTAAATTCTTGCCTCCTAGGTTGTATATAAAGATGGAGAAGAGACCTAGGCAAAAAAATGAGAAAATAAGCTCATGGGCCTGAGCCAGAAAGAGGCGCGCCCGCGCAGGAAAAACACTGGTGGCTGCGCAGTTAACCTAAATCAGGTTCTATTAATTTCAGGATTGTCGGGCGGCCTCGTGGCTTTGGGGCTTGTGGCCGCGTAGTAGAAACTTGTTCAACGCGTTCAACTTTGATTCTTTTTTAAGTTGGTCCTCGTTCTTTATTTGTTTTCAAGTCCTCCATTTTAGACATATAAATAAGTGTATAAAATACACTTATCAATTACCCTTTAAAGAATGGGGCTTAAACAAGGCCATGATTGTCTGTTATTTATATTCTGTTCCTTTTCAAGTTTTTCCATGTAGTTGTATTGTTAATTTCATTATATTTGTTGATTCCAATAGACCACTAAAATGCCCTCAAATAACAAAGACGTTTGTTGGGCCTGTTAAAATGATGGGTACTAAATATGGGGCTAGCCAACGAAATGAAACTGTCCGACATGTGAGAAAAGCTTAATCAAGTTGATGCAAGTCTAGAGCAAAGGCAACATGGAAAGGTTGTTCTATTCATTTAACGTGGAAGATGGAAGAATATAAGTACTTCAAGTGGACTCACGTTTTGAAGTCAAATGAAATCGACAACCAAAAGGCTTTTCCAATTGAAGAAGAGAATGCGAGTCAAGTAGCAAGTTATCGAAGGAGGCTGGTAGAAGTTGTGAAATGGAAGAGTTTTCGTACATTTTCAACATAACAGCTCAAATTTCAGAAGAGAAAGATGTTAAGAAATCCCCAATGTAACTTTTCATAACGGTAAGTGGAAGGTATCTAGTTATATGTAGTCGAAAATAAATGTATTTATTCGAATAGTTGTGTTTGTCGGTTTTTTTTATGTAAATTGGTAGGATGGTTCCTTCCACGGTCTATTTAAATTAGGTGTGTACATGGTTCCATATGGTTCTAGTTCCTAGGGAACCAAATCGGACCAAGAACTAATGGTTCTTTTGAAAAAAGAACTGTTGGTTCTTTTTGCAAGAGAAGAACCGAACCGTTCGGTTCTTCCGGTTCTGGTTCCGATTTCCTAAACTACAATTTTCAAATTTAAGTGAATAAGCCATGGTAGATTCTGACTGTAAGAGTCGTAAGACGGTAAGATCATCTACCTTGGTCAAAATGTGAATACAACACTCAAAATCCTTGCCATTAAAATATTCACTCACTTCCAAACAGTAGCGTATATGCTCTCCGCGTGTATGTGCTCTTCTAAAAATTCTTTAATTTCTGCTCGTAATTCTCCACATTTTCAGGGAACAATCACACAAGTCCAACAAATCATTGAAAACAAGATAACAGTTAATTGTAAGATGAAGACTAAAGATTTATTGTGTGTTGATTCTTGAAGAACTGGTGGCTGAAGGCTTGAAGTTGAATGACGAAACCTGTGAAAGAAAAATGATTTTTAATCTATGATTTTTTGTTTATTACTTGTTTTGCTTATAGTTATGGTAATGTTGAATGAGTTAATAGTTGTTGGGTAATTGATATTGACTAATGAACCGGATAATATGCATTAAGATTAAGAATTGATAAATTTTTTATTTATTTTAAATTTATATTTAAAAAAATAAAAAAAATCGTGTTTTGTTTTGGTTCTTGGTTTTGTATCTGAACCAAGAACCGGAATAGGAACCAGAACTAGAACTGATGGTTCTTGATTTTTAGAACTAGTATTATTAAAATTTTGATAGAACCAAATCGAACTGGGACCAAACCAAATCAAGCCGAACCACAGTTTCAATTTTTTTGCCCAAGCCTAATTTAAATAACCAAATAATGTAACTCAACTATATATTTCATTAGTATTAGTATTGTGAAACCCAGTTGTGTTCTGCATCGTGTAACCAATTTGTTTTAAGAACAAGGCACATCTCCATCAAGTAGACTCCAATAGAGCATTTGCATATTCTTGACTTTATTAACTTCATCCAATTTGTACATTTTTCCAAAACATTTGTGGAAGATTGTAGTGCAACTTCTGTTCTTGATTGTATATTGAAGTTATTTAACGTCAAAATAATTTTGGGGATGATAATCATCCTATCTAAATTCAAGGTTTACTTGAAGCAAATTCATAGGATATCATTCAATATATTCTTACATTTTGTATACATTTCAAAGCAGAAGCATTCATTTATATAAAAGTTGTGCATTTTCAAAGATGGAAATGAACCACTAAAAAGATTGTTCCTCAAACTTAAACTAGTAAAATTCAAAAAAAATCGAACCAAACATGAAAGGTTCCATTCAAACACTTTAGCTAGTTGTTATGTTAGTCATAGCAAGCCTTCCCTCCTTCCCTCCTTCTCTCACTTGAAGCAAATTCATAGGATATCATTCAATATATTCTTACATTTTGTATACATTTCAAAGCAGAAGCATTCATTTATATAAAAGTTGTGCATTTTCAAAGATGGAAATGAACCACTAAAAAGATTGTTCCTCAAACTTAAACTAGTAAAATTCAAAAAAAATCGAACCAAACATGAAAGGTTCCATTCAAACACTTTAGCTAGTTGTTATGTTAGTCATAGCAAGCCTTCCCTCCTTCTCTCACTTGAAGCAAATTCATAGGATATCATTCAATATATTCTTACATTTTGTATAAATTTCAAAGCAGAAGCATTCATTTATATAAAAGTGGTGCATTTTCAAAGATGGAAATGAGCCAATAAAAAGATTGTTCCTCAAACTTAAACTAGTAAAATTCGAAAAAAATCGAACCAAACATGAAAGGTTCCATTCAAATACTTTAATTAGTTGTTATGTTAGTCATTGCAAGCCTTTCCTTTTCTCACTTTGAAAAGATTTAGCAGTCTTTTTGATGACCTGATCGAGAGAGTACGATACACCAGAGTAGGCGGTGGATCGAGTTGAAAGTGAAAGTCACAAAAAATTGGTGGAATGCTCTCGAAACCAATTCACTTGAGTGAGAAAAGGGAGAGTGGAATTTTGACGAGTGATTGACTGACCGTCAGGCTCATTCAACCTTGACCCATCTTCTTGACTTGTTGTTATAGAAATGCTTTCCTCTGTTTGTTCTTTCTTTCTTTCTTTCCTTCTTCCACATTCCTTTTTATAAGCCACAATACATTTTGACATTTCCAATTTACCATAGAATCTCCAGAGCTTACCTAGCCACTATCCTTTTTTTAAAGAAGAGGGGCATTTGAAGTAGCCGGATCAAAAAAACCAATGCTTTTGGGGAACTCTTTCATCGATAAGAAAAAGAAGAAAAGAGGGCAATAGTTGACTAAAGCTCAAGGTTCTTTTTTTCTATTTAGCAAAGAGAGTTTTATATCAAACAAAGAGTTGAAATATATAGAGTGCAATCAAGTCTATAAATGAATGCTCCAAAGTACTTGCCTAGAGTTGCAGTGAGAGGAATTTGACATCTAGCACTGATCTCCCGAGCTGTAAGCTTGTGGAAGTTAGGTGAAACAACAATTTTTGAAGAACTGTGGACATGAATCCTGTACTGATTAAGCGGGAAGACTGATCTATTTCATTAAAGGAAGAAGAAGATTTGCAAGATTCAGAGTTTTGGAGGAATTGAAATAATTTATATAAGTCGACCCTATTATATTGGGTAAAAAGCTTTTAACCAAGTAAGTGAGGAAAGTAGACTGACGCGTGCTTGATTCACAATCAAGATTCCATCATGTATTGTCCAGTTATCCAACTCAACCAATGCAAAACTTCGACTAATAAAGAAGATTCCTAAGACCTGCTATGCTAAAAAGAAGATTGATTATCCTTACAGGGAGCCTCTTTTTCAAATCATTAATCCAACTCTTCTTTCTTGGTGCGGTGGCATCATACTCGATTGTTGGGAATTTTGACTCCTCTATACTCAAAATATGCCTCTCTAAGAGTCTCTTTCATGCCATGCTCTTGGATTTTATGCTCCATTTCTTCTTCTTCTAGTACAGGATCATCTGGCTGTACTAGTAGTAGAGTGGCTTGCTACTTTCAATCAGAAAAGGAAAATTAAGCAAGGGATGAGCTACATATCGACAGCAGGCATTATCGCCTCCTATTTCTTTCGTGCTAGGAGCCTTTCCTAGGTTGTGAAACGATAGTGACTGCTATCAATAGGTAGCTCATCCCTTGAAATTGGTTTGTTGGTTGGCTACACTATTGGAAGAGAGGGGCTCAAATACTCAGATTCCCATCCAATTTAAGAACAAGAAGTTAACCAATTCTAGAAAGGGTTGCTACAAGATAACCCATGGAGAAATTCTTCGACGAAATTCTGTCCAAAACTCGAAATCCATTAAAATTACTAACCCTTTTTGCTTATCACTAAAAATTATGATCCAACCAAAAAATTTTGGCATCGATTAAAACACCATAAGTACATATATAATACATACTTCTCATACAAACAAGCTATATGAATATGAACTTCAATAAGATTTCCAAAATTAATTCCAATCCATTTGCCTATAATTAATTTTACAACATGGGGCATCAATTGAAAACATCATACGTCAATGAACATATACACAGAGAGAAAGATACATACATGTATAGATGCAAATGTACATGTATACCTCTATATTTCATGATTTGAAGGAAGGAAGGAAGCCATGACATTTGGGATTTGCTTAAGCTCCGCCAAAGCGAAGCCTCTCTTTTCAGCATTGACGGTGGTTCTCAAGGCATCGTTCAATATTCTTCTCTCCATTTTCTCAACAGCAGAACCCCTTTCCTTCGTTTCTTCTTATGCTCAAGCTAAAACCCAAGTTGTATTCTCAGGGAAAGGAAACCCATTAAGTTCTTATCATCAGAATTGGACTGAACGTACAAAACATAATTTAATTTCATGTATAAGATGCCAGTGGAATTATGGATCTGATGATCATTCTATTGACAATGTACTAACTAAATAAATTTTATTCAGTAACATCAACCAAACCTCTAAACCTAAAAACTTGTCTGGTCTTTCCTTTCCAGTTTTTAACTTTCAAAAAATGTATGAGAATAATATATTCTCAAGTGATCAGCTTTACCATCAAGCAAGACATACCCAGAGAACCACATACAACATTTGCATAAAAAATCATGAACGTTTTCTTCATGTTAAAAAATAGTCAACCAATCTTACTTTGCTTGACATTCTACACCAATGCAGCAAGGAACATACATGAAAGCGAGTTGTTCCCAGTTGACCTTGGGCAAGAATGATCTCATTATCTCAGGGGTTATATCAAGATCTTTTATTGATACAACAGTACTATCTACATTAGTTGAATCTCCAGAAGATCCATCTCCATCACTAAAAATAGAGTACAAATAAGATCAAATAGGCAATAAGAATAAATCATAAATGCATTTCTATTATCTGGAGAAAAATTTATCGCAAGGTTAGAGTATATTCTAGTAACTGATGAGCACATGAATCATGATATATTATGCTAAATTGGTAGTCACTGACACATAAGGCATTCTGAAAATATTTTTAGTCTCTTGGAATTACAGGATATTTCAAGGTCATTCACTAAGGTTATCAATCAAAATCAAGTTGGCAGAAGTAAAAGTTGAAGTTCCTATCAAATGTAACATAGATAAACAACTACGAAGAGAAGTTATTGGAAGTTTCATCAACTATAAGAGAAAAAATTGGGTCTGGATCTCCTTCTGCTACTGGAATGGTTTGGAAGATCCCAAAAAAAAAAAAAATTAAAAATAGTGATAGTTGCTAGGAACAACATCACGAGGAAGTCAATAAATATAGATAGATCCAAAATCTAATTAATGGAATGGAGATGAGTTGGAAATACCTAAGGACAACCAGACCCTTTTACATGTTCTAACAAATTATATCCCTTCAATAGTTAAAAGTTATTTCAGAAGCAAATTGTGCAACACCTAATAATTTTTGCAACACCAATTTGCAATACAGACAATTTTATAACATAGTTCATTTAATAATAAAAAACCTAAACCACATCCAATCACATAAATCAACAATTCTATTGTACAAATTATTGGGACTTATGACCAATCAAAGCACAAGGATGTCCTGAATTTGTTTCCAAGTGCTCATTTGAGACAATAGTAAATGTTACCATAGATGGTAATAACTTATGGCACTTATAAAATTAAAAATTCACTTTCGTTCATTCTTGTTTAGTATCATTAATATTATCTAGACCCTTTAGTCAATGTGAACTAAAGTGAGCATTGCATTTTAGAACCAAAAAAACATTTGATACGATCATGTCAATTAAAAAAATGAAGGGAAAATGTCTAATTCAAATAAAATTTGAAGGTTTGATAAGGTTATATACCTGCTCGGAATTTCTCGACTCTCGCCACTAACCTGTAGGTTAGTCATTCAAGCTATAATATTAACCTGAAGCACGTCAAAATGTCAACATCTCTTCAAGCACTCTCCCCTGGCCACAATTCATGAATTACATACAGGAAATGAAATGCATTAAGAGATGTATAAGCCTCTAAATCATATTTAAATTCAATCATTTATTACTAAGTACACAATCAAATATAATTTAACAAAAATGATTACACATTTAGATTCTACTTACAACTCATAAATAGTAACACATATTAACTAAACATTCAGAAGAATAAATGAAATTCCTCACGGAAAACTTACAAAAAGTAATCAACTACTATGGACTCTTCAAACGTAGTTAAACCTCGATATCCAAAATGCTAATAAATTCGTAAAATGAACAAATCATATATCGGTAAAATCAACCTTGAACAAATCAAAAATCAGTACACTCAACCTAAACAATAAATCTATTCTATCATCGCAACCATCCGCAATATTTCAAGATTTATGAAAAATCAATCAGTAAGCTAAGCTTTATTTTCAGGCAAACGTGAAAATACAGATTGACGTTTTGGAAACCTTCCATTAAGGATGGAATAAATAAATAATTGTCAAATGGATCATTTTTATTTACATTATGATGAGTAATTGCTGCACAGACAGTGTTATCATCCTTTGCTTCATATAATACCACCAAGTGCCAAAAAAGGGAGAACCCCAAGAAATCTATAAAAGGGCACATTCAATCAATAATTAAATGTCATACCAATGAGACATCATTCACTCTTCACAGCCTCTTTTCTTCTAACTCAAACCTTTCTCTATTGCACAAAAATATAAAATCCCCAGTGGTCATGGAAGATATCATTCATGGCAATTTCAACTCCAATGTGCTATTAAAATGTAAAAGCATCTAACCTTGGAGCCTTTTTTCGGTTGATTGAAAATCACAAAAACCAGCTGATTATGAAGTCGGTGAATAAGTTGAGAACAATCCGCCTTCAGACATTGTTTTTCAACTCATTTGTGCATAAAAACTAAAGAAATATAATACTGAATAACATAATCAATTTTTTCCCCAAATCCTTAATATCGGTTATATATATTCTGACTAAATCTTCGAATTCCCATTCTCAAATCGAAACAAAAGACTGTACAGATTGAAAATGGCAAAATAAATACCTTGATCATTAACCTCAATATCTATATCTCCGAGAATAGACTGTGCTTTAGCTATGTCATCGCAACAGATTTTCCTAGTCCAATTCCTAACATGGGTGGAGTCTCCGCATTTTCCTTCCAATTCTCCTCAACTTTGAGCAATCTATTAGAAAACTCAACTTATTTGAACCGTACATTAAAAGTGAAAAAACTTTGTTCTCTTTTATAATTGTAGAGATAGAGAATTAGAAATACATACCTTTGTTACACCAAAAACGAATTCCTCCTCTACGCAGCAAAATCCACATTCATGTTGGGAAAAAAATTGATCACTGGAAGCAGTGAGAGAAAAGAGCTTAATCGGAAGCTGTGAAAGAAAAGAAAATAGAAAACCCAATTTTAAATATAAAAGAGCTTACCAGACAGGGTATATTAATGTACCTTCAACTTCATCTCCAGAACTGGGTTTCTCCCATTCGTAGATGGATGGAAAAAAAATTGTGACGGGAAAATGCAAATTCGAAGATGAAGCGACCAAAACCCAGAGAAGTGAAAATCACAAAACCCAACTAATGTTGAAGTCGGTGAATAGTGTAGATCGATCTTCAAGTGCGAATTCCTCTAGTAGGTGAAGATACCTTGAAGAGAAGCCGGATCTAGTAATGGGAAGCAAAGCCCACTATCTAGGCTGAATGAAAAAGGGCAAGATCGTCACCAAGAGGGCGGAACGACAGCAGGCTTTGAAACAGAGAGAAACGATGAGAAGTTTTTGGTGGTTTTGAATTTTGAGAATGAGAGATCTGAAAAAGTCGGTCAAAAGAAATGTGTGGGTCCCACTTTTTGCTGCTAGAGCGAGATTTTCTTGTGCTGGCCTAATTTATTTTTTTTTTTTTGGGCAGCTGGCCGAGAATTCAAGGCGGGATTTTCTCTTCAAACTCTCCTCTCTTTATATATTAATAAAAAATAGACGACACTCAAATTTAAACATGGGTGAAAGTTTTGCAATTGTGAAAGAGTGGCTCAATTAATGATGTCAGTGGAGAAAGAAAATAAATTTGAATTGAAGTACTTGAATGGCGAAAATAGGGTCGAAATAATACATGCGTGTCTTTTAAAAAATAATAATATATTTCCAACATTATATTCGAGTTCAAAAATTCCTTTTTTGTCTAGGAAATTAAAATAAAATGTGTAGTAAAAATACACTAAGATAAACTAATTAATTTTCCGTTTAAATCGAAATTAACATTTCAAAAAAAAAAAATCTAAGGCAAGTGCACGCAATATTTCTATCATGACCATAACTCTAATTTGTAAATCTTATGGAAGTTAGTAGCGACGCATTAATATAGATCAAATTAATTTATTTTTTTTTAATTCGACATGAAATTTTTTTCACAAGTAACTAAATATTTCCATTCACTACAACCATTCCCACTTAAAATAATTTCGTACTCGAAATTTAACTTACTTGATTAATGAGGTCGGGATAGTTGGCTAAAACATCTTCTTCTCTTTCCTAGGTAGCCTCGTCCTTATCGTGTCTATCCCACTGAACTTTGACTAATGAAACTTCTCGATTTCTCAGAACATGGACTTTTCTATCAAGAACAAATACAGTTGCCTCTTCATATGACATATCACTCTGTACATCCAAAGATTGAACACTTAGGTGGCGTTCTATTTGTATTTTATTTTGTATTTTTATTTTCGAAAATGTTTTGTATTTCTTGTTTTTATTTTTATTTTCAAATTTGCTGAAAACACGTTTGGTTTGTCATTTCTGAAAACTATTTTTGAAAATGAAAAACTGGAAAAAACGTTCTGTTTGAGATTTTGCAAAATACTACTTAAACTATTTTAAATTAATTTGTTTGTAGAAAACTACTAGCTCAAACTTAAGGCCCTGTTCTCTTTGCTGTTTTGAGGTCGTTTTCTGTTTTTATTTTCGAAAACACTAAAAACGCGTTCTCTTTACTATTTTCGAAAACGCATTTTGGAAAAGAAAAAAATTGTACACAAAATGCAAAACGCCCAAAACCTCGTTTTGGGTGTTTTGTGTGTATTTCAATAAAAAAAATGTTCAAAATGCAGAAAAAACGTTTTGAATTTTTTTTTTAAAGAATTATCCTAACTTGGAACTAAGTTTAATATAAAGTTTTTATTGATTTATTATTTTTTTATTATTATTATTTTTAAATTATCCTAACTTGGAAGTTGGAACTAAGCCTAAATAAAGATTTTTTTTTTTTTTTTTTTTTTTAGAATTATCCTAACTTGGAACTAAGTTTAAATAAAGTTTTATTGAATTCAATATCAACTTTACAAAAAAAAAAAAAATTAAGTGAGAATTCTTGTTGTTATATTTCAAAAAATGCTTTGATAAATGGACTCTAGTGATTTTAAAAGAACTTGCATTTTCTGGATTTTAATAGAACTAGAGCTTCCTTAAATCCCGAATCTGACCAAGTTATGTTAATATAGACTCTTAATGCTCATATTAGTGTGTTGCATGTAACCATGTTTTCAGTTTATTGTGAAAGGAAAATTGAGTTTGATACAGTAGTATTCTGCAAGCAAATTAATTAAAAACAATTTAAGTAGTATTCTGCAAAATTTTAAACAGAACGTGTTTTCCAGCTTTTCATTTTCAAAAACAGTTTTCAGAAATGACAAACCAAACTCGTTTTCAGTAAATTTGAAAACAAAAATAAAAACAGGAAATACAAAACATTTTCGAAAATGAAAATACTAACAAAACGTCACATAAATTTCCTTTCACAATGCACTGAAAACATGGTTACATGCAACACACTAATGTGAGCATTAAGAGTCTATATTAACAAAACTTGATCAAGTTCGGGATTTGAAGAAGTTTTAGTTCTATTAAAATCCAAAAAATACAAGTTCTTTCAAAATCACCAGAGTCCATTTATCAATGCATTTTTTGAAATATAACAACAAGAATTTCCCTTAATTTTTTTTTTTTTTTTTTTTTGTAATATTGATATTGAATTTAATAAAAATTTTATTTAAATTTAGTTCCAAGTTAGGATAATTCTCCAAAAAATAAAAAAAACATTCATTATTTAGGCTTAGTTCCAAGTTAGGATATAAAAAATATATATATATAAAAAAATCCCAAAACGCTCTTTCCGCGTTTTAAATATTTTTTGTTGAAATACACACAAAACGCCCAAAACGAAGTTATGGGCGTTTTGCGTTTTGTTTACAAGTTTTTTTTTTTTTTTTTCCAAATTGCATTTTCAAAAATGGTAAAGAGAACGAGTTTTTAGTGTTTTCGAAAATAAAAACGGAAAACGACCTCAAAACAGCAAAGAGAACAGGGTCTTACTACCTGACTTGGGTTGTGCACATACTTTCTTAACATTTAGACATGAAACACATTGTGCGCTGTCGATAGCTCAGGTGGCAATGCTAAACAATATGCCACATTTCCAACCTTTTTGAGGATTTCAAAAAGGCCGATGAATCTGAGACTCAATTTTCCTTTCTTCCCAAGTCATAGTATTCCCTTCATTGGAGCGACCTTAAGAAACACTTTCTCCCCAACTTCAAATTTCAACTCTTTTCTTTTTTGGTCAGCATAACTCTTTTGACGATCTTGGGCGGTCCTAATCCTTGAGCTTATATTATCTATTGCTTCAACAATTCTCTCAATCAATTCTGGACCTAAAATTCTTCTTTCACCGACCTCGTCCCAATATAATGGCGAATGGCATCGACGTCCATATAAAGCTTCGTACGGTACCATGTCGATTGCAGCCTGAGAACTATTATTATAGGTGAACTCAACCAACGGAAAATGAGCTTCCCAATTACCACCCAAATCCAGTACACATGCTCTAAGCATGTCCTCAAGTACTTTAATAGTTCATTTTGATTGCCCGTCGATCTGGGGATGATATGCTATACTGAAAGTCAACTTAGTTCCCATGACTGTCTGAAGGCTCTTCCAAAATTTTGAAGTAAATCTTGGGTCTCTATTCGATACAATGGAAACGGGTACTCCATGAAGACGGACGATCACTCTGACACACACACACACACATACACACACACACACACGGATATATATATATATATATACAATGGAAACGGGTACTCCATGTAGACGGACGATCACTCTGACACACACACACATACACACACACACAGAGATATATATATATATATATATATATATAAACACACACACAAACTGTTCTAAATTGAAACTCATTCGACCTGCACAAAGTGGGCAAATTTTGTCAATTTGTCTACGATCACCCATATTGCAAGAACCTTAATTTATTACTTGTTATTAGTTAGTTATTAGAACAATTAGTTTCAATGATTTTAGTAACTAAATATTCAAGATTCTCTATTTGCAAGACCTCTTGCTGATCTAGGAAAACAAACAAAAAAATCTATTGCAATTTTCTCCTATATCCATTCGTATATCCATAGGATTTAAAAGTCCCGATGGCTCTGATGTTCGGCTTTCACTTGTTGAAAAAACATACACCTTGATACAGTATGTTCTATTATCCCTTTCGTGTTTCTCCACCAAAATGTATTACACAAATCCTTGTACATCTTGGTTCCTCTTGGGTGAGCGGCATAAGGAGCTAAATGGGCTTCAAACATGATCTCATTTCTTAGTCCTTCATCTTTAGGAACACAATCAGTCTTTAAACATAAATGCTTTATCGTTTGAAATCTTGAATCCTTTCTTCATGTCAGTTCCAGCATCAATCCTAATCTTCTCCAGAAAAGAATCATTTTTCTGAGCTATTATAATCCTGTCCCTAAGAGTCGGCCTCACAGCCAAACTTGCTAACTTTGCCAAGGTTTGGATTGGTGGCGTTAATATCTCTATTCTTAGATTCTCAAAGTCTCAAAAATCTGATCTTGCACAATACGCAAAGTTAATAATTGACCCAAGTTCTTCCTGTTCAAAGCATCTAAGACTACATTAGCTTTACCCAGGTGGAAAAGGACAGTGCAATCATAATATTTCACTAACTCCAACCACCTACGTTGCCTCATATTTAACTCCTTCTGGGTGAAGATTACTTGAGACTCTTGTAATCGATGCGTATTTCACACTTGCTCCTGTATAGGTAGCGATGCCAAATCTTTAAAGCATGAACTACTGTAGCAAGCTCGAGATCGTGTGTTGGGTAATTTTGCTCATACTACTTCAATTGTCTCAATGGATAGGCTATCATCTTTCCTTTATGTATTAGAACACAACCCAATCCAACTTTGATCCATCACTCTAAATTATAAAACCCTCTAAACCTTCAGGTATAGTCAACACCCGTGCTGATACCAGACTGTCCTTTAGCTCTTGAAAAAATTCTCACAATTCTTTGACCACACAAATCTGATGCCCTTTCATATCAATTATGTCATAGGGCCTACTATTTTAGAGAATACTTCTATAAATCGTCCATAGTATCCATTCAAACCCAGAAAGTTTCTTCCTTCTCCAACATTCAAAGGTCGGGCCAATTGGTTATAGCCTCAACCTTAGATGGATCAACCTCAATTCCTTTGGCAGTCACAACATGACCTAAAAATCCTACTCGATCCAACAAAAATTCACACTTCTTGAACTTGGCATACAACTTTTCCTTTCGTAAAGTCTCCAAAACTGTTCTCAAGTGTTCTTCATGTTTTTTAGGATCTCTTGAGTATATCAGTATGTCATCGATAAACATCATGACAAAATTGTCCAAATATTGATGAAATTCTCAGTTTATCAAATCCATAAACACTACAGGGGCATTCGTCAGGCAAAAGGGCATCACTATGAACTGTGCCCTAAATGTCGTCTTTGGTAATTGGTAGGCTAGATTTTCAGTTGATGATAACCTGATCTCAAATCAATCTTCGAAAATACTTTTGAACCTTTCAACTAATCAAATAGAACCTCAATTCCTAGAAGGGGATACTTATTCCTAATTGTCAACTTATTCTGTTCCCGATAATCGATACACGTCCTCATAGTCCCATCTGTCTTCTTTACAAAGAGGACTGGTTGATGTGGTCTAGATCATGAGTGCAAGTCTAAATTGATAGTTGAAGGAGGGCCGATGACTTGATTGCAGACGAAGAAGGTCAAAGAAGCAATGGACAAGCTAGTACTAGAAACGATGGACAAAACAACATTCTTGGCTAAGAAGGAAGCAAGTTTCATGTTGGAGTCTAGCTGAGAAGAGATCGACGTCATCCAAGAAGTCGAGGTGGGAGTTGAAGAGACCACAATTATAGCCGTAAACAATCCTGGTCACATTCGTAATCATCCCTCCAACAAAAACTGGAGTTTCGTGGAAAATTAGACTTACAGCCATAAGTCTAATTCTCACGGCCGTAATGCTTACCCCGTGACCAACTTACGACCGTAAGTGAGATTTTCACAGCCGTAACTATGTTCCACGATAAATTTCCTTTTATTTTCTTTCCATATTTGAAACAATTACATTCCTTATTTTCTTAGGGCTCTTAAGTCCCTTTTTCACCCTATTTAAGGGGTTGTAATTTTCATTATTAGGTTAGACAACTTTGAGATTATATTGTGAGGCTATTCTGCTTTCAAAAACTTATTCTTCATTGAATAAAATCCAAACTTGAAAGCTTATTCTTGTGTGTTCAAACTTGGGTGAGATTTATAATTCTTGTGATTAAGAAGTCAACATATCATGTTGATTTTCTTGGTCGCTTAGTTCAATAGTTTTAAATCAATCTCTAAACTTTGATCTATTGGCTTTCTTGGGTT
This sequence comes from Ligustrum vulgare, assembly GCA_963555705.1. NCBI lineage: Eukaryota > Viridiplantae > Streptophyta > Magnoliopsida > Lamiales > Oleaceae > Ligustrum > Ligustrum vulgare. The sequence goes on along the minus strand of OY743169.1, from coordinate 50,154,973 downwards.
CGTGTCAATCTTGTGTGGGTTGCATGGCTAGAATTCCTACGTGATTTGCATCACTGGTGCTACCCATGGAGACACACTCAGTCTAATGAACCCTTTGCTTAGAAGCTCCTCTAACTGCATTTTCAACTCCTGCAGCTCCTTAGGTGCCATCCTATATGGGCTTTGAATACGGGTGCAGCTCTTGGTACTAAATCTATCGTGAAGTCCACTTGTCTAATTGGCGGAATGCCCAGTACATCATCTGGAAAACGTTGATATAATCCCGCTCTACTAGCACATTATCTAATATTTTCTCATTGGATGATGCGCCGTTGAGACTAACAAGATATCCTTGGCAGGATTCTTTCTTGAATAGCCTCTCTACTTGCATAGACGAGATAAGGCAAGGAAATGCCTTAATCTTCGACCCATAAAATCTAAACTCTTCACCTCCAAGTCTCTGAAACACAACCTCTTTCTCGAAACATGCAATTGTAGTGATGTCTACTAATCGCAAGTGTACGATGTTGCATCCAAGTAATAAAGTGGACTTTTAAAGTTCGGATATCGATTCCACAGAGATTGTAATTAAGTACCAAAATTGTTAGTTCTCGCCTTATTTGAACGGTAGAATTTGGGTTTTTGAATAGAACTAGAATAACAAGCAAAAGAAAATAAAAGACATTAAAATATTCTAAATTGATGTTTATAAGTGTCGGGATATCCGATTTCACCTAGTCAATATTTTTAATTCCAATTTTATGGTTTTATTCCTATTATAGTGCTCGATCGAATTCACTTATGAATATGAAATTTCCCTCTCAGGTTTAAGTCAACTCTACCTAATTAGTCGACCATGTTAACAAATAGAAGCGGGTCGTAATGACTAGGTGCATGGAACACAAGAATTCATGTAGCGATCGCAATAATAACAAATGTATATCTCTATCGTTCGTTCAATTATCGAATTTTATTCCTAGATCTAAGTGTTAGCTCACCACTCGGATTACGAAAACACTCATGAAATCAATGAATTAGTCGTGAATCAATTCATGCATTAAACAAAAAAATAAAATCAACACATGCAATCTATAGCGCAAAACTAGAATTATAAAATAAAAACCGTAAAACTAAGTTACATCGAATATCCCAATTATGAAATTAATAATTCATCAATAAAGAGATAAACACATTGTAAAAATCTATACTACGCATGTTGAGTTTATCAAATTAACAAAGAAATGGAAATCTTGCACCAAGTATTTCGCTCCCTGTTGATAATCTTCAATTCCCAAGCCTTTCCCTTCAATTTCCTCCAAAGAATTTGATGTTAAGAACGTGGAATTATGATGTTTAAAAGCTGTGCAAAGGTCCTCCAATTTGTGCCTCTATGTTTTATATATAATTGGAGAAGAAACCTAGGAAAAATAACGAGAAAATTCGCGCATGGGCCTGGGCCAGAAAGACGCGCAGCTGCACAGGAAAAACCCTAATGGCCGCGCAGCTAACCTAAATCAGGCTCTGTTAATTTTAGGTTTGTCACAAGGCCGTGTGGCTTTGGGGCTCATGGCCGCACAGTTGAAACTTGTTCAGCGTATTTTCAACTTTGATTCTTGTTTAAGTTGGTCTTCGTTCTTTATTTGCTTCCAAGTCCTCCAACTTCCAATTGTGACATTTTGGCCCCTATACTTCTGATTTATTCTATTTTCTTCCTTGCTTTCCTCAATTGGCTCCACGCACTTCTCCAATGTGTCCAATTTAACTCCAAAACTCATCCAAAAGCTCATCTTTTCCATTCATTGCTTCATTCATGTGATTTTGGGATTGTTTCTGAAATATAAACAAATAAAAACAAATCAATAGCTTTTATTCTTCAACGAAAACATATTATCCTAAATTAGACATATAAATAAGTATATAAAATAAGATTATCAAATACCCCCAACTAGAATCATTGTTCGTCCTCGAACAATGTAAAACTAATCTACAAAGGAAAGAATGCAAATAACAAACATTTTTTATTTTGTAAATTTGTTCACCATGTGTCTCAACAACCCAGATCAACTTCATATTTTAGCATAAAACTTTGAACAACACAATAAAATAGTTCTAGTTATAACATGTTAGACATTCAAGTGTGTGTTTGAATAGCCAAATTCAAACACATACTTATGCAAAAATGTACTTAACATTGTGTGATTTATTATGCAAAAGGAAGCCCAAATCCCATGAAGTCATCTTATGAGTCCTAATGATTTTTCATACATCGCTCATGGAAGATCACAACTGATTGCTTTTCTCTCAAAATCCATGTTCCCTCTATTATGGCATCTAATCATGTATATAATGAATTTTTCCACTCAAGATAGTTAGAATAGAAAATATGCATGCACAACAAGTCAAAAGTAAACAATCCCCAATTCTACACTCTTAATCTCTACAGTTTCAGTCAACAAGGCTTATACCATGCAACAAAAATTCTTTTATGGATGACTTTTTCTTTTTATTATCCCTGTCTTTTACCATCTTTGTGAAGTACTTTCCTCATTTGCTTTCTATGTGAACCCTGTAGCGAGTTTTAGGTTGGTCACTCCCAAACTAGACGGCTTTAGGGCACCAGGTTCATAGAACCCCTTAGACTTAATTACTCAAGTCACAAAGGCGATAAAGAAAAGTTGAAGATGTTTTATTGTCTTATGTGTAAGTATACTCTCCTTACTTGCTTTCTAATTGACCAATATAACGAGCTTTGGGCTGATAGCTCCCAACTCAATTGAGTTTGGGGTACCAGGTTTCAACTACCTTACAAGCTTACTTGCTCGAGTCAAAAAGGCATTCGAAGAGTAGAATAAGACCTTCAGTATTTTTCTATTTTTATGCTGGTTATGGTTTATACCTGTTGAACCGTTGATCAAACTATTTTAACCATAGTGCAAAACCAAGAACCACAGACCTCTAACCCATCAATACATTCACATTCTAACATTTCCACCCCCAAACTGCCTCTCAAGCGGTTTGGTTCTATTTTTGGGTTGTGATGTCTAAAATCTAAGTTTTGGGATTAACAAGTCATTCCTAAGTTCAAGTTGCATAATTATGCCCCACAAATATCAAACAAACTCCTACACAAGTAATAATTCAACAATGGTTATGTGCTCAAGAATATGAATTCAAATATGAATAACTAGTAAAAATAATACAAGTTCTATGTTGTCCATTATTCAAGCTAAAGCACTAGGTTGATCCAATTATTTCCTAAGCAATAAACAAATCAACAATATTTTTAATATTTTCAATTTTTTTTTGGTTTTTTTCAATTTTAAATGTTTTTTTGTATTTTTTGTATCCCAAAGAATCAAATAAATGCAAAACAATGAATGAGATCCCACCTCCAAACTAGAAATATATATATTGCCCTCAATGTATGTCAAGTAGATATAACAATTATACATAAAACATAAGAGAGGGGTTCTGGTACTTCCTGGGTTCTAGGCAATTTTCCAATTTGGAGCTTTCCTTTGAATGTACACTTGGATGTTTTCACTTGTTCCAATCTTGATGTGGATGTATTTCAATTGTTGTGTACCTCGCAAGAGTGAAACAAGTACAACATAAACATCAAATTTATAAACAATCATAGGCAACTTTATAACAACCCCCAAACTAAAGTTATGCACAAGTTTGATGTTTTGAAATAGCCAACTACCCATTTTCAACCCCCGACATCGCTATGAAAAATTAAAATTTTTCGAGCCATATTTGGACACGTGAAAGTATGTAATGTGGTTTACAGCATATCAAAAATTCAGTTCATTTGGAGCTCAAAAGGATTGTGAAATGATGTAGCAATGTGGTCACTGCAGACTGAAAATTAGTGCAATACCCCTACAGTTATCTTGTTGTTGTGCCTACGTCCTTAACATCCCAAATCCAAGTTTTGTGCAATGTGTTGATGCAAATTATGAATGAATGGCTCAAAATCAGTGCTAAGCATGAATTGAGATGAAAGTTCAAAAGTTTTGCAAAAATTCTCCTAGACATTTCATCAAACACATAATGTGCACAAAACAAAACACATTGAAATCATAGAGTTTGAAGCTTGGAGTTATCCTAAATTCTTAACCTATATTTCACAATCTACTCAACATAAAATTCTAGCGTATTCCACAACTCAATAATCTATAGAATCCAAATATCCATAAAAGCAAGAAATACCACAATAATAGCAAAATTGTAAAGCAAAGATAAATTTCATACCTTTTGGAAGATTGGAATGTGATGCAAGCTAGTATGATGCTCAAGTCCATGTGAATGAATGAAGATTTGGTGGTATGCTATGTTGGGGTGAGTTTGGAAAGAGAAAACGAGATTGAAAGTTATGAATTTGAAAGTTTCACCGAAGTATATAAAAATATGTTGAACTTGACCTACAAGTAACCACGCGGCCGCACAGAAAGAGCTCTAGTGGCCGGGTGGTTCAATGCTTTGGGTATCGTTGATTTGAGTGGATGACGTGCGGATGCCATGATGATAGGGTACGGATGCGTAGGTCTCTGTCTGAAAGAAATTTTTGTTCCTATTTTGAATTTCAACTTCAATTTCTCCACTCCAAAACACTTTGTCATCAATGTACTCTACCACTTATACTTTGTTCATGTCTTGAGTCTACATGTCATGCTAATTTTTATGACTTAACACTTATCAAACAAGCATGCAAGTAGGACTACATTTTCTCAAATGAATGAATATGCTAATGAACCACCAAATGCTCCAACTTATGCTTTCATGTATTAGGCTAGATTTCAATAGTGATCATGATGCTCAAATTCTATCAATGATGAAGCAATTATCAACTACCAAATGAGGTGCAACAAGTATCATGTCAAAATCATAACTCAAACATGCAAATACTAAACTAAACATGCAAATAAATCCTAAAGCTACTCATAAACCAATAAACAAAGCAAAATAAATACAAGGATGGAAAATTGAGCTCCGTTTATAATCTAAAGCCTAACTTTTGACCTGGTTTTTCAAAGAACTTTAAGTAAGGCTTTTGATGACCGTCTTTGTTTGTGATGGTCGAATTTGCTCCATTGTGCAATTATGCACCAAAATTTTACCTTTCCCATGTCATAAATGTTAACATCTCCACTCGATTCAACCTTCAAAATGTAGACTTCAATTACCTCGTCGGTGCCAATGACGAAATCAATTATGAAGTTAGAGGGTCGTACGATAGGGTTGGCATTCTTAAGTTCATCCTTGTTTGTTTGCTCTTCTGTGATCAACTCCTCTCCCCCCCCCACTTGGTCTTCATTTTTAGTTGAAATTTCCTCGAGCTCGATGTCCAGAACTTGAATTTTTGCCAATGGAGCAATGGTCCCTACATGACAAACAATTTCTTTCAGCTGATCCACTACATTAGATTGCTCTTCTTTTCCTTTGAATATTTCAACCAAATTTTCTAAATCATCTGATCTAGTCACCTGAATTTCTGGCATCTGCACTGGAAGTCTCTCTGATCTGCTAGTTGTTACTTGCCTCATCATCCTCTTTATTTCATTAAATTCAGCTTGTTGATTTAGCACTACCTGCAGTATCAGGTCTTTCTTGTCAAAAAATTAATTTTAGCTTGAACTGTATTTACTGGTTGTTTATACCGACTGTAAAAAATTTCAATCGACGCAAGATTTGCTTCCATTCTTGCAATTTTTATTGTGATCCAATCAATCCGAGGCGTTGTTTGATCAGAATTCCACTGATGATTTTTGTTGCCATCTTGCAGTGTTACCTCCACTGTTTGCAAGTCTGTTAAATCCCTGAAAAAGAGACAATTCACTGCTTTTCAAAGTCCTTAAAATCGAAACTAAAAATAAAAAAAAATAAAAAGTTCATACTAAAATAAAAACTAATTGGTCTCGATATTAATTAACAATCCCCGACAATGGCGCTAAAAACTTGATGTGTGTTTAATCACAAGTGTATGATGTCGCATCCAAATAATAAAGTGGACCTTTAGAAACCAGATATCGATCCCACAGAGATTGTAATTAAGTACCAAAATTGTTAGTTATCGCCTTATTTGAACAGTAGAATTTGGGTTTTTGAATAGAACTAAAATAACAAGCAAAAGAAAATAAAATACACTAAAATATTCTAAATTGATATTTATAAGTGTTGGGATATCCGATTTCACCTAGTAAATACTTTTAATTCCAATTGTCTAGTTTTTTTTTCCCTGTTATAGTGCTCGATTGAATTCACTTATGCATATGAAATTCCCCTCTCGGGTTTAAGTCAACTTTACCTAATTAGTCAACCATGTAAACGAATAGCAGGCCATAATGGCTAGGTGCATGGAACACAAGAATTCATGTAGTGATCGCAATAATAACAAATGTATATCTCTATCGTTCGTCAAATTAGCGAATTTTATTCCTAGATCTAAGTGTTAGCTCACCTCTTGGAATCTAAAAACAGTCATGAAATCAATGAATTAGTCGTGAATTAATTCATGCATTAAATACAAAATAAAATCAACACATGCAATCAATAGCGCAAAACTAGAATTATAGAATTAAAACCGTAAAACTAAGTTACATTGAATATCCCAACTATGAAATTAATAATTCATCAATAAAGAGATAAAAACGTAGTAAAAATCTATACTACGCATGTTGAGTTTATCAAATTAACAAAGAAATGGAAATCTTGCACTCCCTCCCCGTTGATAATCTTCAATTCCCAAGCCTTTGCCTTCAATTTCCTCCAAAGAATTCGATGTTAAGAACGTGGAATTATGATGTTTAAAAGCTGTGCAAAGGTCCTCCAATTCATGCCTCTAGGTTGTATATATAATTTGAGAAGAAACCTAGGAAAAATAATGAGAAAATTCGCGCATGGGCCTGGGCCAGAAAGAGGCGCGGCCGCACAGGTAAAACCCTAGTGGCCACGCAGTTAACCTAAATCAGGTTTTGTTAATTTCAAGATTTTCACGTGGCCGCGTAGCTTTGGGGCTCGTGGCCGCACAGTAGAAACTTGTTCAGCGTATTTTCAACTTTGATTCTTGTTTAAGTTGGTCCTCGTTCTTTATTTGCTTCCAAGTCCTCCAACTTCCAATTGTGACATTTTGGCCCCCCTATTCTTCTGATTTCTTCTCTTTTCTTCCTTGCTTTCCTCAATTGGCTCCACGCACTTCTCCAATGTGTCCAATTTAACTCGAAAACTCATCCAAAAGATCATCTTTTCCTTTCATTGCTTCATTCATGTGATTTTGGAATTATTTCTGAAATATAAGCAAATACAAACAAATCAATAGCTTTTATTCTAAAATAACAACTTATTATTCTAAATTGGACATACAAATAAGTGTATAAAATACACTTATCATGTAGCACAGTTGTTACTCAACCAATCCATTCCCAAAATTATATCAAAATCTTTCATTTCTATCACATGTAAATCTACCCCCAATGTCAACCGATCATAATCTATATGTACAGCCTTGGCTATCTTATAAGTGTTTATATTTCCTCTTGATGGCAAGCTAACCTCATGTATACTATCAGATTCTTTACATTCAACTTTAATTCTGGCTAGGCATGCGACTGATATAAACGAATGCATTGCACCAGAATCAATAAGAAGATAAATAGGAATGCTAGATACATATAAGATACCTGCAATAATATTTGGATCTTGGGTTGCCTCAACATAACGAAAACCCTTTCCTTTCCTTTCTTCTCCTTCTCAATATTCCAGGTTGATGTTGCCTATCAATTAGAGGCATAGTGTCCCAACTCTCCACAATTGTAACAGACGTTCTTCCCAGCCAAACATTCACCTTTATGAACCTTCTTACACTTAGGGAACGGAGGAAATGAGTTTCTTGTCTACCCACCATTTGATCCATTGTTCTGCTTCTTGAACTGGCTCGAATTCTTATTTCCATCAAGCCACTTCCTCTTTCCACCATCGTTCTATTGTCCCTACCTTCGAGGTTTTATACCCAAAAAATGACACTGTTTGAGCCTTTTTCACCCCTGCTCGATAAGTAGTGAGCTCATGGGAGCTTACAATCTTTCTGATTTTTAGGTGCAAGCCCCTCTCAAAACCGTTTAGCTTTCATGATCTCAGTGCTTACTAGGTGTGGGGCATGGCGGGACAATTCTTCAAACTTCCTTTCATAATCTGTAATGTCCACATCCCATGTGCGAGCCGTAAGAACTCTGCCTCCTTATGGTCTCGAACGGCCAGAGGAAAGTATTTCCCTATTAGCTCTGCCTTAAATTGAGCCCACATCAAATTATTTTGTTCCTCCTCCGCACGAGTACGTGAAGCAGACTCCCACCAGTGGCTTGCTCCCCCGGTCAGCATAAATTCTGTACATAATTCCTTTTGCTCATTTGGGCAAGAAATGTGTCAAAATATCTTCTATAATTAATGAAGCCACTCTTCAACTGCTAGGGGATCCCGTCCACCGTCAAAAGTAGGAGGGAGGTACCTATGAAACTCCTCAATCATTGGAATAGCAAGGGATAACAGAGGTGCAGGTTGAGCTTGCGAAATTTGTAGAATTTATGGTGTCGGTGACAGTTATAGATCATGGGTTATTGGTGGCACAAATTGAGTTGCCAGAGCACGCCTCATCTCTTCCACTACCAACTGTAATTGCTTGATAGCTCTAGCTTGTGATGGTGGTGCCATTTCCTTCATACCAATTATGCAAAGTCCAGTGAAGTGGGTTTCTAATATCTTTTAATTAAATTTTGAGGGATAAAATAAATAACATAGTTTGATCAATTTCATAAAAATCTTAACCTCATGTAATCAATTCAACTTAAATTCATCCTTTTTCCTAAACATGAAATCCTTGAAACTTAAACAAATATAGGCAACCATAAAAATCTTTTAACAATGTATCAAGACATAAATTTTCTTAATAGATAAAATCTTCAACTAACATTATGTTACCGTACCTAAAAAAAAAAAAGTAAATTTCTCAAACTTGTTTGCCTCAATGTTGGCATAGCGTGGCAATGGCAGGCATAGTGCTCAGGACCCTCTTTTAAATTTGTAGCCATCTAAAACATCACTTGACACATTTATAAAATAAGAAATTTTTTAAAGCAAGTCTACAAAAAAGTAAACCGCGCTCTGATACCAAGTTGTAACACCCGAAATTTTTCTCGAACCAAAGAGTTACGAAAAACACATTATTATTTTGACACAATGTTTAAAACCTAAAGTTTTCACCCTGAAAAGAGATAAATATTAATCCAGCGGAAGACCTTAAAGGAAAACTACGCAGGTGTCAAACGTTTTAAGTGAAAATTAGAAGGAAAATTGCACAAAGAAAGTTACCAAGATGTTTTCGACCAATCTAGAAAACTCTAAAATCATGATTTTTGAATAGAGACTACACGACCCATATGAAAATAACATACTAAAATTTAGGAAATTTATGAGTCCTCAAACTAGGTGAAATCGAAGTGCAAAGTCACAAAAAATTCTGCTCAAATGGAAAACAATGCAGTTTGGAAAAATAGTCATATCTATTCATCCGATCTCATTTTAATGTGATTCAAAATCTTAGAGTTAGTAGACTCATAAAGATTTAAAACACTACTGATATCACTTTAAAATTCATAGTACATAAAAAGTTGCGATTTTTCAAAAATAGAGGTAGAATTTGAAATTCTGAGAAAATCTCAGCAGTAATGAATTCAGACAAATGATAGAATTAAATTACAAACGACCATAAGTTTGAATGTCTAACATAAATGAGGGATCCTATATACAACAAAACATAACCAAGTACTTAGGGTAATTTTTGCAACAACGAAAGCAATTAAAAGATTAACATATTCTACTCCGGAGATGATGCCATGCCAGCTAAGCCACCACGACTTTTGCTCAACCTGGAAAAATGGTTTAGTAAGGGTGAGTATCATATCAAGATAATCAGTGTACTACATTTTAATAAGGAAAATGAAATATTTAAGAGCTAATGCTGTAAAAATTCCTAACCTTGACATGGCAAGATCTGGAGCTATTTGATCGCTAGAAAAGATGAATGGATTCGTCTTGGATGACCTGCAAAAAAGGCGAGGATTCTCCTCATCTTCCCTCCAGTGTGAAAATTAGTTTTCTGAAGAAGAAAAGTAGAGAGAGAAATATATATAACTGAAAAACTGTATTAATTATGAATGAATAATATTCGATCAAAGAAGCTATATTTATAGGGCTTAGAAAGCCTGTAACCTTCTTCTATTATGAGAACGAGTCCTTTTTGCGTAGACTTACCATTTAAGAGAAGAATTCTTTTAAGGAACTTTCCTTATAGTGAATGTCTTTATCTTAGGGCCTATTCATGAAGCCTATTGTAGAAGGAGGACTTGAGATCCGCTTGTATAGGCCTGTAGCGTGACAAGACCGGAAGGGCCGACCTGAAATACCCATGACGTGGTGAAATATGGATGTAGTCGGGGAATTCCCAACCATACCATGGGAATGTGCCCGGGCATGTGGACCAGCCGATCAAGACCCGAACACAAGTTAGAATAGTAACCCGAGCATATGGGCCGACCTGTGGGACTGTGAAACATGAGATCCAGGAAAGTCAAGTAACAAGCCTAGCGATAGGTCTTGTCAGGAAAGACCTGTGGCGTAATGGCCCATGATGTCATGATCTTTCTCTAATCTTAAGAGGTAGGGAAATTATATCGATCATTGACTCCTTGCGTCAGAGATCGGGACAAGATTTCTGCACGCATGATAAGTATCACGCGTATTGGCCAACCAATAGATTTTAATGCTTTGATGTAATATGAACAACCTCATCTTAGATGAATGACATGTGGCGAGGGTTAAATTGTGGATTTTTAAATTCTTCTCGCCAGTTTTTCCTATATATATGTGGTCCCCATAATCTCATTTTTTTTACTTTACGAATTTGAGAGATCAGAGAACTTCTCGGGCAAGTAGCACGACCTCTCCTTCGAAAATTTTCTAGTACTTAGGTAAGCTCGACCTATTCCGACCTTTATTAACTTTATTATTTATTCTGGAAGAGATAGTGAGGCAAGTTACGAGGGGTGACCTAAGGGAGGTAGAGAACTTAGACGAACCCCTAGAGGTCGAGCCTTTAGGTTTCTACCAGCCCCCGCATAGTCCTCAAGGAGGTGAGTCTGACAGTGGGGAAGAGGTTGAGGATAATCCCCGGGTAGGTAGGTAGGTAGGGAGCCGAGACATGCCGACCTTGAACTTCCTACTTATTATAATAAAATGAAAGAAGATATGGTCTGGGTAGATATGAGGAGGTATAGGCTAGAAGCGAAGTATACAGCTAGGGTCCCGGACAAGGAAGAGTACTCTTACCATTGTCGAGAAGGGGAAATGGTGGTGCACCACAAGGCCTAAATGGGGGGGCTTAGGTTTCCTCTTCACCATTTTTTTGTGGACTTCTTACTGACCACGGGCATATTGTCGAGCCAACTCTCTCCCAATGGGTGGAGAATCCTTGTATATTATGTTTTGTGTAGGAGTCTAGGAATAGAACCAACAGTCAACCTTTGTAAATGCCTTTTAGAACTTAAGTTTTTTTCCCTAGTGTAATAGTTTTGTGTATTTATGCGGGAAGGGTCGGTTTGAGGTTCCCTGGGTTCCTTCCTCCATCAAGTACTGGAAGGAAAAAATTTTCTTCATCAAACCCAAAGAGGGAGAGAACCTTTTTTGGCTGACCTTTAGAAGGCCAGATGTTGATAGTTTAAATAGGAAGCAATAACCGAGCTCATGGACAACGCAGTAAGGGTGTGCGACTTCGGGTTATTGGTTGAAGAGGTCGATCACCTTGTAAATGATGACATTCTTGACAAGGCCGGTCTTGACCTTCAGCCCGGTAGGGTTCGGCCCCCTCAATTACGTAAACAAAAGAAACTCTTAATCTATTTCTTTCTCCTCCTAGCGCTTTCTTTTTCTTTGAGATCTAACTCTCCCGACCTTGTTGAATTTCAGGGATGGCATTTGATTCTGAAGCACTGAAGGAGGTGGCAATGGCTAGGGCCCAGGGTGCTCGGGCCAAGCGAGCTATAGACAGGGTCACCCGAAGGGGACCTCAAAAAAGATCTAAGACTGCACCCTCAGGTCCGGGCCAAACATCCCAGACTAACAAAGATGCTCCTCCTTGCAAATAGGTGGATAGGCAGTAGAGAGGACGGGCTCCTCCGCCCTCTGACTCTGAGGTTGAGCCAGAGAACCCGACTCTGGATGACTACAGGAGGAGGACACAAGACTCTCTATACCCGGACTTAGTCAAGAAGTACCAGTACGAGATAGGCTTGGAGCAAGGGGTCAAACAAATCATGAGCACGGATTTGCAGGTAAAGATCGTGTAAACTCATGCTCTTTGGATTCCCCTTTGTGTGAGAATTTTTTCCTAACTTTTTATCCTGATCTTCAGATGCTTAGCATAACTCAGGGAGTCTCTCTTCAAAGTATAGAGCGGGGTGAGACGACAAGCCAGCTAGTTCACTCCATCCAGTACGAGGCGACTCGAGCTATTGCTGCTGAGGAAGCACTCGCAAAGACCTGGGCTAAACTTGAATCCACGATTCAAGAATGCAAGCTAGCTGGGGAAGAGAATGCTCACTTGGCCGAGGAGTTGAAGTAGGCTCGGGAGAGGGAACTCCAAGCACAGGCTTCAGCAGTGGAGGCTTTCAAGGGCTCCAGAGAGTATAAGCTCACCCTTGGTAACTATACGCTTGAGTCTTATACTCAAGCCATCAAGCAGGCGTGAGCTTGGTGTCTTCTGAAAGCCCCTGAACTCAACACTAGTCCCATGGTGGAGTTCCCCTTGGGTGCCGATGAACTTGACGTCACTCCATTTGAGGAGGAGGAAGAAGAGGACTGTGAAGTGGCCGAGGATGCTGAGAATGGGAGTGAGCCAGAGACTTAAATTTGATCTTTGCTAGAAATTTTTGTACTTACATCTTATGCGGGGTATGCCTCGCGGACTACTTGTAATTTTTTGTGAATGAATTTACAAGTTTCTGTCAAGTACGTGCTTTTTACTTTTATTCGTAAATTGTTTGTGAAGGTCAAGCTTTTAATCTCGACCCTGTAACTTTTAGCACAAAGAAGATGTTAAACCTTTGACTTCGTGCAGAATTAGCTGCAAGGTCGGGAAAGTAGGCCGAACTTTATGGACTTTTTATACAAAGAAGGGGTTGAGTCCTTGACTTTGTAGTCTAAAGGAATAGTAGGTCAGGTCGGGCTTGTATGCCCACCTTGTGAACTTTTCGTACCAATAAGGGACCAAACCCATAACTTGTGTAATTATGAAAAATAATTTGTAAGGTCAAGCAAGGCCGATGTTGTAAATGATTTACCATAAAGTGGTCAAACTCTTGATTTAGTAGATTTATGAGAAATAAATTATTAGGTCGATTAGGGCCGACTTATTAAGTAATTTATACAAAGAAGAGGTCAAACTCCTGACTTTGTGGATTTGTGAGAAATAATATGTAAGTAGGAGTCTTGCCATGAGACATTGTAAATTATTTGTGAGGAAATAATTTATAACGTCTTGTCATGAAATATTGTAAATTATTAGTGAAAAAATAAATTGTAACATCTTACCATGAGACATTGTAAATTATTTGTAGGGAAATAATTTGTAACGTCTTGCTATGAGACATTATAAATTATTCGTGGAAGAATAATTTCTAACGTCTTGCCATGAGACATTGTAAATTATTTGTAGGGAAATAATTTGTAATGTCTTTCCATGAGACATTGTAAATTATTCGTGGAAGAATAATTTGTAACGTCTTGTCATGAGACATTGTAAATTATTTGTAGGAAAATAATTTGTAATGTCTTGTCATGAGACATTGTAAATTATTCGTGGAAGAATAATTTTTAACGTCTTTCCATGAGACATTGTAAATTATTTGTATCAAAATAATTTGTAATGTCTTGCCATGAGATATTGTAAATTATTCGTGGAAGAATAATTTGTAACGTCTTGCCATGAGACATTGTAAATTATTTGTAGGAAAATAATTTGTAATGTCTTGCCATGAGACATTGTAAATTATTCGTGGAAGAATAATTTTTAACGTCTTGCCATGAGATATTGTAAATTATTTGTAGGGAAATAATTTGTAATGTCTTGCCATGAGACATTGTAAATTATTCGTGGAAGAATAATTTGTAACGTCTTGTCATGAGACATTGTAAATGATTTGTAGGGAAATAATTTGTAATGTCGTCACGAGACATTGTAAATTATTCGTGAAAAAATAATTTGTAACGTCTTACCATGAAACATTGTAAATTATTTGTATCAAAATAATTTGTAAAGTCATCTGGATGACCTTGTAAGTTATCCCAGTATTTTGTCCTTTGGTGCTCATTCTTCGGAAGAAAAACTTTTATTAATGGGGGACTAAACTATGGGCATCGTTAAAACCTTACTCAGAAAAAACCCCTTGGAAAAAAATCTGGATAAGGAAAAAGAGTACCCATCCCTGACTCTAAAGGTAGATTAAATGGACGCGCAGGTCCGACCTCACAGACAAAAATGTAGATGGACGTGCAAGTCCGTAATAAAAGAAAATGAATTCATAGACCCGACTCTTCTGTATCTAGACGACTTAGCTAACAAGAAAATTTTGAAAGAAAAGTGCCTACTTGTAGTAAGGCTTTAAATTCTCGACGTTACATGGTCTAGGGAAGGGCTTGGAGTCCATAGTTCTAAGACTGTACAAGCCTTTCCCAACCTTTCGAATAACTTCGTATGACCCTTCCCAAATAGGCCCAAGTTTCCCAGGTTGATGACCAGCGGCTTCACTTCGATTTAAGACTAGATCTCCCATTTTGAAATCTCTCCACCTGACTCGGAGGTTAAACTTTTTGGACATGGCATGTTGATAAGCAGCTATTTTAAGGGCGACATTCTCCCTAACTTCTTCCAAGAGATCACTTTCCCTCTGCCCCTCAATAAGATCGAGCGATTCTGTAATCATTGCGCAGAAGTTGGGAACTGTTACTTCTATTGGAATTGCTGCTTCCATCCCAAAGGCCAACATGAATGGGGTTTCCTCGGTTGCTGTTTTGAATGTCATTTAATTTGTCCATAGAATTTCAGGGAGGAGATCGGGCCAATCACCTTTGTAACTATCAAGGAGAGTCCTCGGTCTTGCAAGATAAGTCTATTTGTTACCTCTGACAATTCATTACTTTACGGGTGTGAAACTAAAGTAAATATGTGTTCGATCCCCAAATTCTTGCAGAATTGCTTGAAGGCTTGGCACTCAAACTGTCGCCCATTGTCTGTGATTAATGTCTTGGGAAGTCCAAAACGAAATATTATTGACTTCCAAACAAAGGACTCCAATTTTTGTTCTGAGATTATAGCAAGAGGCCCTGCCTCTTCCCATTTTGTGAAGTATTCTACAGCCACTGCTAGGAACTTGACTTGGCCATGAGATATGGGAAATGGCCCAAGTATGTCATTCCCCATTGTGCAAATGGGTATGGGCACATAATTTAAGAGAGCTCTTCCGCTGGTTGATGTAATCGAGCTGCAAACCTTTGGCACTTATCACAAACTTTCACACAGTTGAGCGCATCTTTCTTCATGGTTGGCCAGTAGTAACCATATCGCAGTAACTTCATAATCAAAGCTCTTACTCCCTGGTGTCCTCCACAAATTCCTTCATGAACCTTAGTCATAGCAAGGGATGCCTCTCTTTGGGTTAGACATCGAAGGTAGAAAAGCTTGAAACTTCGACGGAATAAAGTGTTTTGCATGATGGTGTACCTTGGAGCTCTAGACATGATCATTCTAGCTTCTGCTTTGTCAACTAGTAACCTTCCCAACGTCAAGTATTCAATGATCGGATCCATCCAACTGGGCTCATGTTCTATAATATCCATGACATCGGGTTGCTGTGTAATGTTGGGCTCATGAAGTGTACGCACAAACACATTCCTCTCCAAGTGATCCAAGTTGGAAAAAGTCAATCTTCACAGGGCATCAGCTTTGTGATTAGTGGTCCTTGGTATTTTATTTATGCTGCAAGACTTGAACTTCCTGTGCAAGTCCAGAACCGTCATTCTGTAAGATGACATATTTTCATCTTTTGCTTCAAAAGTTCCATTCACATGTTCTACCACCAACTGCGAATCACTCATGACCTTGACATGCTCGACCCCCAGATGTTGAGCGGCCTGAAGCCCGACGATTACAGTCTCATACTCTGCATCATTATTAATGGGTGGGAAGTTGAATCTAATTGCGCACTGAATTTCCATTGTGCCATCATCCTTTATTAGTATAAATTCTGGCCCCCGAACCTGAAGTCCCGAGGTCTTGGGGAGAGTTCGACGACGAAGTCCACCATGACCTGTGCTTTTATAGAAGGTCGGGGTTTGAATTCAATTTCGTATTCCCTAAGTTCAATCGACCACTTGAGTAGGCGGCCAGAGATGTCGGATTTATGTAGTATCTGTTTTAGAGGCTGGTTTTTGAGGACTGTTATGGCATGGGCTTAGAAGTAAGGTCTCAACTTTCTTGTTGCGGTGACAAGGGCAAGCGAGAGTTGCTCTGCTAGAGTGTATCGAGTTTTAGGATCTAGGAGCATCTTGCTGACGTAGTAGATCGGTTTCTGAACTTTCCCTTCTTCCTTGACTAGAACAGCGCTAACTGCGTGATCTGATACAGCTAGGTATAGGAAAAGATCATCCCCCGGATTTGGCTTCACCAGAATTGGAGGGCACCCAAGTATTCCTTGAGCTTTTTGAAGTTTCACATTCTTCGTCCCACTTGAATTCTTTGTTCCCTCTGAGAGATTTGAAGAAAGGGAAGCATTTGTCTACTGCTCTTGACATAAAATGGCCCAATGCTGCTACTCTTCCCCTAAGTTTTTGGACTTCTCTAATGTTACTTAGAGGCTCCATAGATCTAAATGCTGTGATTTTATCAGGATTAACTTCAATTCCCCGTTAGGGGATCATGAATCCCAAGAATTTGCCCGAACTTACTACGAAAGCGTACTTAGCGGGGTTTAGCTTCATCCGATGCTGTCGGAGCATAGAGTAGATGTCTTGAAGGTCAGTTGTGTGGTCTTTCTTTCTCGAGCTCTTTACGACCATATCATCAACATAAACTTCTATGTTTAGTCCAATGTGTTTAGATAACATCATGTGTTACGAGCCTTTGATAGGTAGCCCAACCATTTTTTAACCCAAATGGCATGACCTTGTACCAGTATATTCCTTCATCAGCCATAAAGGAAGTTTTCTCCTAATCTTCTTGTGTCATCTAGATCTGATGATACCCCGAGAATGCGTCAAGGAAGCTGTGTAGCCCAGAACTCGATGTTGAGTCCACCAGTCTATCAATTCGGGGAAGAGGATAACTGTCTTTTAGACATGCTTTGTTCAGATTTATGAAATATTTGCAGACTCGCCACTTGTTGTTGGCCTTCTTTACCAAGACCACGTTGGCTAGCCACTCTGGATATTTTACTTCCTTGATGAACCCTGCTTTGAATAGTTTATCTACTTCTTCCTTGATTATTTTCCTTCTTTCGGTAACAAACTATCTTCTTCGCTATTTTACAGGCTTCTTATCTGGCTGGATGTTAAGTCTATGCACAACAAGAGCGGGGTCTATCCCAGGCATATCCTCTGCACTCCATGCGAAAATGTCGAGATTTCTTTCCAAACACTGGGACAATTCTTCCTTCATAAGTTTGGGAAGCTCTTTCCCAATTGTGAAACTATTTCCTTCTAAAAGGAGAATTTACTCCAATTCTTCTACTAGAGATATACGTTCTTCCGTAGGAGGTTCAATTGACATTAGTTTTTCTTTTCCCTTTCCAATACAGCTGATGTAACAAATTCTGGCCATTGCTTGGTTACCTTGCACTGTTGCTATGCCTGCAGGAGCTGGGAACTTGATTTCCAAGTGATATGTTGATACTATTGCTCTTAAGCTATTCAAAAAAGGTCTTCCCAAGATGGCATTATAAGCCATCGGGCACGACCTGAAACGAGGTCATCTTGGTCACCTGTTTTTCTCCTGATCCTAGAGAAGTAGGAAGGTCAATTAAGCCTTCTGGTCTTACTGTTCATCCACCAAAGCCAGTTAATGGAGTAATGAGAATATGAGACCGAGGTCCATTCAGCGGGGTGGAATTCTGGTGCCCATAGCTATTCCCCTTTGTGTGAGACCAGGAAGAATTCATCCATCTTCTTGCCTTGACCTTTTGTTCCCTTGCTTGACGAGTTCTGAAGATTGTACTGTTGTTCCATAAACCTGAACCTGATGTTGTGCCCTTACCTACAACAGAGTCTCTTCC
The DNA here is from genome assembly GCA_963555705.1 of Ligustrum vulgare. NCBI lineage: Eukaryota > Viridiplantae > Streptophyta > Magnoliopsida > Lamiales > Oleaceae > Ligustrum > Ligustrum vulgare. The sequence continues at coordinate 50,136,620 of OY743169.1, read as the reverse complement.
ATATTTATATATTTTTCTGCCCTTCTGAGAAATTCGATCACATTTGCAGGTGGATTCTTAGACAAGGACATTCTGAATTCCTGGCCTCGGATTGCTAGGGTTGGGGACTGAAGTTGCCGATGAGATATGAAGATTAGGAATCTGAAGTCTCTCGACGTTGAAGCGGGTCATGAACTCTCGTAGTGCTTCATTAGGCCATTGTCTCAACTACATGAGAGAAGTAGCTATCTTCTTAATCATTTTCTTGTTTGCAAAGAAGGCCGTGAATTTCTCAGTAAGATCAGCAAAGGAAGAGATTGACCCTAATGGTATTGTGGAAAACCAATCTCGGGCAGCATAGGCTAAGGTTTGTGGAAAGGCCTTACACAATACTTGTTCGGGATCATTCTGCATGTCCATGACATTGGTGTAGGTATTCAAGCGGTTGTTTGGATCTGTAGTTCCATCGTATTCTTTTATTCGAGGATACTTGAACCTTTCTGGTAAGGGGAATGCCATTATTTCAGGGGTGAAAGGGGTTCTTCTCATGAAAGAGGTCCGACCTTGCATGTTTTGCCTTATTCCGTCTGCTGTTCCTTCCTAAATAATTTTGGAAATTTTCTGTTGTGTCAAGTTGGCGGAAGACTCAGTCATGGGATGGGCCCCTCGGATTCCCAGGGAATTGATAGCCACAGGATTTATGGGCATGTGGTCTTCCCTGAGAATCGCTTCAGGAGTGTTCAAGTCGGGTACTGCTTGACGATTAGTCTATTGATGTTGTTCTTCCCCAACATCTTCAAGAGGTGGAGGATTATCCCCTTTCAGCCGAGATACTGGCCGGAAGGGGTTGTCCTATGGATGTGGAGGGACGAGCTTGACGTCTATTAACCATGGTTGATTGTATCTTTTTCCACAGACGGCGCCAGTTGATGCTGTAAAAATTTCTAACCTTAACGTGGCAAGATCTGGAGCTGCTTGATCGCTGGAAAAGATGAATGGATTCACCTTGGATGACCTGCAAAAAAGGCGAAGAGGATTCTTCCCGTCGCCCCTCCAGTGTGAAAATTAGTTTTTTGAAGAAGAAAAGTAGAGAGAGAAATATATATAACTGAAAAACTATATTAATTATGAATGAATAATATTCGATCAAAGGTGTTGTATTTATAGGGCTTAGAAAGCTTGTAACCTTCTTCTATTATGAGAAGGAGTCCTTTTTTTGTAGACTTACCATTTAAGAGAAGAATTCTTATAAAGAAGGAACTTTCCTTTTAGTGAATGTCTTTATCTTAGGGCCCAAGAATGCATTCATGAAGCCTATTATCGAAGGAGGACTTGAGATATGCTTGTATGGGCCTGTGGCATGACAAGACCGGGCATGGCCGACCTAAAATACCCATGACGCTGTGAAATATGGATGTAGTCGGGGAATTCCCAACCATACCATGATAATGTGCTCGGGCATGTGGACCAGCCTACGAACCCATAATATAGTGGGATGAAAATATGGTCGTTCAAGACCCGACCAAAAGTTAGAATAGTAACCCGAGCATATGGGCCGACCTGTGGGCCTATGAAACATGAGATCCAGGAAAGTCAAGTAACAAGGCCGGCGATAGGTCTTGTCAGGAAATATCTGTGGTGTAATGGCCCATGATTTCATGATCTTTCCCTAATCTCAGGAGGTAGGGAAATTATACCGATCAAGAGCACATATTGTTACACATGTCACCATCATTCTTACAAGTAAATCGTTGATCGAGCAATTCACAAGTTCATGGTTCTTGGTGACTCACTTGGAGCCATCTTTCTCTTCTTTACATCTTTTATGAAACACCAAAGGGTGTCTCAAGGTTCTCATAAGTAACATGGCAATAATTTTATGCGACTAAAAACTCAATTTACACTTAGAAAAATAGCAGTAAACCCCCTACCTTAAATCTGGAATATTGAGAATGTTGAGGCTGATTTCCAACAATATGCAATGTGCCTTGCCTTAGATTTTTGATAGGATCTTGTACTGATATGTGTAAAATTAGGAAGTAACTTAGTTTAGAGAGGGAAAATAGTTGCTGAAATTAGAATAAGAAGATGTGCTACTAGCCACAATCTACACTAATTCGGAGTATAAAAAGCTGGGAAGAAATATAATGTCTACGTATATGATGGCTGGAATGAAACTCCTTTGGAATAACTAAACAAAAAAAACCATTGGGAAAGTGGATAAGTACTTATTGACTAATGACCTTTGTTGACCACAAAATTTGGGGGGGATCATGGATAACATGTCTCAACTCCTCCTTCTTGAACACATGGATTTCCTGTGCACTAGGACAAACAATCATTATGCAAAGAGGGCCGAGATGGCTCCCGTTTGCACTCCGATGCCTAAGTCAGAAGCAAAAATTTGTGTTTACTTGGAAGTGGTGAAAATTAATGGCCCTATGTATGAAGGAGCAACTTGTTGACTGATCATGGATAACATGTCTCAACTCCTCCCTTTCGTGCTTGCTGCTTTTGATTTTCAATTCTTGAGTACTTGTTTGAGAGTTCTCTTTTCTTTTGGGTAAGTTTGGAAATTGGGAGAAATGGAAAGAGTAGAGGCAACGGGTTCGCATGAGTTGGTGGTAATGGCAGTTCCTATCAGAGGCTATTGCTCTTTGTCTCAATCAGTATTTAGTTCCCTGCTTCTTTAAGGAGCAGGTTAGGAGGAGGAATAGGAAATGCAGTAGTATAACATATTTGGATGATTCTGACAGTGAAGAAGAAAAGAACCCACCATATATGGCTCATTTATCTACTGAGGAAGAGGATTTGTTGCGAGAAGGTCGGAGTAAGTGTGATAGAGATATGAGAAAAGAAGAAACGGCGAGCTCTTCGTCCAGGGTACAAGATTCTGATTTAGGGGTTAGGGCTCCTTTTAGGGCATGCAGGGAAGAGATTGGGTTGTCCGGGGACGAAATTGCCTAAGTCGAAGGCTGGGTCGATTATTTGAATAAGGTATCGGGATACCATGTCGACCCCTGAATCTAATTCGAGGTCATGGGAAAGCAGCGAGGCAGAGTCCGAGATCTGGGAAATCGATTTGGTGGGTGCTCCTTCAAAATTCAGACTGCCAAAGGGAATTCGGCTAATACACCCTACCCCGTCTTTTCAACCCTACAGTCCACCCCCAAGCCAAGTGGCGATTTGTTATGATGCCATAGCGTGCGAGATGAGGCTCCCTTTGCACCCCTTTTTTAGGGCCTTACTCCGGAGCTACAACCTATGTCCTTATCAACTAGCTCCAAACTTCTGGACATAAGCGGTTGGCACTTGGTTGGTAGGAAAGAGGTCAATCTAGACTACCCATTTCTCTGCACATGATCCATACCCTATACATTTTGATGAAGTCAGTCATGAGGGATAAGGATGTGAGATCAGACGTGAGATTATCTGTCTCCAAGGGGTACCCATCCTCCTATTATCACTGGGCACCCAACTTCTATAAAAAATTGGAGGAGTCAGTGGTTTTGGGTCACTGGGAGTGAAAGAGCTCGCCTACCGATCCTACTCCTGAGATCACCGTTCCCCTAACTTTTTCCCTTCTACGTGAGTTTTTTTTCACTTTCATTTACAGATGTGGGTACGTGGTTTTTATTAGTTGTTTATTATCTCTGACGTATTCTTTCGTTCTGCCTCTTATCTCAGGGAAAATATTCGCCTCCTTGCTCTCAGAAGAAGATCTATCAGCAGTGAGGAAGTTGTTTACATTCAGAGGCACTTTCCAAACTTTCCGTCTTTGTCCATATAACTCAAGTTCAGTTTCCTGAAACTAACCCGCCCTCTTTTTTTTGTAATGGTCAGATTCTAAGGACTTCCCCAAGATATCCCAAAGGGGGTTTATGTCGAAGAAAGTTCCTCCGGTCCTTCGTCAGGGGAGTGAGGTGGAAAGAAGAAAGAAGTCCGTCCTCGCCAACCTTCAGGTGGAGGCGGTTAAGAATGTAGGCATCTACTGCCCAGCTTGAGGGCTCCCTTCTAGCGCTTTTACCACCTCCTACCTTATTGCTAATTGGGCCTCAACAACCAAACTTGGGGGAGGAAATCGACCCCAAAAAGGGCTAGGCTAAAGGAAAATGGAAAAGGTCCAATAGAAGTGGGGCCAGAGGAGAAAGGGCGTCTAAAAAGAGCTCACTTAATGATACCACTTCTGATGACATCACCGAATCATTTTCGGAGGAGGAGCCTCCCACTTTGAAGAGGCTGAAAAAAGGTAAGGATAGTTCTTCTGCTCCTCCGCCCCACCTTCAAAAGTGCCAGAACGAGAAGACGAGCCTTTTGTATCAATTCCTAGGATGGGTTATGGTGTGACCCAGGCCGTTCCTGATGAATTGAAGTAGATTAAGACCAGCGACCTTCCCAGAGATGTCATTTTTTACCCTAGCTTGTTCGACTGCCCCAGCTCCCCTCCTGCTAGAGCTGCCTTGGCTATGGAGCAGTTTTGGACAGAAGGCTAGTCCGCCTTTTCTACCAGCGTCTCTCCTTCCTGGAGATTGCTCGCAACCAAGGCCATGAATGTTAAGGCCTTGGATCTAATTGATGAGGAATCTTCTGTTTTGGAGGCACAACATGATAAGAAGGATGCTGAAACAGCACTTCTCCACGCTGAAAATGTGCTAAAGGAGATCAATGATCTCAAAGAACAACTGTCCATAGCCATCTAATCTTCCTTGGATGACAGAGCCCTTTCCAAGCACCTTCAAGAGGACAATGAGAAGCTGAGACAGGATCTCCATGCTTCTGAAGCATACGTGGCGACCCTGTACAAAAAACTTGATGATTCCAACGATGCACAATCTGTAACTGCTGAAGCCCCAACCGAAGCCAACCCCACAAAGAGCAAGTTGGTGGCCGAAGTGACAGAAAACACCGGTAGATTGGAGAGAGAGGTGGAGATTTAGAAAAAGATTGAGGAAGACTACACCTCTCAGGAGCAGTACTTAGAGTCCGAGTTAAGGAGGATCTGGAGCACACTATCAAAGCTAGAGTGGAGGAGATTTTCGTAACCAAAGTATCTGAGGAAGTCCAAAATTTTAAAGACACCTTTGAGGAGACGCCGGAGTATGAGGCTATGCAGAATTTTTTGGAAATATTGGTGCTCGAATTTCCCTGAAAGATGTGGAGGACTTCCCCTACCTGGATCTTTCAAAAATAGAGGCCTTTTATCTGGAGCCATAGGATGTAGAGGCTGACTTCGCTGAAGGGGCCACTGGCGATGGTTCTTCTGAAAATACCTCTCCTTCTTGATTTTTGTATTTGAATTTTGACTGAAATAAATTTTTTACTGCTTGTAATGACTTCATTCATACGAACAACATATTTCTATTTTGGATTTTAACATTGAATACTTTTTATTGTGACATTTTTCTTTTTATCTTAACATGAGTGCTTTGCAATGTAGTGTTTGCATGATAGTTCCTCAGACTTAAGCATTTAAGACATTCATGTTCATTGGTTAGGTTTGACTGACCGACATCTGCTCCAAATTCTGTTCCCCGACAATTCTGTATAAGTATCCGTGGTATGGAGTGGTACGTTTTGGCGGTGTGTTTGTTCGGTATTTTAATTTTTATTTGATCAACGTAATTTTCGAAGTCTAGTGGTGAAGTCCCTTGCATGAAGGAGCCCCCCTTACTTTCATTGATGAAGCTTATACAAATATTTGTTGCAGCGATTGTACTTAATTTGACCGCCCTAGATTTTGGTCGGACTTAAATGATTGTAGTCACGGAATTGTCGAGTAATTCTAATTAAAGATGAACTGCAGCATCCCTCTAATTATGAAAAATGGAGCATAGTGATCTCCTTAACTATTGCGAGTTTGCCGAAGTCCATTGTTAGGGAATATGTTATAAGTCTACTCGAATGCAGAAAATGATGAGATGCACCAGTAATTGCTTTAGGTAACTCTGTTATGACAATATTGGAATCCCTTGACACAAATTTTTATGAGAAAACCCTTCATTTCATAACTTTTATAGAGTCAGATGCGAATGCTTTAAACTATCGAGATCTGCACTTATTGGTAATAACGGCGAAGATGATCAGTGTTCCAGGGATTAGGCAGAGGTACTTCGGATATGGCACCACTTCGGCGGAGACTTTATAAGGACCTTCCCAAATAGGGCCTAGAGTCTCTACTCCTGGTTCTTGAGTTGAAAGGAGTACTTTCTTTAAGACTAAGTCCCCTACTCTAAATGACTTCCTCTTCACTTTCCTGTTATAATATTGCGTCATCTTTTCTTGATAACAAGCCAACACAATCTGAGAGTCATTCCGTTTTTCCAATACGATGTCAGGCCTTGCCCATTGTTTTGCATCATTTTCTGCTTCTTCTAAGTTAATTACCCGAGGCAATGAGACTTTGATTTCGACTGGACATACTGTCTCTGCTCCATAAGACAAAGAGAAGGGAGTCTCTCTTGTGGCTGTATGTGGTGTTGTGCGAAGCGCCCACAAGACTTGGGGAAGATCATCTACCCAGGCACTCTTCTTTGACTCCAACTTCCTTTTCAACATGTTCTTTATAGTCTTGTTCACTACTTCGACCTACCCATTCGCTTGGGGGTGGTGTGTCGAGGAGGATAACTTGCAAATGCCCATTTCCTCGCATAGCTCATCAATTCTCTTGTTCTTGAACTGCTTTGCATTGTCCGTGACAAGGGTATGAGGAATACCAAATCTATAGATTATGTTCTTCCAAATAATTAAGGAAGTATTAGCTTCGGTGATCCTCATTAGTGGCTCTGCTTCTACCCACTTAGTGAAGTAATCTACTGCTACTATAGCAAAGCAGTGGTTCCGGTTCCCATAGGCAAGGGTCCAATAATATCAATCCCCTATTTTGCAAAGGGCCAAGGGTTGGGACCACTCTTAGCTCATGGTGAGGTTGGTGAGGTATGGAAGCATGGCATTGGCATTTGTCACATTTGTGGAAAAAATCATGAGCGTCTTTCCTCATTGTTGGCTAGAAGTACCCTTGTTTCAGGGCCTTACGTGCCAAAGATAGTGCTCCAGCACAATTCCAACATATTCCTTCATTTATTTCCATCATTTCATATTCAACATCCACTGGCCCAACATAACACAACAGTAGAGTAGTGTAACTCCGTTTGTAGAGTACCCCATCTCTTAAGAGAAAGTTGGCTGCGTATCTTAGCATCTTTCGAGCTGACTCTAGCTCGATGGGCAGAATTTAGTGATTTAAATAAGCAAGGATCGGGGTCATCCAAGAGGGTTCCTCTTCTATGGAAAAAACTTATGCCCCTGGATCAATGGATGGGACCAGTAGGTGCTCGATAGGAACCATGCTCAAGAGGTGTACATCCTGGCTACTTGCCAGTTTGGACAAGGTGTCAGCATTCTTATTTTTGGAACTCGGTATGTGTATTAGTTCACGCTTTTCAAAGTGAATCATCAAATTCTTCACCATTTTCAAGCATGCCACCATGCTGCACTCTTTGGCCACAAACTTCCCATTAACTTGGCTAACAACAAGCTAGGAATCACTGTGCGCCCTTAGGACCTTGATTTTTAGAGTTATCGCTAGCCTCAAGCCTACTAGGAGTGCTTCGTATTCTGCCACATTGTTGGACAATGAGAGTCCAAAACAAACTGCACTGTACAATTTGCGTTCCTCGGGACTTACGAGTACTACACCGACCCTGGATCTTCCTTCAGTAGAAGATCCATCAACAAACAGTCCCCACTCTTTACAATCTCCAGTATTGTCAACCATTTCCACCTATGTCAGATGAGTGAATTCAGTTACATTCCTGTAGCATGACCTTAGTTCAGTTTGCCTTCCTCGAACAGTTGCTATCCCATTTTTCGTTGGGAACTTCAGGTAATGTATTTCGTATGGGTAATGGCTCTAAGGTCGATGAGCCTTGGTCTCCCAATCGAACCATGATATTATGAGCACTTATCCAAAATTAGGAATTCCATCGGAATCCTGGATACGGTGAGTGCTAGCCCTACTTCTGTCATGAGGATTATAGATCCTCATGGAACAATACAATCTCCTGTGAATCCATAAATCGAGTCAGGGACCAGAGTGAGTGGTGTATTGATTCTCATCTTATTATAGGTAACCCCGTAAATCACATTTACTGAGGCTCCGTCATCCACCAACATCCTAGACAGGCCATTTCTGGTGACTATCATTCGAATTACCAGCACATCGTTGTGCGGAAAATGCACCCCAACCGCATCATCTAGAGTGAATGTAATGGGTTCCATTCTCTAGGTCCCCGAAGGGTGTGAGTTTATGTAGTAATTCACATTCGCGAGCTCCTTAGCCTCTCTTATGTACCTCTTCAGAGAGTTGTTTGTCCTTCCTCTGGGGTTTGGCCCTCTAAAACTAGTGTCGATCTCCTGGATTGGCGAATCATTAACTAGAGGAGGCAAGTCCCTGGAATTTCTGTCAGGTGCTGGAGTGATATTCCTTTCATCTTTCTGCTCCCTTCAGCGCTCAATATTCCCTCTCGGAGGGTATCGCTTGTTGCTCCTTTGTTCGATCCGATTTAACCTCGGATCTTTTGGCCTATTTGGTCTTCCCTTGTTCAGGGTACTACCACCTCCCCTTCTTTCGTTGGCCTTCTGTTCTGCCAACATCTGTATATCTCTGCAATCCTCCGTTGCATGCCCATAAAATCGACGGTATGCACAATATACCCCCGTCATCGAGTGTTTCCCTCTTCGATTAGCATCGGCCCCTTCCGGAGCGGTAACGGGACGGACAGGAGGCAAGGCAGAGTGTAGATTGGGGATAGCCTCGATAATCTTAGCAGCATAGTTGGATCTGGACCCTGGAAATGGGCGTGAACCATCTCCGCGTTGGGTTCTGGACTAGTTTTTGTTTCTCCCAGTTGTTGGGAGGGCTCCGGAATGATATCCAGTGTTATATCTCTCTTGCGGATGGTTATCCCTAGCCTTAGCCGTCTTCTGAGAGATGATTTCCTCCTTCATCAAGTCTACAAGAGCATTGTAATCCCATGGTTTTTGGCTTCGCACGTCTCTCTGGAACATGTCGTCATATTTAAGCCTCCTTTCAAGGCAGAAAACATTTCTGCTTTGGTGATCTTTTCACAATTGTGCATCTCCTCAGTAAACCGGGCTAGATAGCCTTTGATAGGTTTGCTCCTTCCCTGCCTCAAATCTTGCAGGTGCTGGAGGGGGAGCTGCCCCAACCTGGAGGACACAAAACCATTTTTGAAGGCTATTTTCAAGTCTCTCCAATTGTGGATGCTGCTGGTGGTTGTTTCTTATAACACCGTATGGCACTGCCCTTAAGTGTCAAAGCCAAATTATCGCCGAAGTGGCTCCGACCACCTCCATGCTGGAGCGATAGTTAAGGAGGTGATCATCGGGGTCACCGCTTCTGGAGTACTTTGCTATCTCCGACATTTCAAAACCGGCTGGTACTGGGTACCTCCATATGCCCTCTGAGAGGGGGCTTACCTCCTTATTATCGTCGATCTCGTACAAAGGAGGTTCATCGTTATTCTCGTTGCTACCTAAACCTGCACCCCCATGGAAATGAGTTTGGTCATATGGCCTTTGAGCCTGATTCACTTTGTAGGGCGATACGGCTCAACTGTGTGGTTGTCCCAAGAAATGGTGTGGATTTCCACGTGTCTGGGAGTGGGCTTCTGCAATCCTCCTTTCTCGCCTATTTTTAGGCTCGAGTTGGGAAGAGTTCACTCCTTCAGCCTCTTCTTCGTACCTATTTCTAGGCACTCTATTTGTGGTTGAACCTCAACTCTCCGCTCTTGCCTATTTCTAGGAACTTGTGTTGAGGGCGGGCTCTTCAATTCTTCGTCCGCGTCTATTTCTAGACCAAAGATCCCCTATCCAGCTAAAAACACTATTGGACCTTGTCGGAGCTACCTCTCTACGATGTTCGGGAGGAGGACTACACTTTGGCTCTTCATACTCCGAGCCTTCCACATGGGGCTGCATAAATTCCTCTCCAACGTTTTCCGAAGGTACCTAGTAGTAGCTCATAGTATCCTCAGGAAAAGCGAATATTGTAGCTGAGTCTGGGATAGTGTAGTGGCTCAACTGGATGGTTTTCCATATACCCCCTTGCCATGTAAGCATTCATGGTAGACGTTTGTTCAATCTGCTGCCTCTGCATTTCTACCATTTCAGCTGACATGTGAGTCATATCTCTCATAAGATGCCTGTTCCGATGCCTATGAGGAGGGTTTGGATGAGGGACCTCCTCGTCAGCATTTTGAGGCTGATTGTGCGGGTGCATTTCCTCATTGACGTTATATTGCCCGTCTCTACTTCTCTGGGGTTTCACGTCATTATCACTTTCACTCATTGTTGTAGCGATTTTTGCATCGTCCTTTCTTAAGGAAATCAAACTCGTATTTCAAAGCCTCAAATCTTCTTCAAGGTGAGTAAACTTATATTTCAAAGCTTTTAAGCCTTTTTCAAGGTTCTTACTGGTTCTTCACTCTTTTTCAAAAGGTTATCAACATTTTTCAAGGTTTCTGTGGTTCTTTTTACCACGTGATTTCGTGGTTAGAAGTGTGGTTTCCCACAGATAGCGCCAAAATGTTGACCACAAAAATTGGGGGATCATGAATCAACATGTCTCAGCTCCTTCCTCTTGAACACGTGAACTTCCTGCGTATTAGGACAAACTATCAGTATGCAAAGGGGCCGAGGTGGCTCCCGTTTGCACTCCGATGCTTAAGTCAATACTCATTTCAAGTAAACACAATTTGGGTGCAAAAAATATAAGTGTGTAAAAGAGAGAAAGAGAAGTGAGATTTGTATATTGAGTTTTAGTAGAAAGTTTCTAACCTCTTTCTTGGGGATACCATTGATCTATTTATAGTAGAAGTAATCGTTTTGGAGGGTGACATGTGTTTGTGCTTTACACGTGGCACGCCCCTAACCATTTATTAGGTGAACCAATAATTTGGTCATAATCATTACTACCTATTGTAGAGTTCTGGCTGCATCACATCTCTAGTAAAGGCATTGTCCCATCAAGTTACAACTTGTAAGAAGGTCAAATCCCCTTGACACAATTGGCCAGTCTTGTCACTGGTCCGGAGGCATGTACCTCGGACAACGCCAGTTCAAAACAAGTAGTTCGGTTATATAAGGGGTTCAGCCTATATACCTCATCAGCAGTGCAACAACTCGCAAGGCTTCGAGCACATCCGGTAACCAATGGGTCCCACGTGGACTCTCGTAAGTGACATGTCAGGCTTAATTTAGGCGTGGTTGTAATAATATTCAAATTCAAACATGGGTGACAGTTTTGCAATTGTGAAAGAGTGGCTCAATTAATGATATTAGTGGACAAAGAAAATAAATTTGAATTTAAGTACACAAATGGCGAGAATAGGGTCGAAATAATACGTGCATGTCCTCTAAAACATAATAATATATTTCCATATTAAATTCGAGTTCAAAAATTTGGTTATGTGGTCTAGGAAATTAAAATAAAATGTGTAGTAAAAATAATACACTTAGACAAACTAGTTAATTTTCCGTTCAAATCAAATTTAGCATTTAAAAAAAAATATATTCAAAGGCAAGTGCATGCAACATTTTTATCGTGACCATATATATATATATATATATATATATTGAATTCGACATGAAGTTTTTTTTATAAGTAACTAAATATTTCCGATCACTATAGCTCATTAGATTCTTATCATCAGATTTCGGCCTTGTAATTAGGTGTGAGCCTTTGGCTGACCTACATGTCAAGCAGACAACTCAAAAATTATTTAGGGAAATTCTCTCGCAGTCCCCAAACAATAACACTTGACTCCCTTTGGTTTCCGTTCAATTTTTTTTTACGCATTTAGATTCACAAACTATCTTTTTTGGTACACGTATTACTTAAGGACAAATGTATGAAAAAATTTCATCTTTCTATCATCTAACCACTTGAAAGGCATACGAACATTCTTTTATGATCTATCTAGTCTAAACTTATGTTCATTCAAGACACTTTGAGACTTTGAGGACCTAATTGTGACAAAAAAAATGAATGAAGACCCAAGTGCAACACTTTGTAAGTATGAGGAAATGTGGGTGACAATTTTCCAATTATTAATTTAGTATCTAAAATTATTATAATTTGGTACTATCCAATAAAGACTTTCATTAATTCATTCTTTTTTAGGGACTTGGGGGTTGTCCTAGACTCCAAGTAATCAAGATGTTCAAGTGCCTCCTATCCAGTTCAGAGTTTGAATCTCATTTCCCCTCTACAATTTTTCCCTTTCCCTTTGCTTCCACATGTGTAATACTTCCTCCGTCCCACAAAGATAGATCACTACTCCTTTTTTCATCCGTCCCAACAAGATAGTTCACTTCCCTTTTTGAGAGTGGAATTAATATTTTATGTCTCATTTTGCTTTTATTTATTGTGTTTTTTATTAATCTAAATAAATTTATATTCTTTCAATTTTGTGGAAAACTAAAAAATTTATTAGGGGCACATTAGGAAAAAGGATTATAAAACTTATTTTTTCAACGAAATTAATTGACATTTCTTAATCTTTGTGAAAATGGATAGGGGACTATTTTTGTAGGATGGAGGGAGTAAAAAATAAAAAAATTAACGCATTGCTTTTGAACTTTTTATTTACATTTGGAAAGGTTTTGGTAACTACGTATAAGTTTAGGATCCGTTTGAAAGAGATTGTGGAATTTGAGTGAAAAAAAAAAAAACGAATTTCAGGGAATTGAATTCTTAAGAATTAGAAGTTTAATGTATTTGATTGGTTTAATTTTCTAGGTGAACAAATTGAAAAAAATTTCAACTTCTATTGTTTAATTGACATTATTTTTCATGACAAATAAAACAAAATTTGGCTATTTTAAATAATTTTTTATTTTATTTTTATTTTTCACATATTTGTACTTATAATAATGTTAATTTCTGAGAAAATAAATCAATTAATAATAGCAAAAATGATCAAACGAGACTTTTATGGTTTGCTATGTAAAAGTTGAAATCAATTATCACATATTAGATAAGAATTCATTTGACTTGAAAATAATGAATTGCACAACTTCCAATAAAAGTAGAAAAATCAATTCCAAAGCAAAACATGTCAACCAAATAAAAAAAATAAAATAAAATGAAAGTGGCAAATGAATTCCTACTTGTTAGACAAATCTACTCTTATCAAATTACCTTAGATGATCAAATTGACAATTGCCGCAATTTAATTAAAATGTTTAATAATTGAAGACACATTTAGAAAATTCTTCGTTTATTTCTTCGTGAATAAGTTTATATTTCCTACTTACACCACATATTGATCGCCACTTCAAACCATCCATGAAGTGCAAAGTTTACTTCAGAAGGACTTGCTGCAAAATGCATGCACACAACGTATTATTGAGTGAAGATTCTTGCTCCTAATAATTGTTCGATCTTTAGAAAAGTTTCTTATAATCGAGTCAGCATCTGTAACTTCATTAAAATATAATAACAAAAAAAAAAAAGATTTTAATTAAACTTTTGTTAGTGGTACCGTGGCACTATACAACAAAGAATATCAACTATAATACCCAACCAATATCAAAATTAATTACATCTTCTCTTTCATGAAGAAGTGCCAAAACCCCCAAAAAATCAAAGGGACATGATCTATTTTAGAAGTAAAATCCACCTATCAAAATCACTAGCACCACAACCATATCACAATGAGAAACAAAGAAAAATAAGACAAAGAAAAATGTACAGTACGCGTTCACTCTTGGATATCGGATTTTCCCACCTCGATAATGTTAAAACATAATCTTCACTAACTGTTACTAGCCTCAATCCCGTCAAGAGTACCGTTGCTCAATGACATACAGTTTTTCCAACACAGAGAGCAACCACCTTCAACTTTCCAACAACACAAGGATACAATGAAGCTTTGCAAACAACATTCGAAGGGTCTTCCAAGTGAAACCTCGACAGATATTGTACAATATGATCCCCGTCGTGAAAAGTGGATGTATGCATACACCAGCAACTCAACATGAAATTATAGGCCAAAATAGGATATACATCAGTATTTTGCAGCATAATCTTTAATCATCTGCTTCAGTTGCTGAATAAAAAAATGTGCACCAATTTTAAAAACTTGAAAGGGAAAAGTGCAAACAAAAATAATAAAATGAGATAAGGAAAAAAATTGAAGTTCATAAATACCAACTATATGCTCACCTTCAACTCTTCATGAAGCACAACAAAAATCTTCTTTAGTCGTTTATGTCTCTGCACAAAGTCAACGTTATTGCAGTATGGATCACTTTGTAGCAGCTAACTAAACAAAAGACGTCAATAAATTAGCATTGCTCTGTGATAGAGCTGCAACTGATTTTAATATATCTTTGACTAGAATTTTTATTTTTTATTTTTAATTACAAATAAACCCCACCGAGGAATTGAGGGAGTGGCAAAGTGGTGAGAGATTTGAAGTTTCCCATTCCCGGTCCCAGGTTCAATTCCTAAACCTGGGAAAGGGCCGCCAACCACTAGGCTTTGAAAAAAGCCCACTTCCCTACAAGCGAATATTGCTGATGTTTTCAAAGCAAATCATGGTATACATTTGTAACAACAAACAAATAGACCAGGCTAAGGACCCAGTCAACAATTTCCTTAGATATCAATTCATATAACAATAACTGCCATTTTTGACAGCTCTAATTTTCCTATTTGATATTCTCTCAGATTCTATGTCAAGCTGACCATGATCCTGTAACGTTACCTAAACCCAGTAGAAAATTTTGGCTAAAATAAATCTTTAAAGTAACCAATTCACAAATTGTTTAGAGCATCTTTCTCCCGCGGATATTTTTCAGAAACATATAGAGTGGTTCATAAGTGAATGGACTGCTCAACTGAAGATCACTCTGATTGCACTAATAGGCATACAGTAGAAAGTGATTCCATAACAATTTCTTGTCAATTGATTTAATACTCATGCACAACATATCACATAATAGTCTATGAAACAAAAAATTAAATATACCTCCCCACACTGACGAAAGGATGCTCTCATCTGTCCTAAAATGTTGTGATATCTCTTTGTGTCCCTTCCTCTGTACACCTCAAGGTCCTTCCCGAGGTTACTAAACTCATCACTGAGCACATACACACATTAGAAAACTGAACTAGAACACCAATTCAACATTGATAAACAATCTATATTGAAAAGACTAAAGACAAAATTCAAGAATGGGGCCTTAGAACTTTCCAAATACCTGTATGACTCCAAAATTTTGCTCAAGGAGCAATAGCTTTCATATTTCTCCAGAAACTCCTCCACATATTCTTTATACCTGAAGATAGGGTGGTATTTATATTAGGTAGAAGCAACAAAATTCAAGGTTTTCAACAATATGCAAAGTTGAAGATATAAATAACAGTCATTCACGAAAAGCATCATGTTAATACTTACTGTGATTGATCCTTTATTGTACCCTTCAGCTCAGGTTTATCCTTCTCATACTTAGAATACAAACAACTATTCTCATCAGATGAAGATTCTCTCCTTTTCTGACCACCACCATTGATCCCCATCAAAGAAGCATCTTTCCTTTTATCATTTGAATTCGCAATTGCATTGGATTTTTTATTCTTCCCGTCTTTCATAGATGTGGGAATTGGATTCGGATCACATTGCTCTGCTGGCGCATTTACAGGCACTCTGCTGTATGTATCCTGATGAGATTCCAAGCAAGTCCCCAGGTTTGTTCGGCCTTCAATATGTCTAGATTGGTGCTGCTGCAGTTGAGATTGCACAGTTTTTTGTTGAGATCTTGAAATATCATCAGCATAGTGTTCTGGTGTTTGGCTCTTTAATGATCCATTTGGAAAGCTAGAAGCCACAATGTTTGGATTGGGTGAAGACAGTTTCCTTGAATCTGAAGTAATCTTATTAGAACCTGAGTTCCAGTACTCAGAACTTGTTGGTTTGTTTTCTGATTTTTTAAAAGAATTTTCCCTCTCAAATCTCTTCCTCAACCCAAGAGTTTCATCAGGAGCGGGTTCACGAAATTCACCCAACTCCAAGTCTGACTGCTCTCTTCGTAGTGTTCTGCCTCGATCATTCATCAATGGAGATCTGTCAGTAAAATTAGTGTTGCTATCCTTGGGAGAATGCACCATGAACCCAGGCTCCTTCAGCTTCCCCACAATTTCATTTTTTTGTTGACGAGGTTCAGTCAGCAGAGGTTGTCTGTCTCCAAAACCTGCAGAATAACTGGTAGGCCTTTTCTCACCAACGCAACCATCTTCCCTTTGTGCTTCTCTTTTACTTTTATCTCTATGAAGCTTAAGACCCTTGTTTGATTGAAGGTTTCTTTCAGAGTACTTAATGCCACGACCCAAGTTCTCAGCGTGTTTACCTGACCTCTCTTCTCCAGAAGGGGTTGTAACCCGTACGCCATTATCAAAAGATCTCCGATCTGGTTGCTGAGATTCGGAAACAGATCTACTGGGAATTAATTGCTCGAAACCTTTCAGTGTGCTAGAATCAGAACCATCCAGAGCGGTTCTATTGGCCATTTGAATATTAGGGTCCTTATCATGTCCTTGTTGAGGCCTACCTGGGGATGAATTGCAAGGACTCTCACCAAAGAGAGCGTTCATTGTCCCAGACGCAGTCTGGCTCGAGTTGTTGCCTTTTGATCTTTTACTGTTGTAAGTCCTCTCATCAGATTGCTTATCATCAGAATGCCTTTTAAATTTGCTTTTTGGCATCCCTTCAGTGGTATCAGACTGCTGTTGCTTGAAGCCATTCCTTACCAAATTTTCTGTTTCACCATAGAATCTTTGCCCGTAGACTTGGCTTTCTTTATCCCGGAGATGATTGAGTGAAGGTGGTTTTGTCCCTTCCACAAGTTTTTCACTATCTTTGCTAGAAACTGAGTTAGTAGCTGCAGCCATTTCAGCTTTATGATCATCTTCAGGCAAGTCTTTCTTAACCTCAACCACGTTAGACACATGATCTTCTACAACGGAAGCAGATTCTCTATAAGGAGGTCTCCCTTGAATTGGAGATTTAGGTGAGACAGGCTCATGATCTTGATATCTATGCTTGGACTTTACAATGTTGTCATCGTCATCACTCGTCATAATATCAACATCCTCATCAGATGCCTCTTTGCTGTTAGGCGTGTCACTTTCACTGTCACTGCTACTCCCACTTCGACTTGCTACTGGGCTTTTACTTTTACTCCTGCTATGGCTTACACTATCACTACCACTGTCACTGCTATCACTTTCACTGGCACTGTCACTTCCACTTTCACTAGAACTAGCTGCAGGCCCTTCATTATTATCAGAAACTCTTTTGTCGCTCAAAGCAGTAGGTGAACTATTTAGGACATCAATTTTCTCTATGGTGTCCAATTCATGTCCAGACAGAGATTTTAATTGACTATTTTCTTGTAATTCATCAGTGTCGGTTCTCAGTGAAAAGCTGGGTTCTGGAACTGGCAGTTGGGCACCCTTTTCATGGACCAAATACGAACGGTTCAATTCTGGAGAACTGCAAAGTAATAACACATTGGACATGTGGTAAGGAGCATGGTGCATCAATATACATGGAGGAATAAAAAGAACTGGTTTGATGCAATTCAAAATCTTGCACTCAAGTTGAATATTATTTTAAGAAAATAAAGCTTGCCTAGGAAAATGTGGAATCATCATAGATATGAAGCACAACAACACTCATATATAAAGATGTCAATATCATATTTGCCAGATAAGATGATTGGTTACATTCAAAAACACACAGAGTAAGGCTGGCATTGAAACTCAAATGTGTAAAATGGGTGGGTCAAAATATTGAAACATACCATTCCCTGAAAAATCAATCTCTCTCTCTCTCTCCCTCCCTCTCTCTCTCTCTCATTAAATTGGTTTATATATTTATATATTTATTTTTATTTTGTTTGGGGGGGAAGGGGGGGTAGAGAGAGTAGAAGCGAGCAGGTGTGCCATCACAAGGACAGTAATTCGTGACAGTTATTACCGATGTCAAAGGTGAAGTTATGAGACCATAACAAAGACCAAAAGTTTATGTTTACCTTCCTAAGCTTCCATTCCTACCAAAATTTGACAAATATAACATTCTTATATTTGAATTTATTCTTTTTTCACCCTGTGAGCGCGTCTGAGTGGGTATTTCCTATTTCATGGGAAATACAGAATAGTATTTTTCATTTTCACCAGCCCAAAGTGTATTGGGAATTCTGGATTACAGAACCTGCCCTTTGGTTTACAATACCATAATGATTAAGCACCTTACGGCCAAAGTAGAAGAAATAGAAGTCCATTTTACCAATTTTTATTTTATTTTATTTTAATAGAGACGGGAACATGCATAATTAAGCTCATCAAAGTGCCATCTCGTTTTACAGATCAAAAAGAATAAGCAAACCCAGGCCTTTGGGAAAACAAGCATAGATTGACGTCAGGAAAGCCAGATGAGGCAGAGTACCTTCCACTGTCAGATGAAGGTTTCTTGAAGCTTTCCACCTCTACTCCCGGTTTCAAAAAGTATCTTCCTGGAGCTTGAAAAGTTGCAACCTAACAGTTAAAATTTAATAAGATATGAGAACAATTTATGACTGGGAGAAAGCCTATCAAAATCTCCACTGCTTACCTGTTTTAAAATGAGCTCAATTTCCCAAACTGAGTTGGGCATTGCATCCCCAATAGCCTTCTCCAAGCCCTAAACAAGAAATTGGCAAGATCTGAGTATACGTTAAATTGAGGACATTTATGGTATTCATGAAGTTAGATATCTGGATACCTTTAGTTTAAGTAAGTAGGAAAAGAAAGAATACGTGTTTACCTTGAGACTCATTCCCTTGGAATGATGCTCAATGAGAAGAGAAATTACCAAACTCTTCAAATCAGCAGATTTAGGCACCATGTTCCCTGTGTGCTTTGGTTTATCTCGGACTGTATTACTGCTCACCCTGCCAGGCATTTCCTTCTCTGAGCTGGCAATCCTATTGGTAGCTTGAGTTGGTATACTGTCTTGTATACCTGCATGTCCCTTCATTGAATTGCCACTTCCAAATGGTGACACTGGAGCACCAGATTGCTCCGGTGGAGAAGATAGAGGTGAATCCATGGTCCTTCCCTTCAAAGGGGTTGTTGTAGCCACCGCAGATTTATATACAGATTTAGCAGGTCCACCTAATGCATTGATGAATGAGAAGTGATGGAAAATAAAATAATAATTAAATTAAAAATGAATAAAATCAGAACCCTAAAAAAACTTACCCAACTCGTTTGCAGTTTTTGATAAGCTAAATATGGATGCCCACAATATAAAGATGGCAAAGGAATTATAAGGATTTTTTCCCCTTATTTACCTGGAGGAGGCTCAGCTTTTCGCTTTTTGAAAGGAGGCTCTTTCTTTTGCTTGAAAGTTCTCCATGGAGTAGCTGAAAACATAATAAACAAATTCAAATATTGGTTAATAACATTCACAATGCAGTTCTACATAAGAACAACACTAAGAGCATGAATCATAAGAAGATTGCTCTTCAATATTATATTAATTAATAGCGGATCATTTTGAGGCTTCTCAAAACCTTAAGGTTAATAAAGAATGTGAAGATCATGCTATAGACTTTGTTACAAGTGACCTCATTGTACCGGACCAACCTTCGTCCTTCAGGCACCCGTGATCCCCGCAGGCATCTGGGTTAGTCTCCCATACATAGGCCAAGAAACAAATATATAACATAAAAGCACATATGAATAAGTTCATACCTGCATACAAGACACCATTAATACATTTTCAAATGATATAACATTCAATCCAACATGTCTTACCACATGGGTAAGGGAGTTCTATGAACCCATGACAAGCTCCCCCACCCAATTCGCTATCTCCCTCGTAGCGAACTGTGTCTCGCATCTTTGCACAATTCCACATTGCTTCCTCTTCTCCAGCACTGAAGCATGAACATTTCCCCACATGTGCGTCACCATTCCCTGATGGATGGGCATGTACAATGCCATTTGCACCTCTTTCCACATTACCCTTGTACATGCCCTTTCGATAGCATCCTCTCCCGTCTTAGTTCTTCGGATGGACAACTTCACCTCCGTCGCTGTTTCATCGAGCATGTCGAAAAATTCCCATGAGTAGCCCTTTTCATGATATTATTGCAACGCTTCATCACGCTTCCGTTGCAAAACATCATGTGGTTCGGTTCAACAACGCCATGTACGCCTTTTCTTTTCGTCAACCCCAAAGTTTTTCCATCATCAATTCCATTAGCTGGCTAGTCCCGCTTTGCAACATATCTTACGGTATAGTTACGCATTTGGTGGCACAAAATCGATCTCACAAGAATGCACGTCATTGGCCTCCCGCAACCAACGCAATGTCCAAGAGATCACATCTAAAACCTCTTGTAATGAACTGAAAAACAGGCGCCCATGATCCCCGCAAGCATTCAGATTAGCCTCACATACACATAGGCCGACAAGCTAATATATAACATAGAAGCATATATACTTTGGGTAGATCACTTTGCAACATATCTCACAGTATAGTTTCACCTTTGGTGGCCCAAAATCGATCTCAAAAGAATGCACGTCATTAGCCTCCCAAAACCAACACAATGTCCGAGAGATCCCATTTGAAACTAATGAACCTACCGTCAAGCACCCATGATCCCCGTAGGTATTCAAATAAGCCTCACATACACATAGGCCGACAAGCTAATATATAACATAGAAGCACATATACTTTGGGTAGATGCACGCATTCATACCCAATCCTGTATGTCGTGCCATATGAGTAAGGGAATTCTATGAGCCCATGACATCATGGTCTGAAATTTAATCATTCACATCTATAAAAATTATAATCTAATATCTCATATGGCTTGTTTAAGTGGACTCCATGATCATCTTTTTGCTTGTTTTCTAAAAATAATAAGAATCCAGAAAGCCTTCGGGAATCGAAATAATATAACAACTTTTTCTTCTTTAAAATCCAAAAATTCAAGGAAACAAAAGTGATCATCTAGATGCCTTGTACATGGCCTTACGGAAAAGATGTAAAAGTTCTATTTGCAATCCCAAGTGAAG
Organism: Ligustrum vulgare; assembly: GCA_963555705.1. NCBI lineage: Eukaryota > Viridiplantae > Streptophyta > Magnoliopsida > Lamiales > Oleaceae > Ligustrum > Ligustrum vulgare. The sequence continues at coordinate 50,115,487 of OY743169.1, read as the reverse complement.
CAAATCACTGTACAAGTACACAACTTCTCCACCAACAACCTAATAGCTTATATCTAGTGCTTTTAAGTTGTGGATCCTACAATTTTCGAGGATAATAAGTAGGTAGAAAGTAATGAGTGCTACGAAATTTGGGGATAAAAATTATGTTTGACTAGCTTAAATTAAAATTAAGCTTTACCAAATATGCGCTAAATTGTGACAAAATGTACGGTACAAGAATATTCAAAATTATATTAAAATAAATGAACAAGGTTACAAAATGTGACAACTATTTTAGAAACGTATACGCATCCGACAACGCGTTTGTATACACTCACAAGGGTCTTTGGTGACAATTAGAGTTAAAAAAGTTCAAAAGTGTATAAGAGCCCTTTTGATGTAGGATATTTCGGAGTAAATTTAAATTTTTGGAAAATGTGTGGTTGAAAAGTGTGCAAGTGGTAAGTCCCATAAAAAATGTGTGGTTAAAAATGAGTTTTTGGGGGAAAATTGTTCAAAAACCCTGACCAAACAAGGGCTAAGGAAACTAAACTAAAATCCTAATCTAAAATAAAGAAGAAATCTAATTCTAAATAAGAAAGAAAAAAGAAAACATATTCCAAATAAGTAAAATAAGAAAAAGAGAAAACAAATTCTATTTGAAATAAGATTATCCTACATCATTTTCTCCGACTTGAGAAAAATATTGTTGAAATTGGTTGAAGAAAAGAAAAGCAATAAATCAAGTGGCAATGATTTATTCAATCTCTCATTCTTGAATTCCCTCCATGCACTTATACACGGTGTAAATTTTCATTTATTTGTGCTTCTCATATTTTTTTTTTACATCTAATAATGTCATCTTCAATAATAATCCTTTCACTATTTCCTCCTGCTTATGCAGTTCTTTGACATTTGGATCGAAGAGAAGGTCGACGAAACTTTTTCCTAACTTAACAAGCCTCATATTTTAGTCCTTCGTGAGTCGCAAATTCAATTCCCTTTTCTTCATATGGACTTTTCTCAACTTCAACTTGTTCAATATCAAAGGGCAACTCAAGCTTAAGGTCTTCAATTGCAATTTCACATCCTTTTTTTTTTTTTAATAGGAAACTGCATGTTTTATTAAAAATGGAACAAAAGCTTACAACCAAGAGTGGACAAGACATCCACCGAGAATACAGCGAAAAAACTTAAGCTCCACATCTAAAAATAAAAATTATAAGCTGCTCGAGCATATGTTACATAGTCAGTAACATCTCGATCATCTTGAATGACATCATTATCTGCCTCATAAATCTTTTGCTTCTAGTTTACATTGATGTTGACAAATTCCTCATCATGTGACATAAGAACATCTTCATGTCATATTATCAAAAGACATACATGTTATCTCAACCTATATAAGTGACATATACATAATAGTATCCCCAAAGTACATGAGGTCCATCTCTATCACATTACACAATCTCATTGTTGTAGTACTTTCCAATAGAAAGTGAAATTTTGCAGATCTTCATATTTTGAATTTCTTGCCCCCTTTTAAATAGTGAAATTGATAGCAAGATGAGCATTTTTCAGTCTCCAAATTTAAAGTTTTCACCAATTTTTTTAATATCGTGTTATCACTAATCTCGTATCTATTATCACTCGCATATTTTCATTATTTTGTTGTTGATGGTACATCATGTTCTAAAACCTTTGTAGTACTTCAAACTAGGCTCCTTTATATATCTCTGATAAATATATACAAAATTCTTGATAGCTTGTGAGTATTCAAACTCAGCTAAGACTTAAAGAAATTATCTAGCCAAATTGATGATGTTCGAAGCGCGGAAGAAACGCCGGAAAGTTCCGAACTCAGGTTGTGGTTGGACAGATGAATCATGACCCGATATTCACGACGCGATGGCTCGACGATGCGGAATAAAGAACCACGACTTTCGAAACACCACAAGGATTTGCCCAATCTCCTTGATAAGTCTCTGATTTGAACGCCACAAATATTCTTGCGAATATTTGATAAATTCGGGATTAACGCTACAAGATAATCAATCTTGATAAGTTTGGGTTTGTAATGTGAATCCACACATTAAACAATTGAAAAACATTCAATCTCTGTTTTATTTAATCATCAAAGTCTTAAGTCTGCATTACAATGAATGGAAAAAGCGTATAAATAAGCAAAATAACGTAACCGCTAATTTACTCAAAATAGAATTCTAATTAAACTAGAATACTAAATTAGGAAAATAACCTAAAAACCAAAATGGAAACAAAATAATTAAAAATCCTATAATTATGGAAATATAGTAAATTTCCGTCTGCATCATTGATTTGTCAATTTGAAGCCCCAAACGATGGAATTTGGCCCTAAAATCAATGGGCTCAAGGGCTTTAGCCCATGAGTTTTGCTTAGTGCTCCATTTCTACTTGAAAAACACATATTATCCATCCAATTCCGACATGGTTGACTGGACTGCACTTTTATTTTGGCTTGAATATTTAATTTTCTGTCAAGCCTGCTATGACTCCGATTGTCGCGGGTCCGGAACACATCACAAATGTTGTCGTGTTCTAGACTAGATGAAGCAACCAACATTCATACAATAAAATAGGAATGTCGTACAACACTTAATGATGTATCACATACGTTGATAGTCTCGTTGCCGTCATAAACATTGAGAGATTTAGATATTACATGCAATCCCCCGTCGTAAGATGTTGAAGTTTCCAAACTTGAAAGATGTTCCTTTAGGGAAGATTAAGGTTAAAAAACGAAAAAAGACTCGTCACTCTCATAGAATTGAAGGAAATCAAAGTGCGCATATTTATTGAGTTCATTTTAAACAGGTTATCCAAACAAAATTGGGTGTCAAACTAATTTAAGGTTGGAAGTATTAAACGTACCACCTATATCTTTTATAGGCTCTTCAAATTTCTCAATCCAGGTAAATTTCACTGTCTAGGATAGGATAGGATAGGTCTTCAAGACACTTGGCACCAGGTAAAGTTCAAAAGCTACATGTGAGCACTTTGATGCTATGGAACAGAAAATTTAATTTAGTATTTGAACACAAGCAAAATTATCGAAGTCACTAGGAAAAGACTTACACTCAGCAGCAGCCAATGCCTTAATTTGATTCTTCATAGTCGGGTTTTGATGGTCTAAAACGATGGCCCTGTTACACAATGAAAAAGTCTTAATCAAAATATAAATTTGAAAAGGTTAAGATATTTTTAAGATCGCACAAACTATTTCAGCCTTCCCACGATAATTTTGTGCAAGTAAATTGAAAAAATAATGAAAAATATTAATAGTGCAAAGTAATAGACCAGAAAATTTAAACTTCTTATTCAGTAAACTTGCAGTATCAATCATCTGAAGTAAATGAAATATATACTAACTCATGCTGTTTGGAAAATGTATATTGTTCTAAATCAAGCAAGAATAATAGAATGTCATTCCTTTGGCCTATTATCAAGTTGACAAGATTGATAGAAGATGTATAGATATGCCAAGTTTATGTATCAAAAATTCAGGAAAGACAACATACTTGCGTGATTTGAGCTTTTGCTCAGCTTCTTGTGACCGCATTTTAACATGATTTTTAGTTGATTCATCCAAGACACGCTGTACATTTAGCTTGCGCCAAGCACCCCCCGATTCTACAAGCAAGTTGTCTCCATCTTCACCACTTTGACGTTCTTCATATATGTCACAAAGGTCTCCCATTTCCCGTGACCATGTGAATTTGAAGTTCTTATCACCCACATTAATGGCCTGACAAAAAAATAAATTAAATTAAAACTCAGCTGACACTATTTTGCACACCACATTACGGTACGAAAGAATCTTGTTGCAGATAAAAGTACCGTGAGATAACAACATTTAATTTAGTACAACACATGGTATGAAAAGGCGAGGCGAAGGCGCGCCTCACCGTAAAGCGTAGGGCTTGTGCCTCAAGGAGCAAGTCTCAGTAAGGTTTTCGTGAGGCAGCCGCCTCACGTAATCAGGCATACGCCTCATGAGGCATGATGCGTGCGCCTCTGTAAGAAAATGTAACATATGGCACTAACCACATGAAAAGAAGCTAAAAAATACCAAAACTGGAGCGTCAAGAGCAATCTCTGAGGAGGTGACCGTCGGGGAAGGAGATTGGAGCAAAGAAGACGGCCCAATCTTTCATTTTTTTGTTGTAATTGCGTAGCCTCTGTAATTGCATGTGCGTGTATATATTTGTATAATTTATCTACGGCGCCAGTGAAGTATATGGTTAGGTTAGTGCGTGGATGGATGGATGGATGTATGTGTGTATGGTGGGTTGACTAAATGGGCTTGGAGTAATTGGGCTTGATATGCCTTTCAATTTTCTCTCAAAATATATTAATTAAAATAAAAATAAAAATTATTTTACACTATAAAAGAAGTAAAAATAAATAAAAAAAATTAAATTAAATTATCTTATAGACTACAAACATAAAAATAATTTTAATTTACATTTTAAAAATAAATTTAAAAAATACGTTAATATATTATTACAAATTGATTTATCTACTATTTTTGTCCACCATATACCTATATGCTATATATTTAATTGATTATATGATATATATTTTGTATTTTGTATTTTTTGTGTTGTTTTTATAAATTTTATAGATAGATTTTTGGTTTTTCATGAGGCTTACGCCTCAATATGCTTTGAGGCTTACGCCTCGCCTCACGAAAGAAAACCGCCTCAGTACTTAGTTCCGCTTTTTTAAACATTGACAACATCAACTAGTCAAGCGTTACACAAAGAAAGATTCTTCAAAAACAAGCATCGAAAGAACATTTCACAAGTATCAAACTGGGAAAGCATGATACAAGAAGAAGACGGGAGAGGAGAGATGAGTCTGTATGTGATTGATAAGTGTGCTTTACACACTTATTTACTTCCTAAATTAGCATTTTAATTAACAAATTTAGAAAATTTCTACTTATAATTTGTGTTTATCTTGTACAATTAGGTACACCCTCAATTGGAATGAGAATGGACAAGATTGAAGAGCAAATGTGCTAAAAGAAGAGCAAATTTGATGTTCAAGGGCTTAATTGAAAGAAATCAAAAGTTTGAGGACTCAATTGCAACATCCCAAAAAGTTCAGGACCAAGGTTTACTACTCAAATTCAAGGAGAAAATCACAATAGAAAGCAAAATGATTGCTTAATTGATGAATTTGAGTGAAAATGGATCAATCGCATACAAAAAGTGAAGTTGGGGTCCAAAGTGCACAAGTGTCAAAAGTTGAGGACTTGGGCTCCAAAATCAAAGTTGAGGGACTTGGAAACAGATTAAAATCTGTTTTATCACTTTTCCACAGAATTCTTGTGGTTGGGCACATTAATTAAGAGAAAAAAAGGTTTTTGTGACTATTTTGCTCAACTTCCAAAATCCAAGGACCAATGGTGCAATTTTCTAGGTTTTAAAAGATAAAAACTGATTTTTGGACCAGGCTGGACAGATTTTTCTCCTTGCTTCTGCCGAAAACCAGTGTTCTTCTTCCTTTTTTATTTTATTTTGGTTTGCTTTTTTTTTTCTTTTTCTTTTCTTTTCTTTTATTTTCCTTTTTCAACTTCTTGATAATCTTTTGGGGAACTAATCAAGAGCACAAGGAGCATACATTTAAGGTGGAGAAATATTTGGGAAAGTCATAGCTCCAAAAGGGGTTTCATCTACAACTTTGTATTTTCTCATTTATTTTGCCATATTTGCAATGCATTGTTATAAATATTCTCCTTTGTATTATTTATATAAAATGGGCTAATTTATTGTGATGGGATTTATGGTAGTAATTTGACCTAGCTTGGATTAATTTCAATATTTGCTATTTGATGATTAAATGCTTATTTCATGTGTGTTTGTTATTGAGATTATTCCATGTGTTTGATTGATCACCAAATATATGATTTGTGGAGTGTATGATGATCGAGAGATATTATGCATTTTAGACCAAATAACTAATGCCCTAGGTATTAATTTAGGAGATAGAGATATACTCCTATCCTTAGGTTATCCATTGAGTTATTTTCACAAAAAGTTAATGCAATTGATTGGGTTTTAATCGACATAGAGATATAATAAGTTAAACCAATTGATTAGGGTTAATTTCACTCGAGAGAGGTAATTAGCTAAACTTGAAAAATCAGGTTTAACATTGTAAATGAGTAATTTGTTAATTTCCATGTTGAGAAATTAATTAGGTGACGGACTGACGGTTAAATGAAACCATGAATCCCAACCACGTTTTTCTCAAAAATTCTCAAGTAATTTTTATATTTCCCCCTTTAGTAGACTTTTAGCTATTTTCCAAAATCCATATTTAATTGTGTGTTTTATTTGTTAAGATTAAATTAACTAAAGTATAATAGATTATACATTCCTCATGGGATCGACAACCCGGACTCAAAAAGTCCACTTTATTACTTGTACATGACTCGTGCGCTTGCGATGCACACTATTTTAGCGAACAGTGATATTCCAAATTCTCATTACTGATAGAATCCAAATAACTCTAGATTGATCATTTGCTTTGAAGCAACCCTAGATACAATCGTCAAAGTACATGACAAATGAACTTCTAGTTTCAGAGGGTGAATCTATCCATTTGATCAACCATTAACGAATAATCTCAATCTCTTAGCCTAGCCTACTCGAGCAATGGACTTAACCGATCCAAGCCAACAAATACAACAGCCTGAGTTCTTCTGTATGTACCTCCATATTACAGAGGTGGTCAATGCCTGGTTGAAATTAGGTGTAGGATAATGTCATCAAATTACCAGAATTCTGAGTGTGAGAACACACTTCTTGTGTTTCTTATTCTATTAAATGCCATCTCTGTATAAACATTCTGTCACAATTATCAATCTCCACAAGTCCAACATATATTATTCAGAACATTTATGGACTGCATGAATTGCGATGCTCCACTCGTAAGGGCAGAATTTCAAGTAGACTCGAGCAACAGCATTATTTTTAAGTGCCACTTATGTTTTATTTCAAGTGAAATAGTTTCACTTTTCAATGAAATGTTTAACGTTAGTCCTATGGAACAGTACTTATCATAAATGAATATCTCCCAATTCAGAACACTGCAAGAATAGCTTACCATGCTAGACAGAATGCAAAAACAACATTCAAATGACAAGCAGGATATGATTTAAATGTTCTAAAATATTGCTTACTGCTTAAAAATAATCATTACTGCTCGTATCAATTAGAAAAAAAAAAAAAAAAACTAGTTCAATTGAACAACCATAACATGCAGAACCAAGCTTTCACTTCAAGAAGCAATCTGATAGTCCCGAGTCTAGTTCTCTCTCATTAAAATAAGTAAATAAATTTCAGTTCAACCTTAAGCACTCATTATTAGGAAGCAATTGGTAAAACATAAAATTCAACAGAAAATAACTAAAATATACATAGACTCACATTCCCGTTGCTATTATTGGCATTGGCGTCAAATTTGATGCGCACGTTGGCCCCTTCTGCCTCCACGCGCTTGATCTCCTCCACTAGGTCCGGCACCAACCTTATTATCATAGCAAAATTCAGAGGATTCCCCGTGATGAGGCTGTAGGTCTCCTCCCCCAGCACAGAAGCGGTGGACGGACCCGATCCCATGGAAGTGGCGGCGCCACGGAGTCGACCACCTCCTTCTAAAGAGAGGCGGCCACCTGGAGCAGCAGAGGGGCGACTTATAGGCGGCGCGTGAAAGGTAGAGTTGGTGTTCCGCTTCCCGCCCCCGCCGCCTCCTCCGCTTCCACGGCCCAACTTTCCGGCGCTACCGTACATTATTCTCCGGTCCGGACTTTATTAGTTCTGTGCAAATATTTTCGATTAACAGAAAGAAGATTTTGCCAGTATCCAATGGACGAACTCGGAGGAGAACGATGGAGAATACTGCTATTTGGACGTATACCAGTTTTCTAATTCTAATATATCCCCTTCAATTTTCCATTTTTATTCAACGTTATAAATTGTTATAAATTATAATAACGCCGTGTTTGATTAGACTCGCATGAAAAAGAAAAATAAAAATTTCAAGAAAAATAGGTTAAGAATATGTTTTAAAGTATTGTACCATAGAATTCAATTCTAGAGAAAATATATTGTATCAAACAGCTAGAGTGGAAAAATATATGGAAAATTACCATTTTTCATAGAAAACATGGATCATCAAACACAACCTAAATAAACTAGTTCGCCGCTTTCCCGTCATGGAATCCGACCGTAGGATCCATTTTCAATTCCTTTCCTCTTCATCACTTTTGCAGCATATAGTGTATCAAACAAGTAGAGTGAAAAAAACAACTAGAGTGAAAAAATATATGAAAAATTACCATTTTTTATAGAAAACATGAGTCATCAAACACAACCTAAATAAACTAGTTCACCGCTTTCCCGTCGTGGAATTCGACCGTATAGGATTCATTTTCATTTCCTTTCATCTTCATCACTTTTGAAACTTAAAAAGGAAGAAACGCGGAAATCGCTTATATGTTATATCGATTTCAATAGTGAAGAGGTCCGAGAAAAAGAGAAGGGGAATTTATGTAGAAAATTCAAAGAAGTTTGATGAATTTTAGAGATTTTTTGATGAGATATAGAAAATTTGAAGGTGATGGTAGATTTTTTAAGACAGACATCAATTGTCTTTTTGGCTTCATATGGAAGAAAGACCTCTCTATGGTCGGTGACTAATTCTATCACTCGTGCAATACACCATATCAAATATATAAAAAATATTTGAAGTAAAATGTAAAAAAATTAAATTTGCAAAGAAAAAGCTAAATTCTAAAATAAATAATATATTGTTAGATCTGTACAAATTTATAAAGTATAAATTAACAATGACGAATTATTTCAAATTCACAAAACTCATAAACTAAAATTAATGTCCATCAACTATCACGATCTGAATGTATTTCTATGATAGGTTTTCTCTTGCAATCAATGGATTCAGTGATGATGTATTTCCCAAAGGTATTATCTTTTGGATACAAGTTACTGACTGAGAGCAGACAAGCACTTTTGTATTCTAGTAAATTTTACCAAGCTATGATATTTGCATAATGGTATTGGGATCAGAGAAAAAATCTGACTTCTATAGATTTGGTATCTTACAATGACAATAAATTCATTGAAAATGCAAGCTACTAAATGATAAACAAAAGAAACATGCAGCTTTTGACATTTATTCTGAACTTCTACCAGAAGAATGTAAACCAACATCTATATCTATATAATATATAAAAGCAGCTGAGTTTTGACGGAAAAACTCAGCTTTTATTGTGTTCACACTCAAAAATTCAACTTTTATTGTGTTCACACTGCTAATTCCACTTAAGTATTTTTATAAAGAATTTTTTTCACTTATTTATATTTAGTTATTTGTGTTTAAAACTCCATTTTCATAAAATTATTCTAATCATTTAATGTTTTGAATCTTACAAATAAGTATTTGTATGTACTCATAAAAATTCAATGTAAAATTTTCAGTTCAAAATTATATCGAAATTGTATTACGCATCTAATACTAAATAAATATTATCATATAAGTTTTTTTTTATAAATAATCTTATTTTTTTAGTTATTTAGTACATCTAAAAATTCGAGTTCCTTTGTATTGCGTTCTATTAAATTAATTAGTATTTTTATAGAAAGTTACTTTTAATACGTAAATAATTTTTTTGTAATAATGTGATATTTTATTGGTCTCAATCTTATGGATGAATAATTTCGTTCGGTCATACAAATCCAACGTCGAATTTTCATTTACATTTATATCGAATATTTAATCAAGTTGTATTAAATTTCATTTTAAATAGTCATACTTTTAAGTTATTTGGTATATATACATAATAACCTTCTTTTCTATATCAGATTATTTATCAAAATAATTTTATTTACAATTACATTTAATCATTATATGATTTTTTTTATTCTAGAAAGTCTCATATCACATTTTTCACATTAACGGTTAACAGATTTATTTATATTGTTTTGAAATTATATAGTTATTAATGGTTTTTTTGTCATAATTGTTAAGTCTAAATTTTAAAAAATAATTAACTATGACGTGATATTAATTGTTATATTTTAATTCAATATTTATGATTTTTAAATTTCTACAACAATAAGTAAATTGTATCTCAATTTACTTAACTGAAAATTGAGATGGTCAATGTTATATTATATTTTTCATTAAAAAAACAATTACGTTGTATAATTATTGCAAAAACCTATAATATCATGAATTTGATGCATCATTGTCAATCTCATAATTTTAGTATTTTTTTTTCTTTTTTTATGATTATCGAATCTATATAATATATAAAAGCAGCTGAGTCTTGGCAGGAAAAATTCAGCTTTTATTGTGTTCACACTCAAAAATTCAGCTTTTATTGTGTTCACACTGCTAATTCCACTTAAGTATTTTTATAAAGAATTTTTTTCACTTATTTATATTTGGTTATTTGTGTTTAAAACTCCCTTTTCATAAAATTATTCTAATCATTTAATGTTTTGAATCTTACAAATAAGTATTTTTATGTACTCATACAAATTCAATGTAAAATTTTCAGTTCAAAATTATATCGAAATTGTATTACGCATCTAATACTAAATAAATATTATCATATAATTTTTTTTTATAAATAATCTTATTTTTTTAGTTATTTAGTACATCTAAAAACTCGAGTTCCTTTGTATTGCGTTCTATTAAATTAATTAGTATTTTTATAGAAAGTTACTTTTAATACGTAAATAATTTTTTTGTAATAATGTGATATTTTATTGGTCTCAATCTTATGGATCAATAATTTCGTTCGGTCATACAAATCCAACGTCGAATTTTCATTTACATTTATATCGAATATTTAATCAAGTTGTATTAAATTTCATTTTAAATAGTCATACTTTTAAGTTATTTGGTATATATACATAACAACCTTCTTTTCTATATCAGATTATTTATCAAAATAATTTTATTTACAATTACATTTAATCATTATATGATTTTTTTATTCTAGAAAGTCTCATATCACATTTTTGACATTAACGGTTAACAGATTTATTTATATTGTTTTGAAATTATATAGTTATTAATGGTTTTTTTGTCATAATTGTTAAGTCTAAATTTTAAAAAATAATTAACTATGACGTGATATTAATTGTTATATTTTAATTCAATATTTATGATTTTTAAATTTCTACAACAATAAGTAAATTGTATCTCAATTTACTTAACTGAAAATTGAGATGGTCAATGTTATATTATATTTTTCATTAAAAAAACAATTACGTTGTATAATTATTGCAAAAACCTATAATATCATGAATTTGATGCATCATTGTCAATCTCATAATTTTAGTATTGTTTTTTCTTTTTTTATGATTATCGAATCTATCTATATAATATATAAAAGTAGCTGAGTCAACCTCAGTCAACTTCCCTTTTTCCCTCCAAAACTCTTGTGCTATGTGCAGATTTTATTTATTTATTTTTTCAATTTTTTGGGACTTCAATATTTATCATGTTCACACTACTTATATCCCCTATCCAATAATCAACTTCAAAACCCACTTCAAAAATAGTTGGACCTTCAATATTTATTTATTATTTTCAAAATCGCCGACGTCTACTTATAGTCTTCAATATTTGTTGTGTTTACATGACTTCTATTTCCCGCCGCCTAATTACACTGGAAATCTAGTTATTTTTCCTTTTTTTTTTTCCTTTTTTCGCTTTTTCAGAATTTGTTTCATTTTTTTCCCTTTTTCAAAATTTGTTGATTCATTTTTGTTTTCTATATCTTTTTTTTTTTTTTTTCCATTTCCCTATATACAACCTCTTTCATTTCTGTTATATATAATTATTATGAAGATATACACAATAATAAAAGGTTCAATCAAAGGGTTATTTCTTTGAAAAAATGTATATTGTTTAACATGACCGCTCCACTCCACCTTCTATTTATCACGTTTTATGATTCAAAATTTCTGGTGCGGTGGTAATGCTTATTAGTTATTAATATTACAAACCAGTTGAAAATAAAAAATAGTAAATTATTTTTTGAAAAAGTAAAAATGATTGACACTACTTTTTTCTTCAAGACCTGTGATATTTTGAGTCATTGAATATAGATTTGGATTTCTAACAAAAAAGAAAAAATATTAAAACAATAATATTGAAAACTATAATTTCAATCAGAAAATAATTACGTTGTATAAATATTGAAAACCTAAAATATCATAAATTTGATGCAATATCTTTGTCAATCTCGCAAATTATTATTATTATTATTATTATTATTATTATTATTATTATTATTATTATTATTATTATTATTATTATTATTATTATTATTATACATGTTATTTTTCATTGTCAATGGTCAAAATATTGAATTTTATCTTTTATATGCATGGTCTCTATTATTAACTTTTTCATCTATTGTTTGAATGTTCAGAGTATATGAATACTGGAGATCCTACATTTAAGTGTTAATTTTGCAAGGCGAATTTTTGGTTCGAGGAGATGGTGAATAATCGTTACAAAACTTGAAGATCATATTCTATAAGGTCAAATTCTATCTGACAGTAATGCAGGATACAAGTTCTTTATTCTAAGGATATCGTTAAGCCATTCGAATTTTAGGATACTTATTAGATTTAATTTTTTTTTTTCATTGATGGTGTCATATGTCATGACTATCGATAAGAGTCAGATACAATCATTTTCGCATGTATGACTTCTCCCTAAAAGGTTGATGTTTATAAATGAAACTAATAAATGATGAACTTATCTCTTATTTGTAAATGTTATTTATTTTGTTTAAGAATTCATTTAATTTTGAATAGGATTATTTTTATTTAGAAGTTTCTTCCCGTGCATCGCACGGGATGATTCACTAGTTGTAGTGACCAAGATTTTTATGCAACAAATAATTATTGTAATATTTAGAAAATTGTGTCACTACTATTTCATCCATTATTTTGAAGTTAACGCCGCGACGAATTCGTCTAGCCAAGTCAAGAAATATCGAATTTGTTCGATTTTAAATTAAATGTCCGAATTTCTAAAATTATATTATTTTAATTATTTATTCAAAGTATTATTTTCAAAATCATTTTTCAGTCCAAAATATATCAGTTTTAAATACTTTTCTTGATCGAAGTTAGTCCAATATTTATCAAAATTGTATCATGAACCCACATATTTTTCTTTACACCAAAAACAATAATTCTTTATACAATTCCATCATCCAACCCATACTCCACCAATTCAATCCACTATATCACATATATCATTATCATCAATCACTCGTATGCATTACCTTTTCCACTAAATCAACCATCATTATGTTTCAAAACATAATGATGATACATACATGTTCTATTTTTTTTCTCACCTAATTCCCCACTTTTTCTCTCCTATAATTCCTAATTAATACCACCACAATGGCTACCCAAGCTTCACGCACCCAAACCACCCCATTGAAATTCACTGCCAAGCTGCCATCATCCAACACTCAATTCAAATCGAATCCAATCCTCTGTTTAAGCTTCATTCACAATCAAATCATAACCATTATCATCATCACCATGAATCAACCACCTCAACTGTAGAACAATATCACCAAATAAATCGTCAGTCTCCACCACGGCCAGCTGGTACAACTGGCTGACCGCAACCAGCATCACCGGCCACCTACTCCACTGTCTCATCACCACCTCAATCAGTTTTCCAAAATTCAACGCCAATCATCTACATCAATCTGGAAACCAATTTGCATCAATCGCTGCATTCAATCCATCCAGCCGAACCACTGCATTCAATCAATCCATCCAGAATCGCCTGCAGCACCAACCCAACACCACCTTCACCGCAGACCACAAACCTGCAACACCGTCACCTCCATTTTTTTCAAACACCCAACATCATCATCATCATCGCCACGCCCAAAACGAACCTCGAACCCACACGCTGCCCACTTCCATTTTTAATCCAAATCCTCACCCAAAACCAAAATCAAAACCCAAGAATCAATGGAGCCAGTTACTTACCTCAAGCGCCGCTCCCTTCGCCGGAAGAACCGCGAACCCTAGCTTCGGTTTCACCTTAAATCGCCCCCAAATCAGCCCAGAAACTATCCTAATTGCACCATCGCCACTCACCGCAGCCTGCGCCGTTGAGTTCGCCGGCGAATCACCGGCTAAAGGTCGGATTTTGGCGAGGCAGTCGCTGCGTCCCTCCTTCGATCTGATAACGAGTTGTGAGAGAGAGTGTTGAGAGAGAAAGAATAACGATCTGATGATAAGATTTTTGATTTTAATATTTTAACTTTCAAAAGGTTTCAAATCAACCCCAAGCTTTCAAAGTTATTCATTTCAGTCCTTTCAGCTTTAAAATCTTTTAATTTCAGCCCCTGCTGATTTAATTTATTTGATTTTAAGCCCAAGTTTCAAAAGTACTCATTTTAATCCCTCAACTTTCAAAGTATCCATTTGAGTCTTTCAACTATCAAAAGTATCCATTTAAGTCCCTCAACTTTCAAAAGTATTCAATTTAGTCCCTGAACTTTCAAAACATCAATTTTAGTCTTCAAATTATAATTTATCATTTTGAACTATATATTCGATATACTAAAGTGACTTATTGGCTAAGACGAAGCGTACGGAGAATTTAAAGAAATTGAAGTCATTCCCGCTCAACTTTGCACTCGTCGGATTTGAGGTAGACTCGCACTTATTAATTGATTTAAATTATGATTTCATATGAATGTCATGTGACTTGTGAAAGTCAATTTTTAAGAAAAACAAGTATGTTTTTATGAAAGGTAAATATACCTTATGTTGTTATGAAAAGTAAGTATGTTTTTATGAAAAGAAAATATACTTTATGTTTTTACGAAAAGTAAGTATACCCTATGCTTCACGAAAATGTTTTTTTGGATCATTGCTATGAAATCAATCTACCAAGATTGTTTTGGGTCCCATATGATAAGTTATGATATGTTAAGGGGACCGGAGTTTTAGTAGCGCTACACATAAGAATTCTTGCCACCTAAGTTCGGTAACATTCTTGTGTCTCCTATGTTTATGAGGATTTGCCACGAAGTTCGGTAAAATTCCTGTCTTTCCATATGTTTATGAGGATTTACCACCTAAGTTCGGTAAAATTCCTGTCGCGTATGTTTATGAGGATTTCGATCCTATCTTATGTTATGATGCAATTGATCCCTATGAATTTCAGAAAATTATGCTTGGTATACTTACTACATAAGAATTCTTACCACCTAAGTTCGGTAAAATTCTTATGTTTATGAGGATTTCGATTTTATCCTATGTTATGATGAAAACTTACTGTTATTATGATTTTACTACATAAGAATTCTTACCACCTAAGTTCGGTAAAATTCTTATGTTTATGAGGATTTCAATCCTATCTTATGTTATGCTTTCAAAAGAAATTATGCTTGGCATAATTAAAATATTTTTATAAGTATATGGTTTTCAAAGAACTGTTTTCAAAGAGATGTTTCCAAAGAGCATATGATTTGCAAAATATGTCCCGTGCTGTAATGCACAATATGAGTTTTATCAAGAGCAGTTTTATAAAGAAGCTCTATCAATGCCCGTTTTATAAAGAGCTGGGATTTATGTGTTTAATCATCTTATAAATTAAATTAATTTGCGATGAGTCTACTGAGTATTTCCCCCATGAAATACTCACCCTACTTTTTAACAGTTTTGCAGATTTCGGATCACGGTGGCGAGCGATGAATGATGGTGGCAATAATCGTTGAACGGTTGAAAGTTTGACGTTAATGATTTCCGTATTTTCCAAATAATCGAATAATTTAGAGAAGTTCATTTATTTGAGAAATTATGATATTGGCAATTTCTTTACAATATTAATGGTTCGATTTACTATTTCAAATGGTTTCATAAATGTTTTCAATTTTAGCGGCCATTACAGTTTATTTAATGTTGCCAAAAATGAATTTCAATTATTTCTTCCGCAAAAATATTATTCGAAAAATTTAGACAGAAAATGACGTAGTGAATCGGGTATACGGAACTCGGGGCGCTACAAGTTGGTATCAGAGCTAGTCTGCGTTTCTGTAGACTGGAAAAATTTTCAAAAAAAAAAAAAAAAAAAAAAAAAAGAATTTTCAAGAAATATTTTCCATTATAAAATTTTATTGATGAAGATTGCCACTGCCATCATTCGTTCCACCAACTCCGAGGTAAAGAAGTTTATGATGTTTAAAGTTATTTCAGTATTTCGAAAACTCATTTTATTGATTTATGAGAAAGAATGAAGAGTATTTCGGATACTTATGATTTATGAGAAATAAGAATGTATTTCTTCGAAAATAATGATGTTGTTATGCTTTGTCATAACTTATATGCTTTAATGTATGATTATGAGAATTTTTTTTAAAGAAAACGAGTGTTGAGCATAATGGGAATAATATGATTTTATTGAGAATTAAGTAATGGATATTATGTTGAGTTAATTTATTATGCCTCTATTTTGAAGAGAAATTTATTATGAAGTTTGGCCTTGTGAATATTTTGGGAATATGATTTATGGCATATATTTATAAGTATGAGTTATCTTTTGAGCCATTAAGGTATCGAAGGAAGTGATTTGTGATATTGAAAAATATAATTTGAAATTGTTATGTTGAGGAATTATGAATTGAATTATGGGATATTTTTGATGATATTGAAGTGTTGGAATCATTTTCAAATTTTTTTTTTAGATCGTTGTGATCAAATGTGGAGTTATTTATTATTGTGAGTTATGAAGTATGCTTATGGTTTGGGATAAGTCCAAATTACAAGGGAGACTCTGTCCAGAATTTTATCGTTTGGAAATAAGAGCATAATATGGTATGCAATCACTAAGAGAATTGAGTTTAGAATTGCAAGTTCATAAGCAAGATTGAGTAAATGATAAGTTATATTTTGAAAGACGAGTGAAGACAAGTATAATGGCATTATTGGGAAGAATCTTAATTATTCTTGGGAATGGATTTATCACTTGTAAGGAATGATCACTTGTATTGGAGAGTATTATAAGGATATGAATTTTGAGGAAAATAGGGATAAGATTTTACAGTGATGACTTATTTTGGAATGGTGTTCAGAAGAGGGATTACGGTAGAATCCAAGATTTTTTTTAGTCTAAGGAATTGATATATAATATTAGTGATCAGATTGACGTATAAGGTACGTGATAGATATGACGACTAGACGGTTAAGGAATGTGATGGTTATCCAGGGAAGAATCGTGTGAATATTGAGTTCGATGATCTTATTTTGATGGTTTATTGCATTATGGTGAAATATTATCTACGATTGAGAATTTTCATTTTTAGTCATAATATATGG
Source organism: Ligustrum vulgare (assembly GCA_963555705.1). Lineage (NCBI taxonomy): Eukaryota > Viridiplantae > Streptophyta > Magnoliopsida > Lamiales > Oleaceae > Ligustrum > Ligustrum vulgare. The sequence goes on along the minus strand of OY743169.1, from coordinate 50,098,052 downwards.
GTTTATTTAAAGATTTAGTGATACAGTTTCGATTAATTATTATTGGTTGTACTTTTGAAGTGAGTAAATATTTTGGCTACAATAATGGAAAATCTGAGATGATCAGTTGTGTGATTTTAAATTATGGGATTGTATCTTTGGGTTAAGAAAATTTGATGAGGAATCCTATATGATTTACAGAAGTCTTATTTAATGGTGATAAAATTAATCAGAGTATTGTTCATAAAGTGTGATATGAATTGAAGTTTGGGAGAATAGAAAATTTTAATTTTGAATTTCAGATTTGGGAAATTAGTGAAGTTTCTTAAGTTTGAGAATAACATATCTGATCCTTGTGATGCTGTTTTAAGTTAGTATCTTAGCTCTCAGCTAGAATGAGTATTTGATACCGAGTACTTGATGTATGATTTAAAGTATGGAATAGAAAAAAAAAAAAAAAAAAAAAATGAAAAGTGGGAACAAGAGTTAATGCGCTGTTATTTTTCTCGACAAAAGAAAATTTGATGATAAGATTGGAGATATAGAATATTTTATTGGATTTTGGTACTGATATTTTTGGTATAATAATCAAGGTATAGTGAGATGATACGGGAATACGTGAAAGAGAAATAAGGACCGTATTGAATCAGAATTCATAAGTATGTATAAGTGAAAGAAATACTTTGCAGGATATGTGGTGACATTTAAGTAAAGAATCTTAGTTATTTGGAAGATATTTGTTTACTGAATTTTTGGGTTACAAGTATTGGAAAGATAAGTTGATGATATTATGTTGATATGTTTAGGTATATTACGTAAAGAGAATATTCAGGTAATTCTTTGATTATTTTTTTGGAATATTCGATGATAAGAAGAAAGGAAAAATTATTATGATATGATATGTCAGTAAAGATTTGTTGAAATTTTAGAGATATATACGAATATCTGAGGTCACATGATACGATGATAAGTGACATGTTACATGAATACTACAAGATATGATGAAATTTTTACATTCGATTGGGAATTGTTTTGATTATTTTGGGAATATCTGATGATAAGAAGTTTAGAGATGACAAATTATTATGGTTTGATATATTAGTAAAGATTTATGGAAACTTGAAGAGATTTTTTTTATGGAATTACAGAAATTAGTAAAGAGACATGATGTTGTTTGGGATTATGTGAGATAATGATGATGAATGTAAGGTTAGATGAATATAAAGGTACAATAGAAAATTGTAAGGAATGATATGATGATGATAATTGAAGGTGATGATGTATTGAGATTATGAAATAAGTTGATCATCTATGAATAAGTTATGTTGTTTTTGGTTCATAATAATGGAATTCAAAGAATAGTGAACTTTCAGTCACTTACGATTCAGAAGAATTTTGAGTGGACACATATATCTATAGAAAAGTCCATGTTCTTGAGAAAACAAAGTGATGCATTTAGTCAAAGTCCAGTGGGTTAAATATGGTTGGGTTAAATATGGTAGCGATGATGCTACATAAGAGAAGAAGAAGAGATTCTGATTAAGTATTCAGAAATCATAAGATCGAGTAAGTTTAATTTCGAGGACGAAATTATTTTAAGGGGGTAAGATTGTAGTGACCAAGATTTTTATGCAACAAATAATTATTGTAATATTTAGAAAATTGTGTCACTACTATTTCATCCATTATTTTGAAGTTAACGCCGCGACGAATTCGTCTAGCCAAGTCAAGAAATATCGAATTTGTTCGATTTTAAATTAAATGTCCGAATTTCTAAAATTATATTATTTTAATTATTTATTCAAAGTATTATTTTCAAAATCATTTTTCAGTCCAAAATATATCAGTTTTAAATACTTTTCTTGATCGAAGTTAGTCCAATATTTATCAAAATTGTATCATGAACCCACATATTTTTCTTTACACCAAAAACAATAATTCTTTATACAATTCCATCATCCAACCCATACTCCACCAATTCAATCCACTATATCACATATATCATTATCATCAATCACTCGTATGCATTACCTTTTCCACTAAATCAACCATCATTATGTTTCAAAACATAATGATGATACATACATGTTCTATTTTTTTTCTCACCTAATTCCCCACTTTTTCTCTCCTATAATTCCTAATTAATACCACCACAATGGCTACCCAAGCTTCACGCACCCAAACCACCCCATTGAAATTCACTGCCAAGCTGCCATCATCCAACACTCAATTCAAATCGAATCCAATCCTCTGTTTAAGCTTCATTCACAATCAAATCATAACCATTATCATCATCACCATGAATCAACCACCTCAACTGTAGAACAATATCACCAAATAAATCGTCAGTCTCCACCACGGCCAGCTGGTACAACTGGCTGACCGCAACCAGCATCACCGGCCACCTACTCCACTGTCTCATCACCACCTCAATCAGTTTTCCAAAATTCAACGCCAATCATCTACATCAATCTGGAAACCAATTTGCATCAATCGCTGCATTCAATCCATCCAGCCGAACCACTGCATTCAATCAATCCATCCAGAATCGCCTGCAGCACCAACCCAACACCACCTTCACCGCAGACCACAAACCTGCAACACCGTCACCTCCATTTTTTTCAAACACCCAACATCATCATCATCATCGCCACGCCCAAAACGAACCTCGAACCCACACGCTGCCCACTTCCATTTTTAATCCAAATCCTCACCCAAAACCAAAATCAAAACCCAAGAATCAATGGAGCCAGTTACTTACCTCAAGCGCCGCTCCCTTCGCCGGAAGAACCGCGAACCCTAGCTTCGGTTTCACCTTAAATCGCCCCCAAATCAGCCCAGAAACTATCCTAATTGCACCATCGCCACTCACCGCAGCCTGCGCCGTTGAGTTCGCCGGCGAATCACCGGCTAAAGGTCGGATTTTGGCGAGGCAGTCGCTGCGTCCCTCCTTCGATCTGATAACGAGTTGTGAGAGAGAGTGTTGAGAGAGAAAGAATAACGATCTGATGATAAGATTTTTGATTTTAATATTTTAACTTTCAAAAGGTTTCAAATCAACCCCAAGCTTTCAAAGTTATTCATTTCAGTCCTTTCAGCTTTAAAATCTTTTAATTTCAGCCCCTGCTGATTTAATTTATTTGATTTTAAGCCCAAGTTTCAAAAGTACTCATTTTAATCCCTCAACTTTCAAAGTATCCATTTGAGTCTTTCAACTATCAAAAGTATCCATTTAAGTCCCTCAACTTTCAAAAGTATTCAATTTAGTCCCTGAACTTTCAAAACATCAATTTTAGTCTTCAAATTATAATTTATCATTTTGAACTATATATTCGATATACTAAAGTGACTTATTGGCTAAGACGAAGCGTACGGAGAATTTAAAGAAATTGAAGTCATTCCCGCTCAACTTTGCACTCGTCGGATTTGAGGTAGACTCGCACTTATTAATTGATTTAAATTATGATTTCATATGAATGTCATGTGACTTGTGAAAGTCAATTTTTAAGAAAAACAAGTATGTTTTTATGAAAGGTAAATATACCTTATGTTGTTATGAAAAGTAAGTATGTTTTTATGAAAAGAAAATATACTTTATGTTTTTACGAAAAGTAAGTATACCCTATGCTTCACGAAAATGTTTTTTTGGATCATTGCTATGAAATCAATCTACCAAGATTGTTTTGGGTCCCATATGATAAGTTATGATATGTTAAGGGGACCGGAGTTTTAGTAGCGCTACACATAAGAATTCTTGCCACCTAAGTTCGGTAACATTCTTGTGTCTCCTATGTTTATGAGGATTTGCCACGAAGTTCGGTAAAATTCCTGTCTTTCCATATGTTTATGAGGATTTACCACCTAAGTTCGGTAAAATTCCTGTCGCGTATGTTTATGAGGATTTCGATCCTATCTTATGTTATGATGCAATTGATCCCTATGAATTTCAGAAAATTATGCTTGGTATACTTACTACATAAGAATTCTTACCACCTAAGTTCGGTAAAATTCTTATGTTTATGAGGATTTCGATTTTATCCTATGTTATGATGAAAACTTACTGTTATTATGATTTTACTACATAAGAATTCTTACCACCTAAGTTCGGTAAAATTCTTATGTTTATGAGGATTTCAATCCTATCTTATGTTATGCTTTCAAAAGAAATTATGCTTGGCATAATTAAAATATTTTTATAAGTATATGGTTTTCAAAGAACTGTTTTCAAAGAGATGTTTCCAAAGAGCATATGATTTGCAAAATATGTCCCGTGCTGTAATGCACAATATGAGTTTTATCAAGAGCAGTTTTATAAAGAAGCTCTATCAATGCCCGTTTTATAAAGAGCTGGGATTTATGTGTTTAATCATCTTATAAATTAAATTAATTTGCGATGAGTCTACTGAGTATTTCCCCCATGAAATACTCACCCTACTTTTTAACAGTTTTGCAGATTTCGGATCACGGTGGCGAGCGATGAATGATGGTGGCAATAATCGTTGAACGGTTGAAAGTTTGACGTTAATGATTTCCGTATTTTCCAAATAATCGAATAATTTAGAGAAGTTCATTTATTTGAGAAATTATGATATTGGCAATTTCTTTACAATATTAATGGTTCGATTTACTATTTCAAATGGTTTCATAAATGTTTTCAATTTTAGCGGCCATTACAGTTTATTTAATGTTGCCAAAAATGAATTTCAATTATTTCTTCCGCAAAAATATTATTCGAAAAATTTAGACAGAAAATGACGTAGTGAATCGGGTATACGGAACTCGGGGCGCTACACTAGTAGTATATAAAAGTAGCTGAGTTTTGGCGGAAAAACTCAGCTTTTATTGTGTTCACACTCCAAAATTCAGCTTTTATTGTGTTCACACTGTTACTTCAACCTAAGTATTTTTATGGAGAATTTTTTTCACTTATTTATATTTGGTTATTTGAGTTTAAACTTCTCTTTTCATAAAATTATTCTAATCTTTTAATGTTTTGAATTTTACAAATAAGTATTTGTGTACACTCATACAAATTCAATGTAAAATTTTCAGTTCAAAATTATATCGAAGTTGTATTACGCATCTAATGCTAAATAAATATTATTGTATAAAACTTTTTATAAATAATCTTATTTTTTTAGTTATTTAGAAAGTTACATTTAATGCATAAATAATTTTTTACAATAATTGTGATGTGTTATTGGTCTCAATCTTATAAATGAATAATTTCGTTCGGTCATACAAATCTAATGTCGAATTTTCATTTTCATTTATGTCGAATATTTAATCAAGTTATATTAAATTTTATTTTAAATAGTCATACTTTTAAGTTCTTTGTTACATATATATAATAACCTTCTTTTCTATATCAGATTATTTATCAAAATAATTTTATTTACAATTACATTTAATTTTTTATTCTATAAAGTCTCATATCACATTTTTTAACATTAGCGATTAACAAATTTATTTATATTGTTTTGAAATTATATAGTTATTAATGGTTTTTTTTGTCATAACTGTTAAGTCTAAATTTTAAAAAATAATTAACTATGACATGATATTAATTGTTATATTTTAATTCAATATTTATGATTCTTAAATTTCTACAACAATAAGTAAATTGTCTCCCAATTTACTTAACTGAAAATTAAGATGATCAATGTTATATTATAATTTTCATGAAAAAACAATTACGTTATATAAATATTGTAAAAACATATAATACCATGAATTTGATGCATCTTTGTCAAGTTCAAAATTTTAGTTTCTTTTTGTTCTTTTTCTATGATTATCGAATACGTTTCTTATACGTGTTATCTTGGATGATGATTATGAATTGTAGGAACAAGAATTATTTTCAAATGATTGTGAATTTGAACAAATTAATATTTGACTCCTTAATTTTGATTTGTTGACAGTAAAAAGTGAGTTGCATTTTTTTAATTGAATGTTTGTCTTTATTTTTATTTTTATTTTAATTTTTTAAAATTTGGAGGGTTGACTGTTTGAAATCATGGTTTTGACAATTGAAACCTAAACCAAATCGTTTAATGCGGTTTGGAATTTTTCCGAACCGAACCAAACTAAATCATTTATTGTGGTTTAATTCTATTTCACGATTTATTTGTTCACCCCTACTTTGTTGTATTTAAGAGAAAGTGAAGATCCTTCTTATGGAAGATCATTCTCTTATTTTGAAAGATTTGTTATATGGTAGGGACGACAGGATTTAGAATTTTGTTGAGAACATTCGGACATATAACATAATGTTTTCGTTCACTTTTATGGGGAGATTAAATAATGGGCGAAATGATGGTGGAGGGCCTCCCGTCTTCAGATTACACAGTCAAAATTATAATAAGATTGAAAGTCTATTGCCTGATGACGGTTCAACTCTACAATTTGCTCGCTTTACATTGTTGACAATGTGAATAAGGTTGAAAGCAGAAAAAGGGTCGTGGGGTACGTATTATGTATTTATTGCTTTTATATTTATATTGTTTACGAATAATTTTGTTGTTATAGACTGAAATTTAATTTATATCTTTTAATGTCCCTTGATAGGAGTGAATCATGCGATTCAATGTTGCGTGATTGTATAGTTTTTGATTTGGAAAATATGCTAGACAAATACAACAAATTGTTAAGACAATTTAGGTCGGTTTGAGAAAAGATGATTGAGGAAAACATTTCAAAAATAAGACTTATACTTATTGGTCGTTGGGCAACCGATGATAGCCAATATGATTTTCCTATTGTCGATGAAATTGGTGAATTGATTGTCGGTGAATTTTGATATACGACTTGAACACAGAGATATCTTTATTGCGCAACGTGGTGGACCGTTGCATCGGATAAGTGAAAGACACAAGTTCTTTTTGAGAAATATTGATCATACACAGGGATTGTACAATGGAACAAGGTTGATAGTTACAAAACTTGGCGACCATGTTCTAGAAGGTCAAATTCTTTCTAGCATCAATGCAGGACACATGTTCTTTATTTCAATGATATCGTTGAGTCCTTCTGATTCTAGAAATCCTATTAGATTTCAAAAAAGACAATTTCCATTGATGACATCTTATGTCATGATTATCAATAAGAGTCAGGAACAATCATTTTCGCATGTGGGACTTCTTCTTAAATGACTGATATTTACATATGGACAACATTATGTTGCAATTTTTAGGATGACAAATCGTTTCAGATTAAAGATGTTGATTTGTGATAAGAATGGAAGACCAACAAAATCAACAAACAATGTTGTGTACAAAGAAGTATTCCAGAATTTGTAGTCATATGAAACCAATAAATAATGATATCTCTTATTTGCGGAATTTATTTATTTTATCTAAATGATTCATCTAATTTCACATTGAATTATTTTTATCAAGACGTTTCTTCCCGTGCATCGCACGGGTGATTCACTAGTCATGAATTAAAAAATCTGAGATTAATGGCAACATCCTCATTTGCATATACAAAATGCAATTGTATTTAGTTCCTTCGACAATGTATTATTAACAAAGGACACGAGTTAACTGCATTCTCACTAACTCTATAACTAATGAATCTTCACTTCCTCTTATTCCACTGGATTATACTTCTAATTGTCAATGCAAAATCAGGGGCGTCTAGAATAATTAAGGAAACTATATCATCCTTCTGCTCTGATTTCTATGAGAACCAAATAAAGACAAGAAGAGGGAATGAATAATGAAAAGAAAATCAATATTCCCTGCATACTCAAAATGTTTCATTCATGCAAATTGACAGATAACAAAAGTTATGACAAACCTAAAAGTTGATTTAACTATATTCTCTCCTTCAACGGATGTGAAACTATTAAATAGTTTGACGGCGATTTTTTTCCCTAATTTAATTGAATAACTTATGGATCATAAATCCTAGCAAAAATAATTAAGAAAAATAAATGAATGTCTATAAAAGTGAAATTAAAACAAAAATTACTGAAATTATTAAGGAAATTTACCCTTTCAATTTCATAAGCAATAATGAGAATCAACCCATTCTCTATTATGGGAGCCAGCAATAAGCCTCCCTCAGGTGTCCATTACCATTCACAAAATAATCAAAACTCAACTTTTTTGAGCAAAAGCTAAATCTTCAAATAAAAATAAATAAAAATAAAAAACCACCTTAGATTCAGCTTTGCAATGCATGAAAAAAACTGGAATGATATAAAGAACCGCTTATTGTGAAAGAAGAAAAAACAAAATCAAGATTCTTATTCCTAACTCATATAAACAACTGGGAATTCAGTTTTTTTTTGTTCAATAAAATACACAACTCTTTAAAATATACAAACTGACTTCAAACTCATTAGATAATAATAATAATAATAATCAGTGCAGCAATGAGACAAAATATAGGAAAAAAGGCCTGGAATTATATAAGCTAGTTACAAAACTTTATCATAGCCATTCAAGTCCTATTCCATTCCAATCCAATCCAAAACTCGAATAGGAAGACCTGTAAAATACTGAACGATTTGGGAAACTAAATCATAACAGGATGTTGAAAAGATTTCAGACAGTGAAAACAAATACCCAATAACTCCAACTCCAAAACAACTCTCTGGAAGGGGAAGGAAATGAAGAATGTTCTGCGAAAATGAAGAAAGGCAAGGAAATGAAGAAGCTTCCCATGGAAGCTTTGGTTTTAACCAAAAGCAAATTTCTATTGAATTGCAGGCCAACTTCATGATCTTGTTTGTAGGCCTATTCCACTTAACCCACAAATTGGTCCATGTCTTGTTTAGAGATATTAGTTCCCCCAAAGCCTACACCTATTAAATTTCTGTGTCTACTCAGCCTATAGTCAAATGGCCATTTACTCAGTCTATAAAACAATACATTTCAAATACTATGTTTACCATCTAAGTAAAAAATATACACAGCAATAAATTTAAATTTTAAGCTCACCAGTTCTAAGAGGTAACATCAATTGAAGTTAAAAATGGCAATTGCACAAGGAATATTGAAAGGGATTGGTACTGGCTGCTAAGGAATGTCGAACCAAATTTGAAAACTTTATGAAATTAAGCTTTCACTTGTACATGTGAGAGCAAAACCTAAATACTTGTAAGTTCATTAACAAAATTACACAGCCACAAGCATCTTTTTGTAGTTTGTTGTTGGTTCTAATAATGTTCAATTTACATCATCCAATGTATATAAACTCTGATTTTAGAGATCAAACTGTAAACCAATTCAACTTCTATTTCACCACAATTACTATCTGCTTGCATATCAATCAAAATTCAAATAAAAGATCAAAGCTTTTGAACTTCTTCTCTTGGTCTCATGGTATATGTCCCTCCATGAAATAGTTTATAGTTGAACATTTTATAAATGTGTTTCAAATCAAATAATTGAATTTCCATGGACAAACAAATTTCTTATAATGATTCAATCAACCAAGAAGCATAGTAATTGCTCCAGATAAACATGTGACAAAACTTATAAACGCACTAGCAAAGTACCGTGTGGACAAGAAAACTAAATAAAAGCATCCATTTTACCTAGCATTAAATATGATAGGAGGAAGAAGATATATGAAGAACAGATCATCGCTGAAGACTAGGAGATGTGAGCTCTTACCCCTAATCATCAACAATATAACCACTCTAATACATAAACCCTGCAAGGATCCACTCATCCACATAGAAAGTACATTCTGGTATTACAAACAAAGAATAAATACAATTTGGAATATGATGTAAAATCCATAGTTAGACAATAATTAGAATACAACTGAGTGGAATTTATAAAATGCGGCCACGGAAAGTACTATATAAATGCACTATAGATGCAAAATATCAATCAAAATTAACAAACGTGAGGCAAAGTTTCGCTAACCTCTCAATTAGACCATTGCTCTGGTAAACCTTATACTCTGTCAAACTTAAAGGAGCATTAGAAGAGGAAGTTTTCCCAGTACTGAACTCTGGAGACACGGCCACGAATGTGGATACTGAACCAAAGGAGACAGCTACCATTCCAGCTGGAGGAAGATGTAGATTCATCTTGGCTTTGGTAGGATCTATATAGTGGAAAGGCCATGTAAAAAAAATATAGATAATTTGAGTACATAAATTCAATATTCATGCACAGCTAGATCACTAAAACCATAATTAAAAGTTAATCAAAGCTAATCTATATATATGCCACCAATTTTATGCACACGAAAAGAGAGAGATCCGTGAAGGAATGGAAATGGAAGTCGAAACCAAAATCTACTCATTTGACCTCACTATCGGAGGTGATGGACTTCTGGTTTGCATCTACATACGCTGTGAGAGACTGTGTCTGTGAACAGTCGGGTGACGCGCAGCGCAATGGAGTCAATATAGATTTGTCGATTGTGGAAATTCAAAACATGGAGCGATTGTGTCAATTGAAGTCGTTGCATGGGAAATGACAATGTAGATATTGGTTCTATACATTTATAAAATTTTAAGATTTAAAATGACAGTATGATGTTTGGGAGGGATTCAGGTCAATATTTTTATGGCAAATTTTTCTTTTATTGGTTTTGGGTGGGAGTTCTCTCCTTGCATAATAAATAGATGAATATAATGCATTCAAAAAAATTTCAATAATTATATTTCGTTCCATTAACATCTTCTTATTTTAATGTAGCAAGTAAAAAGACTAACGAAGTGATATTGAATGATTTATATTGTCGACTTTAACTTTATTGTAGATAATACTCAACCCTCATTTGTATAGGTTCTAAACACTCATTTATATCACATGTTCTATTGATAAAGGTACTTGGTGGTACATTAAAAGCACAAGGGTAAATATATTATCACCATAATTTTTATTTCATCCACCACATTATAAATATACACCAATTAAATAATAATTTTGATAAATACACTACAACTATTTTTCAAAAATAGCCCTCATCTATTAATTAAAAAGAAAATAAAATATAATGTGTACTCCGCGACTTCTCTCTTTTTTTTTTTTTTAAGAAAAATAAATAAATAAAAAAGAATTTAAATAGTGGCTAAATTTCTCTTTTTGGGGATTGTGATTGTTTGAAATTACACCAAACATATATAAAGTTCCAGAAGCATCCATAAATGGAATAAAAAATGGTGAATCCTTGATTTCAATTTCCACATAAGTTAATGTTTTGAATTGTGTTTGATCCAATTTTCTGAGATTTCCATTGACGTTATAATTTCGCAATTCTTTGGATTTTGAAGGGCTTAAGATTTACTGACAATAAAATGTCTACCTTGATAAATAATTGTGGATCAAATTTTTTGCGATCACCCAATAAATGAAAACTGAAGCAGAAGGAAGACAATAGAAAATCAGAACACCTTAAGAAAATAACCCTGAAATATAAATTGATCAAAAGAAACTAATAAATTAGACAAAATTAAGCAACTGCAAAGTTAAACGGAGATGATGGAGTAAAAAAAAGCATGGAATATGAATGAATTTGGTAGATCAAAGGTGCCAATTGCTAACAAACTCATCACCAAATTTTTAAGATCAAAGATGCCACACTCAGTTCTATGAAAAATCCAAAATCCCGGTCAAAAATCAAAAAATCAAAATATGCATGTAAGGATTTTAATCAATCGTGTGGGCTTATATGTGAATTATTGTGTATTGAATAAAAGGCTATCAATTTTGGTTAAGCCCATTTAAAGTGATCTAATAAGGATTTTATATATATCGGGCTTAAATGCATCTAAAATAATGTATGGGCTTTTATGTGTAGATACCAGGTCATTACCTAATTCATGATGGGCCGGATTAGGTTAAATGACAATTCAGTATATAAAGTCGGTTATGGTCCCTGAATCCTACGTACTGTTCATCTTGTCTGACATCCCATCATCAGAGAGAAAATAAGGACTACGTATCGATTTAGAAGATCCAAACACCGCCGAATCGTTTATCGTGAATCACGTTTTGATTAAGGTACGCTTTCGCTTCAGTTATTTAATTCTTGATAATTCAGCATGATGATTTTGGATTCTGGATAAATAATTTATCTGTGAAATAAATTTTCTAACAAGTGGTATCAGAGCCAACATCGTGTTGAATTATCAGATCAATTTTGAACGTGTATATATAAAATCTATTGAGATTAAGATATGGATTTTGGAATTTGGGTCTTCAGCCAATTAAGGAATTGAATGTTGGGTTAAAATATGGATTTTGCCATATTAAATGGATTCTGCTCAGCTGTTGAAAATTCAGATTCAACAATATGGTCTTGAGTTCGATTTTGTCTGGATAAAATCGATTGGGTGTATGTATTTATGAATTTGGATATATACATATTTGATTTTGGATTGTTGAATTGGGTTTTGAAATCTGTTAGGGTCGAATTTTTGGATGATGTCTGGATTCGAGTTTTGTGATGAAGAAGAAGGTGTGGCCGGTGGATGGAGATTGATGTTGGGTATGGTTGAGGAACCGCCGGTAATGGGCACCGCGCGAAGGGCAGCTGGGCGCCGCTTGTGCGAGTGGTTCCTCTGATATGGTACGCGCAGGAGAGCAGCGCCGCGATTGGCTGCGCGCGGCACTGCAGGAGCATCGAAGGAGGCTGCAGTCGCGGCGTCAGCGGGCGCCGCTCGGTGGAGATGAAGCCGTAGCGGTAGTGCGCCTCGTTCTCCGGTTTTTGGTGGCGGCGGCTAGGTTCAATTGAAACCCTAGTAGCTGATGTAATCGATTTTGGGACAGGGACTATTGGTTGGAAATTTGAAGCCTTCAGGGACCACAGTGCAATTTTTGAATTTTTTTTTAATTTGCATCTCAGGTCCTCTTTGGTTGTGTGATGTAAAACTTAAATCCTAAAGTTATGAAATTATTTAAGTTGGCCCTTAAAGTTCTGAAATTTATAATTAAGCCCCTCAAGTTATAATTTATTAAAGTTGGGATTATAAAAGTTTTTGATTTTATATTTCAGCCCCTGAAGTTTGAAAATTTTCTAATACAGCACCTAAAGTTCTGAAATTCTTTAATTTGGTCCCTAAAGTTTGAAAATTTTCTAATTCAGTAACTAAAGTTTGGAAATTTTCAAAATTGGTCCTTAAAGTTTGAACTTTTTTTTAAATTAAGTCCCTAAAGTTTGGGAATTTTCTAAATTGGCTCCTAAAGTTTGAAAATTTTCAAAATCAACCTTTAAAGATTGAAAATTTTCTATTTTGGACATCTAAAGTTTGATTTTCTTTCAAATTGGGACCTAAAGTTTGGAATTTCTCAAAATTGGCCAATAAAGTTTTGGGAAAATTATAATTTAAGTCCTTCAAGCTTAAAATTTTACATAATTGGCCACCTAAGATTTAAGAATATTGCAATTGACTCTCTCAACTTAAGGATTGCTTTATTCTAAAGTTTTGAATTCTATAATTCAAATCCTAAAGTCAAATATAGATGCAAATCAATGGATTTCAGTTTCAAATCTTGGTACATCGGAATCTTTTGAGAGATATAATATTCGAAAGTAAGTTAGTTGAAGCAACATGTTGCCAAAGCAACCTCTCTTGTGGATATTAATTAACTTTGAATATTAGAAGGTATTTGTGTGTGTTATTCATTGTGGATATTGATCGGCCCAAAGGAAGGTCAATATTTGGCTCGAATTTCATGCACCTGTGGTGATAAACACGTGGCAATTATTTGGTTTAACGTGTGACCAATAAATCGGTCCAAAGAAAGGTTTATTGGTTAATATGTCTTATTGCCAGTGTTTGATCACTGCACTAAGGGAAAATTATGTGTTTGTGTATTATCTCATGCGGATATTGATCGGCCCAAAGGAAGGTCAATATTTGGCCCGAATTTCACATGAACTTGTGGTGATAAATACGTGACGGTTATTTGATTTTACGTGTGATCAATAAATCGGTCGAAAGAAAGGTTTGTTGGTTGACATGTCTTACTGTCAGTGTTTGATTATTACACCAAGAGTACCACTTACAAGTCAATATTTCTGTCCAAAGACTAAATATTGATGTTGTGCTAGGTATCTTGTGATAGGCCCTGCCATTATTTGAAAACATGATTTGCATAATAAGGTATTTATGTGAGCTATTCTGTTTAAGTGTTCTCTATCAGTTTCAAATTCTGCTAGTAGTATATCTACAAGCTCAAATTTAATCCTTGTATTTATGGAACAAATTTCAAGGATCAAAACAAAACCATTAACTTTTAGTTGGCTGCATGGATCTAGATCGTGTACTAAGGATTGAGCAACCTGCTCCTCTTACGGATGAAAGTTCATCTAATCAAATGAGGAACTTTGAAAAGTGGGATTTCTTAAATTACGTGAGTCTCATGATCATTAAGTGCGGCATTCCGGAAGCCTTTAGTGGCATAGTATCTGAGGAGGTAAACGATGCCAAAGAATTCCTTACCGAAATTAAGAAACGTTTTGCGAAAAACGATAAGGCTGAAACAAGCACGCTTATGTAAAGCTTGATTTCAATAAATTATAAAGGCAATGGGAAAATAAGGGAGTACATCATGTAGATGTCTCAAACTGCTTCAAAACATAAGGAACTAAAACTCGACTTGTGATGGGTGTCGAATCCAACAAATAATAATGTTTTCTTGCTCTTGTAAAAATAAATTGCAATAGTGGTGAGCAAGGTCGAATCCACAGGGACTGGTTAGATTTAATTCTTCGGAAAAATTAAAAGCAATGAATTGAAAATAAGGGGGGTTTTTGAATTTTGAATGTGAAATCAATTTGTAAATAAACGAGTGCGAAATTAAAATTGTTGAAAATATCAAATTAAATAAATATCCAGTCCAAGGTATAATCTCAGTAATGATTCACGGAATTGATCATAGATGCAAAAATAAAATCCTTTACTCATTCTCTAAATTGGTTATGGTCATTGATACGATCTAACAAACTATCTCTCCTTACTTTATCGATAATCAAGAGACGCTCATTGATTATTTCCCTAATCAATAAACAATCCTAGATACGATCGTAGGATTTAATTTACCAATAGCATTAATTTCTAGAGAGACAACCAATTCTAACCAACAAATTCACACGCGTGATTTATTTAAGCTAGGTTATATATCTTCATAACATGAGTCAAAAATCAGTCTATAATTAACTATGTTATTTGCCACTTGTATTAGAAAACCTAAACAATTACGGATTTAGATTCCTAATTGGCTAAGCATCGTTTTGACAATTAAAACAACGTGCACTTTGCATTAATAAATCAAAACAATAACTTTGATGCAAACCAAAAGATATATAAATAAAAAACAATCAAAGGAACAATTAAATTTAATTAGATCTTACAATTCTTGGTAAATCAAAACTTCGAATATCCTTGAACTGGAAAAATAAATTTAGCTATCCATAAACATTTGGAAAATAAAAACTAAAAGAAAAAATAATAAAAATTGATATCAAACTCTAGAAATTGACGAAACGTGTTGCAACCTCCTCTTTCTTCTCCTTTCTTTTTCTTCTTTCTTTTCTTTTTTTCCTCTTCTTTTTTTCTTCCTTTTCCTCCCCTTTTTTTCTTCCTTTTCCTCCCCCTTTTCACGTCCAGCAATCTCCCCCTTAAGGTCAGATGCTCCAATCAATTGTTGGTATAAGTCATGAGAGTCCCCTTTCTCCAAGAAGTCTTCCTTCTCTCAACCACCCAAAAAGACTTCCCGGTCCCTCCTCTTTTATTCCTTTTTTTCTTTTTTTTTTTAATTTCAGCTAGGTCACCTCTTTTTCTTCCTTCCACAAATATCTCTTCCCTTACTTATATTTTTGGTTGGCCCAAAAATAAGTCCCATTGTTGGGCTTTTCTAGAATTGCATTACTCCTACCATATAAATTTAAGTCCCATACCCGGTTCTTGGATTTCAAATTTAAGTCCCATACCCGTCAAATATAACCCAAGATGGCTGGCCCAAATTAGGAATGTGGAGAAGTCCATCCATGTGATTCAAGTTTTCCTGAAGTAATAAGGCGTGCCCACGCCTTACGCAAAGTCCTTCTCTGATTGTGTACTTTAGAGTTCCAAACTTCTTCTTTCCAATTTGTGATTTGAGTCCAATTTGATCTCAATTCTCCACCTAATCCACAAATCATAAAATATGATTAATATCTACAATTTAAGCATTTAATTTCAATGGAATAAGAGGAAATATCACAAAATAAATAACAAATATGCGCCCTATCAACTTGTCTAATGACTTGCTCGTGCATTTGGTATTGATATCGCTTCCTGCACAATACAGTTAATTTAAGGTTAGTTATAACTATCAAAGTAAAAAAAAAAAAAAAAACTCTAAATGAGCTCATTTCATAGTGTGCAAGCTTTTTACACAATTCAGTCAATTTAAGGTCAGTTGTAACTATCAAAGGGAGAAATGAACTCTAAATGAGCTCATTCTATTTTGTGTGCGAGAGGAAGAAAAGTTGAAGCAGGACAGAACTGAAAGTGTTCACTTGGCAAACACCTCTAAAGATAAGGGCAAGAAAACAAATAAAGAAAATAAAGTCGTTAAGGGGCTATTAATTTTATAATCCCACACTTAAGTCAATTTTTGAAACGGGAACTGCAACATTTTTTGAGGATGTTGAGTTTGGGGGGAGAAATAAGGTTAGAGATATTGTCCTTACGGAATAAGTTGAGGAATGATCGGTTTCGATTCCTACTATTGTTTTTGACAACGTGCAAGTTTTTATGCATGTCATTGATCAAGAAGTATATTCGGAACCTCAACTAGACAATGTTGAAGAACCTCCCATCCAAAATAAGGTAAATTTCAGAAGTACAAACTCAACAACCTCAATAACTAAAGTCATTAAGGAGATCCACGAGAGAAAGGGGAAAATGCTATTCTGGATAATTTAAATAGTATTTTTCCAAGAACATAAGGAAATAATGGAATGGTGGAAGATGGTCCAATCAATTCCATCAGGCCATGCAGGGTTCTAACTCTCAGAAGTGGATTGATGTCGTAAATAAGGAGTATAAGCATATGCAAGACAATAAAGTTTGGGATCTTGTCCCATTACCAGAAGGTACGAAACTCATTTGTCTTAAATGGATTTTTAAACCAAGAGGGATTTGAAAGGTAATGTGGAAAGATATAAGGTTCGTCTTGTATCTAAGGGCTTTACACAGAATAATGGCATTGATTATAAATAGATTTTCTCTTTGGTTTCTACAAAAGACTCTTTCAGGAAAGTTAGATTGTTGCACATTTTGACCTCGAGTTACATCAAATGGATACTAAGGTGGCGTTTCTCAATGACGACATTGATGGGACGATCTATTTGGTGCAATCAGAAAACTTTGTGTCAGTAGACCCAAAGCTAATGGTTTGCAAATTAAAGAAATCCATTTATGTGCTCAAGCCAGCTTCTCGTTAAGGGTAATACAAATTTCATCAAGTAATTATCTCATTTGGTCTTGAGATTGATGTTGTTGATGATTGTATGTATTACAAGTTCAGTGGGAGTAAGTATATTTTCCTGGTTTTATATGTTGATTATTGCTTGCCACTAATAATATAGGTATGTCACATAAAATTATGAGATTTTTTGTCAAAATTTTGAGATTAAAAATCGTGGTGACGTCTCTTTTGTATTAGGAATTCAGATACACCGGGATTGTTCTCGGGGTATTCTTGAATTGTCACAAAAGGGCTATATCGATAAAGTATTTAAGAGGTTTGGCATGCAAGACAGTAAATCAGGGGACAACCCTATCGCTAAGGGAGACAAATTTAATCTCGACTAATGCCCGAAAAGTTATCTTGAAATTAAAGAAATGCAGAGGATCCCATATAGTTAAGCTATAGAAAGTCTGATGTATGCTCGAATTTGTATGCGTTCGGATATTGCATACATTATTGGGATACTAAGGAGATATTTAAGTAACCCTGGGATGGATCATTTGGAAAGCAGCCAAACATGGGTTATAAGGTATTTAAAGAGAACAAAAGATTACATGCTCACATACAGAAAATCGGATCAGTTGGAGATCATATGGTATTATGATTCCGATTTTTGCTAGATGCCAAAACAGTAAAAGATCCACATCAGGCTAAGTTTATCTGCTAGTTGGAGGAGCTATTTCCGGAAGGAGTGCTTAACAAACATTTTAGCTTCTTTCACTTGGCAGCACAGTTTGTAGCAATTTTGGGGGCATCTAATTATGGAATATAGCTGCGAAATTTTGTCACTGGGCTGCATATTCTGTACGGTATAGAAAGACCACTAAAGTTATATTGTGACAATAACTCAGCAGATTTATATTCCAGTAACAACAGGAGCTCAACTAAGTCAAAATACATTGACATAAGTTCCTGGTTGTGAAGGATACAGTTCAGAGTGAACACGTGTCAATAAGAGCACATTGGGACAAACTCCATAATTGCGGATCCGCTTACTAAAGTATTACAACCCAAGGTCTTTCATGAGCACAATACTCATATGGGTGTTGTATTTCTTAAGGATATTCGGTTTCAGTGGGAGTTTGTATTTTGGGTGCATTAGACACATTTACTATCCTTTTGGATACAGTTTAAAGTTAAAGTTATTTACAGCTGTAAAGGTTTCAGGTTTATTATCTCTGAACTCGTTTGAGGATGATCTCACTAAAGTCGGACCAGTTGGAAAAGGCATGTTGAAGATTACATTACATGTAATTTCCATGCTACACATCCATACTTGATCCATGTCATTCAGTTATGTCAATATACGTGACCATTGAAGGTTTAGTTACGATTAATGTAGCGAAAGCCGCTTTGATCCTATGTTGATATAATTGATGGACCGGATTGTTTGGGGATGCATTCAGTAATGATAGCAAAATTCTGAGTACTCATAAGGTTATGATTGATACACAATTGTAAGGTTACACATATAGCCCAAGTGAGAGATTGTAAGGATTTTAATCAATCGTGTGGGCTTATATGTGAATTATTGTGTATTGAATAAAAGGCTATCAATTTTGGTTAAGCCCATTTAAAGTGATCTAATAAGGATTTTATATACATCAGGCTTAAATGCATCTAAAATAATGTATGAGCTTTTATGTGTAGATATCAGGCCATTACCTAATTTATGATGTGCCGGATTAGGTTAATTGGCAATTCAGTATATAAAGTCAGTTATGGTCCCTGAATCCTACGTACTGTTCATCTTGTCTGACATCCCATCATCAGAGAGAAAATAAGGACTACGTATCGATTTAGAAGATCCAAACACCGCCGAATCGTTTATCGTGAATCACGTTTTGATTAAGGTACGCTTTCGCTTCAGTTATTTAATTCTTGATAATTCAGCATGATGATTTTGGATTCTGGATAAATAATTTATCTGTGAAATAAATTTTCTAACAATGCATTCAATGACAAGTGAAGCAAACATAGAGAAAGAAAAAGTCGGTGAGGTTTATTCTTAGTTTGCAGTTTTATGCTATCGTATAATGTTTTAAATAGTGGTTTACATGAAAATGGCTGAAGGAGATAGAAAAATAGTATATGGGTAGTGGTGGTTATTTATGTCATTTTAGTTCAAGTTATTTTAATAAATAAAAAAAAATTGTGGTGATTCAAAAAAATAATAAAAAATCGTTATGGCAATATAGCCACCCAAAGCATAAATATCCACTAAAATTAGTCATCAATTACATTTATAATTTCTAATTTAAAATTAAATGCCAATAGTTTTAAATTCAAATTAAGTTCAAAAGGTTAAATGATAGACTCGTCCTCAACCATCATTAAAACAAAAAACTTTAAAACCAAATTCCTTCAAATTATATTTTGATATATTAAGCCTCCTTTGATAATAATGATTTTTGAAAAATTAGTTTTTGAATAATAATTTTTTAGGAGATTGTGTGGTTAAAAATTAGAGAGAGTTTTTTTATGTGTACATGCAGAATATTTATTAAATAAATATGTGACTAAAAATAAGCACAGTATAAAAATGAATTTTAAATAATAATTGTGAACAAGGACTAGATATGATCATCAGTACTTATCCTCAAATTATGTTTATATTTATAATTTGTTGGATGAAAATCCTCAAATTAACTACAATTATCAATAATAGGCTTAACAAGCAATAATTTTCCATGAATTAATACAAAAATCCTTTAATTACAATGGTTACTCGAAGAAATTTGGAAAACTAATAGGCTTACTGATGCTTCAACACGCTAATATAATCACTAAACTTTGTAATGTTCACCCGTTTAGTCACTAAAATTTATTGTGTGAGTCATGACCATTTAAAAGTTTGGGGACCAGATTTTTGACCGAGCTTGGGTATTTTTTTCATGACTTGGGTGTCCAAGTTGGGGTATTATTTAATTAGCATATTGATTGTTCTAGACATTTCAAAGCACCAGCAGATTTTGTTAAAGGCTTGTTGCATCTGCTACTTGAAATACTTGATCAGGTGAATATTTTAGCTTCACTCCAATTCCACTCTAACCAGTTTGTCTAAAAGAGGCTCCATTCTCAAATACATCTTCAATAGATTGGAAATTCCATGACATTACATTTCCTTTCCTCCAGGTGATCTGTTAATAAAAGAGCAATTTAGTGGCTAATTAATCAAGAACTCAACAGAGTTACTAAGAGCATGTTTGGCAAAGGTAAAAATTTTATGGGACTCATCATTTTTCAAACTTTTCAATCACTTTTCAACAATACATTCTCCCAAAAACTCAAATTCCACCCAAAAACTCCTACACAAAACATGCTCTAAATATAGTAGCATGCTTGAAATAAGAGTGGACTCGCTAGACGTGGCATGATTCATGCAAATCTCGAGTATGATTCTTATTCTTATTTTTCTCTCTTTTCTTCTTTTTAATGAAAAGGAGGATGCTCGAGTGAATCTAAAAATAGGTTATATTCTGAAAAAGTACATCTTTCTTCTCTCCTTTTGGTGTGATAAAGAGGCTTTCTTGGCTCTTTATGCTAGGGTTCATGCTTCCTCCAATTGCATTCAATCCCCATCCTTGGTAAAGATTGTTAACAACATGTGCATATCCAAATCGAACTCTACAAAATACCCACAAAAAATGTAAGATTAGCATTCATAACAATTAATTGAAAATAAATTATAGTTTTTTGTTTTTGTTTTAAAGTAAGCCTAAATTCTGTTAAAATGTATCAAGGGTAAGATCTCATTACCATCTTATAATGAGCTGGATTATTCATCTAATAATATTAACAAAGTTGAGCTTTTAAGATTAAAACACAACTCTTAATAAAATGCACCATGGCATTCTTTAATGGCAATTCAGACCAAAATGGTTGAATGCAACAGTAACCTTCATATCTTTGACCCTTTTGTAACCAGCATCATGTCGTAAGAGCATAACCTTGTTTTGGTACCTAAACCAATTGTTTGATATTGTAATGCCTGTAGAACCCCTTGTGACATCAATTAAACCATCCTAGCAATCATACAGTGTGTTGTGGTCTATCCATATATTTGATGAGGTTATCATTCTGATTGCATCACCATCAACCTGGCAGAGCTCCAAGATCTGTCGATTGGGTCCCATCACCTGCCCGGGACCCTGCGGTCTGCAGTTGTGGATTCGGAGGCCGTGGATGATCACATTGATAACCTCTTACGTTTTACCAAAAATTTGTCATAAAATTTTATTTTCCTTGATGGATTTTAGAGACTTAATTTCTTGTGAATAGAAAGGCTAGATAAAATTGAACAATATTAATTAATGGGACATGTTTTTTTACATTTTTTTAGAAAAAATTGAACAATGTTTGACAAGCAGCAACATTTTTTTTAATTATTGTATCCATTTTTGCATTTGAAAAATGTCATAATTATTTTATGAAGATGAATTGTCTGCTGATACTGCATAAAAGAATCTCAAAATCATTAAAAACATGCAAAAGAAATGGTACCCTTCGAAGAAGTAGGCAACCTCCATTCACAATGTGAACGCTAGCACCTCTTCCATCAATGGCAGTGAAGCTGCTAACAAGAAGGGATTTTCCAAGCTTAACTTTCACGTCCCTTTGGAATGTGATCCAAATCTTCCCCCTTAATACTAGTCATGGCATATCTTAGGGTTTTGGGCTTCGGGTCCAATAGGTCGTCACTAGGATCCGTGACTTTGTACTTCGCGCCTTGACCTATGTTTTACCATCATTTTTTGGCATACCCAACTGAGCACGTCGCTAGTTGTTGCCAGTGGCTCTGCCAATTAGGATTGGTTCTCCAACATTTGTCGATCACACGTTCATATTTTCAATTGATCTCCGGGCCATGACAAGAGTTGGATTATTTAGGGTGGCAATCAAAATAGCCAGAAAAGGCACCATCACTACAAGAAAAATGAGCAAAAAAGACGAAAAATTAGAGATCAATAGAGACGACAAAAAATTCGTCTCTATTGGTCGACCAATAGAGACAAAACGACTTTTTTAGTTGTCTCTATTAGTTTCCAACCAATAGAAACGACATTGATCGACCAACAGAGACGACATTATGGAGTCGTCTCTATTGGTTGGCAACTAATATAGACAACTTAAAAAGTCGTCTCTATTGGTCGAACAACAGAGACGACTTTTTTGTCGTCTCTATTAATTCTGATTTTTAAATTTTTTTATTCTTATTTTTTAAAATTTCGCTATTTTTTTGTTGACCTTTTTAATTATTTACATTTATATAATTAATATTAAAGTTAATTTGTTAAGAAAATATTATTAAGTTAACTAATATATATTATTTAACACAAAAATTCAATTGCCTTAGTGGTTGGGATATCACCACCCAAGACTTAGGTCCCGAGTTCGAATTATTGTCATGCACAATTATCATATAAATTAAAGAAAATTTCCGAGTCGACGGTTCGGATCGAGATTTGGGTCGGGTTAAAAAGGGATTGAATCGGGTCAAAATAAATAAATAAATATTTTCACAAATAGATACGACAATGTCGTCTCTAAAGATCGTCTCAATTGCCTTGGAGGAAACAGATTATCTTCAGCCACGGACCTACAGAGACGACTTTGTCGTCTCTAATAACCAATAGAAACGACTTTAGATCCTTTAGAGACGACTTTTGTCGTCTCTATTGGGCCGAATTCTTGTAGTGCATATTGTGCCCCTCAAAGTCATGTTTTATTGAAGAAGGATGTAATTGTAATTATGGAGAAGGACCAACTTGTATCGAACCAAGCGATCGCACTGTGTGGTTGCATGTAACGAAGGTAAAATCACACTTGTGTCTGCCACGCGATCACTTGATCATGCCTCTCGTCTCCAAGTGATCGCGTGCTTAAAATCCTGATTTGACTAGATTTTCTTCTAATTCAACAAAGATTCTTCTCTCACTATATATATGGGATGTATTGCACAAAAAAAAGGGTCTCCTGACACTTTATTCTAACAAAATATTGAGAGAACAACTTGGCGAAGATTCATGATCTCTACTTCAAGAAGATTAATTTCTACATTCGGGTGATGAATTCCATGAAATTATCTTGTTGTTTATTTATGTTTTTAGGTTAGTTTAATTTATGTTAGGATCATGATGAAACTTTTATTTTCCAAATTTTATGTTTTGAATTTGTTTAATTTAATACAATTTATTCTATACCTCATGTTTCTACAATTATTTGGTCATTTATTGTATGAATTTTGTGACGAGTTTTATGTTCGAAATATTAGAAATTCGTTAAACTTGTTTTAATTGTCATAAAGTTAGATAGGGGATAGAAACATATAACAATGCTTTAGGTAATCTTTAATTGGTCATGAATAGTTAATACTTTCCTATTTGTTTGCATTTGTTATAGAAATATAGAAGGATGACATATAGGGATATGTTTCAATTCACCGTTCGAAAGAGAGTTTTAAACAAATTAGGAATATTGATTTTCATAATCCATGAATTGTTGTTAAACATCTAAATCAAGACTGAAAGATGAAAATAAAAGTGTATTCCGGGTCCTAGCATATCTCTCTCATTTATAAAACAAAATCATCTTTTTCAACTTTGCTTGCTTTTAATTGAATTTTCTTTTATAGAAGTATTTAGTTGTTAATTTAGATTTTAATTTTTTAAAAAAAAATTGATTTTTCATTGTTTCGGTTAAGGTTAAGGTTAGTAATTTAAAAACATAAATTATCTCATTCCTCATGGGTACGATAATGAACTCATTGTACACTATATTACTTGTGCGATCTGTATACTTACGGCAAGCAAATCACGCAACAAGTTTTTGACACCATTGTCGGGATTGTAGTTTAATTTATTTTTAAATTAAATTCACTAAATTGGACTTCTATATTTTATTATTGTTATTTTTATTTATATTTCAGTTCGTTTAATATCTCTTTTGTTTCATCTTTGGTTTGTGTATGCAAAGTTCGAGACACAGTGATCTCACAGCAGCCGACCCAGAAATCAAATGTACGTTTCATCGAAGATTAAGAGAAGAGGAAAAAGAAAAACAGAGAGACATGACAGGCGCACAAGGGGATGTTGAAGGGAACATGCTTGTTACTGATTTTATGTCTCCGTAAATTATTCAAAATCAGTCAAGCATAGTTTATCTACCCTTTAGTCAACTGTAATTTTAGTTGAAGACCAATGTCATCCACCTATTTCTGAATGGACATCAATTTTATTGCAATCCTAATGAAAATACACATACACATATCTTTAGATTTTTAGATATGTGCCAACACTTCAAATATCAGGGGGTTGTAGACGGTGCTATCCGACTTCACTTATTCCCACATACTTTATGAGATAGAGCACTAGAATGGTTGGATTCTTGTCCCACTACAAGTATCGCCACTTGGAATGACTTGGCCCAAAAATTCTGAACCAAATTTTTTTCGTCGGTCAACATTTCCAAGTTCAAACATGACATATCCATATTTCAATAACAAGACTCAGAAACATTTGATGAGGTGTGGAACAGGTTCAAGAATATGCTCAGGAAATGTCCTCATCATGGAATTATTAGGGGAGTTCAAGTACAATATTTCTATACAGGTGTACTCTCTCATTGTAAAATTATGGTAGACTCTTTATCTAATGGTTCATTGTCTACAAAGACTATTGATGGACCAATAGAATTATTTGAGAGGGTAGCAAATACAATTGCAATGTGGGCATGTGACCGAGCCATTCAAAGGAAATCTGCGGGAGTTTACGAGGTGGAAACTTTCATAGCATCATCTGTAAAAATTGATTCATTAGTAAGAAAGTGGTAACATTGTCACAATCACCCAATACAGTGAAGAGTTCGAGACCGGGTTGTGAGGAATGTGGAGTGAATCATCCCACTGTAGATTGTCCCATTTTTGAAAATTCAGCAAAATGGGTTGATTTTATTTAAAGGGGACAACGTCAACACAAAAACCCATATTCAAATACACATAATCCGAGTTGGAAATATCACCTAAATTTCTCATGGAAGAACAACCATAATAGTGCAGGACCCCAGGTACCTCAGTATCAATATGAAGAGAAAAACCCTTCACTCGAAGACATGTTTAGGAGGTTCATAGAGAAGACTGGACAATATATGGCAGGATTAATCAATTCACAAGGAAAATAGAGACTACCCTACAAAATCAACAAACTTCAATCAAAAATCTTGAAATGTATGTGGGGAAGATGGCGCATGTTTTAGCAAGCAGAGCATCAGGTACCTTGCCCAGCAACATAAAAATAAATCTTAAGGAGTGGGTATTATCTATTAGAGCTATGGAGGAGGATATGGACTACGAGCCTAGAATAAAGTTTTCTCCATGTAACAGAGTATCTATATGATAAGTGTGCTTTACACACTTATTTTGCTTTTAAATTGACATTTTAATTAACAAATTGAGCTAATTTCTACTTATAAATTGTGTTTATCTGTACAATTAGGTATAACCTTAATTGGAAAGGAAATGGACAAGATCGAAGAGTAATTGAGCTAAAAGAAGAGCATACTTGATGTTCGTGGATCTAATCGAAAGAAATCAAAAGTTCAAGGACTCAATTGCAACATTCCAAAAGGATGGAGGACTAGAAGTGCAAATATTTCAAGGTATTTTTGTAATGGAAGTCAAAATTTGACGACTAAATTGAAGAAGACTAGAAGATGAGGGACCTGAATGCAACAAACTCTAAAAAGCCATGCATACTATCATTGCGCGGCCGCGCGACCACACGACACTACCCAAAATGGGCAGTGTCAATTTCCTTAAGCTGAGCGGCCTCAAGCTTTAAGCTCGCGCAGTCCATTCACGAGCCAGTTCCGAAATTTAATTTTCTATTTTATTATTTTTACTTAAGGGCTTGTTTGGCTCGACTTGGGACATTTTTGGAGAAATTTTTAGGTCAAGTTTTTGGAAGTATAAATACTCCAAACTTCTCCCTTTCAAGATAAGCCCCAAATCCCCAATCTTCATACCAAAACCATAGCCTCTCTTTTCTTTTCTTCTTCTTTCTTTTCTTTTATTTTCTTTGTTTTTACTTTAGTTTGTAATTTAGTTTGTAGTTTTGTTTTGTTTCCAAGTTGATAGTCTCCATTGAAGCTAGGAAGCAAGAAGTGAGGTGAAGATTCAAAGCATTGTTTAAGGAATTTTAGAGTAAAAATCAAGGGAAGTGATTTATTTCATTTTCTTGTCTTTTAATCTTTGATTTCCATATTTTGTGATGTATTTTTATAAACCTCAAATTTTGTGCAATATTTATACAATGGGCTAGTTGTTTTATGTTTGGATGATTGATGTAGCTTAACTTAGTTTAAGTAATTTAAATGTTTGTTTATTAATTTTGAGCTTATTTCATTTGTGTTTGTTATTGAGATTATTCCATGTGTTTGATTGATTACCAAATATATGTTTTGTGAAGTGTATGATAATCGAGAGATGTTGTGCATTTTAGACCAAATAACAAATGCCCTAGGTATTAATTTAGGAGATAGAGATATAATCCTATCCCTAGGTGATCCATTAAGATATTTTCACAAAGAGTTAATGCAATTGATTGAATTTTAATCAACATAGAGATATAGTAGGATAAACCAATTTATTATGGATAATTTCACTCAAGAGAGGTAATTAGGTAAACTTGGAAAATCGGGTCTAACATTGTAAATAAGTAATCTGTTAATTTGTATGTTGGGAAATTAATTAGGCGATGGTTAAATAAAGCCATGAATCCCAACCACGTTTTATTTTCAAGTATATTTTTTATATTTCCTTATTTAGTAGATTTTTAGTTATTTTCCAAAACCAACTTTTAATTATGTGTTTCTTTTTATTGTTAGAATTAAATTAATTAAAGTTGTGTAATCTAAAGGAAACATTCCTCGTGAGATCGACAATCCGGACTCAAAAAGTCCACTTTATTACTTGTACGTGACTCGTGCGCTTGCAGTACACACACTTTTAGCGAACATATTTTTTGCGCCGTTGTCGGGGAATGTTTTTACTTTGATTATTACTTTAGTTAATTTTAGTTTTAGCAATTTGTATTTGTAGTTATTTTATGTTTTATTTTTTTACTTTTGGTTAACCACCACAATTTTAATCTATCTTTTTTTTTTGGGTTTTATGTCAATGCATATTTGATTCTAGCATTAGCAAAATAGGAAAGCATTTGCAACGAACAATCTCAACATGGGTGATGAATACATGCTTGAAGAATATTCAAGTTGTGAAATTTGTTACGAGATGCATTGTAATGGACAATGTTTGTCGAGCAATAAATTGCTTACGTCGAAACTTATTGGATTTAGACAATACTTGAAATGTCGAAAACAAGTAATTGACACATCCGATGTTAGTTAAATGCTCCTAGAAGATTGTGTACCGAATGAATGGGATGAGGACATCACTCTTGTGGGAGAGGGTCCTCCATTGTTGAATGAGAATGTACTTGAAAAGTATTACAATTAGCTTACCAAATTAGATGAAGATGATATGCCTATGGGAGATTACATGTATTGGGAAGGATTTCAAATGTGGGGGGTATAATCCACTATTGGGAATTAATATAAAAAACTTGCCATTGCCTAGAGATTAAAATTTTGGATCTGTCATTCAATCCGAGGAGATATCAACTATTGAAGATGTGCTCGAAATGAATGACAAGTTCACAAAAGAATCACATGGAGAAGTGGCAAATAATGAGGAAGAGATCAAATCAAATTCTCTCTACTTTATTGATTGTCCAATAATAGAATTTGTGATTAAGCCACTTAAGGAGGAGCAAGTCTTCATTGTTGAGTTTGAACTGGATGCAATAGGCAAGTCCCATGACAATGGAAGGTGCAAAGTGCAAGTATTTCGAATCAATGAAGAGTGGAGCAAAGTCAAAATAAGCAAAATGGGCAAGGAATCAAAAGCTATGTTTAGAGTGCCATGAAGTGCTTATGCGGAGAGTCGAGCTAATAACTTTAAAATAAGCACTTAAGCAACCCATTCTTTATCCTTTACTTGCTTTATGTCTATTTATTTTTTGCATTTTATTTACTTTCTTGCAAATAAGTTGGCTAGGTCCAAATCTTTATCTTCCACATTTATTTTCCTCAAGTTGGGTAGTGTTAAACAACTCCAATACATTCTCATTTAATTCTAGCAGATACTCATATCAAACTTTCAAAGTCAAAAATTTGCTTAACGGTCAATTTTATATAATATGGTGCATATTGTATTCTATCTTTAATTGTGACTTAATGTTGAAGTGGATGGGTAAACTGTATTGGATTTATGAGTTAGAATTGAGATGTTGAATGTGATTTAAATTTTTGGGTCATTCACCACTTAATATCTACTCTTTTCTCGTGTTTTTATAGGATGCTCACAAGATGTTAAGTGAAATGCCCCATTAGAGAAATTTGTGTTCAATTCGATTGGAGGCTTCAACACAAGTTTGGAGGTGGATTGTTGGTGCTTGAAATGAGATTTTCACATGCTCAAGACTACCCATGAGTGCCCCATCACTTCTTGGGATGTATGGTAACTTCTTTGCTCTTACTTTGAATTTATTTTACACATTAAGGACAATGTGCATTTCAAGTTTGGGGTGATTTCTTATTGTGTATTGGCATGTAATATAGCCTTTCCGGCCAGGATTATTTGATGTTTAAAATTGTTATTGATTAATGATATATGGCCAATATGCTACTTGTGTCTATTTTTACAAAATGCTTATCCATGCAAGATCCTATTTACATTGAGCACGATAGTCATGATCGATTGTGGGTGAAGTTTGGGAATTGTTGAAGGGTGAAGAGGTTAATGGAGTAGAAAAATTAGTTGTGGGCTTATATTTTAATTTTTATCAACCTATCCAATTTTTCCTAATGCTCTAAATCTCTTGATCCTATTGTGAGATAAGTTTGTGATGAGAATCATAGCGAGCTTGTTAGAAACACTAAAATATTCAAGTCAAACAAAGTGCAATCCAGTCAACTGTGCTAGAAATAGATGCATAATATATGTTTTTTGAGTAGAAATGAGTCATTGAGCAAAACTCATGGGCTTAAACCCTTGAACCCACTGATTTTATGGCCAAATTCCATCGTTTGAGGCATCAAATCGGCAAGTCAATTATACAGGCGGAAATTTACAATATTTCCATAATTTTAGGATTGTATTTACTTTCTTCTTTGTTATTGTTTGCAATTAAATTAGGATCTATTCTTAGATATTTTATGTATTCTCTAATTAGATAAGATTTTATTTAGTTACCTAAGTAGACTAGGATTTTTATTCTGGTCGCCTATATAAAGACGTCTTCATTGTAATACAAAACAGACTTTGATTTAATAAAATTATTGAGTGTTTTTACTCTCTCTAAAGGTGAGGATTTTCCCTTTAACAAATTGAACTAATCAAGATTCAATTCTTGTAGCGTTCAAACTTGGGTGAGAATTATTATTATTGTGATCAAGAGGTCAATATATCAATTGATTGTATTGGTTGCTTGATTCAATTATTTTAATTGGATCCATAAAACGTGATTCTTTTGGCGTTCTTGGGTGAGTCAATCTTTTGTGGGTTGCGTAGCTACAATTGCTATGTGGTTTGCATCAGTTGGTATCAGAGCTTAGACTAAAAAAAAATCAAGGTTATATCTTTTTTTTATTTTATCCAGTTTAATTCCATATATTTATCATAGAGTCCACGTGAGAATTATCCATATCTTGTCGTTGAGTCTTTCTTTTCTTGAGTTTTCTTGTTTCTTGTTGTTCTTCATACCAGTAAAATTTTTCAATTTATTTTATTCATATAAAATCCAACAAAATTTCAAAAGCGTTTATTTTTTTTCAATTCTTATCCGAATTCAGTTCTGTTTGTTTCATCACACTCGTAGTCTAATTTTGGATTTATTTTTTAAATTTTTTTTTTATTTTCTTTATTAATTCCGAAAATTCCCAAAAAAAAAAATCAAAATTCGAAAATTCAAGAATCGCTTTCTTGGGATTTCTTTTTTCTTGACATTCTTGAAAATTTCTTTCTTCCGTTTATTTTTCGAGCAAGAAAATAAATTTCTTCTTACTAATTGGTGTCTAGATCATTTATTCTTGAGTTTTCTTGAATTGTCACCTAAGGGATGGATTATGATCCGGATTCGTTGTTCCAAACTAGATGTTATGTGGAACAAAAGGTGTGCAGTTTGGCAATTGATAGAGAGTGCTTCACTAATTTTGCTAATATCATCATGGTTGAAAAATTGGGATTATCTCTAATACTGTACAGTAGACCTTATTGTGCGACGTGGATGAGGGAATTTGGGGAGTTCCATGTAACAAAGCAAGACCTATTGACTATCACTCGTGGAAAATATATTGATGACGTATTTTGTGATGTAGTGCCTTTAAAGTCTTGTCATATTTTGTTGGGAAACTCATGGATTCGTATGAGGGAAGCAATAAATTATAAGAGTATGCACATATACAGGATTCTTACGAGAGGGAAAACATTCGCACTGTATGGATTGACACTCGAGGAAGCACTTGACGATTCAAGGGAGGTAAAAAAGGAGAGTGAGAGGAAAATTGTAGTGGGGTTGCAAGAGGAACCTCGGGACAGGGATGTTGAGAAGAAGGAGGGGAAGCTGAAACTAGAAACAGTTGATCAAATTCCAAAATTTGAAGTAGAAGATGAAGAATTGGGTAGTAAGGAGGTGAATAAACAAGAAAATAAAATTGTAGAAGAGGTGAATGGGCTTGAGAGAAAAGAAATAGAAGACATTGAGCAAGAAGTTGCAACAAAGGAAGGAGGTGAAGAGAAGGACCTCGTTGTTAGGGAAGAGGATTTGGAGATAATACACCATGAGTACAAGGATCCCTATCTTGTACTTGGTGAAACTAACATTCCCCACCCTATTATATTTGAGTTTTTCTTGCAGGTTGGAGATTATTGGAAGCTTGACCAACACCAACCTTGGCCAATTAACCTCATGTTTCAATACATTCGTGTTCACCAATTGGAGGATTGCCACTTATCGAATTCATGTCACAGAGTCCATAATTTCCCATTTGATCCAGATGGGATAGCTGTAAACCATGAACAAAGCTATGATTTAGGATGAATCATCCTGAAGAAGGAGACAATGATAAAAATCATAGCGGGCTTGTTAAAACGACTAAATATTCAAGCCAAACAAAGTGCAATCCAGTCAACTGTGCCAGAAATAGATGCATAATATATGTTTTTCGAGTAGAAACGGGCCTTTGAGCAAAACTCATGGGATGAAGCCCTTGAGCCCACTGATTTTATGACCAAATTCCATCGTTTGAGGCATCAAATCGGCAAGTCAATTATGCAGACGGAAATTTACAATATTTCCAGAATTTTAGGATTGTATTTACTTTCTTCTTTGTTATTGTTTGCAATTAAATTAGGATCTACTCTTAGAGATTTTATGTATTCTCTAATTAGATAAGATTTTATTTTGTTACCTAAGTAGAGTAGGATTTTTATTCTGGTCGCCTATATAAAGGCGTCTTCATTGTAATACAAAACAGACTTTGATTAAATAAAATTATTGAGTATTTTTACTCTCTCTAAAGGTGAGGATTTTCCCTTTAACAAATTGAACTTATCAAGATTCAATTCTTGTGGCGTTCAAACTTGGTGAGAATTATTATTATTATTATTATGATCAAGAGGTCAATATATCAATTGATTGTATTGATTGCTTGATTCAATTGTTTTAATTGGATCCATAAATCGTGATTCTTTTGGCGTTCTTGGGTGAGTTAATCTTTTGTGGGTTGCGTAGTTACAATTGCTACGTGGTTTGCATCAGTTTGGGGGTGATCGACCCGATGAAGGAGATGGTCTAGATGTGTGGTGATTCCATACATGTTGAAAATAAAATTTGTATATGGAGTGTCTTTTGCCAAGTATAAGTTTGGTAATGACCACATGTTGGAGATCTAATCTCATTTTAATTCTTGCATTACCTTATTTTGGAGCATTTTTTACTCGAGTGATTAAGCTCGTAGGAGTACTTAGAACATGGTTCCTTAAGTTTGAAACTTGGGAGTCACCGGCCTAAAACTCGCTACATGAGTCAATTAGAAAGCTTAATGAATATGGCGCACACACACTAAAACAATCATCATTGCATTTTTTTAATAAGTCTACATCACTTTGTAGCCTTTTTTATTCGAGTTATTAAGTCCGTAGGGGTATTTCAAAACCTAGTACCCTTTGATCTTAAAACAATAGGGAAGTTACCGACTTAAAGCTCGCTATATGGGTCAATTAGAAAGCTTAAGGGAGTGGGGAAGTCACGAGCAATAATCATGTTAATTTTTAGAAATCATGCATTTGTACTTGTATAAAGGCTTAGATTAATAGTGGGTTTTAACTGCTTAGTATAAGCTTGAATGTCGAAGCACTCATTTAGTGGAGAATCAGTGCATTTCTAGATTGTCGAAATTATCGGTAAAACACAACCAACTTGAGTGAAAAAGAAATGAGTGATTTAAGAGTACCCTCTAGAATTGCATCTCGAGAAAGAAAAGAAATATTTATTGGGGAATGAATGTCACGAGTGGAAAACGAAAGAATTGATCACGAATGGTGGGTTAGTTTCGACTTGAAACTTCTTTACTCATCAATATTCTCGAAACTTAATTGACGATTGAAAGTGGCTATGCACCACACACGGATGAAACATCACATAAGTTAACTTCTTTTTGGTAGCATTATTTGGAAACATAGTTGTGAATTAATTATATAATTTTACACTCATGAGAAATTTGCAAGTTATCTAACATTGTTGATCTATATTCCATGTTACTTGATTGTACTAGTAGATAATTTTTCTCGAGGCAAGCAAAAGCTCAAGTTTGGGGGTGTGATAAGTGTGCTTTACACACTTTTTTATTTTAAATTGACATTTTAATTGACAAATTGAGCTAATTTCTACTTATAAATTGTGTTTATCTTGTACAATTAGGTACAACCTCAATTGGAAAGGTAATAGACAAGATCAAAGAGTAATTGAGCTAAAAGAAGAGCAGATTTGATGTCCATGGACCTAATCGAAAGAAATCAAAAGTTTAGGGACTCAATTGCAACATTCCAGAAAGATGGAGGACTAGATGTGCAAATATTTTAGGGGTATTTTTGTAATGAAAGTCAAAATTCGAGGACTAAATTAAAGAAGACCAGAAGATGAGGAACCTGAATGCAACAAATTGGAAAAGTCGTGCATACTATCAATGCGCGGTCGCGCGGTCATTTTAACTGCACGGTCGCATGACACTGCCCAAAATGGGCAGTGTTAATTTTCCTAAGCTGCGCAGCCTCGAGCTTTAAGCTCGCAAAGTCTCGCAGTCCATTTGCGAGCCAGTTCTGAAATTTAATTTTCTGTTTTATTATTTTTACTTAAGGGTTTGTTTGGCTTGATTTGGGACCTTTTGGAGACCTTTTTAGGTTAGATTTTTGTACTCCCAACTTCTCCCTTTTAAGATAAGCCCCCAATTCCCAATCTCCATACCAAAACCCTAGCCTCTCTTTTCTTTTCTTCTTCTTTATTTTCTTTGTTTTGGCTTTAGTTTGTAATTTAGTTTTGTTTCCAAGTTGCTAGTCTCCATTGAAGCCAGACACCAAGAAGTGAGGTGAAGATTCAAAGCATTGTTTAAGGAATTTTAGAGTAAAAATCAAGGGA
The DNA here is from genome assembly GCA_963555705.1 of Ligustrum vulgare. NCBI lineage: Eukaryota > Viridiplantae > Streptophyta > Magnoliopsida > Lamiales > Oleaceae > Ligustrum > Ligustrum vulgare. The sequence goes on along the minus strand of OY743169.1, from coordinate 50,063,887 downwards.
GGTGGTTTATTTCATTAACTTGTCTTTTAATCTTTGATTTCCATATTTTGTGATGTATTTTTATAAACCTCAAATTTTGTGCAATATTTATACAATTGGCTAGTTGTTTTATGTTGGGATGATTGATGTAGTTTAACTTAGTTTAAGTAATTTAAATGTTTGTTTATTAATTTTGAATTTATTTCATGTGTGTTTGTTATTGAGATTATTCCATGTGTTTGATTGATCACCAAATATATATTTTGTGAAGTGTATGATAATCGAGAGATATTGTACATTTTAGACCAAATAACAAATGTCCTAGGTATTAATTTAGAAGATAGAGATATACTCCTACCCCTTGGTGATACATTGAGCTATTTTCACAAAGAGTTAATGAAATTGATTAAGTTTTAATCGACATAGAGATATAGTAGGTTAAACCAATTGATTAGGATTATTTTTACTCGAGAGAAGTAATTAGCTAAACTTGGAGAATCGAGACTAACATTGTAAATGAGTAATTTATTAATTTGTTTGTATTGAGAAATTACTTAAGCAAGAGTTAAGTGAACATTAATCATAACTATTTTATCTTTCATTTTCCTTATTTTAATTCGATTTAAAGTTGTTTCTTTCATTTAGAATTCACAAAAATGAAACTTTTAATTGTGTATTTTATTTGTTAAGATTAATTTAATTAGAATATAATAGAGTGTACAATCCTCTTGAGATCGACAATCCGGACTCAAAAAATTCACTTTATTTCTTGAACGCGACCCCTGCGCTTGCGGTACATAGTTTTAGTGAACTCTATAACTCTCTCATGTGATCCAAGATAGGAGAACAAAGGAGAAATCAGGTTACGGGGGATTCCATGATAATCTACATGGGAAAAGGAGCAACTTTTGTGTTGGGCACGAGTCGAGGATCAAATCGGATCGAGTTGTTTCAAGGGGACGAAAATTGGAATCAACTGAGAAGACCACGCGATTGCGTAGGCCAAGGAGGGAGTGATCGCTCGTGTTATAACCACGCGATTGCTCAGTTGAAATTGAAACCAGATTTTCACATTTTTTTAATTATTTTCTGTTTTCTTTATTATTTTCCCTTTTTTAATTCTTAGCGGCTAGGGTTAGACGCGTTTTTGACATTATATTATCAACTTTCTATCATTGTAAAGAACAGTTTTGAGTTTATTGATTAAATTGAGAGAAGATTCTCTTGTTGAAAGGTTGAGTTATTCTTTTTTCTTGAACTTATCAAAGATTTAATCTTTGTGGCGTTCACCCAACTAACTTATCAAGGAATTGACAACCCTTGTGGCGTTCACCAATCTTGGTTCATATTTCGCATCGTTCTCATGTCGTGAATATTGGGTGGAGATTTTATCGTCAATCTTATCTTATTTTCTGTTGATTGTTTCTTGATTTCTTGTATTTAATCTGTCTTAGATCTTTCCTGGGATTTAAATTGTGTTATTCCGCGTTTTCTTCGTATTCCCCAATTGGATTCGCGTCATCTAGTATCAAAGCTTGGATCTATTTCAGATTCTTACGTTTTCTTGATTTTTTTTGTTTTTCTTGATTCTTGTGTTTTTCGTGCCAGTAAACTTTTTCACCTTTTGATCCATAAAAATCCTACAGAAAATTCAAAAGTTTTTTTCGAGTTCTTTCTCGTCCAAATCTAATTCCCTTTTTTTTGTCATTCTCGTAGTCAAATTTTCTAGTAGTTCAAAAAATGTCTTACAAGGAGGAATCCAGATCATCATCTTCTGTGGGTGACAGAAAACAACTCAGGGGTGTAAATAGGAAGGATGAGCATGGCAATGATGCTATTACAGCAATGAGGACACAATTTGAGAGGTTTATGGCTCAGATGGAGAATCGTGGTGCAGAACGTGAATAAAGACCTCGGGATCAATCTCATGATGGTTCTCGGGTTAGGAGAGGTAATAGGCGTGAGGTTGGTATGGATGACGAGGGCATGGGTAGTGAAAGTTGTTGTAGCGACCAAGAATTTTTACGCAATTTAATAATTATTTCAAAGTTTCGAAAAACGTGTCGCTGCGATCTCATCCATTTTAAGTTAACGCGTTCGTCTAGCCAAGTCGAGAAATATCGAGTTAATTCAATTTTTAAATAAATTTCGAATTTCTAAAATTATATCATTTTATTTATTTATTTATTGTATTCCTTTCAAAATCGTTTTAAAGTCCGAATCGTGTTAAGCTTATTTTATCAGATCCATTTTTCTCAACTCAGTTGAATTCACGCGTATTAATTTCTCGATTTCCGTTTCCTTGTGTTTCAAACCCCATAAAATTCCCAACATGTTCCACCAACCCATACCTCCATCAACTCCAATTAACTCCACCCCCATACCCTATTGCTCTCACTTCACCCAACACCCTCTTTTATATACTATACACCATCCCATCCTCAGCATTACACCTTCACCAACTCAGCCGGCACCACTGTCTTCACCATGGAGCAGCCAACCTCCATCATCACCACTGGCCAACCACAATTCTGTCCAGCAACTCAACTACAAACCGTCATCATTACCACCTCCTTCCTCACCTTCATCATCATCACCTTGACCACCAACACCCAGCCCCAAGCTCCAACCCACCATTTCCAAACCAATTCCATTGCAGCCTCTTCCCAGCATCACCAATCAGCCTCCTCCCAACTCCGTCTCAGCCATGCAGCTGCCCCATTCCAGCAACCCCAAGTTCACCATCGAACCACCAAACACGCTGAACCACAACCATTTCCTTCAGCATCATCATCATCATCACCACCCAAAAACCACAACTGCCACCACACGCAGCACCCCACCAAATGCAACCGGACAATCCACCATCAACACCACCTCAATCAGAAACCAACCATGACCATCACCGTCCACACAACCACCAAAGTTTCCAACCACCAAATACAATCGGCCAACTCCACCACTTTCAACGCCCACGACACAACCTGCAACACCACCAATGAACCACAACTGCCACCACACGCAGCACCCCACCAAATGCAACCGGACAATCCACCATCAACACCACCTCAATCAGAAACCAACCATGACCATCACCGTCCACACAACCACCAAAGTTTCCAACCACCAAATACAATCGGCCAACTCCACCACTTTCAACGCCCACGACACAACCTGCAACACCACCAATGAACCACAACCAAACCACCACTGCCCCAAATCAATCCCAAATCACTAACCTCACGCAACCACCACCCAACAAAACCATCTGCAGCTCCACGCCAGTCGAACCACCTCCAGCACCGCCACCAACTCATCACCATCACCACCATGTTCGAACCAACCACTTCCACTGCCCTCTCCAACCCAGTCACCAAACCCGCACCAAATCAACCCCAAAAATCAAACCCAAAACCCCATAATAGACGAACCCTGATTACTTACCTCGACGCCGACTGCCTCGACCGGCTTATACCCCCGAAGATCGCGATTTTGTACTTCGGTTTAGCCCTAGGTTTCGCACCCAATCCCTCAAACCGCACCTCCTCTTTTTCCGTCGCTCACCGCCGCCTGCCGGCGACGTTGCGCCGGCACATCGCCGGCTGAATCCTCCGGCCCCGCGCTCGCTCCGTCGCCTCTGCCTCTTCCTTGAGAGAGAGATGTGTATAGTATAGGTATATATGTAATTGTATAATTTCAAACTTTCTGAAATTGCAGCGCGGCCCCCAAGTTTTAAATTGTTTCAAATCAGTCCATACAGCTTTAAAACTTATCCTTTCAGCCCTCTAGCTTTTAAATGAATTTTAATCAGCCCTTCATTTTTAAAATCAATTATTTCAAGCCCTCTAATTTAATATTCATTTTGAGTTTCGGCCCAACTTTTGAAAAGTATTCATTTTAGTCCCTGAACTTTCAAATTATTCATTTTAGTCCATCAACTTTCAAATAATCAATTTAAGTCCCCAAATTGTAATATATCATTTTAAACTATAGATTTCAAAAGACTAATTCGACTTAATCTTCTAATTGGCTAGACGAAGCGTACGGAGAACTTAAGAATGGAAGTCGTTTCCCGCTCAACCACACTCGTCAAGTTTAAGGTAGACTCTTATCTACAAATTTACGTTTTTCAAAAGTGCGCATCAATAATTATTTGATTTATAAGTTTAGCATGTATGATTGTGTTCATGAGAATTACTTGCTTAAATGCATGAGAACTTGAACTTTATGTTCATGAGAATTACTTGCTTAAATGCATGAGAACTTGAACTTTATGTTCATGAGAATTACTTGCTTAAATGCATGAGAACTTGAACTTTATGTTCATGAGAATACTGGTGATCGTTAGACACCTGAGACTTGAATATCATGATTATGTGTTTTAATTTATAACGTTAAATGATTATTATGCGCGAGTCTACTGAGTATTTCTATGAAATGCTCAACCCGTTTTTAAAAATCTTTTACAGATTTCGGAGACGGTGGCGAGTGATGGGCAATGACGAAAAATTACAAATTGATATTTTTAAAAGTCGTGAGCTTTGAAATAATTATTTCATTTTATCAAGAATTGTCATTTTTATAAATTTGTACGAATTTACCTATTCCATTTGAATTATCGCTAAACTTTTATTCAATAAATGCGATATTTAATATTTAATCATTTTCCGCAACAAAAGTTTTATTCAAGAATTTAGAAAAGTGACGTTCCCGGCTCCTCGGAACTCGGGGCGTTACAGCTTGGTATCAGAGCCAGTCTGCGTTTCTGTAGACTGGTAAGTTTTCAAAAAAAAAAAAAAAAAATTTCAAGAAAACTTTTTCCGTTATGTAATTATTAATGAAGATTGCCACTGCCATCATTCGTTCCACCGACTCCGAGGTAAAGAAGTATAAGATGTTTAGAGTTATTTCAGTATTTCGAATACTTATTTTACTGATTTGTGAGAAAGAATGAAGAGTATTTCGATACTTATGATTTATGAGAAAGAGAAAGAAGATTTATGATGTCGTTATGCTTGTCAAAACTTACTTGCTTAAACGCATGAGAAAGAAGTAAAGACTATGAGTACGACTCGGATAAGGCCCCAGCGAGGGAGCCGGGTCGTTACTAAAGAGAAAGAGATTTTATCCGAATAAGAAAGAAAGAGATGAGTTTTGAAGCATAACGAGAAAATTTTTCAGAAAGAAAAGAAAGAGAACGAGTGTTGAGCATAATGGGAATAATATGACTTAAGAATGATTTTATAATAAATTTTGTCCTCGAACTTAGAAATGATGAACCCTAACTGGACTTTGCAAAATTTATTTTAGACATGGCACCATTTACGAGAAGTCAAAAGAAAGGATTAGACAATATTTTCGGAATATATCAATGAGAGATAGCAAGCCAATTTTATGAAGATGTGATGAGATGTTGAGATTATGAGTAATATGATTTTATTGAGACTTGTAAGAGAAGAATTATGAAATTTGAGATTTAAAGTTTTGATTCTAAATTATTGGGAATTAAGAATTGATATAGTGTTTGAGTAAGTGAATTATGTTTCTATGTTGAAGAGAAATTTATTATGAAGTTTGACCTTGTGAAGAAATTTTGGAAATATTGATTTGTGGCATATATTTTATAAGTATGATGAATGAGTGGTCATTTGAGCCAATTAATGTATTGAAGAAGTGATATTGTGATATTGGAAACTGTGATTTGAAATTGTTATGTTGAGGAATGATGAATTGATTTTCTGGGATATTTCGGTAGTATTGAAGTCTGTTGGAATTGTTGTCAATATTTAATCGTGGTGGTCAGATGTGGGATATAACTACAGGTTGTTATTGTTGGTTATGAAGTATACCTACGGGTTGGATTAGTCCATATTACAAGGGAGACTCTGTCCGAAATTTTATCAGTTTGAGTTAAGAGCATGGTATGGTAAAGCAACCAACTAAGAGAATTGAGGTTAGAGTTGCAAGTTCATTTACACCGCAAGCAAGATTTAGTAAGTGATATAGAGGGATAATGACTCTTGAGATATTTTTGGCTTCTTCGAAGCATAATCATTTTGTAATGGGTATAGTTTTATTGAGGTGCTCTCCTTGTCTCAGAATTTCAAACAAGATGGTGTGTACAACTACTGTGATGTCAAGGTACATTTTGAAAGATGAGTGAAGATAAATATTATGGTGTTATTGAGAAGAATCTTGATTATTTTTTTAGAACGAATTGAGTACTAGTTGGAGATGATAACTTATATTGGAGAATACTATAAATTATGAGGATATGCGATAATACTGTGGATTTATTTTGAGAGTTGACCTGGTAGATGATGTGTTAAAGATTTGGTTGTTTACAAGTAATAAGATTATTTGGAAAAGTCAGTTATCATGAATGAGAGACATTGGAAGTATTTTACAGTATGACGCCCTTAAAGTATCGAGATTTATTATAGTGAGAATTTGGAGACATATGATCGAATGATTGGGACTATGTGAGATTATGATAATGGTCATAAGGTCGTTTGAATATTAAGGGTGCAATAGATGATTATAAGGAGTAATGTGATGATGAGAACTGAAGGTGACGATGTATTGAGATTATGAAGTAAGTTGACTTTTATGAATCAGTTATGCTATATTTGGTTCTAAGTAGAATTCGAAGAAAGGTGATTATCAGCCATGGAAATGAATCAGGGTTTCCTCGTAATGTGAATGATTCACAGATGTACATTAAGTTTTCATTTATGATATTAGAAGATCATGAGAGAAAATTGTTGGATGAAAGTGATGATAGAAATTTTATCAGGTCCTAAATTTGCTCAAGTATTGCAGAAGTAATGCATTGGAACGGAGGAAAGTTTATGATAAGATCCTACCTTGAAATTTTGGAAAGAGTTACTAATGGTATTTTGGTTCGAAAATAAGAAATGAAATTTTATGTATTTGTCCTTATGGATAGAATTTGTGGAAATGAGGATCAGCCTTCACAGTAATGACTTATTACGGAGTAGTGTGCAGAAAGAGCGGCAATGACAGAATCCAAGATTTATTTAGTTTAAGAGATTGATATATAATCTTAGTGAGCAGATTGACGTACAAGGTTCACGTGATAGATATGATGGCTATTATATTGAAATCTTAGAGAGATTGTTATGATTATTTGAGGTCATATGATGCGACGATAAGTGAAATGTTACATGATTACTACAAGATATGGTGACTAGACGGGTAATAGATGTTATGGTTATCCCTCGAAGGATTGTGTGAATATATGGAGTCAATTGATCTCATTTTGATGGGTTATTGCATTATGGTGAAATATTACCTACGATTGAGAATCTTCATTTTGAGTCATAAGATATAAAGATTTATTTAAGATTTTGGTTATGCAGTTTCGATTTCTTGTTATCAGTTGTACTTTTGATGTGAGTAAGATGTTTTACTACAATGATGGAAAACCTGAGATGACCAGTTGTGTGACTTTATCTATAAAGAGATTGTATATTTGGGTTAAGTAAACTTGATGAGGAATCCTATATGATTCACAGAAGTCTTGGCCAATGGTGATAGACTTAATCAGAGTATTGTTCAAATGGTAACATGAAGTGAAGTTTTGGGAGAACAGGGAAATTGAATCTTGAACTTCAGATTGGAAAGTTAGTGAGGTTTCTTAAGTTCAGAATATCAGATTTGATTCTTGTGATGATACTTTAAGTAGTACCTTTGTCCTCAGCTAGAATGAGTAAGTGATATCAAGTACTTGATACATGATTAAACAGTATGGACTAAAGGATTTAAGTTTGAATTCCTTCATCTTGAAAGGGAAGTTTCAGTCGAGTTTAGAAATGATTTCGTTTGTAAATCTCTTCAGAAAGATTATGCCAAGTTTGAGTTTGTACCCAAATGTTTTGGAATTGATACCGCGTTTCTATGTTTTGGGTGATAAGGTATTATTCTTGATCAATCTTCTCGGTTTCTAGTTTAAGCATTTGAATAATTGATGTTTATATCGTGGATTCGATATCAGTATAGATCCTGAAAGGTTGGAAATAGAAGGTCAAGGAATGAGTATTGAAATTGGATAATGTCGGATGATTAATTGAGTTCTACACCATAGCTATCCAGTGTATTTTCGCATAGCTTCGTATGAGGTACAGATATATGTTAGAGAAGTTGTCCGATTTCATCGACTTCTAGTGTCCATTTTTCAGATAGAGATCCGAGAATTTTCCCTTGAAATTTGGAAGAGTTTACTTGTGGCAATGGGTACTAAATTAAATTTTAGTACTGCCTACCATCTCCAGATTCAGACATTGGAAGTTATGCTTAAGGCATGTGTTCTAGACCCAAATGGTAATTGAGAGATACATTTTCTATCAGTAGAGATTGCCTACAACAAATAATTTTCGAGCTACCTTTGGTATGGCCCCTTATGAAGCTTTGTATGGACGGCGAAGTTGATCGCCAATCGAGTGGGATGAAGTTAATGAGAAGAAATCATTGGGTTCAGTATTAATTGAGAAGAACAGTTGATGCTATTGAGAAAGATCAGAGTACGAATTAAAGCTGCCCAAGATAGACAGATAGTTATGCCGATCAAAGAAGAGACTTAATGTTTGAGATCAGAGAGAAAGTGTCCTTGAAAGTAACTCCTATGAAGGGTACTTTTGTTTCGGCAAGGAAGAGAAATTTAAGTTCTTGTTTCATCGGACCATTTGAGATACTAGAGAAGTGGATATTGTGGCTTATTGTTGGCTTTGCCACCAGAACTTGCAGTTGTTCACAATGTTTTTCATGTTTCTCTATTGAGAGAGTATGTTCATGATCCTAGTCATGTGATGAATTATCAGTCTATTTCAGTTTAGAAAAATTTGATTTATGAAGAGGCACATATGTGCATAGTAAAGAGAAGAAGTCCATGTCTTAAGAAGCAAAGAGATTCCTTTAGTCAAAGTCCAGTGGGGGTAGACACAATAATGATGAAGTTACTTGGGAAATGAAGAAGAGATCCTAACCAAGTATCCAGAAAGAATAGATCAAGAAAGTTTAATTTCGAGGACGAAATTATTTTAAGAGGGTAAGGTTGTAGCGACCAAGAATTTTTACGCAATTTAATAATTATTTCAAAGTTTCGAAAAACGTGTCGCTGCGATCTCATCCATTTTAAGTTAACGCGTTCGTCTAGCCAAGTCGAGAAATATCGAGTTAATTCAATTTTTAAATAAATTTCGAATTTCTAAAATTATATCATTTTATTTATTTATTTATTGTATTCCTTTCAAAATCGTTTTAAAGTCCGAATCGTGTTAAGCTTATTTTATCAGATCCATTTTTCTCAACTCAGTTGAATTCACGCGTATTAATTTCTCGATTTCCGTTTCCTTGTGTTTCAAACCCCATAAAATTCCCAACATGTTCCACCAACCCATACCTCCATCAACTCCAATTAACTCCACCCCCATACCCTATTGCTCTCACTTCACCCAACACCCTCTTTTATATACTATACACCATCCCATCCTCAGCATTACACCTTCACCAACTCAGCCGGCACCACTGTCTTCACCATGGAGCAGCCAACCTCCATCATCACCACTGGCCAACCACAATTCTGTCCAGCAACTCAACTACAAACCGTCATCATTACCACCTCCTTCCTCACCTTCATCATCATCACCTTGACCACCAACACCCAGCCCCAAGCTCCAACCCACCATTTCCAAACCAATTCCATTGCAGCCTCTTCCCAGCATCACCAATCAGCCTCCTCCCAACTCCGTCTCAGCCATGCAGCTGCCCCATTCCAGCAACCCCAAGTTCACCATCGAACCACCAAACACGCTGAACCACAACCATTTCCTTCAGCATCATCATCATCATCACCACCCAAAAACCACAACTGCCACCACACGCAGCACCCCACCAAATGCAACCGGACAATCCACCATCAACACCACCTCAATCAGAAACCAACCATGACCATCACCGTCCACACAACCACCAAAGTTTCCAACCACCAAATACAATCGGCCAACTCCACCACTTTCAACGCCCACGACACAACCTGCAACACCACCAATGAACCACAACTGCCACCACACGCAGCACCCCACCAAATGCAACCGGACAATCCACCATCAACACCACCTCAATCAGAAACCAACCATGACCATCACCGTCCACACAACCACCAAAGTTTCCAACCACCAAATACAATCGGCCAACTCCACCACTTTCAACGCCCACGACACAACCTGCAACACCACCAATGAACCACAACCAAACCACCACTGCCCCAAATCAATCCCAAATCACTAACCTCACGCAACCACCACCCAACAAAACCATCTGCAGCTCCACGCCAGTCGAACCACCTCCAGCACCGCCACCAACTCATCACCATCACCACCATGTTCGAACCAACCACTTCCACTGCCCTCTCCAACCCAGTCACCAAACCCGCACCAAATCAACCCCAAAAATCAAACCCAAAACCCCATAATAGACGAACCCTGATTACTTACCTCGACGCCGACTGCCTCGACCGGCTTATACCCCCGAAGATCGCGATTTTGTACTTCGGTTTAGCCCTAGGTTTCGCACCCAATCCCTCAAACCGCACCTCCTCTTTTTCCGTCGCTCACCGCCGCCTGCCGGCGACGTTGCGCCGGCACATCGCCGGCTGAATCCTCCGGCCCCGCGCTCGCTCCGTCGCCTCTGCCTCTTCCTTGAGAGAGAGATGTGTATAGTATAGGTATATATGTAATTGTATAATTTCAAACTTTCTGAAATTGCAGCGCGGCCCCCAAGTTTTAAATTGTTTCAAATCAGTCCATACAGCTTTAAAACTTATCCTTTCAGCCCTCTAGCTTTTAAATGAATTTTAATCAGCCCTTCATTTTTAAAATCAATTATTTCAAGCCCTCTAATTTAATATTCATTTTGAGTTTCGGCCCAACTTTTGAAAAGTATTCATTTTAGTCCCTGAACTTTCAAATTATTCATTTTAGTCCATCAACTTTCAAATAATCAATTTAAGTCCCCAAATTGTAATATATCATTTTAAACTATAGATTTCAAAAGACTAATTCGAATTAATCTTCTAATTGGCTAGACGAAGCGTACGGAGAACTTAAGAATGGAAGTCGTTTCCCGCTCAACCACACTCGTCAAGTTTAAGGTAGACTCTTATCTACAAATTTACGTTTTTCAAAAGTGCGCATCAATAATTATTTGATTTATAAGTTTAGCATGTATGATTGTGTTCATGAAAATTACTTGCTTAAATGCATGAGAACTTGAACTTTATGTTCATGAGAATTACTTGCTTAAATGCATGAGAACTTGAACTTTATGTTCATGAGAATTACTTGCTTAAATGCATGAGAACTTGAACTTTATGTTCATGAGAATACTGGTGATCGTTAGACACCTGAGACTTGAATATCATGATTATGTGTTTTAATTTATAACGTTAAATGATTATTATGCGCGAGTCTACTGAGTATTTCTATGAAATGCTCAACCCGTTTTTAAAAATCTTTTACAGATTTCGGAGACGGTGGCGAGTGATGGGCAATGACGAAAAATTACAAATTGATATTTTTAAAAGTCGTGAGCTTTGAAATAATTATTTCATTTTATCAAGAATTGTCATTTTTATAAATTTGTACGAATTTACCTATTCCATTTGAATTATCGCTAAACTTTTATTCAATAAATGCGATATTTAATATTTAATCATTTTCCGCAACAAAAGTTTTATTCAAGAATTTAGAAAAGTGACGTTCCCGGCTCCTCGGAACTCGGGGCGTTACAGTTGTAGTATATCTTCGGTGGCAAGTATACGAAGGAGGGATAGAGGAGGTAGGTATGAGAGGAGGTATGATAGGGAGCATCGTGATGCTAGGAAGCATCGTCGGGATAGGGATGTTGTTGATGATGACCTTGGGAAAATCAAAATGAAAATACCATCGTTCCAATGTAGGAGTGATCCGGAGGCGTACCTGGATTGGGAAACCAAGGTTGAAAGGCTATTTGATTGTCATAATTATTCAGAAAAAAAGAAGGTGAGATTAGCAGTGATTGAATTCACAGATTATGCAAATATTTGGTGGGATCAGCTACTGACGGGTAGGAGGAGGAACCTTGAGGAGGTGGTGGAGACTTGGGGTGAATTAAAGACCATAATAAGGAAGCGGTTGTGATGAGGTTCGAAGCGCGGAAGAAACGCCGGAAAGTTCCGAACTCAGGTTGTGGTTGGACGGATGAATCATGACCCGATATTCATTACGCGATGGCTCGACGATGCGGAATAAAGAACCACGACTTTCAAAACGCCACAAGGATTTGCCAAATCTCCTTGATAAGTCTCTGATTTTCAACGCCACAAATACTCTCGCGAATATTTGATAAGTTCTGGATGAACACCACAAGATAATCAATCTTGATAAGTTTGGGTTTGTAATGTGAATCCACACATTAAACAATTGAAAAACATTCAATCTATTTTTATTCAATCATCAAAGTCTTAATTTACAATGAATCAAAAAGGCGTATAAATAAGCAAAATAAAACCCTAATCGCTAATTTTCTCAAAATAGAATTCTAACTAACCTAAAATAGCTAAAACTGATAAGGAAATAAAATAATGAAAAAATATTTAAATTCCATCAGCGGCGCATGTCCAGGAGCTGTCTTACGGCCGTGAGGGTCTTCATTTACGGCCGTGAATTGTGTAATTGAATTATGTTACGGCCGTGAATATTTTTTGTTACGGCCGTAAATCCTTTTATCCGGTTTATGAATTAGACAGAGAGCATGTTACAGCCGTGATCCTTCATTTACGGCCGTGATCTTCAAAAGTTACGGTCGTGACCAATCCATCCACGGCCGTGATTTTCGGTTCTTTTCGACACGGTTTGATCTTCAAAGCTCGTCGAACCTGCTAAATTTTTGTTTTGGCTTGAATATTTAAATTTTCCCGTCAAGCCTGCTATGACTCCGATTGTCGAGGGTCCGGATCACATCATACCCTCCTTCTTTAGGATGATTCGTCCCGAATCATAGCTTTGTTCCTGGTGTTCCACTTCACCCTCTGGATCAAACGGAAAATTTCTGCTTCCTTGCCATGAGTTCAATAAATTGGAATCCTTTGATTTGCTAACACGGAAGAGATGGAGCTTGAACTTCCTTTGCCATTCGTAGTGTGGTTGAAGCTTCCAGTCATAATTAACCTGCAAAAAAGATTTAAACAAAATGGGGAGGGACATGTTAGCTTCATGAGGTACAAGGTATGGATCCTTGTATTCATGACAAACCACCACCAACTCCACTTCTTGAACCACGAGGCTCTTCTCTTCGCCTCTTTCCTCCTTTGCAATTTCAAACTCAACCACATCTCCGACCTCCACATTTGAATCACCATGTTCATGTACTATCTCATCACTACCAAAATGTGGATCTTCCAATTCAAAGCTCAAAATTTGAACTTCTAATTCCTCATCATATTTTGGAGTTATTCACATAACTCCACGTTTTCAACTCCTACCACAAAGTTCAGGGTCTCTTCAACTAAATCATGTCTCAAGCCTCCCTCCTTCTTTTCAACTTTCATATCCCGAGGCTCAACATGATTTTCACTCTCTTCTAACCATCTAATTACCGCCTTTCGTTTCTCCTCCTTCTTTCGCAATTTAGCCAAATATTTTCTTTGTGCCTCCCGTTCACACCTCAATCTTTCCTCATAAATTTCTTTTTGAATTTTCAAAATTGCTTTTGGATCAATCTCAGCTCCTCTCTTAACCCCGATTCCATCCCTAGGTTTAGGATCACGCCTATAATCACTACGATTTGCTTGAGATCGCCCCTTTTTCAATTTCCCTTCCCTTTCATCTAGTTTATCCAACCTCATCAAAACTTCATTCAAAAATCTCAACATACGATCTTTGACGTTTTCATGGGAATTGGACATTGTAAAATTTATGTGGAAGGACACAAAAAAAGAATAATGAAAACAAGGGATCAAGAAATTCAAGAAAGTGGTTCTTGAATGAACTCTCTTTTTTTTTTTTTTTTTTTTGAATTTTAGGATAAATTTTCGGAATAAATAAAATAATAAAAAAATTATTATTTTTTTTTATAAATCCGAAAATTCGACAACGAACACAACAAAACAAACGGAACTTAATTCGGATAAGAATTAAGCAAAACAAACACTTTTGAATTTTGTTGGATTTTTATATGGATCAAACAAAGAAAAAAATTTACTGGCATGAAGAACAAGAAAAGAAAGAAAAGAAAGACTCAACAACAAGATATGGATGATTTTTATGGGACTCGATGATAGAAATAAAAATCAAACTGGATAGAAAAACCTGAATTCAGAGTCCAGCTCTGATACCAAATGATGAGGTTCGAAGCGCGGAAGAAACGTCGGAAAGTTCCGAACTCAGGTTGTGGTTGGACGGATGACTCATGACCCGATATTCACGACGCGATGGCTCGACGATGCGGAATAAAGAACCACGACTTTCAAAACGCCACAAGGATTTGGCCAATCTCCTTGATAAGTCTCTGATTTTCAACGCCACAAATACTCTCGCGAATATTTGATAAGTTCTGGATGAACGCCACAAGATAATCAATCTTGATAAGTTTGGGTTTGTAATGTGAATCCACACATTAAACAATTGAAAAACATTCAATCTATTTTTATTCAATCATCAAAGTCTTAATTTACAATGAATCAAAAAGGCGTATAAATAAGTAAAATAAAACCCTAATCGCTAATTTACTCAAAATAGAATTCTAACTAACCTAAAATAGCTAAAACTGATAAGGAAATAAAATAATGAAAAAATATTTAAATTCCATCAGCGGCGCATGTCCAGGAGCTGTCTTACGGCCGTGAGGGTCTTCATTTACGGCCGTGAATTGTGTAATTGAATTATGTTACGGCCGTGAATATTTTTTGTTACGGCCGTAAATCCTTTTATCCGGTTTATGAATTAGACAGAGAGCATGTTACGGCCATGATCCTTCATTTACGGCCGTGATCTTCAAAAGTTACGGTCGTGACCAATCCATCCACGGCCGTGATTTTCGGTTCTTTTCGACAGGGTTTGATCTTCAAAGCTCGTCGAACCTGCTGAGTTCTTGTTTTGGGTTGAATATTTAAATTTTCCCGTCAAGCCTGCTATGACTCCGATTGTCTAGGGTCCGGATCACATCAGGTTGTGCCAACTCATTATTATAGAGATATTTACCAGAGGTTGCAGGGTCTAACTCAGGGGTCGAGTATTGTAGAGGATTATCACAAGGATATGGAGGTGGCGATGATTCGGGCCAATGTGGTGGAGGATCGGGAAGCTACAATGGGCTAGGTTTTGAGTGGGTTGAATAGAGATATTGCCAACATCATTTAGCTACAACATTACGTGGAACTAGAAGACATGGTGCATATGGAAATGAAGGTGGAACTGAAATTAAAGCGAAAAGGGGCAGCAAGACACTTGTCAGGATCTTATCCTACATCACAATCGAAGTAGGAATACAATGATGACCATGTCCTGAAAGGGAAGGAGGAACCTACAACAAAAGGTAAAAATATTTCTGAATCTCAACTTTCTAGGGATAGAAATATTAAGTACTTTAAGTGCTTGGGTTATGGTCATATAGCATCTCAGTGTCCAAATAAAAGGGTAAATTTTTTGCGTGATAATGGTAACATTAGTTCGGAGGACGAGTTTAAGGGAATGCCTAGATTACAGGATGCTGGGGCTAGTAGTAGTGATGAGGAAGGGTTGACTTGTGTTGTTAAAGGCTCACTTGTTAATCGGCGTATCCTTAGTACTAGAGTTAGGGTGGATGAAATCGGTGAGCAGAGGGATAATCTATTTCACACTAGATGCTTAGTGGGTGAAAAGGTTTGTGGTTTGGTGATTGATGGGGGGAGTTGTACTAATGTGGTTAGTACAATGGTGGTTGAAAAATTGGGCTTGAGCTTGATGAAACACCCAAACCCTTATAAATTGCAATGGCTGACCGAGTCGGGAGAAATTAAGGGGAATAAGCAGGACAGGGTCAATTTTACCATCGGGGGTTATAAAGATGAAGTGGTTTGTGATATAGTGTCTATGCATGTTGGGCATATTTTATTGGATAGGCATTGGCAATATGATAGAAGGGTGGTGCGTGATGGGTTTAAAAACCAATATTTTTTGTGAAAAGTGGGAAAGGGATCACGCTTGCCCCTTTATCACCTAAAGAGGTCCAAGAAGATCAAATGAGAATAAAAAGTGAGTTTGAGGGGAAAACACAAGATAGTTGAGGCCACGACCTCAGAAAAAGAAGAGAAAGTGAAAATTGAAAATAAGAGGGTTGAGGCGACGACCTCAGAAAAAGGAGAGCTAGAGTGCAAAAGGAAAAATAAAAGAGAGTCCACCCCCAAAATAAGTTTTTTGGTACAAAGGTTGATGTACAAGGATTCTAACCTAGCACACAACCAATCTAACAAACCCCTCCCCAGTTTGGTTAATTCTGTTTTGCAGGTACCCAAGTCGAATTCCAAAACTAAAGTTGGAATTGAATTTAATATAAAGAGGGAGCAGGTCAAGGAGTCCAAAGGATGCACAAAGTCCCAGCATAAATACCAAACCAGCAATGGGTAGCATAAGAATGATCCAAAAGCAAACAAACTCAGGATTTGCAAGAGGATTGGAAGAAATCGAGATTCGAGGTCGAATCCTTTTCAAGAGAGGGGGAATGATGTGATCCAATGTAGGAAAACAAAGGAGAAATCAGGCTACGGGCGATTCCGTAATAATCTACATGGGAAAAGGAGCAACTTTTGTGTTGGGCTCGAGTCGAGGATCAAATCGGATCGAGTTGTTTCAAGGGGACAGAAATTGGAATCAGCCGGGAAGACCACGCGATCACGTAGGCAAAGGAGGGAGCGATCGCCCGACTGCACAAAAAAATCACCTGAGAGTTTCAAGGTTAACCACGCGATCGCGCGGTTGAAATTGAAACCAAATTTTCGCGTTTTTTTAATTATTTTCTATTTTCTTTATTATTTTTCGGTTTTTAATTCTTAGCGGCTAGGGTTAGGGTTAGACGCATTTTTGACATTATATTATCATGTTTCTTTCATTGTAAAGAACAGTTCTGAGTTTATTGATTAAATTGAGAGAGGATTATCTTATTGAAAGGTTGAGTTATTTCCTTTTCTTGAACTTATCAAAGATTTAATCTTTGTGACGTTCACCCAACGAACTTATCAAGGAATTGACAACACTTGTGGTGTTCACCAATCTTGGTTCATATTCCGCATCGTTCTCATGTCGTGAATATTAGGTCAAGGTTTTATCGTCAATCTTATCTTATTTTCCGTTGATTGTTTCTTGATTTCTTGTATTTAATCTGTCTTAGATCTTTCCTAGATTTAAATTGTGTTATTCCGCGTTTTCGTCGTATTCCCCGATTGGGTTCGCCTCACTCTCACTCCTTTTCCCCAAAGACTTCGAAAGTGAACAGAGGAGAAAAGGATAAATGCCATTACAATGCAATGTGGGGTTCAACTACCCGAAATTCATGTTAAAAGACCCACTGCCAAAAAGGACCAAGAAGCTAACCATGAAGAAGAACCGGAAAAGGTGTCTAAAATAACGAAAGAGATGGATGAGGTGAAATTAAATTTACCCTTCCCAAACCTCTATTTCTTTCCTACAAATGCTAAGAAAAGCAAAAAAAAATCAATAGTTTAACAAGTTTTTAGACATGCTCAAAAAATTGC